>OX375796.1:19980240-21180240 GCA_947359425.1 Lagria hirta | reverse complement strand
AGTTCTTGTGATTAGAGAGAAGTTATTATCGTTTGACGTTGCATCAATAGTGGGCTTATCGTTACCTATAGGCTTAAACCGATAATCAAATTATTCACTATTAATTCAATTATCAATCCATGTCAACTGATAAATGCCTTGTGTTTGAGCTGCAGAAAATGCAGCCAATGTTGGAAGTTTGGCAAAAGGCTTTTCCTCTTATCATAATAATGATAATTAATTCCATGACTATGACAATAATTCAATAAAAATTTGACTTTTGAACCGATCATTATTGTTTATCTCGAATAAAAATTCGCTTCCTACTTGCAATGATTAAATACAATTGTTAATAATCTTTGTTAATAACTTTTAGGTGACATTATTTGGAATAGATTTAATAAATAACAAAAGATGTTTCTATTTTTCTAAAAATAATAATCTAAACACTTTTTTTGGTGTTGATCGTATTATATATTCAATATTTCTCCTCAAATAGTCGAGCTGTGAAGCTTCAATCACAAAACGTTCAATTCAAAACGTTCACGTTCAAAACGATCAAATCAAATTCGTAAACTTATCGAAATGTAATAAAATCTGTAGCATTGATAAATCAAAATAAAATACTCACAAAATTAAATTTTTTTAAGCAAAAATGAATCTATACACTCTATAATTTTAATTTTGCTTTATATCTAATTCATCTTTAAATAATTAATTGAAAAGCCTAAAAGTAAGATTTATTTTATTTTATTAAAAATAAAAAAATTTTAATTTTTAACATCTCAAGTCCCACTAAGCTGCTGAGCTATAGTTTTTTCAGATTAAGAATGATTTTGTTGCGTGAATTTGTTATTTTATTACAAAAGAACGTAAAATGCTATATTTAATCATCATTTTCTGATATAGGTATAGCTTTCTATAAAGAAAATTCCACATCTCACGCAATTTTTGGGTGTTCTCGGGCTTCTGTGGAGACATCCTGTGTCATCTTTGGTAGTCAGGGAGATAACATTAGAGATCTATCACGACATTCAACCGAAATTCAGAGGTTTCGTATCTCCAATCTCAATCTAATTACATACATTTGATTTTACCTCATTTGTAATATGAAACTAACAAATCCCGAGTATGAGCTTCTTAAATAGCAGAGGTTTGAGTTGTAATTCGATATCAATTACTTAATTTTCTTGGTTTTGGTAAAATTTGAACACACAAGTAATCTTCAAAAATAGCAGTCAGTACAATGTTGCTTTATTTTGTGACATAACTTAAATAAAAACGATTGACAACTGACAGGTTGCACTCCCAACTTACGCATTCTTCCCAAGTTATTTATAGTCACTCGGTAGGTATAATTGCGTTTTTCAGATTTTTCTTCAATAGTTTATTGATTTCAGGCAATACATTTCAGTTCTATATGAATCTACAGTAAAAATTCATACAGAAAAAAAAATTGCAAATTGTTCAATAAAAATCAAAATCGCTATTCTTCAAAAAGGTGTTTATTTGACATTTCCTAAAATAAATGCTACTGAATTAACTAAAAGCGCTATTGTAAGTGCTGAAAAAGTTCTTATAGCAAAAATTTAAAAAATGTTTAGAGAGATTACATTTATTAAAGAGATGTGCTGGAAAACAATTGGTAGATTGTGTTCTTTAATTACGAATAAAAAATAAAACTAAAAAAATCAGATAAAAAATGCTGATTTTATTGGCAAAATATGACAACTTTGACAATTTTACCTGAAATTACATAAATAAAAATAATTTTGAAGTACTAATCAAGTGATCATTTACATTTTAAAAGATTTTCTCTATTTTTCCTAATAAACTCTTTTCTCAAAAAAACATAAAACATCATAATTATAATGTTTCAAAAACTCTGTGTACAAAAGTCTACTCTAAACACTGATAGGAAGGTATTTAATTTGGTAATAATTAGAATAACTAATTGACCTTAAGTTTATCGTTGAGGCGGCTAATGTTAATTAATAATAAATAAATAAATAAATTTCAGCGGTTTTGTGCTATCTATTTTGGTAGATCGGTAAATTTAAGCAAAGGTCTATCAAAAAATCCCCAGAAGAAACAACAAAGATTTCTGGTAATGAACTGAATGGCGCTGAACTAAATACAGTGACACTTATACCTCGTACAAAAAAGAAATGACAATCGTGATACAAAATATGCCGTTTTGCAAAAAAATGTAAAAAATTAGTTAAATAGAAGAACAAATTTAAGAGAGACAATTAAACAATAATAATTGATAAACCAAATAGGTAAAAAGGAAACAATAAAATTACAAGATAATAGTCTATTATTATAAAATGTAATGAAGTAGTGCATTGTTACACGAGTGTGTTTAGTGAACCGAGTGTGACAATTCATCTTATTAAACGAGTGTAATGTAACATCTACCTTTTCGTATTAGATTCTGAACACTTGCGTGAGCAAAAATATAAACGCTATAACAACATTTTTTGATTTAAAACAAAAACAATCAATAAGAAACATATCTAAGGTTCAGTTTAAGCTTGTTTCAACTTTCGGTTTATATACCTAATGTATTTATTTTTATGACTTTGTTTTAATAAATCAAACAATACCGAAGAGCTTCATTCAGTAAACAAAGCCGTTAATTGTCAGCTTAAAAGACTATTTTCGCCAACAAACAACAATAAGAATAAAGTTTTCATTTGGATAGTTAGTGAGGTTAGATGATTAAAACAAAATGGTTTTGATCATCTATAATCTATTTTATTTATGTGGTGAAATGCAGCTAAATATAAGTATATCAAGATAAGTATCTGGTTTAAACCATAACCACAAAATAAAAATTAAAAAGTGATATAGATGCCAGAAGGAAAGGTTTGAGATTAGTTGTACCATATATGAATTAACTATACGCTAAAAAAGCATAACTTTTGTACATGCTTTAATCTGATCATCTGATTAATTTTCAAGTGTGTGATATTTAACAAAAATATTTTTTGAATAAAAATATAAAATGTTTGAAACTAATATTTTCCCCATTCTGATTATAGAGGACTTGTCTTCAGAGGCTTTTTTGTAAACATTTCAAGAATTTATATTTTTGACACAGTTTTTTAGTAGTAGGTAGTACTGTCAAATCGAGACAAAATGTCAGAGCAATCATACTTTAAGAAAAAAAATTGATATTTTTTTTTTGGCCCAGTCTGATGTAAGTATGAATACGCTAATTGTGCTAAATGTTAAACAGGATGTTAGTTTAATTAAACACATATTTCTTTTGTTATTCAAGAGCTATTCGAATAGCAAATGTCCAATTTAGAAAGAATAAATAGAAGAGCAATAAAAAATTACACTCAGCTATTTTTATAAATGAGTAATTTCTGTTAATCATTTTTTCACTTTTTGAATGCGTTTTTGGTTGAGTGCGTTCGAGGTTGTGTTAGATTTTAATCTCATTGCCCAATTACACTTTTACTAAATTTCAATTTTCTTAATTTTAGAAATGTGAAATATACATTTGTATTATTTACAATGTTTACTAAAGTGATAACAGCATTATTAATAAATATCAAAACAAACACGCGATAGCACAAACTAGAAGCCAACAATCAGCAGTTAAAATAAAAATTAAATTTCCAATTGCACAAGATGATGTAAGATATTTTAAATCACTTCAGAATCATGTTTATAAGTTTTAGAATTGTCTCTTTTCAATGATGGAAAAACATCTATGGCATTTATGGTATTACGTTGCCAGTTATAAATAGCATGCTTTAAATTAACATTAATTACAAATTCAAAAAAAAATAGGTAAACAAATGTCGTCAAGTTTACCTTATTATATACCATACATAGAAGCTTATTATTATTCTCTACCTGTATAAACACTGTGGGAAAGTTTACAGCAATCAAAATCAACAATAAATATATGTACCTCCTACTTAATTTATATAAAAATTATTCCAATTTTCAACTGTCATATTTGCTAAAATTAAAATAGTAATATAGTAATTCCATCAAGCAATCTATAGATTATATAGATAAAATTTATTATTTAATATAAACTAGCTGACCCGGCGAACTTCGTACCACCTAACATACAATGAATGTCGTGTTACTTTTTAGCTGAACTAATTTAGGCTTTGAGGAACGTAAAACAATGATACAAAATAATATATTTATATAGATAGAAACAAAAAAGTATTTTATTATGATGAATGATGATGAAAACATACATACAGAATGAGAATAAAAATAAAAAAAATATAAAAAATAATAATTAAGTACTTCAAACTCATGTCAGAAAAATATGATGGATAACTATGTTGTGCAGATTGGGAAAAAAAAATAAAACTCGGATTAATTCATTAATAGGATTTTCATTCAAGCACTTTGTGGTAAACGACATTCTTTGTTTTTTGGTCAAGCGCAAGAACAAATAAAGCGGATGGTTTGCCGACACGTAAGCATGCCACGTACAATTGACCATGAGAAAAACATGCATTTTCTAGATTGAGGCCACAAATAGTCAAGGATTGGCCCTATGATGTGTTGATCGTCATGGCGAAGGCAAGACGAATCGGGAATTGAATTCGTTTAAACTCAAAGGGCATATCCGTTGGGATCATCGGAATCCTTGGAATAAGAACTTCCTCATCTTTAAATTTTCCTTTAAGTATCGACGCGTGCAATTTCTCGCAGATAATTGACTCGTGATATTCCGTTGCCTAATTGCATTACGGCTTCGCTGGGAAAGATTAGATCTTCTAGGACGCGGCATTGTTATTAAAATGTGCACTCGCATAAAACCACCAAATATAATAACAGTGCCTGAACTTTCGAGACATAGACAATAGCTCAAAGAGTATATAACCACTACGTATGAATAGCTTATCAAGAAAAATCATAGACAACCTATAAAAAGACATTTACACTTTTGTTAACCTGTAGATTTTTTTTCCTTAATCTTACAACCTTTACCAACTGATTTTTTATTCCCTAAATTCCGTTCCTTTCCGGCGATTTTATGTTTTTCTGTAGAATAAATCTTAGGTATTATTTTCGGGAATTAAAAACAAAAAATTGTTACACTATTTGACAGGATTGGACAACAAATGTTTGACATGTAATAAACAAATCAGCATCTATTGAAATGATTAAGTATTCATTACACATATCGAGTTTTCATTGTTTTTAAGATGTATTCTGCTATTCGGGACGGAAACAAATCCAACAAATCAAAAACCATGGCAATCGGTCTAGCCGTTCTCGAGTTATAAGTGTTGTAACAAACACGACTTTCTTTTATATATATATAGATATAGATATGTTTATATGTTTATGTATTTAGGTTTAATTTAAACAGACGTGTTTTTGACACTAAAATGCATCTTGAAACAATACAAAATTAAAAAACTCAAATGAAATCTTTTAAACGAAAATCTATTTCCAAAATCGTCCATGAGTTTTTGTATATGACAGATAAGATCGTAAAGTGATACTTTTCAAAACTCAAATGTAATTTTTATATGCATTAATTTTGACATATGGATCTTGTGACCTATCTTACGTGTATTGAAAGAAAATATGTTATTATGAAGGCCGAAGCCACTTTATATGATAAATTGAATACGGAATGGAAAAAACGCATTTTTGAAGAGCCGTAAGGACTCACAATTAAAAAAAAAATGTTTCAATGAATGCCATTATTTGTCAAATCGAAATTTATTCAATATTTAGTGCATACTTTATTCATTTGATAGTCATGACTTACCCTGATTATAAATTTATTTGAATTCTCGAATAAAACCAAATTTAGCTCAATTCAGCACCATTAATTATAAACGTTGCCATTTTTAACTAAAATAGAAGTTTTTTTTACATTTTAATAATTACAATTGACATTATTATTTGTTATTTGTTCAAATAGTTTACAAATTTGCTTGACGAAAACGATATTTTAATAAACATATAACTTTGATACACCAAAAGTGTAGGAGCGGGTTGTAGGTTAAAAACAACCGAGGTTATTTTTAACAAACCAAAAAAAATGACAATCGATTTCTTCAACAAATAATGACGGCCATCACAGAAGCCAAAAATGCAATGCGACTTGAACTCTAACTTTAATAATAAAAATCCCTTTACTCAAAACTTTCTCAACTTTACACATTTTTAAAGTGCGCTAGAAGAGAATTTGTACACCAGCTGACTTCTAGATTTTCCTATTATATAACACATAAAAATAAAAGCGGCGTTATAAAATTAAAAAATCATTATTTGAGATTAGATTTGGTATATTATGTGATAAAACGGTTTATGTTATCAACAAGTTTTACTGGAACGCATTGAATAAACTAATCGTTAAAACGCGCATTCCTTGATGTTTATTTTGGCAGTTTTATTTTATTTTTACTATAGAAACCAAATACAATATGTTTGCTGCACGAGACGCAGGCGAGTGGACTTTGCTTGCCTCTTCTTGCTGGTATATAAGCAGTAGGGAAAATACTTTGACAATCATAATTATATAAAAAATTCAATTAAACAGCCGTTTAATGTATTTGTTTTTATTTATTACATACTAAAGTGTTGTGAGGCGTAAGCATTGTGACAGTTTTATTTCATCATAGTCTCCCAAATTCAAAAACTCGCTTCTCCGAGCTACTACAGCTAAATAATATTGCTAGAACAAATTTTTCGTTATTATTGGATAGAATAATGTCAGATTCCTATTAAAGTATTTTACTCGTGTTATTGCTATAGCATACAGTTTATAAGAAACAATAATACCAAATAGTTTGTTTTTTTTCTTAGAAAATTTATTTTATTTAATAAATATGTAAAATATTTTTTAATTGGTCAACAGAGAACGTGGAAAACCAGTTTGAATACCAAATTTTACAAAAACAGTAGATTTTTAAACTTTTAGAACCACTTTGGAACTCATATAGTTGCTAGACTGCCAATCTTTTTTGCAGGTCTTCAAGCATTTTCTAGTTTAGAAGAAATTTTTATATATGGCCAGAATGGCATACGCTTATTTGAGTCTAAAATTAAACGTATTAAATTGAGGTTTCAAGAAAATGTGCAAATATTAGTTAAATGCAAACAGATATGTAATTTACATTTGGTCCAAGTTACACATAGGGATCGATGTATTGAGATGTTAATGTCATGATTTTTTTAAAAGTCACACGCAATGTGCGTTGCTGTTATAATATTACTAAGAAGGATTTACCTCTTAATTCAAAATTTGTACAGAAATCTATTATGTTTTAAAATTTGACCCGACATAAAAAGCAGTTGAATTATTGATTCAATTTGGGAAAAGTAAATCTTTTTTATTGGTAAACCAAATTGATTTTAAATTTTTTCTAATAATGTGATACTACCGTAAAAAAGAAAAAAATTACAAGTTGAATAAAATAAGATATCTGTGTACTTAATAAAAAATAAAGTCTAACCTCTGATGTTGGCAATGTGATCATCAAACTGCGATTTACTTCTGATATACTCGAATCTACTGGAACCACTATGCAAACTTTGAGTTCTGTATTCATTATACCATTCCGAACTAGAACAAGTCACTTTGCTGCTGCTGCTGCTGCTGTCTCCCTCATCCTTGGTCAGTTTTTCTCTTGAAGGCGTCCTCCGAAGGTTCTCCTCCGATGGAAAACGTCCTGTGGTCAAGCTTGAAATACTCGATGTTTTCGAATTAGAAGCCAAATTTCCATTAGACTGGGTCAAATAAGCAGAGTCCTCAAAAAGGTACTCCTCAGAAGGAGTTCTACTGCTAAATTTTATAGACTTTGTGCTGCTAGTTGTCGATACTTGGCGTACTGATTTTCGAACCGTGACTTTCTCAAATTTTACTGTTTTAATGCCAGATGATAAGTCACCTTCTTCGGTCGTCATTGTTATCGTTTCCTAAAATAATTTCTGTTCAAGCAACACCCCAGGCATTGTTTAAAACGCTTCCACATACCGAATTGCTCCAAAAAAAAAAACGCCAAAAGGTACAAACACTTACAAGTCGCAAAAGCTTCAGCTAGATTATATTATTTAATTAACTTTAAAATTGGAATTGAACCCAAAGTTATAGTTTTATCAGTTTAATTTAAATATATGTCAAAATATTTATATTTTAAATTATTACTCAAAAATTGAAGAAGACTTAGCTTAAAAAATATGATTTTCTAATCCGTTTTTTGTTTCTTTGCTTTTCTGTTCCATTTTTTAGAGACTTTTCTAGATCAGACTTTTTAGAAAAGTTATACTGAAAAAATCTCTATTTTCATAAAAGTAAATCTCAGATATAATTTTATTTTTTAGTTTTATAAAACTGTTCCAAGGGATACAGCGTCTTAAATCAAAGATAGCCTCGATACATTCTTTTTAAACAATTTCTGTGAAGTTTGGTGTAATTTGTATAGCATTTTACAAAAATTATCCAAAAACTCAAAAAATACATTTCTCATGTTACAGATTGTAGAGAAAGTACTTAGATTTGGTGAAATACTTTGAGATAGAGAAAACAAGCTTGTTATCGTTATTTAGATGCGCAGTTGCAATCAATTTTTTTTAAGATTTGGTTTATGACTTTTTTAATTTAAAGTGATGCTAAATAATATTAGTGTTTTGAATGGTATCCAAATATGTATTTCCTCTAATGTTTAATTGAAATTAATAAGCGGAAATAGACGTGGTAAGATTAATTTTTGCGATTAAGCCTTGCTTAAACTGACAACTTAAAAATTATAAGTTTTATTATTTACAATAGAGCTGTCATAGGGGCCATTCAAATATGATAAATCTTTCAAGAAACTGGCCGTGTAACTAGAGATAGCAAACAATAAAAACTATTATTAAAATAATATAATAACAAAAAAAAATGCTTAAATTAAAACAAAATCTGAATAAGAAAAAAGACAACAAGAAAAAACCATTTAGAACACTAGAATACAGAAGAAAAAATGGAAACTATTAATAATAATTTTTAGAAAATACGAAATCAGCTGAAGATCTAAAAAATGTATTAAAAAACAAAAACAATTTAAAAAAAAAACTTGCAAACTACTACAAGTTAATGGGTAATAATATTATTAGCTATTACTTATTAGTATAGACAATATTGTTGTCTTAACCAGAGTGTTACTTTTAAAGCAACATTTACATTCATATTGTTTTTAAAAATTGTTGCCAAGGTTATGTTGATAATATTTTATAGGTATACAACTTGATTACAATTTGTCTAAATTAGGAAAAGCAATAAGAAACAACAAGTTTATCGTTAAGCAAGCAAAATTTTATTTTTATAGTTTCATAAACTTGCCATTCAAAATATGTAATAGGCTTTGAGTAAAATACAGTGCAAGGCAGTTAATCAAACCATGACATATCTATCGTGTTACATTTTAATAAAAGACTTTCAATGTGACCCCAATGCTACTTAGCAGTGTATCGTACGTTCTACATAAATGTTCATCAACAAAGCTTTTCATGTGCGAAAAGACGTTAAAGAGAAAATGTCTCATAATGCTTCAGCACACTTTTTACGCTCTTAATAGTTGAAATATTGAAGTTTGAAGTTGAACTTATTACTGAACGAATTTGATATTGTACTTAAAATTTTCTTTTTTGCGTATGTTAAGTTTATTTTTAATACAAAATCATTAATTTGATAAAGCACAAGTCGACCACCGAAGATTGTCTAAATGTTGGTTTACAACATTTACAACTAATTCCATCAACTCTACCAACTTTATATATTTTTCAACATTTTCTTGTACACTGTGACAGTTTAAAATCTGACAAGTTTGTCGAAAACAAAACTGATTATGTAGAGTAGAGTTGGTTTTTGACATATCATTTTTTCTCAAATTCTTAAGCAGGCCTTTCAATTCTCCAAAAAAACAGCTTAAATTTGAAAATTTATTATTTCTAAAATAAAGTTGTGGCACTAAAATCGACTATTTATGGTCGATCCGTAAAAAAGCGTCTATTGTTCAACATAAAAAGCATCATCTAGTAAAAATATCTTTTCTCTTTGTAAACTATGGTATTTTCAAGTTGAAGGCAAAGTGGATGCAAACAAAAAAGAGCGCATGTAGATCACGTAATTGAAGATTATTGGCGTTTCTATTGGTTGAACCATGACATGACCTAGCAGAAAGTGCGTTGATTGGCTGGCTAGACAGACTTGAGCACCTGATATTGTTTACCTCCACTTCGTCTTTAACTTGAAAATAGTATAGTACATTTTACTTTTTAGAACTAGGTTGGCACCCAGCTTGTTTGTGACATCAAAGTAGAAGTTTCAAAATTTAGCGGAAAATTATTGTTAAACAAAAGCTTTTTGGATTTTTTGTTATAAAAGCTTGTCTAGGTCAAATATATTCTTTTCCAAAACAATATCTAAGAAAATTATCCTATGTTTACTCCAGTTAGTGGCACACTGTATAATATGTTTAATGTGTTTTGATGTACATGTTCAAAAATATTAGCAATTCATGATTTTCTACATCCAAGCCGTTCCAAGCTTAGTTATTTGTATTTTTTCAACTCATTATTCTATTATTCTATTGAGTTATGTTTCTAAATTTAATTTATGCAATAATCAAGTTATTTAAATTCGGATAAGTGAAATATTACAATATTGTTTACTCAAAGCTGCTAACAATGGTAAAAATTCTATTACAAAAGTTTTTTTTAAATTTTGGTGTAAAAAAAAATAAATAGAAAAAACAGAACGAAAGGTAGAATAAGTCAATCAAAACTATCTTATCGATAATGCTCTCAAGCCCAATCTGCTGTTTTATAAATACTTAAACAAATGTCACTCATTTTTGATTGATTCTTTATAATTCGTTATGTTTTTGTTTCGCAATTCTATAATTTTTATTTGTTATTTATATTTGTAATTCATTTGTTTCGTATAATGAAAAAGCTTACTAATTACACTACCACTAGTTTTCAAGCAAAATATGGATAAACAACTTAAACATTTTTTAGCTGCTGTTTATTACGTAAAAACAGTTACTATGGTTGAGCCGCTGGACAGATATAGTAACGAATCTTCATGTCTAGAGACATTCCGTCAAAAAAAAGAAAAAAGGAGACGTGACAAAGGGCATGGAAGAGCATTGAGTGTCCTTTGTTTTAAGTCAATCGATGAGGTGAATTCTGGAATTTATGAATGTTTGATTTGTGCTGCTCTGCCAAAACTCTATCATAGTGGCTTCATTATTTTTAATACGAAAGTTCTTAAAAATATAATAACAGTTTTTGATTCAAGAACGCCGTCTTAAAAATTAAAATGTTTTTAGAAAAATATATATTTACGTAAACAAATAAATTATTAAGGTTCAATTAAATCCCAATTAAAAAGTCATTTGTTTTCAACGGACATTTGATAATACCCCGTGAAAGTCCCTTCAAAGAAGCTTTAACTGGACTTAATTTGAAATCAAACAGAACATGAGTTTACAATCGCTTATTATTTGAAACCGCAATTGTAAAAAGCTTTTCCCCGGATAATAAATTCTAACAAGGATTAATCTATTCACAAATGGGTTGGAACTTGCGATCTTAAGACGAATAGAACATTCTCAGTTTTCTTTTGGAATGCAAAATGTCATCAAAATGTCTTTTAATAGAATGTTGGTCATCCAAAAAGTAATTTTTTTAAGCAATTTGCATAAGCATAATGGTGAAGACGCCGACACAGTTGAATAATCGAATTATTTTATTATAATTATCCCGGCGCCTTCACCATTATTCTAATTCCACTTGAGTCAAATAATTACCCTATACATGATAGTATTTTCAATTGTAAAAAATTATAATAAAAAACGTAGAATTTTAGTAATAATTTGCCCTAAATGGAGTTAAATCTGATATTTACTAGTTAGTAGGTACATATTTTTTTTTGCAAAACAGGTAATTTCCCAGTCATTAGGAAGGTGTCTGCATGTAAAATTATAGTAATTAATGTCTCTAGCCTTCTGAGAGTAAATATCCTATTACTCTTGCTCTTCTCGATGGAAATAAACTAATTAAGTGCTTGACGTCAGCTTTTAAGTGTCAACCCCTTCCGTAACCACCCTTTTGGTTCATTTCTATTTTGGAGCAATTTAAAAAAAAATCCGAGATTGGAAGCGCAATTAGAAATAATTTTGAAAAAATTATCCCTGCCTGAACGGTGCCATCGGGCTCCACAACTTCCTTGCGTTGCACCAGGTGCCTTGGCGACGTGGGTGTGTGCCTTAAAGTGACCGGTTCAAGTCTACTGTGCTCCAGGTTCCTTGCCCTTTCCTCGGCCAGCTTTCGCTCAAATTCTTCAACATCGGCACTGCTAACTCCCTCAGCGGCTCCCGATAACCGGCTTCCAGTCGACACTTTTTCGAAAAAGCTTACACGCTCCTTTAGATTTCTCCCGGGGCTCTCCGGAGGCCGCTTCTCCGGCCGGTCCGGATCTTTTTTTGGTGCACTCATTGCTCGGCGGTTTGTTGTGCATCTGTCATATACGAAACGATTTGACTTAGATTTTTTAAATATGAATAAATATTTGAAAAGTTCGCGTCGATGCAAGGCGCGACACCGTTCGATACTGAAGTGGGCATAGAAGCACAGAACCGAGTGGGAAAGAGCGACTCCGGAGCCATGGAGAGACTCGATTTCATCGGAAAGTCTCGAATTACATAACGCAGGCTTCATTGTATAAGAAAATTTAAGAAAATCTACCGAAAACTTAGTAGTTCAGCTATGAAACGATAAAACCTAGAAAATTGCCCTCATTTCACTTTCAACCCCTAACGATCTTTGTGTCGTTATTACGTAAATGTATCTTGTCCTGTTTATGTATTTCCAAATTTCAAGGTGTGGTGCGCATTAGATTCATTAATAATTCGGTATAGTGGATAGCGTACTAGATAACACAACATTATCTATCAAAATAAATAATGTTTTGAATAACATTTGTGACCCCCTTTTTGATGCTTCAGTCACTTGGTGACTAACAAGCGTAGCGCCTGCAATTAATATGAATATTTACACTTTATTTGGCGAAAATAAGCGAAAATTCACATCTTATGCGAGACGATTTTCGTGTGTGAGCTATGATAACAAAAGAACCAAATTTATAATGAAATGATTATAGGAAATTAAGCGCCCCTTGTTAAAGTATTATTGAGAACTCAATTTCCAATCTATTAGCAAGTTTAAGGTGGTATAGGTATTTAACAATATAATATACAGAGTATATCAGTTATCATAGCAGGTTTGTCATAAAATATCAACAGATTTTTGTAAATTTGAAAATATCAATTTAAATTGTTTGCGTTATTTTTCTTAAGCGCTGTAGAATAAGAAAGACATATTTGTTTGTTATTTTTATTTTAAATAATTACAAAATCATTATACATTCAGAAAATGCTCAAATGCATCGGTACGCCTAAGGACATAAATGTCAATGTTTACCAGCACCAAAAAGTAATTATTCAATGTTATTTTCAAAATAGAATAAAGCGAAAAAATCAAGAATTGAAATATTCAATTAATCTGTGTCTTCAAGAAAAATGCAGGCTGAGTAATTATTTTACCTAATGTTAGTACCAATCGATCTAAGATCTGATGCCAAAAAAGCACAGCCGCTCATGATGCTTCTTAATATTAAACACCCTGCATAATAATTAATGTAAAATGTAAATAGCAATAGAAATGTTGCAACCAGTGGCGTAACTTTAAATTAAGAAACTCAAAAAACTAACTAAATAAAGTTTACAGAAAGTAAAATTAAGTTAAATGCAATAAAGTTTAAAATAATTTTTTTGATTGATAGTTTTGCAATGATTTTAATTAAATATTTAATTGTTTTTATAAAAATCTATCCTAAGAGCTTGAGTACACACTTGCTGTTGGTAGAGCGTGACGCTATGTTAATTATTGACAGTAATTACACACAATTTTTGAATTCAAATTAAATAGTAAATATATATATTTTTAGACTAATGATATGGTATTATATTTAATGTGATTGCCTAAGATCTCTGCGAAAATTTTAAAAGTACAAATTGTTGTTCATTTGTTTTATTCAATAATTTTAAAGATTGTGCTATTGTTTAGATAGTGCACATAAGAGTTTTATTTTTTGTAGATTTGTAAGTTTCTATGTAAAATTCTACTATCTTGACAAACTGTATGAAGTTTTTTTTGCATCAAATTTCGCAGAACACTTTTAAATATTCACTAGGAATCGCTGCTGACTATAAAACATAAATTTGAACAAAATCAAGAAAATTGCTTAAAACAATGGAATCGAAAACAAAAGAATGTATTAAATTCTTACATAATGCGATTGTTTGGAGTTGCCCCAATTAAAACAATTTCACTGACAAAACAGTTTTTTAACTTAAATAGGTAATAGAAAACTGATATTTTTAGAAAAACTGTGATGAATAACTTAATGAAATTGCCCACGTTTTGCACTTTGTTGGTAAAAGCATCATCAAAACATAATGATAAAATGGAGAATAAGCACGGTAACTTGACGTGGGAACTATAAACTTAGTCTGTTCTGAAACTTATTACCAAGTTACTGTGCTTATTCTCAATTTTCCTGTCCGGATGACGTTTTTATCAAAAATTCGACAACATTATCAAAATCTTCAACACATTTTTTTCCACAAAATTAAAAAAAAAATTGTTTTAATTTTGTATTTAATTTTAACCCCTGACATTAGGAAAGGTTTTATGAGCTTGTAGTGTGTTTATGTGTGTCTATCTATCGCCTTGAAGTCACTAGACAACCCCAATTTTAATCTTTTTTTTTATTTGAATGTTAAGGTATTTCTTCTTAGAGAGTGTTCTTAGCTATAATCAAAAAAAAAATTTAAAAATTTTAGTTTTTTTTTGGTTTTAAAATTGATTTAAGTTTTTACAATATTAAAAACAATGTACACTTTAAACTGATGCTGAAACATAACTCGAAATTTTTAAAAATGTTTTGTTTAGGCTCATTACAACGGTTATCAATTTTGAATAAATTTACTAGTTATTTGTATTTTTATTATTTGACTAGTTTTTAATATTATTATATGTTCTTTTTTAGTCTTTCTAATAATTTGGAGTTGGATTAAACCACATCTAGAAGGTGTTGCAATACTTTCGAGCTACAGTATAAGAAATTTCTATATTTTTCTTTGAACTTATTTGGAGAATTTAGAACCAATTAATTTCTAATATAGACTGTTATTTATTACTGTTCTATATTTTCTTTGGCTTCATTATTGCACACCTGTTCGCAATACTTAGCTACATTTGTCAGCAATTGGAACATAAAGAACAGAACAAATTGTGCTAGACCGTCATAAGCTATTATTTAGATTTTGGTTTTTACTTTTTTCTGTCTCACTTTTCGTTCTAAAAAAGCACAGCACGGTGCAATTTTTTTCCTACAAAACACAGTGTTTGTTATAAAAAACAGCCAATTTTGAAAAAAAGTTTCAAAAACAGTCTACTCTCTCATCAACTTAAAAATCTTGCAAACACTCTACTTATAACTCAAAGTAGGCGGGTTCATTCTTCATTCTACATTTCATCGAAATGGTCTGAAATACAAGTTTTACAGTAAAATGTCTGATGAACAAAAAATGGCTTTTAAAAAAGAACGTACAAAATTGTATCAGACATCAGACATAATTTTGTACAAATATAATCCGTACATAAATCATTTAGATCAACTACTGCTATAAAATTTTGAACGTATGCCCATTTTTTGATTAGTTCATACGCAGATATAGGCGTGTCGTGTACTACTAGATCAGCTTTGACGTTTGACGGCGCATCCTACTGTCAATGCACCAAGCTAAATTGAGCAGCAGGAGTTGATTCTCAAGTGAATTCTGACATTTTCTGGATCGTCTTTTCAGAGAAAGTTATTCTTATTGAAAATGTTAGGAGCTTAAAGTGTTGCTGTTTTCTGGTTTGCTTATTTTGATCAAAATTAACATCTATAAACGAAAAACATATTTTTGGTTCATTAATAAAGTCACGGTGCTAATTCAATCACCTTGAATTGATACTAAATATCAAATTTACATGGAAACCACTTATATATGCAAAGAATATCTGCCTATATATTGACGCCACACTAGCAACAGCCGATGACCTTACATAAAAAAAAAAATGAGATTTTTGCAGCTTATGACAACACAGGTGGGTGTTCGCTCCCTGTAGTTTAGTATTATTGCTATTTTTTTTTGACAATAAACATGTTTAACAACCAACCGGTTTCAAGAGAATCGTTCCAATGAAACTATTTTCATAATATCGTCTATCCGTCTCAGTTTTTCTGTTCCCGCAAAGCCGGTAAAGGTCACAACTTTTTCTATTTGTAACCCAGTGACCACTAATAGGAGTAACAGTTTGCACAACTATTGAATGACGCTATAATTATAAATATTTTTTATGATAGTAAATAGCTACTATTTTTAGAGATTTGTCATAATTCAGATGCTAATGCTGCAACAATTAGCGCCAGGAATACACCGGAAATAGCAGAGGTGCTAGAAAAGAAAACATTTTGTTTTAATTTTTCTCAATTTTGTGTTCTTTATTTTTAACAAATTTGTTATAATAATAATACTATTATAAAAAGAGATGTTTGATCACAACTGTGAGACGTGGTTTAAACGATGATTAAAGCAAAAAAATCTTTGTTTGACTAGGTCACATATGGTTTTAATTGTCACATTGTATCATCAATATTCTGCTATAGATAATAAAACACTTTTTGTTACAAAAATGACGCAAGCAAATGCCTACTTTAGAGCATTTTCTTTGAAAATAGAACATATTTTATATAGGATATAGGTCATCCAGAACAAAATGCGTTGCACGTCAGCAATAACGTCATGACAAATTTTTCAATCATGCCAATAAATATATATATTAATTATATTAAAATCAGTTTTCCAAATTTTTTATTTCTAAATAGTTTACAATAAAACTGATGTACTTTTACGATATATATTCACTGTACTTTTAAACTTTTTTTTGTCTGGAAAATCTTTTGAGTTTTTGTTCCAGAATTTTATCTTTACTACCTATGTCGTAACAACAACTGTAAAAGATTACAAAACATTACTTAAAAAATGAGGATTTAATTTACTAAGTAAACAAACACTGTCCAAAGTCATCTATTAAAAGAGTGATTGCTTATAAAATGAAGGACATTGTTTATAAAAAAATGTATTTTACTATGTTATTCAGTTTCATAGCAGCTTAATTTAATTTTAACTCTATTATCAAAATAGTAAAATGAATAAGAATTAATCTGAATAAGAAGTTTTAAAACCAATCTTTTGTATTTAGAAGATTTAAATTTATAATTAAACAATCACTACGCAAATAATTTAATACGATGTTTAAATTTTAATCAGCAAGCTTTGTATTATAATTTATTTATTTGAAAATTAACTAATTATTTTAATTATAACATTTTAGAACTGTTTAGCACTGAAAATATTATAGATATTAGTCCCGATGACTGTGTGACAGCTACAAGATCACCACTAAATTTAGAATTTTTTTTCTGCATTTTTAAACAGTTTTTTTTTAAATCACATAAAACATAATTGCATAATTTTTTAACGTCTATCTCAATGTAAATAAAATAAATTAGCGAAAGGAAATGGCTTTGCAAGGTTATGATGAGGTCCTGCCTAAACTGAGTGAACAATGTAAGCAGTCATTCAATTTTTTTAAAAATAATCACTACAAAGCGTTTTGAAAAGTTTGTATAAATAGCATTAACTATTTTAGTAAAATAAGAAAGATGCTATTAGAGACTATATTAAACATAAGAAAGGCAATAAAAAAGTTAGAAAAAAAGTTGAATTATGGTGATTAAAAGTGTTTGAAGAATTTGAAAGTATACTTCAATAAAATCAGGCAAATTTGCTAACTCAAAAACAGAAAAACAATAAAAAACATCAAATAGTATATTACGACCCTAGGCCAGAAAGTTGGATTTCCTGGCCGATGTGATAGAAGTGCCGAGGCGAAGCCGAGGCTCTTCTATCACATCTGCCAGGTTATCCAACTTTATGGTCGTGGGTTGTATACTATTTTTCTTGATCCTACGCCGAAAGTTAATTAAAATAATTTATATTAAAGTAGTAGCACGTTCCGAGGCGAAGCCGAGGTGGGGTAGAGGGGGCGGGCCCGCCCGACTTTTGCAAAACTGAGGCGAAGCCGAAGTTTTTGTTGGTCGGGGCGGGCATTCAAAAAAAAATATATTAATAACTAAAATGAAAAATTGATAAAATGGCATTGACAATTACAAATTTTCAAAAACTAACAAATACATGCAAACTTTATTGTATTATTTAACTTTAAATATTATAATTAAAAAAATAATCATAATTCATATAAAATGAATTCAATAGTACATTTTTTCTTATCAAACAATTAAATTGTTTTCTTCTGAGGAGGACAATGAACTTTTATTATCCTCTCGCCACTTTTTATAAGTATTATAAACCAAAAGATAACGATCACCAGATTTTTTTGGAGTAGCTTCACTTCGAACAATTATTTTAGCCTCTGTATCGAAATTTCTTATCGTTGCGCATACGAAACAGCGCACTCTAGTGAGAACGCCTCGTACCTCGAGCCGTCCACAAAAGTCCTTCTTTCTGGACGTTGCGCATACGAAACAGCGCACTCTAGTGAGAACGCCTCGTACCTCGAGCCGGCCACAAAAGTCCTTCTTTCTGGAGTGAACTGCGGCCCGGAAGACCGTACTTTCGGCGGGAGGAGCAAGAAAAAATTGTTTTCAAAAAATGCTATACTGAGAGAGAGAACCAATAAAAAAACTGTTAAAAAATGAGAAAACACAAAAAGTGAGAGATAAAATAGAAGGCTTGACAATATGTATTTGGAAATAAACTTAGACATAAAACTGTCAATCACATTTAAAATTGAAAATTGAATAAATTACGGTTAAATGTCGACTGTTGGCTATTCTAAATTAAATAACTTCTAAAATATATTATAAAAATAAAACTAATCTTAAAAATATGTATATACATATATATATATTTTAATTAATTAGGAAGGTATATTGAAATCGGTTTTTCAAGATATAAATTTATTCAATTATTAAACAATATATTATATTGTTTGAGGTGTTTTCCTTTAGCACAGAATTGCAAAATACAGCAACGATTAAATGGGAAAAAAATTGCCGTTGTATGAGCTCAATTTGAGACTGATTTTGGTTTTTTCTGTGAGTGGTGTAAGTGTATCAAAATAAATTTATTTTTACGATTTTATTTATAAATTGAAAAAAAGTTTAAGTAAAAATTAAACAATAAAATTTTTAATCTTTCATTAAAACTTCTAATCTGAGGCAGAAACCGTAGACTAAGACTATCAAAAAAAATGTTTTTTTAAATTATTTTAAGAATACAATACGTTGTAATCTTAAAAATTAACAAAAAGCTTCTAAAAAACTATGTAATCCGACATAATACTTTGCGTTTGCATTTCTCTGGTTGATAAACAATTATGAAAAACACTGCAAAGAACTCAAATCCACGAAATCTAGCAAGTTTTGCCAAAAAAATTTTCCGAAAAAAGATTTTATAAGATAATAACTCTGCGCGAAACACGCAAGCAGTGGATTGTGTGGTATAAAATGTTTACGCAATTTTTATCGAAGATCGATTAATGGCTTTTCCCATGCTTTTGGTTAAGAAAAATATTTTCCAAATAAACAATTTCAATGTAAAAGAGATTACAAAATTTGCAAACTAAAAATATATAATGTACTCTTATATAAGCTTTTTCTTTGCAAAAATGGAAAAGCGTCTTAATATTTTTGCCAAAAGCTTCTACTTGTATATCATATAATATGCGTTTCACCTAAGAGTACGAGTCTGATAAAGTAAAAAGCAAAAAAATTTTAACTTGTGGAAAACTAATAATTTTCTTAAATAAAGAAGGTTTTGCTAAAAAACGATACACTAATATTTTCAAATTTGGCCCAAACTTCTGGAATTGAGTGTATCTAGGAGCACTATTGCAGTGATGTTGCTATTAATAAATTAGTTTATTATTATGGTTATCCTAGTGTTTAAGCGACTTAAAGTATCGAATTTTGTGTCTGCCAAATTAGTGAAAAAAACAATTTTTAATCGTAAGAATTGTTTTTTTTTTGAAGAGCTGCCAAAGTCAGCATTACAATATTTCGTAATTTTTGTGGTTCAATCTCAATAATGCATGATTGGCACGGTTGCTGCACAGTCTAACGCATATAAAAATGGGTTAGCTGCAGATGTCGGCGATAAGGTTAACGGCCTAGAGGTTAGAACGTGACAGATGTTAAGAATTAGATCGAAATCTGGGAAAGATCCAAAAATAAAAGCGCATCAAAAATATCAATATATTTTCATTTCGCTCGAGAAATAGGTACCCCATAGCCATAAACTTGAGAGGAGAATCACGCAAACATGCAAACAGTGACGCCACTGCTTGAACCGGTGCGCTTCAACAAAAAAAAATCGAAACCTCCGACCGTTTTTCGGCAAGTGAATTAAGCGAAAGTTTACAATTGATGTCAAGGTTGAGGATGTTGTGTGAATAAATTATTATTAAATGTTGAATACAACGAATAATTCATTCGTCGCCGACGACGCACCCATTCTAGACGGCTGTTGAAGCTTTTATTCTGATTTTCAGCATTAAACGAGGAATTAATAAATTAGTTATGGTGACACTAATCCGAGGTTAATTATTTAACGATGATCTAATTTTTTGAGGAATTCTTAAATCTAGGAGAGGCGCGCCTACGGCTATTATCAAATTGCAATTTGATAATAGCCAAAACTGATCATGAAATCTTTGGATTTGGACAGCAAATCGATGATAATCTTGAATGTAATCCACTTCGCCCATAAAAAAAATTATGTAATTCATTTAAAATAACCATGAAATCATAGGATTTCGCACGAAGCATATAATGAATACAAATTAAGTGCAGCCATTTCAATTGCTAGTTTCTCTCAAATTTGCTAATCTTTTTAACAGTATTTATCACTAATTCCCACTGCACAATACCATAGTTTCTTTTTGGGTTTTTGTTTAATAATTATATTCTCACAAAAAGCAATATAAAAAAAGTTTAAATTTTTGTTAAATCGCTGTTTAAACAAATATTAACTATTGACTATTTATTTAACAAATATTGACTATTTTTTTAATATTAGCTTGAGTAACTTTTGTGATTTTAGTACAATAGAAACACACTTTATTAAGCGATTTATTTACATAAAAAATTATATCTGGCGCCTCCGCCATTTTTCAACATTCTTATTGAAAACCACAATTGCTTAGTAAAGTACAGTTTTCTATTGATCTTCTAGACTATTTTCATGTTAGCTAAAGTAACTTTTGAGTTTAATACAATAGAAACACACTTTATTAAACAATTCACACAAAAAATTATATCAGGAGCTTCCACCATTTTTCAGCATTTTTAATAAAAACTACAATTTTTTATAAATGTATAGCTTGCTATTAATCTTCCAGATTATTTTCACATTGGCTTGAGTAACTTGTGAGTTTAGTACAATAGAAACACATTTTATTAAGCGATTTACAAAAAAATACCAAATCTGGAGCTGGAGCTTCCACTATTTTTCAGCATTTTTAATAAATACCAAAGAAAAACCACGTTTTCTTATAAATGTACAGCTTTCTATTGATCTTCTAGACTATTTTCATATTAACTTGAGTAACTTGTGAGCTTAATACAAAAGAAGCACACTTGATTAAACAATTAAATTATATATATATATCTAGCGCCTCCACCATTTTTCAACATTTTTAATAAAAAACTACAATTTCTGATAAATGTATAGCTTCTATTAATCTTCTAGATTATTTTCACATTAGCTTGAGTAACTTGTGAGTTTAGTACAATAGAAACACTTTTTATTAAGCAATTTACAAAAAAAATATCAAATCTGGAGCTGGAGCTTCCACTATTTTTTAGCATTTTTATTAAATACCAAAAAAAAAACACGTTTTATTATAAATGTACAGCTTTATATTGATCTTCTAGACAATTTTCATATTAACTTGAGTAACTTGTGAGCTTAATACAAAAGAAGCACACTTGATTAAACATTTAAATTATATATATATCTAGCGCCTCCACCATTTTTCAACATTTTTATTAAAAACTACAATTTCTTATAAATGTATAGCTTTCTATTAAACTTCTAGATTATTTTCACATTGGCTTGAGTAACTTGTAAGTTTAGTACAATAGAAACACATTTTGTTAAGCGATTTACAAAAAAAATACCAAATCTGGAGCTAGAGTTTCCACTATTTTTCAGCATGTTTATTAAATACCAAAGAAAAAACACGTTTTCTTATAAATGTACAGCATTATATTGATCTTCTAGACTATTTTCATATTAACTTGAGTAACTTGTGAGCTTAGTACAAAAGAAGCACACTTGATTAAACAATTAAATTATATATATATATATATCTAGCGCCTCCACCATTTTTCAACATTTTTAATAAAAAACTACAATTTCTGATAAATGTATAGCTTCTATTAATCTTCTAGATTATTTTCACATTAGCTTGAGTAACTTGTGAGTTTAGTACAATAGAAACACTTTTTATTAAGCGATTTACAAAAAAAATACCAAATCTGGAGCTGACGCTTCCATTATTTTTTAGCATTTTTATTAAATACCAAAGAAAAAACACGTTTTCTTATAAATGTACAGCTTTATATTGATCTTCTAGACAATTTTCATATTAACTTGAGTAACTTGTGAGCTTAGTACAAAAGAAGCACACTTGATTGAACAATTAAATTATATTTATACATATCTGGCGCATCCACCATTTTTCAACATTTTTATTAAAAACTACAATTTCTTATAAATGAATAGCTTTCTATTAATCTTCTAGATTATTTTCATATTGTCTTGAGTAACTTGTGAGTTTAGTACATTAAAAACACACTTGACTAGGCAGCTTACGAAAAACAAAAAATGATACCTGGCGTCTCACTACTTTATTAAATTGAAATGAGTTGCATATTCTTTTTATTGCTTGTATTGTTAGATTTTGCTTTCTTTTGTTTTGTTTAAAATTAAAGTTGTAACAAAAAAGAAAAAAAAAATATTATTTTATTTAAAAAAATATATAATTTGTTGTCAAAATTGGAACTTCTCACGCTCAATACACAATTGTTATTTTTTTTTTTTGTTATTTATCTATAATATAAAAATGAATCGCAAATTGTGTTGGTAAGCGCATAACTCAACAACGCCTGGACCAATTTGGCCAAATCTTTTTTTAAAATGTTCGTTGAAGTTCAAGGATGGTTTTTACGGCGAGAAAAATTAGAGTTATTGCTGGAAAATTCCTAAAAATAGCCCTTTTCTTGGAACGAAAAGCCTCACCGAACGTTGCGATGTCGGAAACGTTCGGTGAGGCTCGGCAAATTACCGTTCCAAATAAATCGATCCACTCCCCCACCACCAACCAAAGTCGGATAGTGCGTTTACATGTTAAGTTAACTACCCACTCTTTAGTTGGTCACTGACGAGTCAACGGTGCAGTACAATTTCATTGGAAGCGACGAAATTGGACTGAATTTGATGGAATTGAATCGTGTGTGTGCATGACCGATTAAGTTGGTATGGAAAATTATGATGACTGGATTTGAATGAAAAGAATAGAATACTTTTTATTAACAAAGAGATTAAGGATTTTTTATAACAAAGACATTTTTTAAGGGCCGATAACTCGATCTTAAACCCGGCCCCCTACGGGGGCCTTAAGATCGGCCCTACGGGGCCTTAAGAAAAAAATACAAAAACAAGAAAAAGAAGAAAATAGAAAACAAGAAGAAAAAAGAAGGAAAATAAAGAAAAATAAAGAAAAACGTAGGAAAAAAGAAGAAAAAAAGTATAAAAATAGAGAGAAAAAAGCGGTATAAAAAGAGAATATAGAAAAAAAGAAGAAAAAAACAAGATAATTGAAAAAAATCGAAAAAAAAGAAGAAAAAAGCAGTAAAAAAAAAACAAAAAAAAACAAAAAAAAAAGAAAAAGAAGAAAAAAATAATAAAAAAGAAAGGAAATGAAGAAAAACGACCAAAAAAAAAAAAAAAATGAAAAAAAGAAGGGGGAGGGGGGAGAGAAAAAAGGGAGGGGAAAGAAGAGGAAAGAAGGGGGAAAGAGGGTAAAGAAAAAAGTTCTAAAAACGGCCCCCGCAGGGGGCCGATAACTCGATCTTAAACCCGGCCCCCTAAGGGGGTCTTAAGATCGGCCCTACGGGGCCTTAAGACCTTGATAAAAATCAAAAATAAAATAACAAAACTAAGGCGGAACGAAGTTCGCCGGGCCAGCTAGTCTTAAATAAAAATATAAATACAGTAAAAATGCAAATGTAGAGCACTTTTCTATTAATTGAATTATCAACTTAATAGTAAATAATTATTCTAGTGTTCAACAAAAAAATTTTTTTTTAAATTTTAATTTCTTTTTGACCGATTGGAGATAATTTGTAGATTAATTTCACATGTGACGTTCAATCCACGCATGTCATTTTAAGAGTGGCCAACACTATGCAGAAAAAATAATTAATAAAACTTGCAACAGTGGCAGATTTTCTCTGCTTAAATAATTATTTAGCTAACAATTTTCCAAACCAAAAAAAAAAAGATTTAATAAACGTTCTTTTGAAAAGAAAATCATACGGCTCAATAGTGTTGTTGCTGCAGTTTTTAATATCTTTTCTTATCTTGATTTTCTTACACAGTGTTTTTGCCAAAGTAGGTACCAGAATGTATTGAATTTTTATAATTATCGAGTTATACCACATTTTGGAGTATTTTAGTCTATACTGGTAAGTAATAAATTAAATAAAAGTATCACTATTTAGATCTTATAATTGTTTTATACGGATATTTTGATAATAAAAGATATTATATCTGTTGTAATAGTTAGTTTTTTTTTAACAAACATTCTTCTGCTTTTAGAAATTAAAATAAAACTTTTACTACTTTTGTTTTCAAGATTTTAACAACGTTTAATCTATTGAATATATTGTCTAAAACTAATAATTTAGAACCATGTGTTTACGTTAATTTTTCTAAAAAGATATTAAAACAACATGTTACGCCTATAAAAAATTTCAAATAAACTGACATTTTTTTTTAGTTTTAATCTACTATAAAATTTAACAATTATTATTTTGGTACAAAAATTTAGTGTCTAACAATAAATATTTACTAAATTATACTACATAAAAAATTATAGCTCTAAATATCTCATAAAAGTTTTATGTATCCTGCAAATATTGAGAACAACACTGTATTCTTCTAGTTGGCGGAGTCTATTGTAAAAAATATACCACTTCTAGCTGTACCTAGTAGTATTAGAATAAATTCACAAAAAAAAAAAATAATCAGAAATTAATTGCAATTTACCTGCAAATCTTGTATCTATGTTCTCGCAAATTCTACCAATCGCAAAAAAATTAACTTTAATTTTTAATTAAATATTTAATTCGGCTTTACTGATAACTCGCCTTAAAATATAGGAGTTTTTTAAAATATAATTTTATAATACTTAATAGTTTGAACGGCTACATATAGTTAATTGTTATAATCTGTACTATGTATAGTAGTTTAAATGAAATACAGTTTTAAAGCCCAATGAATTACTACCCAAAACACTACACATCTACAGCTTTCACTTTTCAGACAAACGCCACAGGCTGAGAGATTAGCTGTATTGTTCAGCAATACAGGATTTTAAAATAAGAATTTTAAGTACAGCCATATAACGTTACGTTGCTAGGACTAGTATACAAGCATTTTCTTTTATCTATACACAGGACTTAATAGTGCTATATAAAGGCTATACAGTGCCAGACTTAAACAGACATCAGCGCCAGCAACGAATAACAAACTTTTAGTTTTTTAAATTATCAATGAGAAATAAAAAGTTCTATAAAAAATAATATGGTTATTTATGACAGTTTCGCATAAAACATGTGATCTGGCTGTTGTTGATTTTGTTGTTTTGTAATACAGGGTATGAATCAAAAGGGGCTGTAGATCGCTTCGTTTTGACTATTTTTATTGGTGGTTGACTAGAATCATGAATATTGGACTTTTTAGATAAAAAAATTAAATTAAATATTATTTATACATATTTGTACACCTATTAAATTTTAAAATTAAGCATCTATTCTAATTTGTATCAGTTCTAATTATAGATCACATTATGTAGTCTAATTACGCGGCTAATTAATAAAAAAAACATTGTATTAATATTAATTTATAAAATTGCTTAAATAGCATTAAAAAGTACTCATAATGTTATCTTGTAGGCAACTGAGTAAACTTGAAAGTGTTTTTAAATATATTTTCTCTTTTTAAGAGAAAGTGAATACTCAAACTAGTGGTTAGATAATATTTTTTGTGGAAGAATGGGAATTTTTGATGAATTAGATGATACCCCACTCGAACTGTGGACCTATCAAAGTTCACATTTCCTTTATTACTCAAATAATTCATTATGAGTTTGCACTTACTCAATGTCAGTAATAAAAAAGTAGGTACCTACCTGGTTATTAAATATTGTTTTAAATACCTAATATCTGGCAAACCAATCATAGGTAAACAAATCTGTTAACGAAAAGATAAGTTTTGATAAAAAAAAAATTATTATTTTATTTTTTAGCTCAAAAATGAATGATTCTCTCAAAGAAGATTGGAGTGAATTAAATGAAGACTTTAAGAAACTTGAAGAAACTCATAAAACATACCATGAGAAGCTTGAAGAAGTTCACAAGATCCAGAAAGAATGTCTTAAGCATATCCAACACCAAAAGTACAGAATAGCTATTATCACCAAAGCCCTCTCTCATGTCAAAACCAACAAATATGATGAAGTCAAAGAAGAAATCCTCAAGCGCGAGGCGCAATTAAATGAAATTCAGCAAGCTCTTCCAAGGGAAAGTGAATGGTATCTTAAAGTAATACTTGGAAACGTGAACGTCTCCATACTAGATAAAGAAGAGAAGTTGAAATATAAAAGTGAATACGAAAAGTTCAAATTAATTTTAAGTGCAGTGGCTTTTATTTTTGCAATTTTAAATATTGTTTTTGTTTCGCGGAGATTAGAACGTCTGTATTTGTTTATTTTGGTGTGGTATTACTTTACTCTAACAATCAGAGAAAGCATCTTAAAAGTAAATGGCTCAAAAATAAAGGGATGGTGGCGCATACATCATTTTATTTCAACTTCAACAGCAGCTATACTCCTTATCTGGCCTGAAGGCGAAACTTGGAATTTATTCAGACTTAAATTTATGTGGTTTAATTTATATTTGAGTGTGGTACAATATCTGCAATTTAGATATCAAAGTGGCGTATTATACCGTCTAAAAGCTTTGGGAGAGAGACATAATATGGATATTACTATAGAAGGATTTCACTCATGGATGTGGAGAGGATTAAGTTTTCTATTTCCATTTTTGTTTGTTGTTTATTTTTACCAATTGTATTTATCTGTGTCGTTATATAATTTAAGCTATATGCGCGGAGCAACGTGGCACGTTGGAATATTATCATACGCTTTTTTCAGTTTGTTTATCGGTAATATAGCTACTATGATATTAATAATTCCAGATAAAATAAAAGATAGTGTTAAGCTAAAATATAGAATTTTAAGTCAGAGATTATTGAGACAACAGTAAAATATATATATTTTTATTATTCTGACGTTTCATTTGACTCTATAATTTCTTTTTCTTCTTCTTTTGGATCTTCAATTTGAATCGGTTCTTCAACAGTGACTTCTTCTTCAGAACAATCAATTTTTTCTTCTGTTACTTCTGCAGGTGCAGGTGTCAATTCTTCTTCTAATTGACTATATATTTTTAATAAATTGCTTTCATCCAATTGATCCACAGCTTCACTAACCCATGAACCTTGCAATTCTTCATCAATTTTGTTGCTTAAATTATGTATGTTATTAAGTGTAATTTTTGCCCTATCTTGCACATTTGTTATAGGATCCTCGGTAAGATTTTTGATAACTTCAATAAAATCTTTTACTAAAAGTAACAAAATCCCTTCAAGATAACAGCTGTTATCATTATCAGTCATTCTATACATATCTAAACTTTGTTCTTTTTTTAGATTTTTAAGAGTGTCCTCTGCATAAAATATAATATCCCTGTTATCAGTGTCAATATTATCAATATCTTTTGTTGAAAAATTAGCGGAAAGTTTTTGACTCAGCTTGATAATTCTTACTAAAATTTCTAAATGTTTTTGCTTAGAAACAGAAGATGATACCAGCTCCTTCAAATCACTCAAATAAAATTCTGTATTTGTCCCCAATGTTGGAGTGATTAATTCATCTACTCCAAATAGTGTCACATGGCGAAACAAATATCGAGAATCTCTAGATAAAGTTAAGAAAATTGGAATTAAAGATGTTTTTGCCCAATCAATTCCAAATTGCTTGATTAGAAAAGGTAAAATAAGAGGTGCAGTGCGTCGAATAGCAAAAATTGGATCATTTAGCAGAAACTCGTAGAACATTTTTAAATTTTCATCAAAGAAATCTTTTGTGGTATTTTTAGCAATGTGAGTAAATGCTAAGAGGAGATTTCTTCTGGTCCGCCAATGCATTTGCGAATTTTCCAAAAGATTTTGAATAACGTTTTTTATAGATTTTATTGATTTAGTGATATCAACATTTGCAGGTAGAGAGCTTAAGTTTTTTAACATGTTTTCCTTAAAGGGCATGAATTGCTCGTTTTCTAATGCATCAATTACAAGAGGTAGAATATTGCTAGTAAAACACTCATCTCTTAAAATACCACTTAAAGATAAGATGTTTGTGGACAAAGCTACTCTAACATCATCACTCTCATCAGTAATCATATGATGAATTTCCGATATCATAATTTCTTCAAAAATTTTTTCAAAATTGTCTTCGCTTTTGTAACTTTCGGCTAAGTTAGCAACAAAATTGTACATATTTTTAGCGGCAAAAATTCTAACTTCAGATTCATCATCATGAACACAATTTTTATAAATATTTATAATTTCTTCTCTATTTTTTTCAGAGCTTTTAATTTCATGAATTTTCATTGCCACTCTTTGTCTCACTCGCCAAGACTCATCAGCTCCGAGTAGCTTAAGAGTTTTAAGAAGATATTCATATATTTCAAAATCTTTCAACTTTTTTGAAACTGCAATGGCTACATCAACAGCTAGAGTTCTAATTGTATCCTAAAAAAAGAAAAAGTAATGTATATTTTTGAGATAAAGTGTTTACTTGTTCGTCTTGGGAGAGATTGTCAAAAACTGGAACAATTTCTGATTTGATTTCTTTTTCGTCGATGAGAGGGATAAAATTGACAAGATTAGTGGCAGTGGATCGGCGTACTATTGGTGAATCATCTTGAATAAGACTCCGAAAGAGATTTCTCAGCTCTGTTTGCTTTTCGGGTGGCATCTTCGAATAGCATATCTACATGGAAACTTAAAAATAATACATTCTTTGGCAAATGTGACTTACAGAAACTAGACATCCCGCTGAGCATTTGCTGGTAAACCAGTCACTATTTGTTAGATTTTCAAAAATAGGGTAAAAAAATTTTTCACATTGTTCCTTTGATAAGTGATTGCAAATATTATTCATAGCTTGTACAGCTCGTTCCCTAACAATGGTTTCATCTTCTGAAACTAGTTTTGATAAAATATCTAATATAACTCCAACATTTTCGCAGCCTCCTATCAAAGGCACAAGCCGTTCTAGCTGCTCTGCCAGATTATAGCAAGATTCTCCAGGCAATGATTCCAAGCAGTTGACTATATAGGGGATCAGTTCTTCTCGAACCCGCTCTTCCTCCATTGCCGCAGCAAGAGCTGGTAAGCGTCTAATTGCATCTACTTGAATCTAGGAAGATTTTTGTAGTAAGAATTTAATGGAAGGTATTTTACATACCGAGATACTCTCATCCAAAAGAGCATTTTTGAAGATGCTAAAGTCCCCATCGTTGTAACCGTCTACCATTTTTATTAAATTAATACTTACGCAAAGCCATTCATTGGAAATATGTATCGTTGTTGATAAGATAACCACGTTTATCTAGCTCTTGTGATAATAAAATAAAAATTGGCATGTGGATGTCTCAGCATGAGTATAATGCAAACAAAAGCCCAAATTATATTATAATTTACTACAAGTATAATTAGTTTATGGTAGAATACCTACCTAAATTAGTTTCTTTTGATTCTGCTAAAAATACCGCTGCTTTTTTCTGAATTTTATTCCCGTTCTGATCAAAAACAAATCATATTTATCTTAAATATGATCAGAATTGGAATATATAGTGTATTTTTGAAAAATAGCTGAGTCTTGTTTATCTTGGGGAAATACATTCATTATGACTTTATGAGATGAGCCTAATTTATGGTCCGTAAGCTTATGAGCCAGACGACATCTGCTTAAGTTTGTAAAACACGCTTTATGAATGTGTTGAATACAAAACTTTGCATATTACAGCTTTGCAGAATGAAGCTTGGTGGTGTTTTTATTATTTAGTTTTTTTTTAAATACTTACCAGTTTGTTTTTTTTTGTTGGTAAGCTAGCTATACAATTACATAGTATAAAATATATTTAAACCATTAAAAATATCAAAACTTATGCCAGAGATTATCTTAGATTATAGATAATAGATAATAAAAAAATATGTAAAATATAAATTGATATAGAAGTGCAACATCTAAAAATAATAATCACTAACGATTTATTTTGAAACCATAAGCAATAAGCAAATTGATTAAAAACTCAAAACAGAACAATAGCAATAATAAAGTGTTCTATTTATTTACTTATAAGCTAATAATACTTGGTTTACACATTTCCTGGTGAACTGCAAGAACATGTTCCGTCTTATGTAATAAAATTAGAATTGGCATAGACAACAACTAGACAAAAAAAAATTATTTAAAAACACTTTTATTAACTTCACATAACTTTCTGCAATTGGTCTAATTTTAGTGCCGTGAACAAAATAAAGCTAAACATAAATTGATTTCAAGTGACTTTTGCAACGCGTTTTCTTTTCTTGCCAAAAGAGAAGGTAATTCATATAAAAAGCTTTACCAATTATATAATAATGTTGTTTGTTCACCTACAGAGTTTGCAAAGTTAATTAATTTAAGTTATTTGTTTATATTTTAAAATTTTTTTTTCTTCTAGTTTTCTCATTTTTTGTTTTTTGTTTTTTTCTTTACTAACTATATTTCATTCTCTACCCTTTTAATAATATTACACCACAGAATGATGCCTTATAGCTTATTGGTATCTATTAGTTTCATAATATAATATAAACAAAGCTATGAATTATTTATCACTTTAATATTTTAACGGTGTTGCAGTTAACGTTTCAAAGTGAAATAAACAGCTACTTAAATCACGACGTTTTTTTGAAAACGTTTTATAGTAACATAGCTAATCCGGCTGTGTGGGCAAATACAACATTTGAAACTAGTTAAGAGAAACAATGTTGCAAAGCTTCCATAAATAAAGCTCATAAATAGTTTTACAGTTGCAAAATTAATTTAAAATGTAAGCCAACATTTTGGAATATTGGGTTAATAACCTAATCCATTCACTGTACACGTCAAATTTTGCCAATATCCCACACAATCTATTTTTGCAAAATTGAAATTCCAATGAAGCGCCAAATTCAAGGTGGGTTAGACGGTCTTTACATAAGATGAAGTAGGTGGTAAAACAAAAAAAAATATTTTGGTTTTATTATGTCACCGTTGGAAATTTTTTTTTCTATATATAGATATAAAACCGAGTCATCAAGAGCGGCTAGAACAATTTTTATAATTCTTGTCTTTACTCTAAATAGCACATTAACATTAAATTTTTGTTTTGTGAGGTTGGTATCATCTACCAGTTATGTTAAAAATAATTAATATAAAAAAAATCACAATGATAAGTAGCAACAGTCTCTTTCAAGAAATTTTGCGCTCGCATCACACACAAGATTTTTTTCTTGCACATCTTGTGGAATTTTAAAAAAGTTAAATTTTAACCAAATCTTTGTTTACGAAATCAAATGCTTGTAAGCAAGTAAAAGTTGATTTATCCGTTGCTATAAAATAGCCTCATTTGATTAATTTAGAAGCGGGCGTTTTGTATATTTTGTCTCGCTTAAACGACAGTGACATTTGTCAATAAAACTTATTTTTGCGTTGTCAAATGCAAGCGCAAATGCCTACTTTTTAAATCAATTGTAGAAAAAATGTTTTTGATTCAACCGTTTGTCGCATATTTTTTTCAAAATGAGTTATTTCTTATCATAACAACAAACAATAAATAATCAAGCCAAAAACAAATTTTTATAAAAATTTACATTGGTTTGACTTTTTTTGCAGTTTATACATGACTAGCAGCCCGTCCCGGCTTCGCACGGGGTGGACAATTATTTATTTTTAGAAATTTGCCCCCCCAGTGCCCCCTCTACCCAGCCCGCTGCGATGCCCGGCGCGCTTTTCAGACTGCATCTCAAACAACGGCCACGGCGCTATGGCGGTTTTGTTTACTGTTTGAATTTTTTAATTCGTAATATCTTTTAAATGGAAAGTCCAATTTAAATAATTTAAAAACTTATTTATAGGTAGTTAAACGGTCTTGATCATAAAATAATTTATTTGGATAAGGATTAATATAAACACATAAATAGCATGGTTTGAATTTGGTTATCATTTTCATTAATGTTTAAAATAAAAAAAGTTGTTGTAGTGACATAACTACAATAGTTGGACATATGCTACCGCGGAGTTTTTTGTAGACATTATGATGTTCTTCAATATTGTTGTACATTATTTTGTTCTATCGCTAATAGTTTCGGCAGCGCATTCGACGAAAGACATTTTAAGACTCATTTTTCTACACCTTCGGTTACATTGTTCAAATTTTACCAAGAATCCCTAATTTTTTTAAAATGAAATGTAGCCTATGTCAAATAGGAAGAATGTAGCATTCTATTAGTAAAAGAATTTTTTAAATCGGCCCAGTACTTTTTGAGCCTATTCATTACAAACATACAAATCTTTCCTCTTTATAATATTATTACAAGTGTAGATTATTTTTTCTATACATATAAAAAGCTATAGTTATCATAGTTTTTCGCGCTTTAATGTCAATTATAAGTCTAAAACGTCAACATTTAATTGCTTCAGAATGTTTGCACAAATAACTCCTACCTTGTAATTGATAGATTGTTGCTTGATACTCTGCTAATTTTTCATCAATATAGTCTTGAGATTGCGCAGCGATAATTTCGGCAGTAGAAGGTCCGCCGTCTTCATCATCTGGTTCATAGTTTTGAGGTAAAGGAGGTGGCTCAAGCGGTACCCCAATATATTCAAAATCACGAGAAGGCGGTCCAAAATCAGGAGAAAAATGATGCGGCCGAAAATGATCAGGAGAAGGAGAGTAGGGATGAACGCCACGAAAGTATTCTGGAGAAATACCACGTGGAGCTGGGGAAGGCTGTAAAAGAAACTCGATTTAATAACAGTTTTGTAGCAAATTATTATAGTTAGTCAGCTAAAAGTAGTTAAAAAACAATATAATCTTAAAACACTGGACAGCTTCACTACTGCTCTGACAAGAGGTAGAGAAGTCAAAAAAAAACAACATTCATGCATGCTGCGCCAAATAAAAAAAAACTTGCAATTAAATGATAGTAAAATGTGTTTTCTCAATTATTTTAAATTTTAAATTTACCGCGCTGGAAACTTTAGACTGTAGGTTTTTTAAAGCAAGTGTGAATATAAAAGTGTTAATAGCCTTAGATCCAAGGCTTCTCATGGATCTGATTGGCTCTAAAAGTCTATAAGCTATATTATTAAGGGTAATATAACAACTGGCAAGATTATTATATGATGCGTTCTTGTAAAATACTCATCCTAAAATTGTATGCGTCAATTTAGAATAAGAGGGTGAGAAAAGAATTGAAGAGAAAGGGTGCAATACCAGTGCAAACAGCCAGGCGAGATTCAGAGAAGGGAGAAGAATTATGGATAATGTATACATCCTAGACCATCCTAGAAAATGTGTGAAAGTATGAGAGAAAGAGGAGTAGGCGAATGACTGGTTAGAAAGGTAGAAGAGATATACGTAAAGACCAAAAGCAAAGTAAGATCTGAAAAGACAGAGAGTGAATGGTTTGTAAAAACAAAAGGGGTAAGACAAGGTTGTCCGCTCAGTCCCTTGTTATTCACAATTTACATGGCAGACTCAGAAGAAATGTTTAGAAAGACGCAAGCAGAGGGATGTGTGGTAAGATGAGAAAAAGTATTGAGCCTGGCGTTTGCGGATGATGTGGTAATGGTAGCAAAGAGTGAAAAAGAGATGGGAGAAATGATGAAGAACGTATGTGAGGATGAAAAGGCTAGAAGAGTAAGATAGTTCAAGTATTTAGGGTATACATTTAATAAAAGAGCAACGGACAAAGCGCAGGTTAGATAGATGGCAAGAAAGGCAAACAAGATAGTGGGATGTGTATGAGGAATAGGAGACAGAAAGTGGGGAGGAAATTTTAAGAGAAGAATGATGATGTTTGAAAGCTTGGTAGAGAGCGTATTAACGTATGGAGCAGAAATCTGGGAGTGGAAAGAACAGAAAGAAATAGAAAGGGTGCAAGAAAAGTATCTGAGATAAGTGCTTGGGGTGGACAGAGAAACCCCTGGGTATATAGTACCTAAGGAAAGTATGTAAGAGAAACAAGCTGAAAGTGAAAGGGGGGAAAAGGCTCACTAAGTTTGAAAATAGAATGAAAGAAAGGAAAGAATGGAAAATATTGAATAAAAGTTGAACAGAAAACAGAATGAATACAGAGATAAATGAGAGAGAGAAATATTACAGAAGTTGAAAGATTAAGAACAGAAGGCAAATGGATGAACGGAGAGACGTGTGACAGAGACAAAGATGTAGATAAGCAAGAAAGAAGAGGAAAAATTAAAGAATCCATACAACAGAAATTATGAGAAATGTATAACAGAGGAAATCCCGGTGTACCTAGGAAAAGAAAGTGCGGCAAAGAGAAAGATAATAGCGAGGTTCAGGTGCGGAAATGAGGAGAGAGAGAATAGGTGTTGAGCGGAAAATGAAGAGAGACTGTGTAGGATGTGTTATGAGGATAGAGAGACAATAGAGCACATGTGGAATAAATGCAGTGATATGAGAGACAGAGCGGAAAGAGAGTAAATACTGAAAGAAAATGGATGAAAGAGGTATGGGAAAAAGGGAAACAAAGACAGAAGAAAGAAAACACAAAAGAGGAACAGGGAGGATAGGATAGAAAAATTTTGCCTAATTGTATAATAATGTAGATATTTTAAGCCTGAAAAGGCAAAAATAAACCTATTAGTAGTAGTACTCATCCGAGCCCTTCCAGATAAGGGTAGTTAAAAATATGATAAAAAAACATATTTTGAGTATATTATGATAAAAATTTCACGTTTAATTCAAGTTAGTATTAATCACTTTTACAATTTTGAAACAATGACAGTATTATCTGACAATCTGACAACAAATGATTGGAAGAATGTCTCTAATTTTGTTTTTCCAAATTATTATATTACAAGAATCAAATAACGGTAAGCACCTTTTGCTTTTAAAAGATATTTAAAATCTAAAAACCTTCTAGTAAATTCTAATGCATCTAAGAAATTCAACGTTATACTTTTTATGGCAAAAGTACTTCCCGGTGAGTTCTACATTCAAGATGCCGGCATCAAATATTTAAAATTTATACAAAAAGGAAAACTTAACGTAAATCAAATATTTTTCTAAATTAACTATTTAAGAGTATTTTTTAGTATTGTCTCGACGATAATAAATCAGAAGATGTTTGTAAGGACCTTTTGAAAGCCAGCTTTTACTCACTGATAACCTACAGCCGGAATATGATGGGAATGACAACTGCTATAGCGTCTGTAGAAAATACAACATTAACCAATAATCTACGCTTCAAAAGATCTTCGGATGATTTTGAAATCCAATACAGACATCCTAAAAAACGTAAACAATCGCACTTTATTACAGTACCGGAACATACAGAAATTTTTAAAATTCGTGCCAAGAGACAACCACATTTATTGCCAACGGAAGAACCAGAGAAGCATTTGAATACTCCTGGACTTGTCATGGGAACACTACAATTAACTTTTTTTGGAAAATTGTTTGAAAGTCGTAACAAGGCGCCACAAAATGAACAACTAAACACAGAAACTTCTTTATTCGATTTAGTTAAAGATACTTTATACAGTGTTCAAGATAGTAGCGATGATGGATTTCTTATTATTGTGTTGGGAGGACTTTTAAACGAAATTTCGGATCCTTATTCAAATCTTATGCAAAGTGTGAAACATGTTGTGGAGAATACAAACGATAAGAATACGCTAGTGGTGGTCACTGGACTATGTCCAGATATTGATAATTTATATAATGGTAGATATGAAATGATTCCAGTATATGTTAAAGGTCCTCCAGAAACTAGTGACTTAACTTTTACAGAACAGCTTTATGACGTGCCTTATTCGCTCAAGAAATTTTTATCAGATAATGTAATCTCTAAAAGTAAGTAACCTTACATCAAAGTCAAAAAACTAAATTTCTACATAATGGGTGACAGATATCAATTCTGATAGACATAATTTGAGACAAAAAGTAGCTTGCTGATTGGACAACCAAGTTATCACGTTAGCGTTTTTTGTCTCAAGCGCATACTTAAGATATGCAATATTATCTAACTATTTTGGTTTCTACCAATACATAGAAAAATAAGATCGTAGCAAATTTAAATGGTTAAATATTTTTTAAAATATACATCTGGCTCTTTATCTTTAATTTTCTTTGTTGCACCATTGATTTAATTTCAAAATTTTTCTTTTTTCAGATATTTTTTTCCCAAAAATAAAAAGAAACAAGCGCCAGGTAATCGCCGAAAATAACCGGAACAAAGGCGTTGCAGCAACAAGTCAGAAACTAATTTTAGTTTTTTCTATAACTATAACCAGTATTCTAAATAAAATTCGAGTTTAAATTGCATTTACTTACGGGATGCATTGGCATTCGAAAGGGTCTTGGAGACGGAGAAAATCCGGGAGGCACGGGAGACATCGCTTGAGGCCATCTCGGTCGGGGGCATGCCATAAAAGGCAATCGATTGCCGAACATGTTCATTCCGGGGCTGCCAAGGCGTGGAGGCGGCGATTGAGTGTACGGAGACGGAGGCCGAAAGTGATGCGGCGATCTGCCGCCTCCACCGCGGCCACCGGGCCCCGACATGATTCAAAATTACGTATGCTAAACTTCACACATTGAATCTAGAATAAATAACGCATAAGTTTATGTGGATTTTGTTTAATTTATTTGATTGCTGTGCACATTTCTTAAATTTAATTTAATTTTAATTTATTGATTAAGCTTAAATTACTTATTATAAGTAATATTTTCTTATAAATATTGTATACAGTGTGTTGTTAACCGACTTCAAAAAAAAAGGAAGTTTTCAATTCGGCTGTATTTTTTTATGACTTTTTTCTGGGTGAGCTGATTTTAATGATTATTTTTTTATTTGAAAGCTGGTGCTTTCCATTTAGCCTCATTTGAATTTGATCAAGATCTTCTGACCAGTAGTTTTTCAGTTATTCTTCTTAATGCTTTTTTGACATATATTTTTTACACTTATAATTAATTGATTATAAAATACAAAGAAAAAATTAAAAATTTAAAAACTTTATTCCAATTAATTAAATATTAGTTTATTAGCAATTTGAGTCAATTAAATAAATAAAATTATAAATAAGTAATCATAATGAAATCGGCTTTTTCTAAATGTCTAATTATTTTTTAACGCAAAATATAGGAATTTAAGTGCTTAATTTTCACCTCATATTGACTTTTGTCGTAGGTCAAATTTGATAACAAATTTTGTTTAGATTAGTAAGTCAAACATTTTTCTATCAATTGTACATTTTTAAATAACGTGAAAAAGTTCTTTAATTCAACTTTTTGTTTAAAGCTGAAGTTTCGGTTAGGTCAGGTCAGGTCAGGTCAGGCCAGTAATTTTACAGTTATTACTGTAAAATTGAGAGGTGAACTCAAAGTAGCGAAAGTTGTCCAAATTTCTAAAAAGTTGATATAAAATAATCTTTTAGCTGAGCATAATAAAATTTACTCCACCAAGAGTTGAAAAAATCTTTGCTAAATGTAAACTAGAAAAAGCTAAATCTGTAGAGGAACTTCTAGGAGCCAAATTAGATGATAAAAACCACTTTACAGAAAATCAACAGATTGTACAATGAATTTGGGGAGGTTTTGCTGTAGATAATGCAACTTTAAATCGTTTTTTTAGATTACATTTTTTTCAACTTTTGTTATTTTGGCTTTAATAATAATTCATTTTTTATTTTTATTTAATCACTACCTTATAAACCCGCCTGCGCGTCGCGTGCGTTTAATTTAAGTATTGTGTATGCTATATTAGCATATATCATAATATTAGCATACTAGCATTATATATATATTTATATATATGAGTATTTATACTAAACATAATATATACAAATCTACCTTGACTGACATCGACTCTAAAAATAACAATTCTTGCACTTTATAGTATTCATATATTTTGACTGCTTTTTAAGCATAAGAGTCTGCGCAATTTTGTATTTTTAGTGCTTTTTTGTATTTTTTAAAGATGGTTTTTTTTTGTTAAATTTTTTTTTTATTTCTGGTTTTTTATTGGATTTGATCACTATTATTTGTTTCAATATAGGCCTACTAATCGCGCTGCTAATATGAGACATAGAAAATTTACTTTTTATTTAATATTCAATTAATTGATACTATTTTATATGATTTTTTTTATGATTTGCGTTTATATAGGTGAAATTTATCAAAAGGACATTTTCCTTGATATTGTAATGCATTATCAAACACAATAAACAACATAATTAATAATATTCAAATTACTTAAATTAATTAAATGTATAAACTATTATTTAATTATATTGAAAAATTTTTTTTTATTTTTTGCAAATTATTATAATTATTTTATTTGTAAGTATCAAAAAAAGCATGAATTAGAATAGTTTAAAAACTACTGATCAGATCTTGATTAAATTTAAATTGGACCAAATGTAAAGCACCAGCTTTCAAATAAAAAGAGAATCATTAAAACCAGCCTACATACAGTCGAATTGAAAACCTCCGCATTTTTTTTAAAGTCGGCTAAAAAAAAACTTTATGAGTTAGTAATTTGTGCTGAACATAATTGACAAAAATAATTATTACAGCTTCTCAAAATTTTGTTTTGCAAATGTCACTTTTCAAATTTGAAAAATTCACCAAATTGCAATTTGAAAATTATTAAATAGGCTTAGACCCTTTGGAAGCAGTGTTATAACAAACACATACAAATTTTGACAGATTCTAAGAGTTAAGCAATAAATTTTTACTTATTTTTAAAAAATGTTATTTTTGACCTTTATTTTATTTATAACAATATAAGTATAATTAAATATTGAATAATATTAAGCACTACTGTCAGCTTTTGACAACTCAAATTTATCTGAGGTAAGTTTTACTCCTCCTCGAGTGTTTTTCAAAAAAGCACTAAACAGCGTTGCCGCCTATAATTTAAAAAAAAATTGACATTTGGTTGCATGAACGTTGCTTAACATTTCAACAAATTTTTATAAAAATAATAAATTTTATGTCTTATTAAGCTTTGCATTTCACTACACGGTTTGTTCTACAAGATACAAGAAGTATAGTACCAGTGCTTTTATAAAAATGTACAATAAACTATCAAAAAAGTTAAAAAATCTCAAACAGTTGATGGTGTTTGAACATATTTTGAGTAAATTTGTAATTGATAAATGCTGTCATACCACTGTGTTAGAATATTTTAATCTTTAATTTGAGATTTTTATGCAACTTTTTAGTTCAGTTGACCACGATGCGTTTACAAAGTAATAAGTGTTTGTATGAAAAACAATGATAATAAAAAAATGAAAAAAATTGATTGATTTATATATTGGTGTATTTTAATAGTTTTCAAACTAATTGCAAAAAACAAAACTAAAAATAGTACATAATAAAAGTGAGGGCAACTCGATTTTAATAATTTTTTTTTTATTTGAAAGCTGGTGCTTTCGATCTGGTTTCATTGAAATTTGATCAAGATCTAACCAGTAGCTTTTAAGTTATTTTTATTAATGCTTTTTTGACATATATTTTTGACACCTACAATTAATTTATTATAAAATAAAAGCAAAAATTTAAAAATTGCTTTCAATATAAATGTGTTAGTGTTAGTTTATAAGCAATTAAATATAATAATTAAATAAATTAATAATTAGGTTATCATATTGAAGACTGTTTTTTCTAAATTTTTAATTTGTTAATTATTTATTTAGCAGTATTTTTTTGCAGTGGATGCCAATTTGTTTTTGCTATTATTGTACAATCTGTTAATAAATTGTACAACACTCTTGAACCTGACATTGTACTTTTGGGCCACTTTTTGCAATCAATAGTCTACGAAAATCGCATTAATAAATCATCGATATTCTAAAAGCATCTTCCGTACGTGCGGAATTAAGATCGGTGCAGTATTTTTAGAAAAGCGAACTTAATTCGTGCTCTATTTCTGGGTTGGGGTTGTTACTTTCTGTATGATTAATCTATTAAAAATAGAATTGTTTTCAGACGTTTCCACTTATTTGTACTGATTTATTCAATGGGAAAATTAGCGGTGTTTTTAGATATTTATTTTTTCTTTTAGTTGATAGTTTATTTTTTCTACTCGGTAATGGTAGATTAATCGGAACAAAATGCAGCTATTAATAGTCGCGTCAACGGTTTCTGGTTCTTACAGAAGTTTCCAACAACCCATGCCATTCATGTATTACCTAAATTTAAATTAATTTTTATTAAAGATTACAATTTTATTATTTTTTTTATAATAAAGCTTATAGTTTCAGCATTTTTTTTGGATGTTTGTCAATTTCGCCTCTGCCCAATTAAAATTTATTGCACTGTTTGTCATAAAAAAATCTCTACTTTTGGAGCACTTAGCTCAAAAACCGAATAATCATTTATAAATTTTATTTGAATTATTAAATTACCCCATTAACATTTTTGGAAAAAACCCATTATTTAAAAATAAATAAATAATAAGAAATATTTAATTTTTGAAATACGCACAGCAATCACTTTTTAACAGAAATCACAACACTTGCGACATTAACATTTACCTCGTCAAAAAAAAAACGCAAAATATTAACAGCACGCGTAACGCTGAAAATCACGCCGAAAACTGCAAAATCTAGACATTATCCATTAAAACCTTCGTGTCCGTTACCCCCATCTTGAATTTTAATTTTAGAATTGGCATCGCGACGCTTTCTCTGACGCGACTCGCATTCACATATAGCAATAATATTTTTTCTAAAGACAATAATTTCTTCGAAATTGTGCCAAAGAGGGTCAATATTAATCGCTATAAAAGCAGCAATAGCAAAAAAGCCGGCACACTTATAATCAATTTTTCAAAATTTAATTATATATTATTATGGCTGGAAAAACTCTACAAATTATTAATTAATTATATCGCTTCTGACGTAAAATTCTAAGTCACACAATTACTTGTACACTAAATCAGTCTGAAAATAAAGAAAAAAACTATTCTAATTTTAAACTTTTTGACTTTTTAATAAAATAAACCAAAACAAAACTTTTAAAACACGTTCGGTCAGAATCTAAAAAAATAATGTTTTAAATTTGAACTAAGATTGGATCTTAATTGTAACTTATACTATTCTGTTCTTCTAGACATTTTTTTAAACAAAAAAGTAATTACGTAAGTACACGGTGGTCCAAAATTACCGAAAATGCTAACTTTTTTATTATAACGTTTTTTTATTTCTTTTTAGGAAATTTAATGGTTCTATTTAAATTAAACAACGTGTCCAAATTGTTAACTTTATTTCTCAAATTGACAGTTTATTTTGTTTGCTCAGCGTACATATCGTCGTTATTTTAATGTACGGGTTAGACCATCAAAGTCAACAAAAATTTTTCGAAAAGAATTATTTTTCGTAAAAGCGATTTTAACTGGCTTTGCTTTTTTTAAAATTTTGTTTAAAAAAATTGGTTTAAAATAAAAAGCTATAAGGTATTCATACCTATTTTTATTAGCATTTTTTTCTTATTTGTATTGTATTTATAAAATAATTTTTTAGATGTAAGTAAAAATTAAAATATAGACTAAACAGTAAAACAAAATAACATAAACAAGAATTAATTTAAAAAAAATTACTTTATAGTTTATATCATAAAAATGGCGGTTTTTATGGTGTCTTTTTTATCAAATGCACACTTGTCAAGCCATGCTTTCTTAATTCTCTGGTTTTAGTTTTTGACTTTGACATTTGACAGTTGACGTTGACATATGCTATGCATTTGCATCTGTTTTTGGCATTTTGTTGACACAAGTAATTCTTAAAAATATTTTTATATTACTACATTTTTAAGTTTAGTTAAAGTAAAACTACTTTTTATGGAATAAAATTTTAATAGTATATTTAATAGTTTTATAAAGAAACTAGTACGACTGCTCCTAGAATTTATTTTCTGTAGTAGAAGCCCATGGAAGAACCTGAATTGACGCCTCCGCCACCTCCGTCCATAAAACCGAGTGCCGTCCCCAGCGAGGGAGATTGGACATGTCCGGATTGTGGGAATGTTAATTTTGCGAGACGTAATAATTGTAACCGATGCCACAAAGGTCGGGCACCTTTATCGGCGGCGGCAGCGGCTGCTGCGGCGGCGGCTAAGAAACGCAAATTGGGACACGAAATCGGTAAGGCTGCCGCTGAAAAAAGTCGTGGATTATTTAGTGCTGATGACTGGCAATGTAATAAATGTGGAAATGTGAATTGGGCTCGAAGACAGCAATGTAATGTGTGTAACGCTCCCAAGTTCGGGGAGGTGGAAGAAAGAACAGGGTTTGGGGGAGGATATAATGATCGTGGTGTAGTGGAATATAAGGAACACGAAGACTCTGACGATGAATATGATGAATTTGGGCGGAAGAAAAAGAAAAAGGGCGCGGACGATGAAGATGAGAAGCCGGAAATAAAAAAGCCAGTCGCTGTGCCCGCTGAAGATGAAGAAGAGGAAGAGGAGGAGGATGATGAAGATGGGGATTTGTCGAAATATGATTTATCGGATTGGGGTGATGCAGAAAATAATGCACCGAATAATAGTCGAAGCTCGAGATCTAGATCAAGATCGCCTCATGAGAAAAGAAATCACTAGTTTCTACTGATGAACTTTAATTACCTTAAAGAACCGATTTGCATGATTGAATCTTCAGTAACTTAAAGCTTTTTCCTTTTTGGCTGTTACGTTTCCGGTTTCAATCAATGATAAGTTATTAATGTTTTGCTATAATCATACTACTTAGGACTGGGAAGATTGGGAAAGATAGTTGTGTTCTCATCATTAATAATTCACCTTCTGTCAACACTTCTTTCTGTACAAATATGTTCGCGATAGAAAATAAACCGATTCCAGAAGTACTCAATTTGCAAATTATTACTTTTTTAAACATTTGTAAAAACCTAGATTGCAAGCAAGGAGCAACATTAATCTAAATATCAGATCCAAACAGAGAAAATTACTAAACATTTGATGTGAGGGTTCAATTACCAAACTAAATTTAAGATTAGAAGAAAAAATTTTTTTTCCAAATGTTCAATACTTTTTGGTTTAAGTTTTTATAACAAAAAAAACCCTATCAGTAATTTTCTTGAACATATTGGCAATAGTGATTTTTGAAGCGTGTCACAATAATTTTCCCCCCAAAAATTAACACTCTCTAAATTTAAGAAATATATCAAACTGCAAATTAAAAAATTGCTTTTTAAGTCATTGCAACCATTTTATAATTAACACAATTTGTTAACAGGTGATTAAGATAGAATAATAAATTATTTTTTTATGTTTGTAAAATATCTGAATTTTTTAGTTGGCAACATTGTTAAAATGAAAAACGCAATGTGGCACATGACATAAAAATTTCAAATGTCAAAAATTGGTTTACTTTGTGACGTAACCTAGATAAAAACAAATGGCAAGTGACAAGTTGCACTACCAAATGACTCAGTTTTGTAACTGTGTTTTTTCTTTTTTGCTTTATATATTCATAACCACTTGGTATATGCTTCTAAATTTTAGGAAAAATGATAAGTGTTTTTGCACAAATGACAAAAATTATAGTTTTTTAAATATACTAGAAACTGCTGTGGCATACAATTATTTATACAGCGTGATTAACAATGACTGTTTCAGTTGGCAACACTTTTAGAGACTTTTACTTGCCTAGCTGCAACACTGTAGACGGATACGCTCGTTTGACATAACACTCATACAAAAAGTTATAGCTATGTCACAACAACTAACTTTTTAATTGCTATCTGTCAATGATGTTGTCAGTGTTAAACGTGTCACCCGTCAAAAAGTAATAGATTGCGTGCGCGGAGATTAATTTATAGATAAAACAAAGTGATTTGAAATTAGAACCTTTTGTATTTTAGCAGTTTCAAATCGTTAATTCTGTTTAGTTGGTCTTTACTGCTCAGATTCATTTTTCTGAATGAATAGGTAACGTAATTAAAAATAAATTGTAAAGTGGACAACCGACAAACTTACACAGGTTAACTCTTTGCTTCAGTTTTAAAAGTTTGTCATAACAAATTAATAACTTAAACAGCACTATAAAAGAACACTGTAAACTGTATTTATACTAAAAAAACCAACTAAATAAACAGAATTAACAATTTGAAACTGCTGAAATACAATAGTTCTAACACCAAATCACTTTGTTTCACCTCCAGGCTTGAAACAGCTAATCTTTGTGCACGCGACCTATTGCAGCTGTACCATTTTAAAATAAAATGTAGGATTGCCAACTCAAACAGTTTTATTTGATTACGCTTTCTTTCTTTTTGTGAAATTTATTGACATTTAGCGCGCGCCATCTGTTATTTTTATTCTCTACTGAACCAATCAAAGCATTTTAATTGAACGTTTTTCAAAAAATCCAGAGTTATTTAATATTTAAAATGTCGAAAGCTCACCCGCCAGAACTAAAAAAGTAAGAATTTGTTTGTTAATTATTGGAAGTAAATAATTAATTGTAGATTTATGGATAAGAAGCTATGTTTGAAATTAAATGGAGGCCGACAAGTTACCGGCATTTTGCGTGGTTTTGATCCATTTATGAATCTTGTGGTTGATGAATCGATAGAAGAATGCCGAGATGGTAAAAAGAATAATATTGGAATAGTGGTAAGTAGCTTTTTAATAATACAAATATTGTAAATTTAAGGTTATGTTTACATTTTAGGTTATCCGGGGGAACAGTATCGTGATGATGGAGGCTTTGGATCGCATCTAGCTAGATAGATAATAATACTTTAGTTATAATTTGCTCATACTATAAGTTTGTATCTTTGAAAATAAAATGTTTCATTGATAAAAGCGTTTCCCGTATTTGTGCTCCACCCTCCCCAATGTATCCCATTCATAAGTTTTGCAACTCAATACTCTCCCGAGTTGCCCACCCTTCGTTGCAAGACCGTGGAAAGGAAATTGTATAAAATGTCGCATGCGCGATTTTCACATCCAGGAAAATCCTGCTAACGTTCACAAGTGTAACATTTCGCGATTAAAGTTCTGCCCTTAAGGGTGTTTAATAGAATACGGGTGTTTGGCTTCACAATAAGGTACAAAACTTGAAATACTATTTTCTGTATTCAATGTTTGTTTCGTGCGGTTACCGTTTTACTGATTTGAAATGTAATTAATACTGTTTGATTATGGTTCAATGCACAAAAAGCTGTTTTGCTTGGCAAATTAATATTGAAGTGGGAAAGATTAAAGACTAAAAAAGAAGTAAATCAACCAAAGAGACACTCATTTCTGAGTTGAGAACGTTGTCGGTGACACTAAGAGCTTTCCGATGTCATATTGACCTGTCTTTTACTGTCGCAAATCTCAAAACTGTATTATTTATTATTATTTTTGAAAAATTCGCTTTTTTTCACTTTGTGATTGAATGGAAAAAAGAATTTTGTAAAAATTGTTTACAACAGAATTGAACAGCATCTATTTAAGATAAGTATAATTTTTTTTTAATTATTATTTATCATCGAATTTGATAACAAAAACAGAAATGTGCGCCCACTCTTGTGGGTGGACATTCCCACCCTTTGAAATCGATTTAAATGAAGCTTTTTTACCCCAAATTGAGCGTTCTATCAGTAGTATTAACCATTATGAATAAAATGGTATAAAACCACTATTAATGTAGCAATTAAAATCTCTAATAAAAATGTCATTTTACGCTTTTCCAGCTCGCGGTTTAGATTTTATTTTACATTTCTAAGGGAAATTTGATCATCTTTTTTAATGAAAAACCGACAATATTATGCAATTTCGTAGTTTGAACGGTGCCAATACCATCAACATCTTAGATTGAAAATAAACAGAGGGATTATCTGGCGCATCCACCATTTCTTTCTATTTCTTGCGTCATTCAAGGGGATTGAAATTAATTACATCATTCTAATGGATGTTTGATTTTTTTAATCAAATGTTTGATTATAAATTATTTTACTTTTGTCAGAAATTTGCGTGATATGGTAATAAAAATTTAGCAGGGGGGTATCCAAGGAGGCATTAAACATAAACTCGCTTATAAGTATAGTAGGAATACCCGGTAGTAAATTGTAAGAGGAATAGAGCAACTATGATAAGAAAGATTTACAACCCAAAGTGACTCGTGTAGATAGCACCAACCAGGGCCGAGTGAACATTAATCAAAAAATCTAATATTGTTGCTCATTAGATTTTAGGAAATTAAAGCCAAATAACATTTTCCAAATAAAATAGATGAGTCGCTTTTGTTTAGATTTTTAATAATTTTATTTGGGCGTACCTACATTTTAACATGAAGACTTTAATTTTATTACATATTTAATACAATTGCTGATGATCTCTTGGGGCGGTTATTGTATTTTCTATATATTTTCTTGAAATCATTCAATCGGCTCAAAAATACAAAAATAGGGTGGAATTCTTATTATTTGCGCCATTTTATCTAATTTAATTTGGAGAATTCGACAATGTATAAGGCAATAGATCGTACTCGTAAGATTTTAAAATCTATTTGAGTACTACCCTGAACAAAGAATGGTCTCCAAGAAGTGTTTTTAATAAATTTATGACTGTGGTTTTGGGTGTCAAACTTTCTGTAGGCTTACAGCAATAAAATTTACTGCTGGGTACATCTCAAACGTTTTCACTATACGTATCTACTTATTTTCTTTATTCAGTCATATCTGCCTAAGAAGGATCTTACATCCCAGTAACGTGCTGCAGTTAATAGTAAAAATATTTTAATTTAGCTATAAATATTATGAAATGAGAGATTTTGGCTTAAAGCCATGCGGGTTTTATAAGATGTTTCACCTAAGAGTATGAACAAAATAGTACAAAATACTTTTGAAAAGAAGAAAAAAATTGCAGTTTTAGGGTGGCATTCTTAAGTTTTTTTTTGAAAATTTGTCAAATTAAAATATTATTAAATTAATTATAAGAGAATTAAATGTTATTTTAACAGTATCTATAAGCGGGGGTGGTAATGGTATAAAGGAGGTAAATAATAATAATACTAAATAGTAATGGTAAATAATAGTATAGCGGCCACAACTCACATCTTTTTTTCTTAAGAACCTGTATTAGAACTGAAAAAGTTATTTTTGTTAAGTAAAAAATATTATTAAATGGTAAAATATATATTTTATCATTTTACCTAAAAGTTCTGAATTTTGGTAATAAAAAAATGCAACAACTAAATAAAAAACAGAATTTTGATGCATGTCAGACAAGTTTGGTTGCAAAAACCGTTATATTAGACAATTTTTTTAAGATCGGGTGCAAGAGGCCTTTATGATTCAAAAGTTTTGCAGCTTTGGTCATAATATAGTATTAAACATTGAGTTTATTGTTTTTAAATTTTCTAAATCCAAGTTTTTAATAATTTAATATGTTTTTCCATAATTGTGATAATACATTTTTGATTAATTTTTCAATTGTTTTTAATTTTTATACAGCGGTATCAAAAAAGGTTAATAGAAATAAGAGGTAAAAATGTGTTTTATTTTTTATCGCATTATTACGAAGTGATCAACCAATCAATCTAATGTTACAGAAAGGGAAACTGATATATGAAACTGATTCATGCAAAGCTCTTAATGATTTTATGTCAAGTTCATTACCTCCTGTCAAAATTATCTCAATGTTAGAGCGCCCTTCTCAAGATCTACTCCGCTTTCTGTATAAGAAAAATGTATTAAAATTTTATTACAAGGCTTGCATTTTTACTAAAATGACTAGAAATTAGTTAATGTTTGTACAAAGTGGCCTAAAATTACCGAAGGAGTTTCGTTTTTTTTTTAAACACAACAGTTATATCGCTTTTTAATAAAATTTTTGACGTTAACTTTGATGAGCGTCTAACTCGCACATTAAAATTCCGACGATATGCACGCTGAGTCAAAACAATAAATCGTTAATTTGAGAAATATAGAATTTAGAACATTGAGCACGTTGTTCAATTGTGTACTGTTTATCATAAATTTCTCAAAATACTGAAAAGAAATAAAATAATAATTATAATAAATTTATAAGAGATTTGAATCTCTTCGGTAATGTTTATACTGAGTGGCCAAAAATTATCAAAAGAGTTCAACCTTATATTTAAGGCAAAATTATTAAATTGCTTTTTAATAAAAAAAATTTAATAGCAAACCAGACGAGTTATTGTTAACTCTGAGCGTCCAATTCGCGCATTAAAATTCCGACGATATGCACGCTGTCAAAACAATAAATTGTTAATTTGAGAAATTGAATTCAGCAAATTGAGCACGTTGTTCAATTGCGTACTGTTCATTTTAAATTTCTCAAAATACTGAATAAAAATAAAATAATAATTACAATAAATTTACAAGGGATTTGAATCTCTTTGGTAATGTTTATACAGAGTGGCCTAAAACTATCAAAAGAGTTTAACTTTATATTTAAGACAAAATTATTAAATTGCTTTTTAATAAAAAATTTTAACGACAAACCAGACTGTTTAGTGTTAACTCTGAGCGTTCAACTTGCGCATTAAAATTCCGACGATATGCACGCTGAGTCAAAACAATAAATCGTTAATTTGAGAAATATAGAATTTAGAAAATTGAGCACGTTGTTCAATTGTGTACTGCTCATTATAAATTTCACAAAATACTGAAGAAAAATATATAATTATAGTAAATTTATAAGGAATTTAAACCTCATTGGTAATGTTTATACAGAGTGGACAAAAATTACCACAAGAGTTTAACTTTATATTTAAGACAAAATTATTAAATTGCTTTTTAATAAAAAAAAATTACGACAAACCAGACGATTTATTGTTAACTCTGAGTGTCCAATTCGCACATTATAATTCCGAAGATATGCACGCTGAGTCAAAACAATAAATTGTTAATTTGAGAAATATACAATTCAGCAAATTGAGCACGTTGTTCAATTGTGTACTGTTTATTTTAAATTTTTCAAAATACCGAAAAGAAATAAAATAATAATTATAATAACTTTATAAGAGATTTGAATCTCTTCGGTAATGTTTATACAGACTGGCCAAAAATTATCAAAAGAGTTCAACCTTATATTTAACGCAAAATTATTAAATTGCTTTTTAATAAAAAAAATTAACGACAAACCAAACCATTGTTAAGTCTGAGCGTCCAACTTGCGCATTAAAATTTCGACGATTTGCACGCTGTCAAAACAATAAATTGTTAATTTGAGAAATAGAATTCAGCAAATTGAGCACGTTATTCAATTGTGTACTGTTCATTTTAAATTTCTCAAAATTAAGAAAAATAAAATATTTATAATAATTTTATAAGGGATTTGAACTTCTTCGGTAATGTTTGTACAGAGTGACCCACAATTATTAAAAGCAGCTAAATTTATATTTAATAAGACAAAATTATTGAATTGCTTTTTAATAAAAAAATTTTACGACAAACCAGATGGTTTATTGTTAACTTTGAGCGTCTAACTCGCACATTAAAATACCGACAATTTGCACGTGGAGTCAAAACAATAAATCGTTAGTTTGAGAAATAGAATTGGGCACGTTGTTCAATCGCATACTGTTTTTTCATATCTTCCAAAATACTGAAAAGAAATAAAATAATAATAATAATAAATTTATGAGGGATTTAAACCTTTTCGGTAATTTTGGGTCATTCTGTATATTATATAAACGTATACAAGGGAAAATTTTGAAAACAATTTTTTGAGTTTCACAAATCTGCACTGTTTTCAACGTATTTTATAAATCATTGTTAAGAGTTAAGTGGTTAGGTTGGCAAGTGGTTAGGAAATAAATGGTGCTTCTATTTATTTTAATTTATAACAATATATTATATACAACTGACAACTTGCGTTACTAAATTATTATTATTTTGAATCAAGGAACTGTAATTTAATTTGTAGGTATACAAAAGCTAGAATAAACTTGTTTAATCATCGTTATTTGAATATAATTTTTCCCGTTAACCTTATCTAATCCTTAATTATTTTTGGCCTGAGCGTAATCAATTTTATGTGGGTAAAAGGTGAAATCTGATTTTCGTTCTTCATGAACCAAATTCCAATATCGACCGAACAAACAACAACTGTCTGACATCATTAATCGCGACTATTATACAAAAATAGATTGATTTTTGTTAGTTACATACAGTGTCCATCTACAAGATGGGTAGTCCTAGCTATAAGCTTTCAAGTGAACATTGTACTTTGGCTAAACATTTTTTTTAGAAGAGATATAATACAGCTTCAAAACTGTGAGTTTTTCAAAAAGTTATAAAGCTGCTGTAGGTCTCAATGTACATTTTTGAATAACTTCATTGATTAAAATACGCAAAAGAGGTTATCAAATCGATGATAATTTTACATCTGTTTTTGATAAATTAAAGAATTTACAGTTACACTGATAGGTCGTTCTAAGTTTTTGACCAAAAATAGTTAATTGCATACCCATAACCTTTTAGTGCTGAAGTGTTCATTAATTGAAAAATCTGTTTGGTCCACCTCACAGTTAAAAGATTTGAGTCTTGAAAACTTATACTTTACAGACTCTTCTGTCATGCTTTACAGATTCTTATGTTAAATTTCACAAACAGCTTTGGAAAAAGTAATTTTTTTATTGTTTATTCATTATGTTTTATCAGCAGATATACTGGTTTTAACAAAAAAGCTAAATTAGAAGCTAGCTTTAAGCTGAGAAACCAGGTTTCTACATGTTTAATGCGTAAGTCACTCTAAATGACTTCGAATACATAATTTGAGACAAAAGATTCATCGCTAATTAGACAACTAAATTATCACGTTTGCGCTTTTTGTCTCAAAGGCATACCTATGATGATATTTAATGTGTTTTGGTTTCTACCAACAAAATAGAAAAATAAGATAATAAAAGCAAATTCATTAAAACTAGGTCTGTAGCTTTGGACATGCCTCGTTCTTATTGGAACTTGTCAGAAAGTTACAACATATTCGTATTCAACAATGTATTTTTTTAAATTTTTGTTTTTGCTTGATCTACTTTTTTCCAAATTGATTGAATTTCATTCTTTTTGTGCTCGTTTATGTGTCAGTTTTCTTAATTAATCTTTTTTTCAATATTTTGGTCCTTTTTACAGTTGATGAACGTCAGATTGACAGTTGAATTTTTATAAAAAACGGTAGACACAACAGTATATTATTGAGAAAATGTGTCATTTTTGAGACAAAAGGTATATTGCTAATTAGACAACTAAGTTATCACGTTTGCGCTTTTTGTCTCAAAAGCATATGTGATCTATCTTTTTTGGTTTCTACCAACAAAATAGAAAAATAGGATCAAAGCCAATTCATTAAAACTAAATCTGTAGCCTTGGACGTGCTTCGTTCTTATTGGAACTTGTCAGCAAGTCGCAACATATTCGTATTCAACAACGTATTTTGTTTTAAGTTTTGTTTTTACTTGATCTACTTTCTTTCAAATTGATTGAATTTTATTCCTTTTGTGCTCGTTTATGTGTTAGTTTTCTTAATCAATCTATTTTTCAATGTTTTGGTATTTTTCACAGTTGACGAACATAATTGTCAAATCGACAGTTGAAAAACTTTTCCATAAAAGACGGTAAACACAACAATATATATTATTGAGAAAATGTGTCATTAATTTTTATATTTGGCTGAATATAGCTTGAATTGAAAAATTATGATATTTTTTTCAAAACTGTGAAAAACCAGTCGTTTGTCACAAAATATTAAATGTCAACAGACCCCAATTTTGACGTTGAACACAAAAATGATTTCTGAAAGTTGAAAGACGATGAGAAACAATTTTGGAAATTTAATTTAAGGATTTTTTTGAATGAGGAAAGAATTATTAAATGGATTTTGAAAAAGCTGCAATAACAATATGTTCGCAATTTTTATATAAACTTGTGGCAGAATTTTTATCGACTTTGAAATATCATTGGAAAAACTGTCACGCTTGCCGTTTTTCAACGATTTGTATGCTTATTGTCTGATTTCAGGTCATGAGACGTACACGTCGTCATAAATTTCTACAAATCTCAGTATTTTTTCTGGTCTACTCAATAATTCATGCTCTATCTGACAAAGAAGCCAATAAGACTCTTGAAACAACAACAGGAAATGTTAACAAAAGTGGCCCTTCGAAAACTACAACGACGACAACAATCACACCGCCGAAAGCTTTTACGGAAAAAGCAAAAAACATTACAAAAGAGCTTCGTATTATAGAAACCATCACGAATTTAAATGAGAGTGGTAATTGCACGCCTCCAGCAATTGAACAAGCAAGTACTTTTTTCAATTTAATTGCGCTGTTTAAATTATTTTTTTCTAGTTTCCGAGACCTCTAATAGGACTTGAAGCCAGGAAACGTGGAGGGATAATTGTCCATATTCTTGTAGCCATATACACATTTTTTGGTCTTGCCATCGTTTGTGATGAATATTTCGTTGCTTCCTTGGATCGAATATGCGAAGGTAGCTCGTTTAATACCATGGAACTATTAATGTAAACGATCCAATTTGTTTTAGAATTGAAAATGTCTCCGGATGTTGCCGGTGCCACTTTTATGGCAGCCGGAAGCTCGGCACCTGAATTAGCTACAGTCATTATAGGAGTGTTTTTTGCTAAAGATGATATAGGTAAATACGAAAACAACCCACAGTTCAACTGGTTTTTAGATTTGCATGACAATTTTTTACAAAATTCACAATTTCCATTCTTAATTATTGATATTTTGCATATTAATTAAATTGCGATAATAAGAAACATATTTTGCTTTTTGCTTTAAACATTGACAAAGATTATACAGTGTGGCTCGAATTTATTTAAATAAATATTAGGGTTATTTTTTTTATAAAGTTGGTTAAAAAATCTAACAATTGGCAGAAATATTTAGGTTCTAAATTAGTATGGTTTGTCTCATTCCAAAAAACATACCAATGAGACAATGAGGCAACAGAAAATGTTTTAACATAGAATGGTGGACACAATGAGGATTTGGCGTAGGTATCAGTTACTGATTGTACAGTGGCCAGCAAATTATAATTCACTAGGGCATTTTATAAGCAACTGTTTTTAGTAAAAATACCACTTGCATGGCACAGTTCTGTTTGGTTGGTTGCATTGAACTTTGAGATGACTTCTCAATGATAATGATTTATATCTTTAAAGGTTTATAGGGACTATAGGGTCATAAATCTTTTATTTTAATTTTTAGGGATTTAAACATTGAACTCAGGTTTTGAGGCTTGTTTTGCACCATCCAAAACGTTTTGTAAACTTTTCTCCTTAGCTGAAAAATTACGTATATGGAAATTAATGTAATTTGTATAATAGCATAGACTAAGTAAAGTAAAGGTATATTTAGTCAATGATAATAGTTAATTATATAGAATTTTTGACTGGGAAAATCGATTTTGATGATTTTTTTCCAATTAAAAGCTGATGTAGTCCCATATCAACTTGATCAGGATCTGAATAGTAGTTTTTCAGATATTCTTATTAATGCTTTTTTTTTGTCATATATTTTTGACCCTTACAATTTAATATAAAAATATGTGAGAAAAAAAAAATTGCTTTCAATATATTTAAAGAGTAGTTTATTTATTTAATGAATTTAATCAAATTTAACAAAAAGCAATTTGAACCATATAATAAAATTAAATAATAATTAATCATTTTGACCCCAATCTCGTTTATGGCTTTATGATAGTGTTTTGAACAATCTTTTGAGCTAAAAATGAAATTACAAAAATTGAGAAATTATTAACAATTATTATTAAAAAATTGAAAATTATATTAAAAATCTTCGCGGAAATACAGAAAGCACCATTATTATGTGCATGTCATATTGTTAGAATTTTTCTAGCAAATATATTATTGAAGGTTTTTTTGGGCTAATGTTGTTAATTTGTACGGTTCCATGTTACTCGTACGGATAACTAACTAAATATGAAATAAAAGTTAATTAGCTGAAAAAATTGCAATTGAATTCAATTTCTCAGTTCATCATAATCGTAGAATACGGATATAGTCCAGACTTTTTTATCGACATTCCAGGGAAAACGTTCGTACGAATCAATCGAGGATAGGTTTAATTAATAATTTTTTTTTTTTAAATTATTTTGGTCAAGTTGTTTATAATTTTAATTCTGATAACTTCAGAATACGATTTACTGTTACTTTTAATTTTATATTTAAATAAATATAAATATTTTTTTTTTGTTGAAACTGTACAAAGATTTAATAATATGTTTGTGTTAAAAAGAAGTAAGTTAGAAAATGTTTAAGACTATAACTTAGAATGGATCGTTTAGCTGGTGCAAGAGATGCGTCTTTAGATTACCAAAAAAATTCAAAAAATAAAAAAAATATATGTTTACATATTTTATTAATAAATTATTATATAATAGTAATAAAATTAGCGGGAAGTAGGCTGTGATTATATAGAAAAAATGTGCTCTTCGTATTTCTAGCATTTATGAATAAAATATACAATGATATATGACCCAAAAATCAGCCAAATATAAAATTATATACTTATAAACTCAATTTTTAATACTTGGTGTAGTAACCATCATTTTCTTGACACTCAGTTAACCTAAGCTACCAGTTTTAATTGTTTAATAAATTTTTTATTTAAAAATTTATTAAAAATTATTTAGCTCAGAATTTGTAAGATTGTTCAAAACACTATCATAAACAAAATCGGGGTCAAAAGTCACAAATAATTAAACAAATTACGAATTTGGAAAAATCCGACTTCAATATAATTAATTATTATTTTGTTTGTTTAATTAATTCAAATTGCTTTTTGTTTAATTTATTTAAATTAATTAAATAAATAAACTACTATTTAAATATATTGAAAGCAACTTTTTTTATTTTCTACAAATTTTTATATTTAATTGTCAGTGTCAAAAATATAGGTCAAAAAAAGCCTTAATAAAAATATCTTAAAAACTACTAGTCAGATCCTGATGAGACCACATGGAAGGCATCAGCGTTTAATTGAAGAAGAAGGCATTAAAATCGATCTACTGACCTAAAATCGATTCAAAACTTTTAGTTATTAATTTTCAAGTAAATAGAACATTAAATATTGACATTTATTAACTTCCTCATGTTAAAATCTCTCCGTCTTCAGAGATTGAATTACTACCAAAACCACTAAATAGCCAGCTTTTAGCCTTCAAACAAAGTTTGGCTTAAATCATTGACTAATTATACCCTAGTGTACTTGGTATATGCTTAAGTTAATATTTGTTCGTATCTTGCACGGTATAACAATTGACGTAACACCCGGTATAATTATAAAAACTCTAAATATTTGTAATAATTGAATAAAACATCATTGTTAAAAAGTCATCTGTGTGAGTGTTTCAACCAACCAGATTCTTAATTTGTTTAATTTGCGACTTTTGACCTCGATTTTTTTTTAAATTGTTGAACAATCTTACAAATTTTAAACAAAAAAAATATTAAAACTTATTAAGCATATTATTAAAAAAATTATAATTATTTTTTATAATAATTCAGATTTTGTACACTTTTAAGATTCTGATGACAGGTTGGATTTACCGAAAAAATTCTTCAAATTTATGATATTTCTCAGTTATCGTTAATTCTTGTCTTTATCATGCCTTAAAGATTTTTATAATTCATGAATTTTGCACAAATTTTATAATTTGCAAAAATTATACAGAATTAAAATGATCTAAGGTTATGATAACAGCATTGATATAGGGCTATATTGAACTGTATATAAAGCTGCCTCACTTTTCTATAACACAAAAAAATCTAGAATTTGAAGAAATTTGTACTGAAAAGCGAGATAGGAGGTCTACGTTTAAACTAATTTGTTAATAAATTAGATACGTTCTCCTATTGTTGATTTGATGATCAAACACATGATTCCTACAGTTCCAACCAAACGCTGATCACTGATCAGTAAAACACGTTCTGTTTCTTCTAAAATCAAACTATTGCAACGTTTAAAATGTTGTTTTTCTAAAAATTGCAGTAGTTGTTGATTATTTCGATAAATAAACGGTCATAAAAGTTTATGTTCAACATACAGAAGCATTTTTATTGCTAATTAATAAAGAGATCTTTATTAAATGTCAGTAAAGATTTTTTTTAGATAAGACTATTGCAAGAGTAAATCATTAATTTGGTGAAAACTCTTTCCTTATTATAATAAATTATCAGTAGACTGCAATTAGTTTGACAAAATTTATTGTGGAAATTGAATGCAAGCTGCTCATCTGTTATGTTTCTATTTTTATTTGTAAAATATTTTCATTTTGATAGGTAAAATAATATTATAATAAAATAATAAGTTTACTTTACGAACGTCAAACGTCATACATAAGATATCACTGTGGCTGCTAAATTTGTTGGTGACTTATGGAATTTTCCCTTGTGAAGGATTAATTTGGAGATTTCGAAGTACTTTACAAGTCATGAGATAAAATATTACTTTTATTGATTTTTTGATATTGAACTGTTTACCGTACGATAAAATCGGGGAATAATGAATTTTCTCTATACTTTTGAATAGAACTTGATTTGAGCAATAAATATGTACAGTGTGATTAATGCAAACATTTTTATTTGAACATAGTATTTCATGGAGTGTACTTATTATTGAAATTATGCAAACAACTTGAAACTTTATTTATATTTGCTATAACACTAAATTTGCTTAAAAGAAGTCAAACAAGATAATGAAATTGTAATAACAATTCTATCGCAAATTAGATTAAATTGTTGTTTAAAGGTAGAATTAAGCCTCATCACGAGATACTACAGCAAGATTATGATTATGAGTCATCAGTGAAAACAGAATGAAATGAATGAATTTATTTATTTAATTATTTTCTTAATTCTCATAATGATTGAGTTATATCTACCAAGATTATTTCACTCTAAAATTTAAGCTATTTTTTTTATTATGTCATGATAATCTCTGCTATTTCACAGTATTGTTACGATCTCTGATTTCTTTTGTAGTATTGGTTCAATCACATTTTTATTTTAAAACCACTTAAAAAAAATGATCTACATAATTATAAAATTAGTTATTAGATAATGACCTATTTTTAACTAATATGATAAAATAATGTGTTTGATAACTTGACTGAGCTACTATTTTAATTAAGTCATTTTTTAATTGTAGAAATTCAATCACAAAACACAATTTTTGAGTTTTAGCGAAATTAAATCCAAGAAAAATTTAATCGATTCACTTGCTATGTTTATTTACGCATTTTTTGGAAGCATTGAATGAAGATTAAAATAATAAATAATGCACAGAAAAATTGTTTTCTGTTTAATATTTTGTTTTTTTCCTTCAAAAGTTTGAAATTAAAAAATTCAACATTTTTCTATAACTTTTTTTTTTTTAAATAAAACTTTAAGTTTGGCTGAAAAAGTGCATTGTTTTGATTTACGTTCATTAAAGGTCTCTACCGTTTCTATTAATAATTAAAGTGCTATCTGGGAAAAAAATTAAGAATTTTAAAACGGCTGAACTAATTTATTTGAATCATAGCGAAGAACACAATTGGTTGAGCCGTTTAGTGAGCGACTACAGGACGACAGACAGACACATTACAAATTTATAACACTTCTATTTTTTATTATCTATCACTTTCTATTATTATACTTTTTCCGGAAATCGCCTTGGAAACAACATTTTCCCGCTTATTTACGCGCAGGAAAATTGAGTTTTCCGGACTAGTACTGTAAAAGCTTCACAAGACGCAAAATAAAAAAGGATACTCTAGTGACTATAGTTGCCAACAAAATTGACAAACTTGATTTTTGTTGAATTTGTAAAAAAAATTGTAAAATTTGTAAATTTCGTCTTTTTTTACGATTTCCGGAAAAATTTAATACAAAACACTTCAGTTAAATCTCTTACTTGACTCGGAGCTTTAAAATACGAGGCACTTCAATTTAGCTCCTCTTCAGTAATGTGAAATTTTCCTGACTTTTATGTAAATAACTATTTTAGTGTTTTTTTTTCGTAACAGGAATATCTGGAGTGATTGGTTCTGCTGTGTTCAACATCATGTTTGTGATATCTGTTTGCGGTCTATGTGCTTCCACTGTTGTCTACCTTAACTGGTGGCCTCTGATCCGCGATTGTTTCTTTTATGCGGTTTCAATTATTGTAATGTTGATAACAATACAAGATAAAATGATATCTTGGGGTGAATCGCTTTCAATGTTATTAATGTATCTGGTATATTGCGTCGTTTTACATTACAACTCATATCTGGAGCAGTGGGCTCAGAGGCTACCAGTACCATGCAAGAAACCTGCGCCTGATGAAACATCAGGACTTGTTAGTTATAAAACATTGGAAGAAGAAAAGAAACATTCAAGTTACAGCTGCAGTCCGGAAAAAGAAAATAATTTTGATAGGGGTAAGTAAAACACTAATGCTATTAAATAGAGTTTTCTAAAACAGTAGAACATCAAAAAAAAAGAAGTTTTGTTTTATCATTACTGTCTATATACTAAATTTTGCTATAAGGTCATTTTTTTTTCCAACTGTGGGTTATGAGTTTTTTTACACAGACTTTGAAGATCAGCTTAGCGGTCCCGCTTTGAACCAAGCTAGTGGCGGAGCGCTGGTACCACCTCCACTTCCTGTTCAACAAGATTACTATAAACCTAAAGAGTATAATCCTGCTAATATCGTAGATCCTTTGGTAAAACCTATTGGTATTTTAAATTTAGAATAAAACTGCTTAATCGGTTCTAAAATTTCCAATTCTAGACGCTGGTTGGTACCGACAAACGGTTTGGACTTTAGTCTTCCCGATACATTTTTTATGCAAAAAAACTATGCCAGACTGTCGTGCTGAACAATATAGAAATTGGTATCCTTTTACATTTTTTATATCAATGATGTGGATTTCATTCTATTCGTATTTTATGGTCTGGATGATTACCATAATTGGAACCACGTGTGGAATTCCAGACACTGTGATGGGATTAACTTTTGTAGCAGCTGGAGTATCAGTGCCAGATGCCCTTTCCAGTATAGCTGTTATGAAGGAAGGATATGGAGATATGGCAGTATCAAATGCAGTTGGATCAAATGTTTTTGATATCTTAATATGTCTGGGGCTTCCTTGGTTTATCAAAACAGCAATTATCAAACCAGGATCTGAAGTGCCCGTTATTAGTAAAGGTAAGTAGCTACAATTTCCAATTTAAACCGCTGATCTCAAATTTATTGATATAGATAAAAATTTAGAAATCGACAAAGATTGAAATTGTTTTCTTTCACCTCAAATCTTGGAACTTGATTTATAATTGTCACATTTAGATTAACTGTGATTCTCAGCAACAAATTTTTCTGAGACGTCAATTAGAATGCGGCAATTATTTCAACTCAAACTAATTTTTGGATTTTAATCAATTTTTTATAAAAAAAAAACTGTTTTTCTGACAATAGTAAAGTGTTAAAACACAAAATCTATGCCCCAGGTGATTAATTTACACATTCTGATTTGAGAATTTGTCAGCAAAAGCGAACACATTTGCTCAAGCCAGTACCCATCAGATCAAAATATTGTATTGGTTTATTTATCACTTTTATTGATATAAATGAATAATTTTCCAATCAAAGAAATATTAAAAGATTTTGGTTCTTGGTATAATAGCAGTACAAAGAAGTAGCTGAAATAGATTTTAGATTTGTCATTTTTTTCAAAATTGTTTACAAGAACTGTACGTGTATACAGGTGTCGAGACCGCAAGTGTCCATCTAAGCGGCTTTGGACCAAAATGCAAATCTTCTATTTCTTCTAGCTATATTATATTATATTATATAAGTAATGTTTACGTTTTGAAAAATTGGAGAAGAATGCAATGTACTATATGAGTCACCTTGTGCTTTGCGACAATATTTTCTTATCAGATTAGATAATGCAAGTGTTCTATTTATAGTTTTTCGGCTTTTTGCACCTTATTATTGAATAAATAAACCTATTTTATGGGAAAGTAGGTCAAAAGCGTAAAAGCTAGATTAATAGTAAAAGAGATTCGAACTTTACTTTATTTGATTCATCTGTGACAACAAAAAGTTGATCAAGACAAGAATCACAAAAGGCTAAGCTTAACACAACAACGTTAATTTGTTGGAGACATCAAACTATCCTTGCATTTCATACAAATGTCGAAAAAGCTACAGAAACACTAAAAGTACTCTCTGGTGCTTTGTCTACTTGCTTATACAGCTTAAAAAACAAATCTAAGACCCGTTACTTTATAACCGGATAAAGAAACACTTAAGAAGAAAAATTTTAGTATGAAAAATTAAAAAAGTTTTAAGAAAACAATATATGCATTAAAAAACTTGAAAGAAGTTCAAAAAATATTAAAGCTTTGTTACTACGTGTTAGTACCAAAAGAAAGAAAAGCTACAGATACTAAAAGAGTAGTCAAAAAACCAATAATTGTCAATTGTATAAACAACTAAATTCTAAAAAAAGGCAATAAAGTCATGACATTTAAAAGGTCCGCCATAATCTTGCTGTATAAAAGGAGAGATAACTGTGAAATTAAAATGCTCTCTGCGTAAAACTGCGTAAAACTGCGTAAATCTGCGTAAAACGTACAGATTTATAAAACAGATTGGAGCAACATTAACTTATTGCTCAGACACGTTTTGCTAAACGACATTCACGTGGTTATGATCTCTAAAGCTATTTTTAGTACTACTCGAATTAATTTTGAGAGGTTTTAATTAGAAACATCTTGTGATTAATGTAGATCATATCTTATTTTAAATATACCTACAGATACATTGAAAATCAAAAACAATTTTTTTAAGATCTGCCTAATAATTTTATATATGGCAGCCAATCATTCGCCTTAAAGACTGAAGGTTATATTACCAATAACAAAAGAAAGGCAAAAATAGAAAGATTTTAAGGCACTTAATAAAAAAACTAATCAATAATAAAAAAACATGACAAATGGTATAAAATTGTGACATAATACTATTAAAGAAAAAAGAGCATAAAAATTGACCAGAAACTATGTGGGATTAAACACGTGGGAAGAATGATGTGGAACAAAGTGATTTAACAAAAACAATACAATAGGATGGTCAAACAGATCTGCATAAATTAAATACTGGACTAAATTGAGCTTTATTTTTTCTGAAATCGTTTTTTAAATTTGACATAAGAGTCTGTGGAGTTTGACATATAGGTTCGTATAGTATTATGTGTCAAGACCTAATTATTATTTTTATATTCATTAACTATTCTGACCTATCGTTTACGATTTAATTTTAAAAATCACAGAAAATAAATTATTATGAATAAATACTTTAATTTTTTCTCTTTTCAATTTGAATACAAAGTGAGGAAACGCAAAGGATCGTGAGAACGGCTTTACTCTCACGATTTAAAAAGTGTTTATATTATAAACTTATATTTAACTTCTTGTTTTCAGCTCAAGTTATTGTTAAATTACTCCAAATATCATTTTCAATTATTCCCATGTGAAAGTTTTAGAAAATAAACGCTGTATTTGCCATAAAAATTTATTTTTTGGTGTTAATTTTAAGTAAAATTATTTGCTGTTTTTTTTTTATAATTGAATTTTAACACTTGAAATAATGGTTTGGGTTCCTAGCGTATTTATACTATTCTAACCTGTTTTCAACTCCAAATTTAAAAATTTAAGTAATAATTTTCTATAAAAACATTTTAACTATCAGCCTTCAGCTCTATGTGCAAAAAATTCTAGAAACAGCTATTGATAGTGCTGTGGAAATGTCTGTAAACCTTATCCAAAATTGAAGCAGATACAGTTTGTTCCAAAACATTTACGATTTGGTCTTTTGCAAAAATTTCGATTTTACTAAGTCTTGGAAAAATGTTTTTTACCAAGTTTTCGAAAAACGCAGTAATTTTTCTCAGGTCAGATTCTATGCGTTTTTTTATGTTTTGAAAACAGGGTTATTTATTGTTCTATAGAAAAAAAACTGTTTTTATGTTCAACCCTCTCTGTCCCAGAGGCATAGCAATTTTGCTGAATTCAAAAATTATCACGGTCTTTGACAAGTAATGATAATGACAATATTATTTATCAAATAATATAAAAATTGTTGAAAAACAAGTTTTGAATTTTCAATTAGTTTAAAATTCAATTTAAAAACGAAACAAAGACAACAAATTGTGTTGGAAACCAAATACAAGTTTGTTTTTTTTTTATTATTATTATTATTAGTTAGTCTGCTAACAGGCAAGGCCCAATTACAAAGCCTAATTGTTTTATGTAATAAACAAATTTCAGGTTTGACCTACTCAACTTTATCTCTTTTATCAACGGTGGTGTTTCTGGTGGCCGCGTCACATTTCAATGGTTACAAACTTGACAGAAGATTGGGCGTAGTTCTTATGATTTGGTATTTGATATTTATAACATTTGCGAGTATGTACGAATTAAATGTTTTCGGCTATTTAAATCCTCCCGAGTGTCGCAGTAAATATTAAATTGTTATGTCATCCAGTGATGCTCAAATTTTTATGTAACACAACATAATATAACAATGTTTTCCCTTAGATGTTAGACGTTTTAGATTGTTAGTAGTTGCCCTCAAAAATTATATATCTATGTTACCACAATTTTTTTTATATACAAAAATAAGGTATTGTATCTAAATTATAGGTAGCCATGCTAGTGACCGAGCTTTTTCTTATGAATATTAACATAAGAAAAAGTCATTCAATTTAAATAGTCAATAGAAAATAGATTGTTTATTATAATTATAGTATTTTTTGACCTGTACTAGCTGTCAATTCTTGAAGTAGATAAACATTTTAGTAGTATTTGTAATTTTCGGAGATTCGAAATCATTGTGATCTTAAATACAAGCAGTATTCAACTATGTTCAAATAACGGGTAGAAAGTAAACTTAGATTATATGTAAAGTGTGGCCTTTAAACCCCTGATGTTAAATAATGTCCAAACTATAGAAAACAATAATTCAAAAAAGCCGCGTTATAGCTCACGCACACTAACATCCGGTACTTTGCTAATAGAAAAAATTCCTTTTCTGTTGTTTAAACGTTATTTAATAAATGGCGGGGTTTAATAATTGTCAATTGTCACACTTACCTTATTTTTGAATCTCCGAATTAGCCTTGTTTCGATTGTAAACCTTATCCTTATACATCGAAAAAAAAACATGCATATATCATCCAAAATATCATGTTTTGTTGTTTAATTTAGAAGACTGATTATTTGCATTCTATTTAATTATAGCCTTTTTAGAGGTTGGAGTTTTCATTAATTATGAAAACAATAATTTAGTGAAACTTACGACAATAATACCGCCTTATGGTCAATAGAATAGGCTAATTATAGAAGCTATGACCTAAGTGAATCATTGGCAAATACAAACCTAGATAAAAAAGATCAAAGACTGCTCTATTTTTTGCCCATCTACAAGAATTTTTTTGCCAATGGGTCACATAAATTTAGATTTAACAGTATTCAAATAGTGTTTTAATGTTAGCTTACCAAAATAAAAAAAAACTGTGTTATTTCCCAAATATATGTGCGTGTGTATCATTATAAATAGTTAAGATATTGCTTATGATTGTAGTTGATGTTTTAAAAATGTTTATATTGTTCTTTCGCCCTTTACATGTGGCACAAAAAATGGCTTTATTCTTGGTTGTAAGCTGTTCCTTTACAGGGCATTGCCCAGAATTTGCATCAAAAGTTGTAAATCTCAATGGATTATTGGAGCTTTATAAAATTGTCCATGAATGTATTTAAGCGTGGCACTCGAGCTAGATGACTACAAACTTGCACATTATTGTTGTATTGTATCTATTTAAATAAAGTTTTTAAAAAGAAATAATTGTGAGTTGATTATAATGGCAAAAAATTCTTATGATGCAAAAATTTTTAGAATTTTTTACACGATTATAGCGATATAATATCCCTTAACAAATAGGCTCCAGAACACAGTTTAAAAAATTAACAAAGATTATTTATAACAATAACAGGGTAAAGACAATAACAATTAAATAGAAAATATTTTTTCCAAAGAGCAACTGTCAACGATTGAACCACTTAAGCTATAAACTTTTCAATATAAAAGATTTTTTTTATCATAATTATATTTAATAGACAAATCTTAGATAAGGTTATTTTTGTTTATTACAATTTTCCAATTTAACTCATTAATTGATTTTTTTTACTTAAAATGTTCAACAAATAAATTATTACTGTTTCATTATCGTCTGAGAAAAAAAAATGTTTATGTTTGTAGTTAACGGCTAAATCTATTTTACTATAAAGCTGAGGTAATCAAGACTGTTCTTAGCCATAATTAAAAAAAAATCAATGGTAATTAAAAAATTATTTAAAGCTTTGCTTTGCTTTAGTCAAAATTTGGTGTTATAATATTTTTTAGAATTTTCAAAAACAAATTTCTTTAATAGCTCGCAGCAGAAGTATTTTGTTTGGGGCTATTCTAATGGTATCTAATTTTCATTTGTGGATTAGGATTATTTAACAAAATAGAAATAACTTTGTAAATAGTTATATTCAGGTTAAAACATTAATTGATTAACATACATTATTAGAATTAGGGCATCATGTCATAATTTATTTTAAATGAATATGAAATCATGAAATAGTTATTTATATTATGATTTGTTTGTGCCGTACGACAATTATAATGTGGGTGTTAATTCAGCCAAATTTTCTTATAATTCAAGTGAGACTGACTTTATTATAACATTATGTAATAAAACAATAATAATATTTGATAAATATTAAGCTTCGTTTTAATATTTATTTATTTTTAAAGTAAAAATTACAAAAATGTTTCGTCTTCTGACTTTTCTTTATAATAACAACAAAACATGTCATGACAACATAAATAAATTAAAATAATGTAGATAGTGCTAAATTTTAATTAGTCATTTAACACGCCCTTCTCAAATTTTGCACTTTGACAAATTTTTAGTCCCATTGCATCAACAAGACGATAATGTGAAGGTCCTGGAAGTGGTTTCGTAAGAATGTCAGCAGGCATTATTTTAGATGGAACATGCCTCAATTTTATTTCATTATTTCTCACCAATTGACGAACAAAATGGTATCTTGTAGCAATATGTTTAGTACGTGAGTGACAAGTAGCATTTTCTGCAATGTACTTTGCTCCACGATTGTCAGTACCAAAATTCACCATTGACAAATCATTTAATTTCAATTCTAACATCAAATTTCGTAGATATAGTGCTTCACGAGATGTTTCTGATAAAGCCACGTACTCTGATTCTGTTGATGATATTGCAACTGACTGCTGTTTCTTCGAACGCCATGATATTGCAGCTCCACTTAACATAAAAATATATCCTGTATATGAAATTCGATCATTTTCATCATTTGCATGGTCAGCATCCGAAAATCCTTGGATTCCCAACTGGTCTTTCTTGTACACTAATCCATAATTCTGGGTACCTTGTAAATAGCGCAATACACGTTTCGCTGCTGACCAATGAACTTCTTGGTATTTTTCGTTGAATTGTGACAGTCTATTGACAGTAAATGTGATATCAGGACGAGTAGCAATTGCCAAGTACATTAATGATCCAATTAACTGTCGAAATGGCTTTTCTTCATCTTTTCTTCTATACTGATTTCCTTCTGGTAACTTAGCTTGAGATTCACTAGGAGTTCGTACTGGGTTACATTCTTCCATGTAAAATCTTTTTAAAAGATCTTTTACATAACTTTGTTGATTTAACTCAATATTTCCATCAACTTGATTAATTTCAATTCCCAGACAATGTCGTGCTAAACCAAGATCTTTAATTTCAAATCTTTTTGCAAGTCCAGCTTTAATTCTTTCAATATCTGTCTTATTTCTTGATATATATAAAATATCATCAACGTATACAACCAAAATTGTATATTGATCCTCACTCATATTGTAGTAAAAACATGTGTCACTAGCTGCTGAAGTTAATCCAAGGTTTTCTAATTTTTCATTCAATATTTTATTCCATTGACGACCAGCTTGCCGCAGACCATACAATGCCTTTTTTAATTTACAAACTTTGTTATTTTGTGATAATTTTTGGAGCATCTCGTAAGCAATCTTTCCTAAATTACTGTTTCGACCATCCTTTCCAAAAATAGTTGCACCAGTTTTAGAAAAACTGACAGTATTTCCATGATCCGTAATTCTCGCAACAGATAACAAATTAGTTCTTAATTCTTTTACCAATAATGTATCATTAGGTTTTACCGACCTATTTGATTTTCCATCTGTAGTAAAAACACGAGCAGTTCCTTTTGCTACAATTTCAGTTTGTGCATCGCTGGCTAACAAAACATTTCCATTTTTTGACGTCATATTGATGAATGCTGCTTCATTATTACACATATGAGATGTACAGCCACTATCTAAACACCATCGACTATCATTTGATACCTGCTTCGTATGAAGAGCCTCTTCCGTTACTCGAAACGCATCTTCGACTTGAGCTTCAACTTTTGATGAATATTCTTGCTTTTCATCGTTTGCTCTATCTGGACAATCAGCTGCTTTGTGCCCAATTTTATTACAGATGAAACAATTATACTTAAATGGCTTGTTTAAATTACTATCGTTTCTGCGTTGCCCTCCTTGATATCCACCTCTTTGATATCCACCTCTTTGATATCCATTTCCTTGATTTTTATTACCTTGAGGTCCACTACTTTGAGACGGTTTAAAATTTTTAAAGTTTTGCTTGACCCACATAACCTCTGAATTATCCATGTCACGTTGACTTTGAGCATCATACTTTTCAATAACCTTTTCTCTAAGTATATCTGGTTTAGGCAATTCATTTTGAGACTCCATAGCACATCTGAACATTTCAAAACTTGAGGGCAATGCATTAAGAAGTAACGTTGACTGGAAATCATCATGCATTTCGACTCCCATAGCTGACAACTTAGATATTATGTCAAAAAATTCCATCAGTTGAGTATGAAAATCACCGTTGTCTATTATCTTGTAAGATGTCACACGTTTGAGTAAACTTGCTCGTTTTACTGGTCCCGTAGATGCATATTCTGATTTTAACTTGTCCCAAATTTGTTTTGAAGTATTTAAACCTTTTACCATTCGTAATAAACTTGGATCAATAGCAATTATTAAATCTGACTTAGCTTTAGCATCTTCTTCTTCCCACCTTTCAACTCTTTGAGCCGATGCATCATCATCTTCAACCAATGCGGGTTTTGGTTTCTTGCCATTTACATACATCCATGTACTATTTTTTACCATTACAGCTTCAATTTGCATAGCCCACGTATCATAATTTCCTTTTGTGAGAGGTTTAATTGTACTTGACGACAACGACATTTTTTTTTTTACTTTTTATTAACAGCGCTCTGGGCCCATAACCTGATAAATATTAAGCTTCGTTTTAATATTTATTTATTTTTAAAGTAAAAATTACAAAAATGTTTCGTCTTCTGACTTTTCTTTATAATAACAACAAAACATGTCATGACAACATAAATAAATTAAAATAATGTAGATAGTGCTAAATTTTAATTAGTCATTTAACAATATTTTATTTAGAAGTCAAAATAATTTTCAATCTCAAGGTGACAATTAAATTATAAATAAATATACCTAAGCATGATAGAAAGCATTTTAGTTTAAGAATTTTGATTATTCCAAAGTTACTGTTTATATAGTGTACTTATTTCTAATATGAGAGTTTTTTTCTGCATTGTAATGAGGTGTTTTATAATTATCAGACATTCAAAGCGTTTATACTAGACAATAGACATTTTGGATTTGTTAAAGTATTTAATTTGCATTATAATTATTGTTGAAAAAAAACGAGTTTTAGAACGTTTGGAAAGACTTCAGTTTATAGAATGATTAGTGAGATTCTTGCCGTAATTTGATGAAGATGAATCTAAAAGTATATTCTGTATTGCAAAATATACTTTTAGAAAAATAGAAAAAATTTAATATAAAGTCCTAGAAATAGCACGAGCTTTTTAACAACTAAAAAAATTTTGGAATAAACAAAAAAAAATTAAGGGAGATAATTAGAAAGGTTTAAAATTTTTGAAAAAGCTAGTATACCCCTTTAGCTAGCTTATTAACATTTAGAATTAAAAAGTTATTAAATTACTAAAATGAGAATCTAGTGGATTTTGTTTATGTAGATGTTTCCAAGGCGTTTGACGTATGCTTTACTACATCTTTTTGCTTGATAAACTCAGCAAATTGAGATTGTGTGACAGTATCCCAATGATTTTTTTTTATCTATTCTTGTGCGGATTTTTGGACAGTGTTGTTAAAAAATCAACGTTGAGCCATAAGCGTGCTGTCAATAATATGTGTGAAAAAACACGTCGCTCTAAAGATTTTTATATTCTGTTTTTTTTTTGTGTCAACAAGAGGTCAATTTTATTATATTTAGCATTTCTGTTTTAGGTTTTTACATTCTAGAAGCTTATTTTTCTAACTTTTTTAATTCTAGAAGTTATTATCAAAAAATCTGTTTTTGTTTTTGAACTTACGACAAACATAAGATAAGAGAACAAACAGATTAGTACTATGGTTTTTTATAAATTATAATAAATCAGCAGTAACATTAATCTCAATTCTTTTAAACTCATTCATATCTTGCCTTGGCATTTAAAAGTTTCCTTGAAAAAATTATTTTGTTTTTATCTTTAGTTTTTATTATTTTGATACATTTAAGATTACTTGAAAAGATTTTATCTTATCAAGAATATAGTTTTACATAACAGATAACAAATAATTTACCCAGAGAAACCAAAGCGATGCGAATATGGGCTTTGTGCAAAAATATGTTTTATTCTAAAATAAAACATGTTTTTGCGACAAAATGTTTAGACTGTCAAAGTCTAAACACGAACAAAAATTAAATACTCACACATTTTATGTATGTTGCAAACAAAATGTTGCAGCAAAAGTCATACATTTACAGATTGTATCTGATAACTACTTTATCTAAATATTGTAATATTTTCCGTAGACTTTGTCTTGGAAAATTAATAAAAATTAGTACAGATATCACTCGAGGTCTGATGAACCAACCAAAAGCTTCTAATGTTAGGAAAATGCAGTAAGAATAAAAAGTTTAAATTTTTTTCTTATATCTTAAAAACTTTTATCTCAGTTGATCTCAAAAGATACCAACAATATTTATCTTTCACAGTACTGTGTCTAGTTTCAAACTTCAAATTTTTCTATTTGACCTAAATGATCACTTGTTTCAACACAAAGTTGAAAATTAGTATATTTGTTTATAATATCGAGAAAAAACACTTTTTACCTAAATCTATAATAATAATAATTTTAGTGTGACAAACGAACGTTTATGAATTTGTGATAAAACTACTACAGAAGACGCACAAAAATAGTGACTTTGTCGCCATATAAATGAAAAATAAAAAACGCAAAAAAGATTAGTTTGAAGCTTTTCAACGATCCTCCGGACAACAACTGAAAAATTGTGTTAACGGTCACGTTTTAAAAATAATTGATCATTACATAATTCACATTAAATTTGCAGCAAAGATAAAAGAGACCTCTCCCACATTAATGACTCACTCTGTATATTAATCAATTATTAAAAGAGAGATATGTGTTCAGGGACTCAACTATAAGATTTTTTATAATTCTTTCTCTGTATGTATGTTATATTATTAATTTTAAATGTTAAGCCTGTGTATAAAACTCCTAAGCTTAAAAATTTTCTAAGCAAATAACAAACAAATAATTTAAAACAATTTTTTGAATAAGCGGATTTAAATATGATGTTCACCTTGAGTTTGTCTTCACGCATTTTAGGATTCTAGCTTCGGTTGAACTGTATCACTTTGTTTGCAAAGTCAAATTATAATATGAATCATGATAATTGATTCTGAATCATCTATTTTAAATTCTGAATAGCAGAATAGTTAATAGTTAATAATTTTTAAGCACTAGTTACATTTAAGAATTTTTTTTTAAATTATTTCTTAATGTTTTACACCAGGTCAGAACTGTTTTAAATATAATAATTGTATCATTACATATTTCACATTAAATTAATAGCAATGGTAACAATGACCAATCTCACACTAATCACAGACTGTTCCTGAACAAAAAGCTTTACCAAAACATCTATACGATTTTTTTTCATATTGGTATCAGATATTTAAAATATTAAATTTGTGTATAAAATTTTTTTTAAGCAAACTAATAAACGTGTATATTTTAAAACAATTTTTTGAATAAACGTTTTAAAATTTAGAGAAAAACATGATGTTTATCTTGATTATGTCATTACGCACAAGACTCTTGCTTTGGTTAAACTGTTGCACTTTCTTGCGACCTAATAATAATATAATCTGCTATTGTTGATTCTGGCTACCAGATTAATCCAGATTTTATTATGCACTCAGATTTAAAAACATTTTCGTTGCAAAATTAAAACGTTGGTTGGAATTTTCAAAAAATTTTTTGCAAAATTATTTTTAAGGAGTATTTTTCTACAAGGGAATTAACTGTTAATTTCCTTTTTTAATTTTTAGGAATACTAACACATAAAATTAATTAAGTTTAAATATATTATAGATTTTCGTATAGATATCAATTGATATTTAAAAAAGAAAATTATAACTAGTTGGCTAAACTAGGCCAATGCTAAATGTTAGCAAGTTGTATCTTTATTGCCCTTGAATTTTATTTTTGCGTGTATAAACCATGACCATTAGAATTCAAGAACTATACATTTTAAGCAGTTTTGGCATAGGTGTTTTTTTCAATAACGTTTTGGGTAATTTATTCATCAATTTAAGCAGAATCTAGTAAACGTTGAGTTGGCTTTCGAGCTTGTCTCTTATCTTTGAAACAATATTCAATTATTTATGTCCTTGTTTATTTCCAGCGTTAAATGCTAATCTTTTGTTAAAAATTCCACATAGTGACATTGCCAGGCCATGTAGAAGCCTCTATTGCAAAAGTTATTAAATCATAAACAATTCAGTCCATAATTGTTGATTGGTGAAATAGTTTTCATATTTAGTTTGCGACGAAAATAGTTTCCACGTAAACTATTATTCCTACGTATGTATACGTTAGTCATTTATTGACCGTCTTTATTATCGCTTTTATTATCTAAAAAGTTTATAACTAAAATATAGCTCTTGAGGATTGGCAAGATAACAACTGATATATAAAACAACTACACAGTCATCCCAGCAACAGTGAAAATTTATCTCGTATCAGTGTTTTATTAATTTATCGAAAATGGGTTGTCTATCAGGGATTGCAAAATATTTGTTATTTTTCTTTAATTTTCTCATTGTGGTAAGTACAAAAAATATTCATTAGACTGGCTATTAAGTTTATCGATTCTTTTTAGGTTTGTGCGATAGTTTTAATTACAATAGGGGCTATCATACTTGTTAATGAAAATAAAGGTCTAGATAGTTTTACCGACTTTTCAATCGGCGGGTTTGCAATTGCTGTGGGTGCCATAATATTTTTCATCGCCTTTTTTGGATGTTGTGGTGCTATTAAACAAAACAGTTGTATGTTAACTACTGTAAGTACAATTTTTTTCTTATTTTATTTATATATCTAATAATGTACATTTCAGTATGCAGTCATCTTAGTTGTCTTATTAATTTTACAAGTGGTCTTGGGAGCTCTAGCTTTCGTTGCAATCAAAAATGATGATGGTGAGTTAGACAAGGCAGTGCGAAAGGTAGTTGAAAAAGTATTCGATGCTGCTAAAAACAATCCTGGTAACGCCGACAAACAAAAAATCGTCGACCAAATTCAAAAAGATGTAAGTACCAACTTTTATTTAGGTTAGGTGATGGGACCCATTTATAAAAAAAGTCTGCGTTATGAAAGTTACAAGAATAGCTGGTAATAAATTAAACGCATTTTTGAAAAAATTCCATAAATGTGCGTCATTATCATATTTTTCGACTATTATTATATTATCAAAACATAATAAAATACATCTTAAAAACAGATGATAATGGAATTCTATACATAAAATCTCAAATGATTCAGTTAACATTGTGACTCATAAAGAAACAAACGTAATCATTCCAATACATTAGTAGTTCTCCTCTCCCCATCTTTGGCAGTACACACCTATTATGATCTAAAAACAAAATGAGGTGTTATCACTTATCAGATGTGAAACTGCTAATATTCACTTGTTAAGTCATCTAAGTATCATTAGTCATTATATCATTACATTTGAATATCTTAACAACATTTATGTTCTCGACCATAAAGTCAACATTGACGTTCACTAAAATGTATCATCTGTTTACCAGTAGAAGCTCAATAATCTCTATCCGTATGAAAATACTACTTATAGGATAAACTAAAGTCACAGACTAGACACTCTTAAGTATAAAATAATTAACTGACTTTCGTCAATGGAGAAATGAAGTATGTTTAGTATTTGAACAAGTATTTAAACAAGTTTACTTTGTTATTGGAGTTACAGTTAAACTCTAACAGACTGAGATCTGTTAGAGTTTAATAATGAAGTTGAACTGGTTTGAACACTAACATACTTCATACATTAAACTTACTCTAACAGATTGAGTTTAACTCTAATATAGTTTAATCATAAAGTTCTAATATTATTATCCAAAACAAAAACATAGTAAACTGGAAAAACACAAACAAAAAACTCTAAAACCAGGTTTTAGCTTATAAACTGCTTATGTTTTGTTAAACTGCTGCTGTTATAGCTTAGGTTTTTAGAAAAAAATCTTTTTTTTTTAATTTCTTCAAATACTTTGTTTGTTTTTCTAACATGTAAATGCTAAATGGTTTTTTTGTTGTTTCTGGTATGTCATTTGTCTTTTTGTCTGCTTCATATAATTTGAATTTTTTTATAATACGCTTCATTGTAGTTTCTTTTTGATATATGTATTCTTTTTGTCTATACTCTTCTAGCATTTGTTTTCGCTTACTTTTTATATTTTATAATTTTTTTTATCAACTATGACGGTTTTTGCTCAGCTATGTGCTTTATTGTTTTTTTGTATATAGGGTGATCAATAAAATACCAATGTAGTCTACATTTTTTCGTTTACCGATTTGATTACAATTATTTGGATTAAAAAATTGTTTTAGTAATTTTTTGAAAGCGTTACGGCATTTTGATAAACTTGTTTTGTTTTGGTAACTTTTCAAAATTTTGTAATTTTACCGATTGCATACATTTTGGCGTTATAATAGAAAGTGGGAGATAGTTAATTCATATTTCTTTTATCTTTTATCATTCTGACAGCTGCACTTCTATTGAAGTTTTTTTAGAACGTAATGGAGGAGTTTAGTATGTTGAATAGTTTTGAACGTTTTATGACTATTTTATGATTTAAATTGAGTTTGTTTATTACGTATTTTTGTTACATAGGTTTAGTGTAAACTTTCGTTTCGTTTAGTGTGTAAAAGTGATATCGATTTTGTATTAAAGTTTCTCCCGTGAGATCTAATAAACTGATTTAAATTTGTTGATTGGCTATAGTGCTAAGTTTTTAAGGCTGGTTTTTTTCATATTGAAGATGTACAATTTGCTAACTTTAAGAAGTATAATTTACTTTTGTTTCTTGCTAAATTTCTTAAACTTTAGTTTAAAAACTTTTCTTTCTCATTTCAGTTTAAATGCTGTGGTGTTGTTGATGCAAGTTTTTGGCAAAATACTCCGCCCCCCAGTTGTTGTAGAGATCAGGAAGACACATGTTCTAAGACTATCTACCATCAGGGCTGTGCTGACGCTTTCAAAGACGCGATAGTGGACAATGTTAAAATAATTGGAGGAGTTGCTATTGGTTTCGCAGTAGTTGAGGTAACTCCAACTTACGATTTTACAATACATTTCTAATGATTTTTTTTCTAGTTACTTGGAGCCATTTTCTCTTGCTGGATAAGAAAGAAATAATTTTGTATTGAAGCTCTTTAATTTATTTTATAAATAAATACAACGTTGTTTTTTAGTGATGTTATTTTTTGTACTCTGACGTTCCTAGTGTTTAAGAATAATAAAAATAAAATTTAAAAATAGTTTTGTAATGGTCCAGTTTGTTTTTGAAACGTTGGTTTTTGATAAATACTTTAGCACTTTGAGTAGAATATTTGTAAATATCATTGGCAAAAGTGAACTAAAACGTAAGATATTATGTGCTATTACTAGTTATTAGACATTTTGCAAAGCTGTACCAACTACATACAGTTGTAGGTCTCTATATTTAAGTTTCATTATAAAATAAGCCGGTTGTAAAATTAAAAGCAACAAAATCCTAATGGGCTTCCTATGAACTGGCTACCGCAGGGAAAGGATTAAAGCAGCTTTATGTACAGAAGCGTATATATATATATATATATATATATATATATATATATACATATATATATATATATATGTATTTGTATATAACTTTGAATAATTTATGGCGGTTGACCACAACCGACGGTTAAGCCTCCTTAAGATAAAAACCTGCATATTGCCAATCTCAACTATTGAGAACTACGACTATAATATCCTCTTTATTTCTGACTAGCAGCCCATCCCGGCTTCGCACGGGGTAGACAAATATTTATTTTTGGAAATTTGGATATAAAACACTTTTTTTCACAAATATTTTTATTTATTAAAAAATTATTATTTATTAATTATATCGCACCCCGGCAAGAACAGTGACACAACTCAAAAACACATGCAGTAGTTCAAAAATCGCAAAAAGCAGGAAACTTAAACTCATATTGAGATTGTCTAATTAGTTGCTTTTACGTTACAGATAACTATCTTTGTCAGTAAATTCAATTTTATTCTGAAGAATTAATATCGCAACAAGCAAGATATTATAATGTATTTTTTACTGACATAAAGCTGAAAATTTACATTTTTGAGTTGTGTCACTGTTCTCGCCGGGGTGCGATATATTAAAAAAAATCCCACAGTTATATTTGTATGTAAGTCTATTTATGTTCAATTTCTTTGATGGTTTAAGTGGCGGGCACTTAAATAAGTAATATTTACATAGGATATTATATACATTTTTACTCCCTTCCACCCCGCCCGCCGCGATGTTCGGCGCGCTTTTCAGACTGCATCTCAAACAACGGCCACGGCGCTATGGCGGTTTTGTTTACTGTTTGAATTTTTTAATTCGTAATATCTTTTAAATGGAAAGTTCAATTTAAATAATTTAAAAACTTATTTATAGGTAGTTAAATGGTCTTGACCATAAAATAATTTATTTGGATAAGGATTAATATAAACACATAAATAGCATGGTTTGAATTTGGTTAGCATTTTCATTAATGTTTAAAAAGAAAAAAGTTGTTGTAGTGACATAACTACAATAGTTGGACATATGCTACCGCGGAGTTTTTTGTAGACATTATGATGTTCTTCAATATTGTTGTACATTATTTGGTTCTATCGCTAATAGTTTCAGCTGCGCATTCGACGAAAGACATTTTAAGACTCATTTTTCTACACCTTCGGTTACATTGTTCAAATTTTACCACCAAGGATTCCTAATTTTTTTTAAAATAAAATGTAGCCTGTCAAATTGAAAGAATGTAGCATTCTATTGGTGAAAGAATTTTTTAAATCGGCCCAGTACTTTTTGAGCCTATTCATTACAAACATACAAAAATAGGTACAAATCTTTCCTCTTTATAATATTAGTGTAGATTATCTAATCCAAATTTATTGGCAGTATTTTCCTTCCTACTACCACGCGTTGAAATAACTGAGTAACAGAATGATTTCCCATAACTAATAACATCAACAAATGTTGTGACAATATTAATAAAAACAGCTTAAATTTTATGCTGTGTTATTTTACTTTATTCTTTTGTTGTTTTCACTTTTTAAGCTTATGTTATAAAAGCGCAAACTTTGACGACTCAGATTCCTTTAAGAAAATTTTTAAAGTGCTGCTTCTTCACGTGTTTTATTCTTACTTTGGGGTATGTTAGCATCATGTCGCTTGTCTTTTGTTGATTCAAGTAGTTACTTCATGTAACTAAAAAGTCTAGAATAAAAGCAAAACGTATACCATGCGTTCATGAATTATTGAAATCAGCTCCTGCTGCGCAATTTGGCTTGATACATTTTTATTGACGTCGATAGTATGATTGCGCTGTCAACCGTCAAAGTTCATTCAATAATACACAACACGCTTGTATTTGCGTATGAGCGAATCAAAAAATAAACATATGTTCAAAATTTCATAGCAGGAGCTGATTTAAATGATCTATGAACACATGTCTTACACATGGCCGTTGGTAAAAAACAAAGGTAATACTTGGGAGTATTTGTAATACTGCCGCTTTCAGTAATACTCTCATTTTCCAACATATTGACAATTTGTATTATCGTCTTGATTATCTAAACGCTTAACTATCACTTCAGAATTGACAAGATAAGCATTAATAAAAAGCTACTTAGTAATAGTTGAAAAAATTATTTCGTGTCAGCGTTTTATTAATTCATTTTAAATGGGGTGTATATCAGGAATTTCTAAATATTTACTATTTCTATTTAATTTTCTTATTGTGGTAAGTACAAATAAAATGTAATAAATGTTTGCTATCAATTGATTCTGTTTAGGTTTGTGCAATAGTTTTAATTGCAATAGGCGCTATTATCTATATATATATATAAAAGAAAGTCTGTTAGTTACTCCACTTATAACTCAAGAACGGCTTTACCGATATGGTTGAAAATTGGTGAGGTGGTAGCTTAGAGCCAGGAGACGGACATAGGATACTTTTTATTCCAGAAACCACCCTCTAAAAGAGGAGTGAAAGTCAAATGTGAAATGCGATGTCGGAAACGTTCGGTGAGGCTCGACAAATTACCGAGAAATTTGACGCAACCACGAAGAAGCGTTTACATTAAAATTTATTTGACGTGGCTCAAGAAATTTTCCCAAACTTGGATTTTTATATCAATTATAGTTTAGAGCCAGGAGAAGGACATAGGATACTTTTCATCCCGTTCGACAGCATTCCCGTGTGACTTGACATGAAACGTCAGTCACTATAAAACGTGGAATAACAAAACGCAAATGACAGCTATGTAATTGACGTATAATGACAGATATGTAATGACGTATGGATGACAATTTGATATTTGTAAGAAGTCAATAATAAAACTATTTCTATTAAATAAATAATTAACAATTATAATGTAATGATAGTGCCGTTGCCCATTCGTAAAAAGTGAAGTGAACTATAAAACTCGGTATGGTTGAAAATTTTAGTTTTTAGGTGAAGTGAAGTTTAATTAATAATGCCGCGACCAAGACGATCGAATCTTTCCCGACAAAGCCGTGATGCAAGAAGAATACGAAATACTGCAAATGAAAGGACTGAAGAAGAACAAGAAATTGCACGTGAACAGCGCCGCGATAGTATGGCTCGACTTCGTGCTTCTCAATCACGAGAGCAAAGTGAAGCAGCCCGTGAAACAGCTCGGTTGGCAATGCAGAATCGTTGAGCGAACAACAGAGGTCAACAAATAGATAATTTGCGACGCAGAACAAGATATTTATCAAGTGCTGATTTGAATCGAGCAGCGAGTTTATTAATATTAATAAATATTTAAAGATATTAATAAAGTTTTTAATTAAATATTAATAATTATTTTAATATTTAATTATTAAATATTTAATAATATTTAATAATTTTTAATTATTAATTAGAAAAAATTAATAAAACTAAATAATTATAAACAGCTACTTTTTATTAACAAAGGGATGAAAAGGGGAGGGATAGAGACAAAAAATGACATGTATCAATATATAATTTTCAAAGATTTTGGTTTGCTTATTTTAAAAATAATATCTATGTTTAGGCGGAACAAAGTTCGCCGGGTCAGCTAGTTAGAGCTATTTACAACTTATTTTGAAAACACACCGTTTTAAAAATATTAATAATTACAATACCAGCAATCTTAAAGTAGAAAATAAGAGTTTGCAACAATTTTTTGCAAGTACCGAGAACGAGTACCGTTATTTAAAAATAGGGCTAAAGCACATTCTTTCTAACGTAGCCTTGAACATGTTTTGTTCTTATTGAAACTCTTCAGCAAGTCGCAACAGATTCTTGTTTGAATAAATTTTGCATTGACATTTTAGGCTTATTTACCCCAGTGTCTATTGCTTTTGCTGTGTAAATATTATTATTATTAATATTTACACAAATAATGTAGATAAAAAAACATTTTTATTTTAGTTCAAATGCTGTGGAGTTGATGGTGTAGCTTATTGGCTACCAAGTGATCCTCCCAACAGTTGCTGCAAAGCTAGAGAATCACCTTGTAATGAGGGTTTCTACTACGACGGCTGTGCTTATGCTTTCAAAGAGGCAATCGTAAACAATATTAAAATAATTGGAGGAGTTGCAATTGCATTTGCAGTAGTTGAGGTAAGACTAATTTACGTTTCTTCAGAATACTTCTTTTATTTTTGTTTTTAGCTTTTTGGAGCCATTTTTGCTTGCTGTATAAGAAAGAAATAGTTTTTTATTAAAATTGTTTGATTATTCTTATATAAAGTTTGTTCATCTCACTACTCTAACCTTTTTAATATTTTGAACAATATTAGAAAGACTTTAAAAATTCTAGTTTTTTTCTTTAATTTAGTTTGTTTTTTTGAAATATGTACTGTAAAACTAATATTGTCTGCATTTATGTCCATATTTGTATAAAAAGTAAAATAATTGCTTGAAATTTTGTGTCTATAGATAACCACCATAAGTGAGAAAACAGTTTTCAGATTACATGTCTTTGATTGAACCATTGAAACAACAGAAATTCAAATGTCACCTGTCAAAAGCAAATCTATTTTATATATTTGTTTGGATTACTTGATTATTGGTTGGAATTTTAAAAACTCAGCATTCAATAAAATATTCTGGAAAAACCTTTGCATAAATCCCATACTGTCAAAGAATTGTACACAATTCAAGCACAAGTGCTAAACAACGTCTGAAGGACCTTGGTCTATGTCTCAAATCTCGATACAAATACAAAGAAAGATCTCTCACCTCAAACGTTTTCCAAAAAACATTCCTTCATTTGTTTAAAAAACACTTACGTATTTTGATTTGAATTTTTTTTATGTGTTACTAAATGTATAATAAATGTTTTTGTAAATATATAATATTTATACTTGTTAAAAGTTATTGGAAAATAAATGGTAACGTTGGTAAATAAAAAACCAGATTGATCTTAATTGTTGTGTCAACCACAATTTAAAAAAAATACCTTACCATAAACATTTTCTTAAATACAATTAATTTGAAAATTTTTTATATAGATTAGAAAAACCATATTTAAATTATAATGTAAATAATTTGAGAAAATTAATTCTTTACAACGTTTTTTGATATTTAGATTTTGGTTTTTTTTAGTACAATAAAACGGAGTTTCTTGTACTGAACTATGGATAAAATGTTTACCAGTTAAGCACTAATAACTTACAAGAATCTTAACTGTTTCTAAGCATGCGTTCACTTTATTTTTGCTCACCCTTGTGCTGTTTGAACTTTATTTAAATTTTTTTAAAATTATTTTATGGTTTTGTCTTATCTTAAAAATCAAATTAATAAAGATTAAAGAATAAATAAACAAAATGTTTTCACAATCAAACTATTTAATAAAACACAATTAAAAGAAATGTGGAAAGTTTTGGAAAAAGTTGCTGAGCGGTATTAATACGAAAAGAAAACGTGTTTGTGTAATTATTTCTTCAAAATATTTGTAGGATAGTTCAATTCGACGTAAGAAGAAGGTATCGGTCATAATTTGACGGGCATTTCATTTTTTTTTGGGGTCTGTCAGTTGCATCTTTTCTTGCAACACTGCCTATTTCGCCAAATACTCTCATCGAGTATTTCCAGTGTTTGACAAATTTTTTTATAGCAATTGGCAATCAAATAAGTCTATTCACTATTTGCTTTTTGGACATAACAGCTTCAGCTATAAAAAATATTTCTTAGAATTTGGAAGCCTTCGCATTTAATTTAGTCCGCTATTAGGTTTAAATTATATTTATGAAATCATTGCCTCTATATTGTACCTCTCATTATAAATAGTGTGATTATAATATTTAAATTATATAATTGAATTTAATTAATAATAGAACATTCTCCCACTTTATATATTTTATTTGGTCAACAAATTGTAATTATTTTATTTTGTTAAGTTAAAATTATGTATCAACTTATTGTAATATACCTAGTGTCTCTTTAAAATTTTAGAATTTTTTTTGAGGCTCACTATAAGATTGATGTAGTAATCTTGGTGTAAAACCGAAAAAGCGCTTTTTTCAACGTCTAGTACACCTACAGTTAAGTGTGTCACCTGCGAGCATCATTATACAGCTAACTTTGGTTTGAAAAAACTTATCTCACGCTTTTTGCTGTTTATAGCACAGTGCCGGTAGGGTTTGAAGAAAATGAAAAAAACTTTGTAGTTTTTGAAAACTCGTTATGTTTCATGAATGAAAGTTCAAGAGATTGAGGTGACTAAGTCAGTAAATTGCCATGTTTCCAGCAATTTTTTAAAAGTCTGACTAATGCATAAGTATTGCATATTTTAGGCTGACTATTGTTCTTATAATGAAACAATTGATTAGGAAGAGTTTCAAGATAAGGTATAAAACTAGGCTACATTGTCTAGCTAGGCAGCTATATAAGGACCTGTTGTCACTCTATCCTAGGTATATTTTCACCCATTATACCTAGGTGTATTGGGTGTATTTATTGTCCGCATAATAAGGGTCATTTATTGAGCGTTTTTTTTTATCTGAAAACATTTAACTAAAGTAGCACTTGAAAATTGGCAAGATAACAATTTGTATAAAACAACTGCAATTTCATCTCGGCAACAATAAAAATTTATCTTATGGCAGTGTTCACTTCCAAAACGATTCCCCAAACAGGGATCGCTAAATATTTACTATTTTTTGTTAATTTGAGTATTTTGGTATGTACAAAAAAATGTTTGTGAAAATTTGCTATTAATTGATTAATTTTAGGTGTGTGGTATAGCTTTAATTGCAATAGGAGCTATTATTCTTAGTCAAGAAGACAAAGGTATTGATAGGTTTACCAACTTTTCAGTCGGAGCTTTTGCAATTGCTGTTGGTGCAATAATATTTTTGATAGTTTTTTTCGGATGCTATGGTTCTATTAGACACAATACCTGCTTGTTGAAGACTGTAAATTCAGATTTTTGTTCTTGGTTTAAATTTATTTATGGTTTGATGTTTATTTCAGCACGCAGTCATCTTGATTTATTTATTAATTGTACAAGTGGTCTTAGGAGCTTTAGCATTTGTTGCAATCAAAAATGATGATAATCAATTAGACGATGCAGTGCGAAAAGTGGTTGAAAAAGTGTTTGAGGCCTTTAAAGACGATCCTAATAATGCCGACAAACAAAAAGTTGTTGACGATATTCAAAAAGATGTAAGTATATAGTGTAAACAACCATTATTAATTCACTAGGGTTGTTTACATAAAATCACATTATCCACAGCTTCTACAGAGCGATTAGAGATGGTAAATAAACAATTTGATTAAAACTAACAAAATTGAATAAAACATTACAAAATTAATAAAACTAAAGATAATAAATAATTTTAATAAACGACACAATACCAAAGCAGGTGTCAAACTAATTTACAAGCATGACTGTTAAAATAATTTAGCAATTTTAAACTGTATAAAACGTAATAATAGTATTTTGAACACAAGTGGAGGAGAAAAAATAGGTAAATAGAATATTCAAAAAAATACTTTGGATATTTCACATTTCTATGACATTGTTACGGCAAAAGCGCCACATTTAAGAAAACGCAAATTTGCTTTTAGACATCATCATGTCTCTATTTGAGGTACTAATAAAAAAATTGTCAAAAATGTGATTACTTTTTTTAATGTTTCTAAAAACACTAAAAAAGTCCTAAACATTGTCTGGAGCCAATAATAATTTTGTCATTTTTCAGAAAAAAAATCGGTTTAAAATATTTTGATTCAAGACATATTCTTTCTGAATATCAGATATACTTAAAAATTGACCAAAATATTTTAAGCTTGTCTAAATTAATAACTAGGTCAGCTATATCAAGCTTTTATGTAAATTGTCGGTGATAAGCAGTTGTATTATCTCTGATAATATTCTAAAAGTTTTTTTTGTCAAAAAATTAAAAAGTTTTAGAGACATGTTGCTGTATATTACCAAAACTAAATTTATTTATTTTCTCAATTTTCATATATAAGCGAAGCTAATGTTAAAGTTTAGCATAATCAAATATTATCTATATAGGTTATTAATGAGTTACTTGTTACATAATATGAAGGGCATTGACGCAAAACGCAATCTATCCAAATTACGTCAATTGTTTTTAATTTAAGAGTGGTTTAAGTTAAGAATTAAACAATTATCTAAAAATAATTTTTAGTTTAATAACTTTTGATCTTTAAAAAAATTATATAATTCAAAATTATCTCACGAAAACGTAAAGCTAAATAGAGGTTTAGTGTATATTTTATTTGATTCTAAAAAAGTAGGCTTAGCAATTCTTTGAAGACACTTCGCCAGTGATCTGGTTGTACACCTATCCAAATTTAAGTTCTACATGTTGCAAGGTGACTTAAAAATATTTGTACTTGACAAAAATTCAATTGTATGACTTCTAACAACAATATCGGCTTCTAAACAAAATTATCTGATAATATTTGACAATTTCGCATTTTGTTTAGTTTTAGTTGCAAGGCTAACATGTAACTGTGAACAGTAAACATTTTATCTTTAATTTTCAATACTATTAATAAGTAGCAATATCAAAATTTTATATTTAGATTCAAAAATGTTTGCGTACATAAAGAGAACAACATTATTATGTTTATGTCATATTGTTCGAATGTTTTCGAATGTTGAATCCAACATTTCACATAATATAATTGCAGATGCGTAAAAATATAGGAATCAAGTGTAGTTCTGTTTGAAGCCATGCCAAGAAATTGAGCTTGATATTCACTATAGTCAGTCATAGTTAATGAGTTTGTCATGATCATGAACTCACAAAATTTTAGAAACAAAAACCTTCTTAAATATGAATTTCAAAAACGTGGTTTTTTGATTTTAGTTCAAATGCTGTGGAGTTGATAATTTAACTTATTGGTGGCCAAATGAGCCGCCCAGCAGTTGCTGCAAAGCTGCAGAATCACCTTGTTATGAGAGTTACCACATTAAAGGCTGCGCTTCTGCTTACAAAGAGGCAATAGTAAGCAATATTAAAATAATTGGAGGAGTTGCAATTGCATTTGCAGTAGTTGAGGTAACATTATTTTTTGTTTCAATAAAACACTTAGAAAATTTTTTTGTTTTTAGTTTTTTGGAGCCATTGCTGCTTGCTGTATACGACCGAGATAATTTTGTATTGGAGTTTTTTAAGTTTATCTCATAGTTGTCGCAGACTATCTCAATAATAAAAGATTTGTTTGATTTCGTAGTATAAAACTATCAACATAATAAGAAATAAATAACTTATTCAATTTATCAATTATTAATGCAAAAAATAAAATACCATTTTATTAGCGAAGTGAAAAACATAATTTACAACCCAAGAAACTGCTACTATAGTTTATTTTGTTAATAAGTTTCTCAAATAGGTAGGTATACTTCATACACTGATTGATAGACTTAATTTTTTGACAGTTTTTTATCCATGCCGACAGTATAGTGACAAGTGACAGATGTTTGACAAAATCGTAAAGCAAAAAACTTTTGCCAGTCTTCTAATAAAAAAAAATGTCTAGTTTATAATATAAAAGACGCAAAATGGGTTTATTAGTTTATCAATTTTTTAAAAATAGTTAACTGAAAACAAGTATTTCTTGGGCTAACACTTGTAGATTTAGTGGCGTATCTTCTGTCAGCTTTGCTACGTTAAAAGCTGTTTGTGTTAGAAGTTGTCTCAGATTTGTACTCTCCATCAGGATGCAAGATCTGCAGCCTTGTTAAATATAAAGAGGTAACTCCTGTAAGAATCTAAAACAAACCGTTTTTTTTTTGTTTTCTATTTTTTTACCTACTGATAGTAGTCCAAATAAAAATTGAGAGTTTCTCAAAACAACTATGCACGAATAGTAATTCTGGTACTCTAAAATACAGGGCTTTGATACAGCGACATCTAGTACACAGTTTGATGCTAGATATTTTGCGTTGCAGCAAGACCTCGGTATGCTTATATCCCAAGAATATCGCCCAGTCCAACCACAACAGTGTAACTACAAAAACTATATAAAATATGTAACTGAAACCAAATTTAGTTTAATTTAAAAAAATAGTTAGTCTTAACACTGTTTATATACAGCGTGTTGCGCCTAAAATTACGAGCGTAACAATATAGACGCGATTCAATATATATATATATATATATTTGGCACAAACTTTGTTTCTAGAAATTTATTAATTGTAGTTTTGGACATTCCTAATATGTGAGCGAACTTACGCTATATTGTAAGAAATCTATGACAGTATGTTCCATTTTGGTACCAGCTGCTAAGCTATTCCATCCATCATGATAAGGAGCTTTAAACATTTGGGTTTGACTGCCTTTATATTCATGTTCTGCTTCAGGTGTAAACATCCGTGAAGCACGAAATGCTTCAGCTAAAGGATTTAAAATTATGCCGTTGCACGAATTTAAAAACCATTGAAGCGCAATGCTTTCCGACAATGCAAGAAGACTTTGAAGAAACATTCCTAATCCAAACTACTACCACATAAGCTTTTCGCCTGATTTGATCGTTACTACTTACCGCAAAGTTGATTAATTGTCTAGAATATAGAAACATAATACCAAAAAATCCAAGTATTGACCACCCAATGGTGTAGCATCCAATTGCTGAGCAAAATATAAAAAGTGAGTTTTTTGCCACGTCATATGCATTAGAGGACGCGTTTGCGTTTAATGGCATCATGTTTTTGTCTCTGACGAAACGTCCACAAGTTATTGGTCCTACTACATTAATTATTCCTCCAATCTAAAAGCCTAATTTATTCCATCACTTTTTTTGCGCTTACCAAAAAACTTATACCAGATGTATAATAATTAATAAACATAAAGCTTGACGCAGAAAAGAAGCTAACGATTTTTGGTTCATGTTTTATTTAATAACTGAATCTGACAGATTGATTAGAATTTGAGATGACTTGCTAAGCAATGCACTCTATAAAAAACAAAAAATTAAGCTTCTAAAAAGGAAGAGAACTGACATGACTGACTTTTGTCAGTTTTGGTGGTCTTTCTGTATTTGTTTTCAGCAGCAACTGTTCCACTTTTACTCAGTTTTTTTCTCAATAGCAAGCTTAGGATTCAATTTGTTGTTAGCTCTTAGACTTCTAACCAGATGATAGAGTTCCAACGCTTGTATAATAATTATCTGTGTAGATTAAACGCTCGTGATCTAATCAGTTGTCAGTCAAAGAAGGTATTACTTTTTCTGACGGAGTATATAATAAGTTTTCTAGTTATCATCTTTTCCACAAAAAACGTGAAAATTATGGGTATGTGTATCTTTCTTGTAAGCATAATTTATAAAGTTTGATTTCAAGCTTATGCCTATTGTTAGAATGTACTGACAAAAGTTTAAGCGTCCTCTAAATAGAACTAAAGTCTTATCTAGGCAGATATGGTCTTTTGGAATAACTGCATTTTGAATATTTCTGACATTGGATTTAAGTACTCATCTAATTTATTTAAAAATGTTTACTATTTTTGTGTTTTCTTACACAATGCTTATATATAGAGTTATAATCACATTCATCGCATTTAAATTTTTGTTGCAATTCACTCAAAATGTGCTTACTTTTAATGTGTATTTTTAAGTTACTTTTATAAATAGTCACATATTTGCACTGATCGCAATGAAATCTTTGTTGTGATTCACTTGAAAGATGTTTAAATTTCATATGCTTTTTCAGATTACTTTTATCAATAGTTGCATATGTACACTGATTACATTGAAACCTTTGTTCTAATATACTTAAAAGATGTTTTTTATTTTTATGATTTTTCAAGTCTATTTTATGAATAGTTGTATATCCACATTGATCGCATTGAAATCGTTGTTGCAATTCGTTTGACAAATGTTTTCTACTTTTATGTGTTTTTAGGGCTCTTTTATAAATCGTTTTATAATCACATTGATCGCACTGAAATTTTTTGTGAGATTCTCTTGAAAGGTGTCTCATTTTATGTGATTTTAGAAGACTTTTATGAATAGTTGTGTATTCACAGTGATTACATTGGAGTGTTTGTTGTAATTCACTTAAAAGGTGCTTTCTTTTTTTATGATTTTTTAAGTCAGTTTTATGAATAGTCGTATATTCACACTGATCGCACTCGAATTTTTGTTGTAATTCACTTGAAAAATGTTTTCTATTTTTATGTTTTTTCAAGTTACTTCTGTAAATAGTTGTGTATTCACAGTGATCGCAGTGAAGTTTTTGTTGTAGTTCATTTGGCAAATGTTTTGCAGTGTTATGACTCACAAGATATTGTTCATAAATAGTTGTGAATTCGCACTGATTACATTGAAATTTTGTTTGCAGCTCGCTTAAGCAATGTCTTCTATTTTTATGGTGTTTTAAATACGCCTTATTAGTAGTGTTGAAATCACATTGATCGCATTGGAATCTTTGCTGCAATTCTCTTAAGAGATGTTTTCTATTTTTATGCAGTTTTAAGTGACTTTTATAAACAGTTGTATGATCACACTGATCGCATTGAAATTGTTCCTGCAGTTCACTTCGTGAACAATGTTTTCTACTCTTATGTTTCTTCAAGTCGCTCTGATGAACAGTTTGATATACACATTGATCACATTGGAATCTTTGTTGTAGTTTCATTGAAAGATGTTTAATACTTTTATGGTCTTTTTTGCAAATATTGGTGTATTCGCATTGGAACTTTTGTACCTCAGGTGACAAACGTTTTTGGCGTATATACGATTGATCTTTTGTATTACTTGCTAAGGCTTCCTCTGGTCGATCTTCCTCAAACTTACAAATGTCGACAGATTCACAATTGTGATTAAAGTAAACAATTTTTTCATTCGTTTCATAACTGCAAACACGGCATCTGTAAGACTCCAATAAATCATCACAAGAGAAAACCGCAGACAAACGACCACATTTAGAAAAACCAGACATTTTTAAGAGTTATGAAAAATTGAAAGCATCAAAAATTTTAGATTGACAGCTGGTGGCTAATTTTAGGTTACCAACACAATAAGTTAACAGATTACCAACATTATAACATTTAAAAGATCATAAATAAAAAAAGTATAAGTATGTCTGCTGCATTGCTTTAGTTTATCAATATAAAATCTTATAATTTTGCTGCAGATTTGCGTCAGATTCTAAAGTTTTTTATCGCACTGTATATTTGCAGATCATACAAAAATCTGATTAATTTAAAAGCTATCTTTATGAAGCTTTCAAATCAGTTTTCAGACAGATGATATCACAGATGGTTTGGTAACTGCGGCTCAATGCATTTTTAAAGTGGTAGCAGAACTAGCATGACTGAATAACGTAGTTTTCCCACTTGTGCGGTAATCATTTTAAGTGACTTTTTGCTTGAAAAGTGATTGGATCACAAAGCTTGACTGAAATCGTGTTTGCAAACAGCGGAGCTGCTAGACAAAAGCTGCGAAAGCAACTTCCTAACAATTGGATAAGTTACTTTTATTTTGACTGTTGTCCGGGTGACTGATTTCGTAGTTTTACAAAAATTTTGAAAGACTCTTAGAGACCGCATCAGTTTTTTGTTTCTTTTCTCAGTTCTGCTTTAATTCCTTTTTTTTAGACTGCAAGCTGTTGTATGCTGCACACAGCACACAACAGCAAGACTAGGCTTCTATTAACCACCTCACTCTCTTAATATACCTAAGCTCTAGCTAGGTATAGGCTGCTTGCGAAAGAGTTTGTTATAAGCTTTACAGTTTTTTTTATAATCAATGAAATATTGAAAAATTGCTTATCTATTATACTAATCCAATTTGAAAAATTGGGGTCAGATTACGACCTACTATACTAAATACGCCATAAAAAACATTGTTTAAGATTATGGCAATACTCGGTGATACCCCTATAGCTTAGAAAATAACCACTACCTTGTATTCCTAAAATAAAAAATTAACAACCAAAGATAACAGTTGTTTTTCTGTGAACTGTTCAAGAGACTGCCGGTCAAGAAATTTAAAAACAATTTACAAAACTTTTTGAAGTTTACTCTTTAAGAAAAACCGATTTTCATATAAAACGTCTACTACGCAAAAAAATAGGAAGAGTGAAATTCAGTGATTGAATGACCTCGTTACGTTTTTTGTGCGCCACCTAAAGCGCACTTCTCTGTGTTCAGTAGTGTGTGTACATTTATAATTAATAATATTATTGTGAATTATTAATATTTATTAGGTATAATATTTTTATAAAGTAAAGTGAAAATTATATAAACTATGGATGAAAATGATGTAGATAATATAGCCGAAACATCTGATAAACGCATGGGCGCTAGGTAGGTTATAAATCATATAATAATATGATATGTACTGTATTTATTTATTTTTTAATATTACATTTTAAAAATATAAATAAACATAATAGCTGTCACACCTTATTGCTCCATAAGTCGTTTGACTGCATAATTACTGGAATTTCAATAAATTGTGTCCTGAGTATCAGAACTTGCATCTGATTTGTATTCTTCATCAGGGTATAAAACTTGCATGCGTGTCATCCCTAAAGCCACAATACCGGTAATTACCTATTATATGATTGATGTTGATATTTAGCTCATCCAACATTATTATTCTTACCGAAATGCATCCAAATAATATAAAAACAACTCTGACAACAAATAAACAAGACACAAAATTATTATAATCCTCCGCACAAGGTTTTGAATTGGCTGTGGCGAGCTTACAATAAGACCCAAAATAATCTTGAGAACAGCATGATCGAGGAATACTTGTATCCCAAAACTCACGACCTCTGAATCCACAGCATTGTAACTGAAAAAAGTATCAATAAACGCATAGGTTATACAATACAAAACCAAACTATACTAGCAAAAAAGAAATAAAATAAAAAAACACATTCAAAAATTAAAAAATAAATTTTGAAAATGCTTATGCTCTTAATAAAATTAAAATGATAGACTTAAAAAAATAAATTTTTAACATGTTCTAAATCAGTTAGGATGTCTATGATATGTAAGATGTGTAGACAAAAGAGAGAAACATTAGAGCACATGATGAAGGAATGCTTGGATGTTAAAGAAAGCAAGCTGGAGAAAAAAAACATAATGAAAAAAAAAGAAAGAAAGAAATAAGGAATAGAATGCCGGACATTGATAATAAGAGAGAGAGAGAAAGATTAAACAAGACAGGGAATGAAGTAGAATGAGTGAAAAAAAATCGAAATAAAAAGAAGAAAAAAAGATAAAGCAAGCGAGAAAAAAAATTAAATTTAATGTTAAAAACTGAAGAAAATAACTCAAATAATTAAATAACTAACCGCGCCCCCAGTGTCGCTCGCATAAAACTCTTACTGTTTCTAAAAAAAAATGTGTATGCGCTTTGGTATACCTACTTTCAATATTATTTACAAAATTAACGTTAAAAGCAAAAGGTTCCAAAAGTCCCACAGGCAGTACTGAACACATCTGTTATGACCAGCTGTCAACAATTTATAGGAAACCTGCTACTTATATGGAAAAAACTATATATCTTTCCGCAAAATTCTTTGACAGGTACCATACGATAAGCCAGTTTTTTGAGACAAATGTCGCCAATATTTTGTTGGGTGCATCATGCATCCTCTTTTGCCCTGATTGTTGGCCTAGGAGCACTTTTTATATGTGGCCTACATTTTTAGTTTTTCTGAATATTCTTTCCTAAACACTATTTCTGACTATATTATAACAATCTCCTTCAAAAAGTCTACATCAAGAGACCGTTGGCGAAAATCAGGTAAACCAAGAAACTTGACAGATGTCAAGAAACAAAAAATATCAAACTAAACGCGTTGAATCGAACTGGTATTCAAAAACAATAAAATAATAATTTAAATATTTTTACAACTTACATTAAATTGAATAAAATCTACATGAGCCTTAATTTGGCTACTGCCTCTTGTTACTTGATTCCACCCAGCTACATATTTTTGATTGTATAAAGCTGAATAATTATAATCAAGCTCCTCAACTGCTTCAGGATTAAATCCATTGGTAGCATGAAACGCAACTTTAATAGGATCAATTATTAGATCTTCATACATTGCCAGAAATTTTTCAAGAATATCTGATGCTGTGAATTCCAAAATAGAAGATAAAAGACTTCCAACGCCAAACTAAAAAAAAAGTGTCAGCATTGATCATTCAAATGATACCTACGAGTGCTCACAGAAAAATTTATTAGTTGTCTTGAATGCAAAAAAACCACTCCTATAAAGCCAATAAGCGTCCAACAACCTATTAAGGCCCCCAAAGACGAACAAAAGCAGAAAATCGCATTTATTCCAATTTGGTAAGAATTTTGCTCTAATAGAAGATTGAGAGGCGTTACTGTCGAACTCTTGCTGTCTTTTAAACATGCTACTGGCGCATAAGTGTAAATAAATGCACTCACCTAAAAATCGACCAATCATCTCTCTAATTTAATTGTATTTAGAACTTACCAGTTTTATTGTTAGTAATAAACATAAAAGTTGCCGTAAAAATGTCGCTAAAGCCTTTTTATTCATTTTTTTAACTTTTTATTTTGACATATTTTAAATTCTTAATTCTTTGACATATTAATTTTAATAAAAAAACTTTTGAAAAATTGAGCTCAGGCATTTTGGAAGTTCATCGGCTGTAGAAGTACTTGAATGCACCTAAATATATAATTTTATTAAATGATATAGGTACAAATAGTAGTAAAAATTTTTTAAGAAATTTTCATTTCAAAATAAAAAGCTACTAAAAATAAAAAAAAATTTTTGTTAGTATATTAATAACTTAAATGAATGATATACGAATAAACAAAAATCTGTTAGATACCAAGATCTTGGTAGATACCAAAGGAAGAGAGTAAACACTTGATGGGTGCGTAACTTACCTTTCGTTTTTTAATTAATTTTGTTCAAAATAGGTATATTAAAAGTTTAATTTGTTTATATAGGTTTTGATGATTATTTTATTATTTTAAAGCCACAAAAATAAATAATTTTTAACCGCCTCCAAAAAAAGGAGGAGTTTCTCGATTTTACTGTATTTTTTATGCGTATAACTTCATAACTTTTTTCTAGGTTAGCAGAATTTGAAATTTTTTATTTGAAAGCTGGTGCTTTCCATTTGGTCTCATTTAAATTTGATCAATATCTGACCTATAGTATGTGAGTTATTCTTATTAATGCTTTTTTAACAGCTTTTTTTAAATTTGGGAGAATTTAAAAAAATGTTTTTATATAATTAAATGATAGTTTATTTATTTAATTATTTAAGCACTATGAATCAATGAATAAAATAGTAATTAATCATATTGTAGTCGGTTTTTTCCAAATTTTTAATTTGTATTATTTTTTAATTATTATGTTAAATTGTAGTAACTATGACAAATCGATTATAAGAACTTTTATTTAGTATAATAAAATAGTCTATTGTATACTTGAAAAACTGTTAACTGTTGAAAAAACAGTTTTTTTGTCAATGAGTTTCCCTTCAATATTAAAAACAAAATATTTTGAATTATCTAGTTTAAATTATAACAAAAGTTTATTGTTTATATTTTATACAAACGCCTATCTATACATTTTTTTTGAAATTGAAACAAAAAACTTTTGATAAACTGAATTATATCAATCTTTAATAATTATTCTCTAAACAAAAATAAAGCAAAGATAATGCAGTGGTAGGTTTCAAAATGAGATGCACAATCTAATTATTCTAAATTCAATAAATTTTATTGTACAATATCATAAATTCTTCATAAAACGAACATTTGCAACTTTATACAATAAATATGAAAAGTGGAAATCTAAGTTGGTCCTAAAAATTGAAAATACAAACATCCACCATTCCTCACCTAATCAAATTAATAAATTACTTGTAAAAGCAACAATGAGGAAAAAATCATCACTTACATAAAAATATACAAGTTTTTATTATTTAGTTAAGTATTAAGCAGTATTGTACTAAAAGACTTTCATCGACCCAACGTTAATACTGTGTATAAGTAGAAACTAAGATTATCAATATACAAAAGATCACAACCTATCAGTAGAACAAAATATTTGATAGAAATGGCTTGCATTATGGTACAAAATACATATAAAGTAATTAGTTTACAAAACTTAAAAGACCATTGTACAAAAGTTAACAAAATAAAAATAAAATAGATACAATTATAATAATTAACATATTAAAACTAAATTAATTAAAAAGAAAGTTCGTCTCACAACTGTACACTCGAAGAACTCGTGCTCTCATCTTCAGAATTACTTTCAGAAATCATTGCTTCTCCTGCCATATGTTTCGGACTTGGAAGAGCTTGCAAACCATTATTCCTTCCAATTTCACTTGGCAATGCTGGAAGCCTCAAATCATCATCATCTTCATCTAAATCCAAATCATCGTCCTCTCTTTTTGGAGAGCTTGTTAACCAACTTTCATCAAAATCTCCATTTCGATTGCTAAGTGAACGTGATGTGCGTGAAGACGGCAAAATTGCGCTTGCAGAAGCGCTTAGACTCAATGGAAACTTCATTCGTGGCCTTTTATTAGAAGGGGATTTAGTTGGAGTAGTTTTTGGGGGAGTAGAGTTTCGAAAACTCCGTCGAACAATTCGTGACGCCACAATTTCTGGACTTTCATCCAAATCAAGTACATAACTTACAGAGTCAGACTTTTCTACAACTCCTTTAACCTTTGGAGAATTGGGAGGCGATAGGTCGTCGCATGTTTTATCCTTCCACAATCTCTCTGGGTTAGTTTTTTCACGAAACGATAGAGTTCTTTCGAAGGAAGGTCGAGATGAGGAACTGTAGCGCTCATTAAAACTAGAGCTATAAAAAGAACGATTAAAATTTGATTCCTCAGCAGCCTGCTCCAAAACTTTGTCAACAACTTCCTTATTTTGCTTCAGCTTCCATTTGAGCTCTTCGTTGTGCTGGCAAAGTCTTTTGTTTTGGTTAATTTCTTCTTTAAAACTATCATACAATTTTTTGTTTTCGGCTAATAAATTCCTGAAAACAAAAATTTACATGTTAAATTAAGCTTTGAAAGTTGAATGGTTTTAAATATACAAGGTGTGTCACGATAAGTTTAAACCGTTTGTAAACTAAAAATTACTCAAATGTAAGCATAATAATTGTTCTTTTCCAAATAAATAAAAAATCTAACAAAACAACAGTGTCTTATTTAAAATTGTGGCATTGCCGTTTCTATTAAAACACATCCTGTTGATTGTCAATTTGACAAAGCCAAACTCAAAACAATTAACAAACCACAGAAAAACAGCGTTACTGTATCAATACCATACAATTTTACGTTATCTATCGCATTTTTAATACGACGTGATGTTTGATGTTGAAATGGCGTAAAAAAGAAAACAATTTCAACTTAAACAAGCCAGATGTCATGTTTAAGTTCTTCTAAATAACAGATGTCAATCTTGACAGACACAAAGTATATCGCTGATTGAACAACCAACATTGGCTGCAAATTTATCAAAATCTGAATGTATTGCGAACTGCTGAAGGGTTCCAATAAGAACAAACATTTTTAAATCTACAGATCTAGTTTGAATAAATTTGCATTGATCTTATTATTCTATTTGTTGGCAGTAACCGAAGAAACTAAAACACTTTGCATATCATAGATATGCGCTTGAGACAAAAAGCGCTTACGTAAAAACCTGGTGGTTCAATCAGCGATATACTTTTTATCTCATTTGTGTCTATTTAGACATTAACACATGTAGAAACCTGCTTTCTCAACTTTTTGATGTAAGGGCAGCTTCTAATATTGTAAGATGATATAAGATATTAAAAATTTGAAATAAAATTAAAATCATGGTAAACCATAGACTGATTGCTACTGCTTTTAGCATATTATATTACGTTCAAATGTTTAAGCTGAAAATAAAAAACATAAAAAAATAACTTACTGTTCTAATTCACATTTTCTTTGCAGTTGATGTTGTAAATCTTCACAACGTGCTCCAAACGCAGCCGATTTTTCTTCAGCAGCCGCTAATTGTTCATTTTTTTGATTGGCTTCGGCCAAAGCTCGTCGCAATTCAGCAACTTCATTCTGTTTTAGTTCTAAAACCGCTCGTAAAGATTGTAATTCTTGAATACTAATACCCTTATCTTTAATATTGCTATAGTTAAGCAGCCTTTCATTTTCATCTCTCATTCTAATATTCTCTGCATGCATACTATTTAATTTTTCATCCATCTTCTCTTGTGCTTTAATCAGTTCTTGTTTGAGTTTGTAATTCTCATTTCTTACAGTTTGTAAGTGCTCCTTGTATTTCATTTCTTTGGCTTCGTAGTCTTCTTTGAGTTTTCGGCTTTCATGACGCATTTCTTGGATTTGGAGATTCTTTTCATCGATTTGTTCACGAATAGCATCATTCTCCTCTCTAAGTATGTCTAATGATTCTGAATGAGTTTTTTGAAGTCTTTCAAATTCTAGTTTTAATGTTAGCAATCTTTCTTCGTTTTGTTTTTCTAATATTGATTTATTAGCTTCATTTTCCTCGTAAAATCGCATTTCCACCTCATATTGTTTCTTGTTCACTAAACACAATTATCAAAGATTTAGATAATAAAGTTTGATAATCTTGTTGTTAAACTTACGTTCCAGCATCTGATGTTTATGATTTTCTGTTAGTTGATTAATTTCCTCCATAAACCTCATTCTTTCTTCTTCAATAGTCTTCGTCTGAATGTTTCGTTCTTCTGATAAAGTTTCCTCCAAACGCTGGCATGCCACACGTATTTCTTCTGATTCATTTCGAAGCTTTAGAACTTGCTTTTTCAAAATTGGTACCTGATAAGCTTCGACCTATAATAAAAACATTAGAAAAATATATATTTATAAAACAGTGCTTTTTACATTGAACACTAAGTGTTGAACAAGCACTGCAAGTGCTTCTGCAACTTTTGGAGCAGGTTTTGGAGCAGCCCGAGCGTTAACTGGGGGCCGGACGACGGGCGACGTACGACCCCCTTTTGAAGTAGCTCTTCCACACTCTGAAACAAGAAATAGACGTTCTTACTTCATATTTGTAACATTTTCATAAAACAATATTATAAATATTAACGATATTAACAAGAACCAAAGTTTCACATTTTTATTATTTTTATTAATACAAAACTAATACAAAAATTACTATAAATTATTAAATAATTTATAATTATTTGATAAGAAAAAACCCGATTAAAAATTTGTTTTTATAACGTCAAAACGTAGATCCTTGCTAAGCAACTCGTGTAGATTCAACTTTTTTTTTCTTTATTTGCTCTATTTTTGTTTTCTTTATTTTGCTTGTATTATTGAATCAGTTTTTGTTACAACTTTCCGTTTTTTGGTCATGTTTATACAAATTTGATTTTAAAAGCATTTTACACTGTCTTTTTGACACTTTAACATCGTCATTTTGTCAAAGTCGTCGAAAAAATCTTTTATAACCGATTTCAAAAAACAAAAATGGGTTTAAAGTTTACTATATTTTTTTCAAAACTTTTTTTTAGGAGAACAGGTTCTGCCCTATTTCAAGAATTTGCGTTCAAATAATTTTGTCAGATGCCAATTTTTTTCATTATTTTGGTATATTTTATTGTTACATTGCTCTTCTCGTTCTGTAATAAATAATTATTTTTCAATAATGTTGGCAAATTAAGTTAACATTAATTTATTAAACTAATTTTACTGTTTTTTTTTAGAGAAAATTGATGTCAGATGAGCCAATTCTTTTGTAAGCAATTATAAATGTTGGAAAAAGAGTAGGTTAACTAGGCACCTATTTGGAATATACAATAATTAAACACAATGTGGTAGTTTGTTTTATCTTCTTCAGTAGTATCAACAGTAATTAAAGTTCATGCCACACTTCATAGTAGTAAACACACTAGTGGAATAACAACTATTATATAACTAGTGATAAACATCGTAAATCGTCAAAGGTATGTTATACGTGTTAACGAACGTAACTGGGTTTCCAACTTCCGCTTATCGACGAGCTTCCGTTTTTTAAATATTGATTGAAAGCTGGCAAACTAAATATAAAACGAGAAAAAAAAAGCTGTAAACGTCAGGTTCTTTCTACATCTCCTAGACACACAGGATGATTTCAAAATAACATAATTACAAGCGGATATCCCGCCATACACAGGAAAGCCTTACTTTGTTTCGTTCAAGTTACACAGAAACGCGAAAATTCAAAGTAAATACCTGTCAAGCTTTATGAAGTGTAAAAAAATACGAGTGTTTGTTTTGGCTAAAATTAAAAGTGAAGAAAATGAGCAGTTGTCGAAAAATTAATGCAATGCAACGACACAGAATAATTCAAATTTTATGGTAGTTTAGCAATTTTAACTAAAATAAATGTACTATTTTTTTTAAGAAAGTTTAAAATAATTTAATATTGATATAAATTAAACAAATGTTGTTGCCTATTTTGATTTTTTTCAACAACAAAAACAACGCGTGGTAAAATATTTAGGTAATTTATTTCAATTTAGATACATTTTCATTTGGGTTTATAAAATGGGTTTAGCCGTTTGGTGGCTACAAAGCGACAGACACATGCATATTTACACACAAAGACACAATACACACTAAAAAAATTTTTTTTGGTCAAGGGTTAAAAAATAGACTAGCCTCTCTACCAATTGTAAACACATAGTTTTTCAATGATTCACCATCAACTCGGTGGCCGTTACAAAAAAAAAAGATTCCACCACAAAAAATTTCTGTTCTTGTGAGAGAACCATTTTAAATTCAATTTAGTAATTATTTGGTCATTTGTAGCAATTATTTTTAAAATTATAGTCGGTTTACCCAAACTCATAGGTATGGCCAACTAGGACGCTAAATTTAAAAAAAACCCTGTTATATTTAATCAATAATATTCAATTTATCATTGATCATCTCCGATAGCCAACACCTTAATCTGTATTGAAAAGCCAATACGAATTGTTTTAAAGTGGAATAAGCCAATTAAATGCAAAAGCCTGCTTTGCAATCAGTCGCATTAAGGCTCAATTTACATTAAAGCTTAATTCTCATTGGCTTACTAATTCACATTAAGGTGTTGGTTATCAGAGATGACCAATAATGTATTGAGCCCCACAAGGCTGACTAATGTATAAAAAATAGTACCTAATGATATAATGATAAATTATCTATAAATATAGAAAACTACAGTAAAAAAGTGGTAATCTTATTAAAACAAGCAATAATTATAGCTAAAATTAAACCGACGCATCCACCATTTGTAACATTACAGTTTACTATAGTTATATTGCCAAGCAATTTATTTTTTCCGTAAATTATGCTCAAAAACATGTTGTAAGCCAATTTAAATTTATAAATATAAAAATAATCTGGCCATCACCCATCATTTGTTAAAAAATTGTCTTTTTTGTTAAACAATGCATGAAAAGATTTTGTAAACAAATTAAGACGTTCAATTATAAAAACCCAACTGGGAGTAGGTATTGTCAGCTAAGGATTTTTTGATGAACTTTTATTGAAAAACATTTTGTGAACAAACTTGAACTTAGGATAATTATGTAATTAATTTTATTGATTGTTAATTAAGGATTAGATTAAGTTGGTAAATTTTTTTAATATTTTAAGGATATTCGATGCAACTTATTCAAAACATAATTTTAACTAAACAAGACATTAACTATAATATGTTTCCACAATTGTGGAAACATAGTTAATATCTTTCTTATTTTATTTATTTACTGTATTTGTAAATATACACATTAATGTTAAAGATTTTAAAATTTTTTTTATGGAAATAAATAAAAAATGTTTATGGAGACTTCTCCAAAACGAAAATGGCAATAAAACATAAACTTAGTTCAAAACACTGCAAATTATTTAATCTTTGCAAAAAAAAACTATAAAACATTTCAAAATATATCTTTGTATTTTTCTGCTTTTGCGTCATTCAAGCTGCTATTAAAAGCGCTTTACCTTACGTAATCTAATTGGTATATTTATAGTAAGCTTCCTGAGCCAAGTTCAAACCACTGAGAATTCTATCAAAGAAATTTAATTTTTAAAAGTAATTTCTAAGGAACAAATAATCAAGCAGTCAATCAAATATTTTCTTATAAATAAATAAAGCTTTGTGCTTGAGTTAAATTTGGATATGTGCCAAATGGGTTAACAGGCCAATAATAATAATAAAATTAGTTTCTTCATCAACTCCTGATTTCCTATCGTTCAAAAGTTATTAAACAAAATCTAATATTAAAGAAAATTAAATATAAAACATAATATTAAAATTTACGTAACAAAATATAACAATTGAATTACTAAATGGTTAACACATTCTCATAACCCAACACATCATTAATTAAACAATACCGTAAAAACAATATTAATTATGATATGAATCTTCATAATTATCCAAACAATGTATCCAAGGTTGTTAAAAACTTTGATTTCTCACCTGGAGCATCTACAAACATTACATTAAAATTAAAATGCAAAGTTTAAACGAAATAAACCCCTAACTGTTCCTTATTGTCATTGAAGCGGATTTTCACTATTATAACAACTTCATAGAAAAGTTCACAAACGTTTTGTAAGTTTGCCCGCCATGGAGAAACTGAATTTCAACGGGATATTAGCGTATTAGTTTGCGATGGTTTGCGTTCGGAAGCAGAGGTGGATTGGGAAAATTCTAAAAATTCACAATAGGTACTGCAATAAAAACTGTTCATTTTATGCAAATAACAAATTCGATATGAGTACTATTTCAAAGACGGTGCGCTATTTGTCAAAGTTGTTTAAGCATGAAACAATAACACCAATTAGTTTCAAGAGGCTTCGTTAATTTACTTTCCTAAATGTTAAAAGTACACAATGTTATCTCGTAGTTTAATGGTCAACACCGGTACTTCAAGTACGGTACAAAAAGAGATAGAAAAGGTACTTTGAATGTAAATTTCTTTTGAATTATTGGCTAGTTGTACTCTGCTGAAGAGGTAAGAAACCGTTTGTTAGATCAATTAAATAAACAAGTACGGAAATTACCTATGTCTTACATCTGCCCTGAAACTGCTGTCAGGACATGTAATTATCATGAAATGTACATAACCCGTCTGTTAAACATTTTTTGACTTTTGGAACTTGTAGCATATCTACAAAATTCTGTATTTTGCAAAAAATGTGACATAATATGTCAAGAACTAACTATATGGCAGATCAGATTAAACAAAAATTTAATTTTAGTATTTCCAAAACACAGCTTAATTGATTGGTTTGGAATCTTTGGCTCACACAGTTTTACCACTTGCCAAGTATTAGATCTCAAAAGCTCTTTCGACCACAATGTGGTAATCATCAAGAAATGAATAAAACTGAAATATTATTTGTTTAATGTTACCAGGTTCATGGAATTTATTGGTTTTTTCTTAATAATCGAACTAAGAAGCTGAAAGGAAAACCGTTTGTTTAGAGGATTAATTTGTTTGTAAATAATAATCGTTTTCTTACTAGTAGGTACCGTATTTTTTAATATTTCGACGTTAATATGTGATAAATTGCTATTTTTCCTAAATGCTGTAGTTTAGGAAAAATTTCAATTTTTTAATTTTAGTACTAAATTAAAAATATTAATTTAGTTTGTCGCTTGATAAAAAATAAAAACGCCAAATTTCCATCCTTCACTTAGACGGGGTGCTGTGGAAAGACAACCCATGGTGCACTAATTTTGAAAGTGTCTAGGATCACGCATATATTATTATGCATATGTATGTATGTGAGAACTTTCTAACTAATAAAAAAACAAATTAATTATATTTTCGAATTTACTTTCAAGTGTTTAAAACAATAATTAAAAATAAAAAAAACAAAATATTGACAATTTTTATAGAGCATGCAATAATTTCCTCTTTGTTATTAAAAACGATACTTTTTTATGATACACCACTCTCTAATTGAAATTGCTACTAATTAGTACACATGTTAATAAGAAGTTGTTTACTAAAACACCAACTTAACTGTTTTCTCTCCATTTTTTCAAATAGATCACAAAACATCAATTGCAAATCGATCAAAGAAGAGAAATTAACCTTAAAGTAAATATGACAAATTTTAATTTTTTTAAATTTATACAAAAACAAATTCTAAATAAAAAATCACAATAATTAGCTTAACAAAATGATAATACAAAAAACTGTCGCTGTTAAGATATGAACTCTGGATAAAAAGTCATACAGTTACTTTCATTCATGTAATAAATGGCAACTTGTTCATTTAATCAACGTAATGAAGCAAAATTTCGAATCTGCTACGGATCATTGGCTTTTAGCTTATGAATGACTACGCCAGACAGTGCGTCTAATTTGATTAATTATTATAATTATATTACTATCTTTCCATCTTTCAAAAATAATTTAATAAAATTCGGTTTTGTTCTTCCGCTTGAACCATGGGTTTTCAAGCGTAAACATATTTAAATCAAGATATATGTATACAAAGGGAATATTTATGTAAGACTTGTCAACTATTTGAAACCAAATTTCAAAACTGAAAGCCAACTACTTTCTCTCATATGATGTAGTACAGTTGTAACTTCCACAAAAAAAAAGATTTTGAAAAGTACACAAAAGATGTGTTAAACAATGTAGTTTTTCACAATTGTTCTACCTTAGAGAATAGGGCGTTTTACGAAACCCTGTTATTAGAATTACAATTAATCAAGTTGACTTAAAAGTACTTTAGAATGACTACAGGTGTAAAACAGTAGGTAGATCGCTTATTAGACTTGCATTGTTGGAAATATTTTTAATAAAATTTAATTATAGTTATACATAATATAATAAAAGTTGCAACAAATTGTAGAAATTGTTAAGATGTAGAAATGTATATGCATTACTGAGCAACAATTTCTAATCGAATTAATTTGCTTTTATTCAGATTAAACAGCTCAAATATGATTTACAGTCGATCATCTAGTATTTTAAAGAAAGTAATTTTTTTTGTCACTTGTAGGAAAGTCAAGAATTCTAGACTCAGATATGTTTCGTGTTTATTAGTAAACATCAAAAAAACTTAACAATTAAGATACAAATCAGCTGTGTAGAAATAACACAGTTGATTAAGCCGATCTTATTTCAATAAATTTGCTCTGACTGGGATGGGTTTATATTTACATAAACGCTTATTACATAAAGTACGTAGTAACAGCCATTGGAAAAAGCTGCTTATTCTCGAGGGAGTTTTTACGTTTAAATGTCAAAAGTCACTAAAAACGTTTTACTGAGAAAATCCTAAACAATTTTTCAATTTCAAAAAGTTACACAAATATGAAAAAAATAAAGACTTTCATAGCTAGCCCAGAAGTGAATGTTTTTGAGTGCCAAAACTGAGAATAGATTTAATTTTTGTTTATGTCAACAAGACTACTCAAAAATGATTATTAAAAATGTTTGAAGAAAAATATAGACATGATTATGTTCTAAACAACGCTTGCAAAATTATAAAGTTTGTGACCTTATTGGTTCTGATGCGTAACATTTTTACGATGATGAAACTCGGCTCTTTATTTAATAATAAATATGTTGCACAAATCTTGCATAATTTTCATTTAAATATCTTCTTTATTGATCGGTAATAATTATCTAAGATAAAAATATAATTTTGATCAAACAATAACTGTCAGTTTTGATACAGTCAACAATGCAGTTTTGCGTCTTTTAGAAAAAAAAAATGGTTTTTAAAGGCAAAATTATAAAAAAAATTAGAAGCCAAAACAGCCCTATTTTGTTAAAATATAACAAATGTTTATATAAAATAATCAATTTTACACTTGCAACTTAATTGGTTTCTTTGCTATCAAACTTATAAAATGAAAAAAGACTGATTGGTGAATAAAACAAAAAGTTGCATACTGCAGTCGCTGTTGTATACCTATATGTAAAAATTCAAAAATAATTGAAAAGCCTTCGATTGAAAAAGAAAATCCCCTAGATTAAAAAGTACCAAATCAACATATCTGATTTAAAATATTCTCAAAATTAAAAAAATGCTGCGCGGCACACAAAGCTGAACAAAACAGCGCTGTACTAGGTTATGCAAAAAAAAATTTTTGCATCGATTAATAATAGCTAAACATTTCATGTAATAATTAAAACGTTAAGCACGCTATAATCAAAAAAAAATATTTTCACATTTGCAAATTAACTGTATTAATGCTCACTTATAAATTTTAATAACACTTTGTTATTTGACATGCTATCATGCAAACAAAGTAACAAATTCATTATATAAATATCTATAAATTCCTGTACATTTTTGAAGTGTAAAATACGACGACAAGTTTTTTTTGTCACATTAATAATTATAGCCTGGCAAGTCTATTTCACACTTCATACACAAAGCAAATTACTCACAATAGCGGCAAATACCTTACTTTTCAGCTTTTGTCTTAAATCTAGCAGATGATCCAAAAAGCTTTTAATTAAGCTCACATAATACCATTTTACCATTTCCGACAAATTCCAACGTCACTTTACACTGTCTGTTGTCAAATACACGTTTTTTTTTTATTTACTGACAGCTTGCTGACTATTACAAAAAAAATCTTTCTGCAACTAATCATCAAAGGACAATTTGTATTATTTATACCGCACAATCTTATTTTTATAATTTGTTTTGTCAATAAATTCTGCAGGTAATTTTATTTATCAATTGTTATCTTGTAGCTGTAGCTGTTGACTTATGACCTGCTTAAAATACAATAATTATAATGTTGCTACAGACCCATATGGCTGTGTTTCCTCTGACCTATTTTGCCATATTTATCCGGTTATTCTTGTTTTTCAAATTTAACAGTTTTACACAAAAGTTTTTAAATTAATTATATTTTTGAATTTTTGTCACATTCATAATATGATCGCAATTTTAAAGAATTCCTTATTTAGTAAAATAAAAGTGGTTGAGAACCACTTTTTTTCTTCGGTTGATAAAAGCAAGAAACAAATAATATTTGTCAACTTTTCATTCAGAAAGAATCTTATTAATTTAAAATAAATCACTAGCTTGTTACACTTCATTGCCTTATGTTTAATTAAAAAAAAACTTAAACAGATATATTTTAATTAATTATTGTTAAAATATAAATAAAAACTATTTTTTTAAGCCTACTAGATATAAAAACTTTGTTCTTGTGTGATAGTGAATAAAGAAAAATATCTAAGATTAAAAAACTGATCTACATGTTGATAATATTATTATCCGAGGAAATACAGTAACCACAAAAGATAACACAAAACAGAACGACAAATGTCTGTCAAATTTATAAAATAATAAATAAGCTAATAATGTGATTTCATTAATACTAAAATAAAAACTTTTTTCATAAAATTTGAAAAATAATGGATATGAGCTTAAATACTATATTTTTGAAAGCAAAATAGTCTAAACATGTAATTACGCAAGACGGTACAGTTTTGCAAATTTTTATCTAAATCAAAATCACCAAAAGCATTTTATTTTAAAAGCAGCGATTTTGATGGATAAGAGAAAACTTCCTTTAATTTATATAATAAAAAATAGATTCATAACAAACTCATAAACTATATTAAATTTATTACCGTGGCATAGTCTTGAGCTACTTTACCGTGAAAAAAAGGCCGAACAAATAGAACGCGAATCTTAAATCACCAATTATTTGTGCGAAACAAATTGAAAATTTTTCTAATTTGAGTCAATTTCCTTACGTTTCTGATCGAATTAATTAGAGAGAATCAAACAAGTACCTTTATTTTTCTTAGGTATTTTGATAGATGCCCACAAATACGTTTTGCCTTTGATCTTTTCAGCTTCTTTGGCGAAAATATCCATATCACTGCTAAATTTATTTTTTCGTCCCTTAAATCCCATTTTCGGGTTGTTGTTGTTCACATCAACGACACTAGTACTGAACAGAGAAGAAAGCCGGTAAAGGGGGCCCATTTAGGCCAACAACACACGAACCGTGTTCGCTGACGTTTTTCACAAGACTAACCGTAAAGTGATGCATTTCAAGCAGAATAACTTTCTTCTATGAGAGAAAACTTTCTAATGCTCTGGTCCCCGTGTATATTTTGCTTCAATTTTAATTATTCCCAAAATTATTAATGCTTCCAAATTTTCATTCTAAATGTCAACGTCCGAGCAGAACGAACGTTGCCGTTGGGTTAGTTTGGTTTACTTGAAATGATTGTTACCATGGATAATTATTGATTACACATACATTCCGCATTTTCTTCTTAGAAATACATTTTCAAAAGAAAATTAAAAAAGCCTTCTACAATTTACGCCAACTTTTTTCTCCTAATTTTGGTCGTTTGAATTTGTGCACATAATAAATATTGTGTTAAATAAAAATTAAAACTAAAGATTTGTTATAAAATGTCGCAGTTGCTTCATTTATTCAATGTAACAAAAATTGTTTCCTATTATAAAACCCTCATTATTCATAGTATCTGCAAAGAGTTTACAATATTAAAAAAAGTCAAAGCAAATTGATTCGAACTAGATCCGTAGACTTGGACATGTTCCGTTCTGATTGGAACTCTTCAGAAAGTCGCAACATATTCAGATTTGAATAAATTTGCAGTGACAAATATGGGCTTATATTTACCCAAACGACTAATTACTTCCTTAATATGAAAGATCACCAAATCAACACAGTACGTATTCATGTAGCGCCATTACATTCCTTGCTCAGATAAAAAAAAAACAAAATTAAATTCGAATTGAGAACTCTCCTTTTTTTTAATGTCGGTCAAAAAGGATAAAAAATGCAAATGTCGTAAGGGCTGAAGAGATAAAATAAGGGATAAATAAAACATATTTGCAATAATTGACAGAGAAAATTAGAACTCACTAAAATAGAGACAGATTGAAAAGTGGCAACTCCGTGACAGATGAAAGACTAATAATAAAACTTGTTTGCTACAAACCAAGAGGAGGAACAAGCATAAGAAACCAGAAAAAGATGACAAACATAGCAAAATACAAGCTCAATCCTTAAAAAAGATTATATTTAAAAAAAAAATGTCGATTCTAAAATTTTTGTCTTGTTTCAATTTATAAATTAATGCTACTTTTAATCGGAAAGAACCCAGAATTTCTAATAGATTGTTTAAAGTCGGCATGGTATAAATTTGTTGCAAAAGTGAAAAAACAAATTAACTTGTTAAAACATATTAAATATGCTCTGTTTTCATTTTTTATAACTATTTAAAATAAAACTGTTGGTTATAAATATTGATGCTCTTTCCATTTAAATTTACATATATTATTATATCTGAATTTTAGTAATTAATCGTTGATAAACTTTCGCTGTGAGAGTTATTATGTGTTTTTTTATAAACTTATTTAGTTGAATTTATTAAATAACATTGATTATATTAATTATATATTAATCAAAACTATAACATAAACTTTTTACGGCTTACAATGAAATCTTCAGGCTCAGATTATGTTTAATTTTGGGAAATGCATTCAATTATATAAAGATGTCTTCACAGGCGTCGGAAAAAGCTTTCACTTCCTTATATTCTTGTCAAAATTATTCACTATTTAACATACACAAATATAAAATAAATTGTTATTTATGTTAATTGTGTATAAAAGCATTAAAAATAATGACCTCATTATTAGGTAGGCATTATGACATCAACAAAAATCTCATTTTTCTGATCTAATTTTATTTCATTTCGTTTTTATTTTAGTTTTTATTTTACACTTTATAGTATTCAATGTGATTTTAAAATTTAAATTCATGCAACAAAAACTATTATTCATAAATTGTTGTATTGAATCTTAACTAAAAATTATGATTAATTTGATCCCTAAATTATATAAAACCAATATTATATTTTACTCATGAGTGCAACCAATTTTAGAAATTTTGTTTTATTATAATAATAAGTTTATTACTTTTTAATAATAATTTTTAAAATTATTATAACAAATCTAGTTTTTTTTATCCTGTCTATGTAGTTATTGTTTTCGAAAAAAATTTTATCACATAGTTAATAATGTAAATACGCTTTATAATAACAATAAAAAAAATCAAAAGCACAAATAAATTAAGCAAATAGTTTTCAGATTAAAAAAGCCGGCGATGAAAATATTTGGCATGTCTTTGATTGAATCATTGAAACAATAGAAACACAACTGGCACCAAATTCATACCTGTCAAAATCAAAATTATTTCAATTTTTTGATCAGATTTCACTGGATTTTATAAAAATTTAACAAATATTTTTTCTCTCATATTCAATTTTAATTTTTGACGCAATAAACTTTCTCAAAACAACATTTCTTCAAATCAAATAAATCAAAAACAAAAATTTTGTGTTTTACATTAAAACTATAATTTTCACACTTTTTGCAATATTCAACATGTTATCAGCGAGTTTTATAATGTGTACGTAATATAAATTAATTCAGACAATCATTGAACCATTGGCATGATGTCGAAATAAATCCAAATTCCGAATTTTTCTTCTTCATTTTTTTCCGCATTTTGCTTGAAAACTTCCGACAAAATCTTATGTCAAACAAATTGAAATGAGTTGTACTTTCATTTTCTATCAAAAGCAGAAGAATAAATAATGTTAATCATTATGGTTTAGAGTGTAAAAACTATTTCTTCAATATTTGTGTCAATATTTTTCCACGCCGTTTTCAAAAACTACCAAAATTGTTATCCAAAATTTTGCACTATTTTTATACAAAAAAAATCTGTTTGGAAGCCCATTGTTTCTGCTGCAGAACTTAAAATAGTGTTATCAGAAAATCATCAACATAGACAACAAAAATTAATTATTATTTATAATAGAACAATTTTTAATAGATCTACTGTTTTAGATATTGTCTAAATATTAAACTTTGGTTTGTTTATCGTAACTATAACAATTATTTAAGAAAATGTTCCTAATTTAAAAACTCTTTTCTCCACTCTACTGTCTGCCATTTAACCCAAAACCATTTAATTTGTTAATTTTTTTTTTCTTTTTTTCGTGTCAGATATCAAATCAAGTCAATCAAATGAGTGCAAAATACCTTTCTCCGCTTACTTTCTTGTTGTTTAGAAGCGTCACCTAGTCTTAACTACATTAACAATTTAATAACTCAACGTCACTGACGTAGAACTAATTTGAGCCATATTCCTTCGAAAAACAAAAAAAAAATTGGGGCATCTTATTACAAAACTTCTCTAAATTAAACGCAGGATGTCATACTTCTGAGTAATTAAACGTCCTTTACAGCATATTATCAATGTTGCAATATAAAAAAAAAACAAATTTTGTATCTTAAATAAACAATAGACTGTCTGACAATGTACGATGTCATAACAATAAAACCAGCTGAAAGAGAGTGTCTATTGTTTTTGCTTTCTTTTTTGACAATCTACTTTGATAAAGGTGAAAAATACACAAATATTGCATCTACAAAACGCTTTTCATACTCAAAAATTCACACGTTTTCACTTCAGAGATTTATTAATAATTGTTAAATTTTTGTAATAGTCTTACCTTTATTTATTATTTGCTTCTTCTCTTTTAATCCATTTATTGGCCGTTTAGGTTTTGTTTCGCTGATTGAAGACGTTGGAGTTGATTTTTTAGCTGAAAAAAGAAATATATAAAACTCGGTTTGGTCACTTTTTTTACTAAATTATTACAAAACGACTAAATAGGTATACTGATTTAAATAAAAATGCAGCATCTGAAAGAAACAGTTCAATTTTGGTAAGATTTCTACTTTGGATGCATTTTTATATCATTAATGTTGCCGAACGAAAAAGTAAAATTGTCATTTTATGGTTAGATTGAATGAACTAAGTTTCAGATTAGATAAACTAAAATAGCTCAAAATACTTCTAAAAACTTGAAAAATTCTTGAGTATACTAGTCCCAGTAAAATAACGTTATATGGTCTTACTTAAAATTCTGATTTTATATTACTTGATCACGGAACAATGCACCTAATCTCTCAAGCAATCACTCAAAAAAATTTTGTAAATAACAGGTATCGACAGATTATCTAAAGCCAAACATTTGTAAACTAACAATTGAAATAAAATGTCAACAAATGTTGTTTCTAAAACATAAAAATGTTATCGCAACGTTTTCACATTACATATTTAGTTACATAATTAGTTGTTGGTAGAAACGAAAGCAGATAGATAATCTGCTGATCGGACAATCAAGTTATCACATTAGTGCCTTTCGGTTTCAAACATTGACATAGCATTGACATGTAGAAACCTGGTTTTTTGACTCTGCTGTAAAAAGCTTTTAATTAGAATTTGAAGCTTCTTTCATCAAAGTTGAGAAGAAACCAGATAACGGTATAGTGCTAATTTTCAATAAAATCTCTAAAACCCCTTAATAGATAAAAAGAAAAATAAAAGATGTTCTATTTTCATTAAATTAAACATTCATATTAAAAAATATTTCATAAAATTGACTACCACTGTAAAAATTCTTAAAATTGGAGCCAAAATTAACAAAGTGCTATACAAGCTTTAGATTTTTTATTTAACGTTACCAAAATTATTTAAAAAAAAATTTAAGTATAATATAGCATTATTCTCCAAAAATGAACACTAATAAATCATAATTTTTAACAAAAAAAAACGGCTTTAAAGAGAAAACTGAAAAGTATACGCAAACACGCATTAACAAACGCACTAGACGCCACTACAATTTTCAAAAGCTTTTTTGGTTTTTACTGGAATCCCACTATTATGGTACTACCCTTAAATAATCTCCTTTTCAATAAAAAAAAATTAGTAAATTCGGGTTATAAATAACAAAGTTAATTTTATATATATAATATATATATAAAATTGCTGAAATTAGTATTAGCAATGGTATTAGCTTATGGTGTAGACAACTTTAAATACACACGTACGTACAATGTTGCACCAGCAACTTGATTTTGGCTTGAGGTATTTAGAAACCGCAAGTAAACATAAAGCATCTTCTATTAAAATTCCAAAGGCGTCCTGTATAGACAGGTGACTTCCACCTGTTAGTTACAGACACTCTTTAAATATTCATTAGAAAAAAATAATAAAATAAATAAGAGGAGACTTACATTCTGTTGCATTTTGTGATGCAGTCCTTGATGTTAATTTGGAGGCTGTCAAAACTTGTGTTACTTGAACTACTTCACGCTTTTTGCCAGGTCCTGCAACAAAAAAAACGTTTTCTATCTTTTTTTTCTTAATCGATAAGTAAATCTCCACAAATTTTACGCAGAATATCGATGAATTCTCACCTTTTTTACCAAAACTGGTTCGGTGTATCCTTTCAGATGACGAACGCGATAATTTATCTTTTGAAGGATGTTGACCCATTTTCAATTTTTAAATTACATTTTAAGAAAATTTTAAAATATCACAGTCGAATTATTGATAATAAAAATTTGAGATCATTGTTGGCGTTTTATTGAAAAGTTGTGCAGACCGTAGGTAATCATTTAACTGTAAAATCCAAAGAGAATCTGGCTAGAAAAAGTTACGAAAAAACGTTCTAAAACCAATTTATACATTTTTAAAACATTTTATTATTTTGACAATAAATAAATTGCGTTTTCAAATTTATTAAAGATAGGTAATTATTATTTCGCGATTAAAATCCAAATGTTTATACTATTTCTTTTAGTTTTGAAAAATATTGCAAAAGCCTGAAACATTCCTTTCAATTTGATTATCAATAAGCATTTAAAAAAATACAAAATAGCTTATTAAAGATATGCATCACGACTTGCATGCAGAAAAAGCAAAGATAACACAAGGCACTGAAAAGACCATAACTGCTTCCAGCGTTCACCATATATAGAGTAAGTCGCGCTGCGATTGATGGGTTAATTGTAAAGTAGTTCGTATCGTTGAAATCGTTAAGTGATGGTTTGTTATCTTTAGTAAGTGAATAATAAAACATTTATTCTATAAAATTAATTAGCAGCTTGTGTGTTACTGTGACAGACTTTGTTGCACTTAATAGTTTTCTGATTACCATCTCCAATTTTACTAATTTATTATATCTTGCATAAACAAGTTTTATGTTACGCTGTATGTTTCTCTTAGTTTTTAATTCTTTTTAAGCATATTGTTAAATATGTAGTTTAAAACAAAGTTGCTGTCTGTTTCTATCCGTTGCCTCAAATTTTTAATTTAGTTTTTACTATTAAAAAAAGCAATAGTTAAAAAAAAATTGAGTATAGAGTTTTTCAAAATTTTGTTATCCAAAATAGACAGATGTAACTTACCCATAGATGATAAGACAGTACATACAACATTAAATGTTCAAAATAAAAAATTTGAGGATTCGGAGACCAAACAATATAAAATAGTTAAAATATAGAGGTCGAGTCAAAATCTAGAATTTGCAAGACGTTTATAAGACATGGTAATGACATCACACACCACAACAACAAATTCAGACACAACAAAAACAAAAATATTACAACAGCCATTGAATTAAAAACATTACGTAGAATGAGCAAAAAACACCCCAAAACAAGAGAAAAGTAGTAAAAAAAGACAAGAACGCAGCATTGGAAACAGATAAACAGAAAACGTAAATAAAACGGGCACATAAACAGAAAAAAAACTAGTTGAAACAGCAAAAAATAAATCTGAACAAAAAGCATTAAAATAGCAGAAACAGAGCAATAGCGATAAGACACTGAAAGAACAGACAAGATAAAAAACTGAAAAGTAGAAAAAATAATTATAAATAAATTTTTTTTTTTTTAATATGGATATAAACTGTTGCACAAATATTATTTTATCTAAATAAACTTCAAATTGTTATTATTAGAAATTACCACAGTGGCCAGCTTTGACGTTTATGATCCAGAAAATTAAAACATTTTGTTATTATTTATATAAATGATAATTAGGCTTTTGTGTGATTTATTAATAGTGTTTTGAAGGTAGAAATAATTTACTTTAATCGGTTGGATTATCCTCTGACGAATTAAAATTAGCTTCTAGATAAGTAATGTAATTTTGCTGTTGCAGTTTTTAGGAGTCGCCAATTTCCACAGCCTCTATTGATGATAAATTATTATTTTCTAAAACAGCCTGTATATATTTAGATAGTAATTATACAAAGATAAGTAGAACTACTACTTATCCTTTATTTATTTTATATATTTATTTCTACTAGCGGAAATAATACGCTAATTAATGGCGTACCTTGCCGTTTTTCACTTAGATTGTACTTTCATAAGACTAGTACGTTCTATTTAGACCTAATTGAAGAAGCGGGTTTGAGATTAAAAAAATTAATTAAATCTAAAAATGTACGAGGTTTTTCATATAAATTATAGACATTTTATGGAGCCGTTAGCGTAAAATAAAATGGGTAAAAGTGTCCCAAATACATTCTTTCATATTTTTTGAAGCTTGCTAAACGTCTTCTTGTATTTGGATTATTTAAATTGGTCTGCGTTCGGGTATCGAATAATTCCTTTTGTGCCGTCAAGAATTAAGAACAGCTCAATGACCCATAGTTGGCTAAAATAAACCCTCTTACTAATCACGTGTACATAGAAACAAAAATAACATCAAATCAATAATAATGGTGAATTTTGAGTTCACTCATCGAATAAGGCTTCTTTGTGCTCTTGATTTAATTGTCACACATCTTACTTTTTTATTTTCAAAAAAACTGGATAGATACAGTGCTGTAAACGTAACCTTTCTTGAAAAGTACCGTTTTAATCGACAGGCATTCACTTTTTCAAAGCTATTTTATTCGACTTTCGAACTGAGAATGAAAAGTAAAACCGCTCGTTTCGTCCAAAAATGGACAACAGCTGCATATTTGCAGTTTTTTCATTTTCGCAATCTTGTTGGCAGCAAAGCTCGAAAAAAGCGCTCATCTATTCACAACATAAAAATAAAAACTTTCAATTTAACAATTTATTACCAAATGTGCAATTCACAAGAACCTTTTTTAGAGAACGCCTGTCTTATGAGACAAAACACTTGTAGTTGTAAATTTATTTTTGAATATTTTTTATTATTTAATCGACAGTTTGTTAAAATTCTACTTCTTAATTTTTGTCCACTTTGATCAGCTTCTGCTGCGCAATTTAGTTTAATACATTTTTGTTCTCGACACGCCTGTATCTGTCGAGGAAAACCATTTTATATCAAAACTACTACAATCTAGTGATTTTTTTTTGCTTTTCTTAATAAACATATAAAAAATAAAATTATTTACTTAGATCAAGTATTCCAGCAACTTATACTTTCAATAAAAATGTTTTTTTCCTTATTATTTTTAATTATTGGGAACTGTAAATAAATAAATAAATCAATAAACTAATTTCTTTAGCCACTCAAGTAGCCTCTTATTTGCTATGAGCAATAAATTATGTAATTTCATTTAGCACTTTCTACTGAAAAAGAAGACGAATAGTTTATGCAATGTTTGTTGTTTTATGCAAAAATAACAAAGTAGCGTTAGTGACAAAATGAGAAAGTGAAGTAAGGTTTGTGATTTAAGACTGAAAACTTTAGGATTGTTTCCATTAACTTTTCTTATTTACACCCATTGACAATCAAGAAAATTTTGGGTTTTAGTAATAATCTAATTTGATTTTAGGTTTCATTTTCCGTTCTGACCTTTTATGACCATATTTCCACCCTATACCTAACTACAGTGTTTATTATTATTTGTCACCCAAATTTTTTCCTATCCTTCACAAAATTGCGCCTACTTTGTTTGTGCATTGTCTTGCATCTTTTTTTTTTAATTTATACCCCAAGTATTAGTTTTACTGATTCACCTGTTTAATCGTTTTCTATGCTATTTTTAGTCTGCTTTTTCTACTGATGATACTGCAGCCTTAATATCAAGAATAGATTTAAAGAAATACTAAAACGTAGATAAAAAGCAAACCTGAACAAAATGAAGAAATGATTGACTTGTAAAAGTCTACACGTAAATCTAACCAAAAAAACCTATAATAATTTTCATAATATAAAAAAACAGTTTTACCAATTTGATACATTTTGATCGCTCTTAATACAAAAACCTAATTTTTTTGCCAAATATTTTGAAAAAATTTTTGGAGGTACTTCTGCGAGTGCAAAAGTACGGCCAAATATACTATATGTTTACAAAAATAGTTAGAAAGTATCTAATCGCAAACACATCTTTGTGACACACCTTGTAATCAATTGTGAGCTAGAATTAAATTCAAGACCATGTTACAAATTGCTTAAAACGAAGATGGTGATAAATCTCAGCAAAGCTGTCTCTTTATTTTGAATTCCGTTCTCAAGACAACTAGTAGAATTTACTATAAAAGCCCACAGAAATTCTTAGCACCTATTTCCTATTTTCATGTATTCGAATGGACGTAGGAGTTGAAATAAAGTAAAGGAAAGAGAAAGAATTTTAAGATAAATCTTAGGTCACAGCTTCTCAGATCTATATCTGTGCCAAGTAGAAGACAATATAGAAAACCGTTATTTAAAAAGTTGGGATTGCTTGGAGGATTATAACAACCTGCTTTCGCATTATTTTTTTTTGAAGCTTCCTTAGGCCATACGGCATTTTGCTGAAGTAACACATGAATAAACATATTTTACTGCAGGGTTGATTACAAACAATGATATTGTCCATCTCTTCTGTTTTATGATATAATAAGCTGCCCACACCCAATATAATTTGCATTTGATTTAAATTGCAAAAGGTGGTGTCATAGGATTTATTATTAGGTTAACAAGGTTGTTTATTAATAAAATCAAACTTTTAAAAACTAACCCACCAATAAACAAATCTTGCTAAAACAAAATATATACAGAGCGTTTTAGAAATATTGTACCAACCAGAAAAATTTAGGTCGCTTCACAGAAACTATTTAATTTCACGCATTGAAGCCCCTGAATCAAAGTAGTAATTTTAGGTCAAAAAAAACATCATAACAGTTTAACCATGATAGATCTCTGATTGGTGATGTCATTAACATCAAAGTTATCAACAGTGGTGGTTTTTAAAAACGGTGCAATAGGTTAAAATGGTCATTCATCTCCTGATGATGACTACTTGGTGATCGAAAGAGCTCTCGAGATCTATTCAACAAACTTTTTGACAAGTGGTAAAACTGTGTGAATAGTTTATTGTGTCAAAGATTCCAAACCAATCAATTAATTATATTTTACTAGTCACACTTACAAAAATTACTTCTAATAAAAAAAAATTTTAATCAGCAAAGCACACTTTATTTTGTTTCCAATGTAAAACTCATCTAGTCCTTTGAAAAGTTACATTTGAGGTTGCGTTTTTTAGAGAACGCAATTTAATTTTTTTGTGTGTACCTTTGTCCCACGGCCGCCATCTTAAAAATAAGGGTTGAAATGGTTTTTACAATATATCTTATAAACTATTTATTTGATAAAAAAAATTTGGAAACAATTTTTGTTGCAAATTAAATTCTCTACAACTTTGGTCTAAAAATTTTTTGTTGTAGAACTATAAATAAAATAATTATAAGCAAAAATGTTCGGAAATTTGAAAAAAAAAATTATATATTACGATATAAATTTTTTTGTTATTATTTTAGAAACAAATAATTTCAGATCATTTTTGTAGATCGTTTTTTGAGGAAAAACTTTCATACGCAACATTTTTTCATTAAGTCAATAGCTAAGGCTTTACAGCGTTCCGAAGTGAATACTATTTTCAGCACTCTTATACGTGTGTACTAAAATGTGTCATCAGTTTTTGTTTTTTTTTTGTTTTGTTTTTATTGTTTAATTATTAGAGAAATATGTAATGTAGCACAACTAAAAGATATAAGTTGAACGACACTTTCAACAGAATATTATTAGATATTCTTAGAATAAGAGAGGTTAGAAATAATAATAATAGCAGCCAGTGTTCTTTTGTCCCCTGATGGTCACTTGGGTATTTTCTACCTAGACAGTAACGAACATCAAATTTAAAATTATTTGAAAAATTAATAATTGTAAAATTCTGTAATGAAGTGGAAAAGAGTCAATAATCAATTATTGATGATATTGCAAAATTAATAATTAAAGAAATTATAATAACAATATAAAAAAAACAATAACAGATGACACAGTATAATATATGTATAGTTAATTTAGTACACACGTATAATATATGTTTAGTTAAGAGAACTGAAAAATAGTACTCACTTCGGAGCGCTGTAAAACCTTAGCTATTGGCTCAATGAAAAATCTAATATCATTTTTATATAAAATAATAAAAAAAAAGTTATATCGTAAAATTAAATTTTTTCAAATTTCTGAACCTTTTTGCTTATAACTTTTTTATTTATAGTTCTACGACAAAAATTTACTTGAACAAAGTTGTAAAAACTTTGGTTTTCAATAAATAAATAGTTTATGAGATATATTGTAAAAACCATTTCAGCCTTTATTTTTAAGATGACGGCCGTGTGACAAGGGTGGCGACCCCACAAACTTGGTTTTAGCTTTACACTGACCAAAAAAATAAAATTGCGTCCTCTAAGAAACGCATGGTAAGGCCTAAAAATTGTAACATTTCAATGAACTAATCCTCTTTTTAATTCTAAAACCTCATGTTTTCGATAATGAATCAATTTCTTCTCAATAATAATAAAATCTGATAGTCTGATGTATCAAATATTTTTGACGTTATCTGACACAATATTAAATATTTTGGCAAATTTATAACGTTTGTCTTGATTGTTCCAATATTAGAAAAAATAGTGCACTTTCAGTGCAACGCAAACAAAAAGTTTTTCTAACAGTTAGTTATGTATAGATATGAAAATGAATGAACTGTACATGCATCACCGTGCTAAGAATTATCATAATATGTGAATAAATTGCAGTTCCAATATATACACACCAATTGATAACCTTTTTTTTAAAGATAGTTAAATAGCTATTGTGATAACAAGTGTGGATAGATAGCCATTCTAGAACTAGAGTTACCTAATCAAGCGCAACAAGTAGCGTTTGTACTACAAACCTTCTTTTGTTACCTACAATTTTTGCAAAAGCGCGAAATGGTCACTTCCCGCACACCCTTTGCCTGTGAGAATGTTATTCAATTTCAAAATGATTCCAAGTGTGTGAGAAAAGTTAATAATTTCACCGGGTTAATGTCAATTTGTCAATCGCCAATGTTGATCATTGCCGTAATAGCTTTTTAATAGTAGGTAAATAAACATAAAGTAATTTCTAAGCAATAGATGTTTTTGTTAAATAACAGCGCCAAAAAGATACTGAATTTTTTTTAAATGATATTCGGCATATTCAATGCGCATTGCCGGTGAGTAGATGATAATTTGTAAACCAAAAAAAGCTCAAAAATACGACCACACAAAGTCAAACAACTTGACTGAAAGACCATTTGGCATTGTTGTTCTTTAATCATCTGCTGTTACGGATAATAAAACATAAAAGCGGTAAGGTGACAAAGTTGCATGTTAAAGATGTTGAACAAATGTATCTTTATCTACTAAAAGTTTTAATGCATTGCTTAATGTATCCAGTGTCTTTAATATAATTACTTCACAATGAAAGTTAATAAAAAAATTTAAATCAACTAAACTCTTTTCTATAAACCTGCTGAATTTGAAATGGGAATTTACTTTTACAATAACGTAATTGCAGTAACATTGACATATTCTAGTGTAGTATTTGTTCATATAAGGTAAATAATTTTAGTTGCACATTATAGCTGCTAATGTTTTCCAAGGATTCCGTCTAACATCAATTTTTTTCTATTTTTAGAAATTTTCGCATTTGCATTGCTTTGTTTACATTACCGGTTACCATGTAGCATGTAGAAACAAATCCACAACATATTCTAAAATTTGATCTATTTTACAATTTAGTTCATATATTTCAGCTGATGAATTAGGTTAAGTAGATAAAACGAAAGGTAGGTAGATGTGTCTAGATTATACCTACACTGTTGAAACGATACTAAAACGATTGATTTATTTTAAGAGTTTAATGATTTCCGGAATTGGACCAGCTGTAAGTGCACCTGCTTCTCTGATCCAATAAAAAACTCAAAATTATATTTTGTAAAACATTAATTAAATCTTTTTTTCAAAATATAGATACTAAATGAGTTAAGAATTGCCATTAAAAAAAAGAAAATAAAAGTGTCATAATTCAGCCGGCATAATCAAAAACACAGCAGTACGACAAGGGTAAAACGATTTGTTAGGCCTGTAAATAAACTTGTTTTGTTTTACTCTTGTTTTGTGAATAAATACCCGTAATGTTGGTTACCACTTAATAAGAGGACATCCATTAATTATTACTTAAGCTGTTTTTCTTTCATCTCTCTTATTGGTGGGATTTGAATGCTAAATAAAGATTCACTTAGGCGCCGTAGAGAACATTTAAATTTTGATTTAAAAAAAAAAAGATGTATGATCCTTCTATTGAAAAAATTGCCAATAACCTTCTGCCATTACAAAAATAGTTAGACCTGATCAGACACCTTTTAAAATCTGCAAATCTGAGCAAAATTGATACTCTACACTTTTTCGAAAATATTTTGAATTCTGTTAAAACTCTAGACAAGTTTCGAGCCAAACTAACCCACGAATTTATCAGAAATTTCAAACAATACTATTTTTATAAAAGCTATAGATTCCAGTAATGTTTTAGAAGGTCTCACTTCAAGGCAGATAAACGTGGTTTCAGTATTTGGCCGAAAACTACAGGTGGAAATCCTTGTATATGTTATTTACTCGTATGTAAAATCACCAAAAACAATAATAATTACTGCTGAAAGAATGCTGAATACCATAAAAATAAATTAGTAAATAACGATATGTATTATAATTATTAAATTCTGTAATTTCAATAAACAATAACATTTTTTTTTGTATAATAATATATGCGAAGAAATTTTTTTTTATAGAGGATTTAGGGTATAAAATGTAGATGTTTTATACAGATGTTTATTGCATCTGAGAGCTACGTTTCGGTACAAAATTTTACCTTCTTCAGGCCTTTTTTTTAATTTTTTAGAAAATTAAAGGTAGATATTTATATCATTGCTTAGATGCAACAAAAATAAAATTCTACAGTAAATGCTTTCGAAGAAAAGTTGATTCAAAAGTTTTGACATATTAATTATTTCCCTTACATCTAGCAATTTTTTTTAAAATCTGATAGAAAGGCACGGTAGATTATTGAATTTTAGATAAGATAAAAATGCGGAATTTTCTTCAAATTTAAACTAAACCGAAATAGCTTGCATCAAAAATCAGTCATTTTCATGTCCCAGCGCATAGGAGTGCTGAAGAGCTTTAATAAAACCATATTTTATTCTCTTATTCCAATAAAACCAACAAAACGTCATAGTAATTCGTTCAACGCGTATTCTACTTATAAAATTGCGGTCAAAAGGTAGTAAAATAATGTTCTCACGAGAGATTTAAAACTAGAATACCGCGTCCAATAAAGCATGTTGTCTCAATCATTAGTTTTGTGGAAGCCGGTCTAATTACTCCAATTTAATTGGATATATATTTAGCATATCCTACCCACTTATGTAACAGGATTTAAGACTTAGTTCTCACAGAAATAATATTTCAAATAGTGTCCAATCTCCGTCAAAAAAAATTGCACTCACTTCCGCGTGGAAAACTCTATTAATATGCTGTTTAGATTAAAAATAAAATTTTAAAAAACAAAAAAGCTCTACATACATTGAAACGAAAACGTACTTATTTATGGAATGACCGACTTTTGGAAATTTGAAGCGCGTAAGCGCTAGGAAGTTTCATCATTTAGCTAAAAATCATACATCTTAATGTGACACTATCAGTAGTCTATTGTAACATTCCTGTTTCCTTAATTTACACAAAGTGCGTTAACCCTTTGAGAAACGGTGGATCCAAGATTAAATCACAAAAATTATATTTTTTTCTAAAAATACCACATGCTACAGGATTTATTTAGAAAAAGCACAAATTTTATCGGATTAAAAAACCGTCAAATAATGAGTGTAGGAATGCTGAAAGTGTTATTTTCAATTCTAGAAGATGTTTTGACACCTAAACTGAATTTCGATAATGACCTCTCCAATAAATCTGACGTTAAATCTTATTGTATTCCAACTAAATTATATTTTCTAGTAAATAAGTCTAAAAGTTTTCAAATTGCTAAAAATTGCGTTTTTTATATGCCTAAAAATATATTAAAAACAAAAAAAAATAAAAACCTTTAATAATAACAAGAAAAATCAAATCAATCGTGTTTTTTATTGCTTATTTTTGCGTCAAAACTGTTGAACCTATAAGTCAAAAAAAATATTGACAAATATTTTTGTAAGAAATTAAATTTTTTCCAAAAAAAGTCTTATTGGAATTTTTATCAGCCTAACCGTTTTCGAGTAATAAAGTCTTAAACTAATACGTTTTTTTAATTATATATTTTTTCCGGAAATCGCTTTGGAAACAACATTTTCCTGCTTATTTACGCGCAGGAAAATTGGGTTTTCCGGACTAGTACTGTAAAAAATTTACAAGACGCAAAATAAAAAAGATACTCTAGTCACTATAGTTGCCAACAAAATTGACAAACTTGATTTTTGTGGCATTTGTCGAAAAAAATTCTAAAATTTGTAAATTTCGTTTTTTTTTACGATTTCCTCTTCAGTAATGTGAAATTTTCTTGACTTTTATGTAAATAACTATCAACCAAAAAACACATTAATATGTAAAAAATTACAAAATATGTTCCTTGAAGAAAATTAATGCTGTACAAAAAAGTTTGATAATGCTCTTTCATAAAGTACATTCGTAAATTCATTTTTTATTTTTTTCAACTTAATCGCCAATAACTTTTAGATCTTAAAACTTGTTTTTAGATAGTAGCTCGGAAACGGTTAATCTGACAAAACAATTTAATCAGCACTCTTTTAAAGAAAATTAGATTTTCTAGAAAAATTTTTTTGAAACTTTTTTCGCTCAATGATTCAACAATTTTGACGTTAAAATAAGATCAAAATTAAAAAATAAAAAACACGTTTGATGAACTTTTTCTAATTATTATTAAGAGCTCAAACTTTCAGGTTTATTTTTTGTCACCAAAAAACAATTTTTTCATTATAAAAAAAATTTTTTTTACGTTAAATTTTTTCGCTCCGTCTAGACCACATATAATATAAATCTAGCTCGCTTTGGTATAAATACGTAGAAATAAGATTATTTCAATAATTTTATATAATTATGAAAATATTTGTTACTTCTATACCGTGAAGAGTTTTTAGATAAAATAAACTTTACTGCTTTCATTTCTTAAGTTTTTTGGTAAATTTTATTAAAGATTTTTATAATTTAATTTTAATAATAGGTTATTTATAGATATTATTTATCCATCTGGTAATTCAATAATGAATACATGAATATGTCAGACATTACGCCATGTCTGATTTGAATTTTATAAAAATGCCGAAAATACTTTTTGGTGGAATTTTTCACAATTTCCCAGTGACCATATTTCATAAGCTTTAAATATTTTTTTTTAATTATTGTCTTATTTTTGAGTTATTTAAATTTAAAATTTTAGAATCTGAAGACTATTTCTGCGCTTAATCGATAACGATTTGTAAAATTAATCTGCAAAAAACTATGGTCTGTTGCTTGAGACAAAATTAATACATACATAGTATAATTAGTGCATTTAATTGAAAAATATCATAATAATATGATAAATTTTATTCTAGGAATATTTTATCAAAGTTCATCAAAAATATTCTATCCTAAATCAAATATTAATGATCACTTTGCAAAATTGCTTATTATTTCTACCCTCGTGCACGATGGTTATTAGTAACCCTTTATCATATGAGGCGTAAGCGTATGAATCATACAGTTTTAAACAAAACCCCTAAAAATTTCCCCTTTTAGATTCAGTGGTGATGTTCAAAACATTTTCGAATTTTAAGAATTAAATATTGTACAGTTACATACAGTGTTGATTAGGTATAGTCTATACAGAATGAGGTAACACTTAAATTTCTCACAGCTACAAAAGACGGAACAAAGAATCTTTTTAATTAAGTTTCAAACATAATTAGATGATTTAATATCTATTCTTTTTTAAAAAATGAGCTGTTATTGACCATGGCAATGATTATTTATGCATGAAAATGAACTATTATAATTTGACATTGAAGATTAGCAATCAAGCGCGTGGTATTGATAAAAACCCACATTTGTCTTATTCTAATCAAATTTAATCGCTAAAAAAACCAATTATTTTGCAAAAAAAAATACTTAATCAAAAAAAAAAATTACTCTAATATGAATACCATAATTAAAATTATTTTTTTTTCGCTATTCCATCATCGATACGGCCAACACAAACATAATTATCACAAAATCTGATACATCCTCATAAAAATAAGACGCTAAAATTATCATAGGCACAACCGAATTAGAGACACTTATCGAGCGACTTTAGTCCTTATGAGCTGCTATAATAAGGCACAGTACTAATTCTGCGAGAAACGCGTTCGATGGTGCATGAGCGCGAGCCGCTGTAGGACTGTGTCCAGTCCGTTCGTTGCTTTCCTTCGCTGTACCCATTTCCAGCGAAAATAGTAACCTCAAGAGACTGGAAGAGGTCGGCCAGGCTCGTTGGATTTCGTCGAACTAATTTGAATTATGTAATTAATAATATCGTCATTTATGAATGAATAAGAATATGGTAGGACTGAGAAGTCAATTGAATAATAAACGTATCGAGTACAAGAGGTAATAAGGTCACTAAAATGGGGGCACATTTTTAATATTCTAAGGTAGAGCGTCGAAATGTTGTAGAAATTTTTATTTAAAATGTCAATTATTTTACAATTTCCGAGCAAAATTTTTTTTTATAACTACAAAAATAGTTTTATTATACCCCCTATACAGTTATTTACGCTCCCCTAAACTTCCAGGGCGCTATATTCATTTTTTCCAAATTCTAGACTCAACCATTTGTGCTATAAATAGATATATAAAGTGCCCTTTTATCGTTAACTGGTTGAATTGATTCAAAAGAATCTCACCTTATTGGACAATTTAGTGAAAATTTTGCATTTGGCGCCTCCACCATTTTTAAACCATTTAATTAAAACTTATAAAATAATATAAATTATTTCTTTCTACTAATTTACTAACTTCTTATATAATAACTCGAAGAACTTATAGAATTAATCCAATAGAACCTTACTTTATTGAACAATTTATTAAAAATTTTGTATTTGGCGCCTCCGCCATTTTTAAACATTTCTATCAAAAAACTTAAAATAATATAAATGATTACTTTCTACTGATCTACGACCTTTTTTTCATAATAACTCCAATAACGGATTAAATTAATTTAATAGAATCTCACTTTAGTGTACAATTTATTAAAAATTTTGCATTTAGCGCCTCCGCTATTTTTAAACATTTTTATCAAAAATTATAAATTAATATAAATGTCTTGCTTCTTACTGTTTACTGACTTTTCTTCATAATAACTTCAATAAAATTTCACTTTATTGGACAATTTATTAAAAAATTTGCATTTGTTGCCTCTAAAATTTGTAAATATTTTTACCAAAAATCACACTATAATTTAAATGATTACTTTATACGAATTTACTAACTTTTTTCTATAATAACTTGAAGTAATTCAATAGAATTTCACTTTTATGAAAAATTTATTAAACATTTTGCATTTGGCGTCTTCGCCATTTTTAAACATTTTTATCAAAAATCATAAAATAATATAAATTACTTTCTACTGATTTACTAACTTTTTTCTATAATAACTTAAAGAACGGTTGAATTAATTCAATAGAACCTTACTTTATTAAGCAATTCATTAAAAATTTTGTATTTAGCGTCTCCGCCATTTTTAAAGATTTTTATCAAAAATTTTAAATTAATATAAATGTCTTGCTTCTTACTGTTTACTGACTTTTCTTCATAATAACTCCAATAACTTGAATAACTTTTAACAAAACAATTAGAATAACTTTTTAAGTTATTCTAATTGATGCTTTTTTTGACATATATTTTTGACACTTACAATTTATTATAAAATTTTGTGAAAAATTAAAAAAAATTTATTTCAATTAATTTAAGCAATTTGAATGTTAATAATTAGGTTGTTTCATGTGTTTGATAATGCATTACAATATCAAGAAAAATATTCTCTTGATAAATTTTACTTATATAAGCTCAAATCATAAAAAAGAATTCATATAAAATAGTATCAATTAATTAAATATTTAGTATACAGTTTTTATTTTCAGATAAATGTTTCGTCTTTTCTTTGTTTGTCTCAATCAAAAGGCGCTGTTTCATATTAGCAGCCCGTTTAGTAGGTTTACTCATATTGAAATAATAGTAATCGAAAAGACAAAAAATAAAAAAATTAAAAAAAAATAACAAAAAAAAACAACAACTTTATAAAATAAAAAAATGCACTAAAATGTATAAAACAATTGCGTAGACTTGTATGCTTAAACAAAATCAAATTATTTGGATACTATAATGTACAATTATTGTTATTTTTGGAGTCGGTGTCAGTCAAGGTAGGATGAGCGCCCGCGTCCGCTCGCCTAGTTTAAATATTGTGTATGCTAATATTAAGATTACTATTTCATAATATATACAACCTTATACAAACCTACCTTAACTGACACCGACTTCAAAAATAACAATAATTGTACATTATAATATCTAAATAATTTGATTGTTTTTTAAGCAGACAAGTCTACGCAATTATTTCATACTTTTTAGTGCACTTTTTCGTTTTTCAAAGTGGTTTTTTTTTGTTAAAAATTTCTTTTTCTATAATAACTTGAAAAACTAGTTGAACTAATTTAATAAAACCTCACTTTATTAAACAATTTATTAAAAATGTTGCATGTGGTGCTTCCGCCATTTTAAAACATTTTCATCAAAAATCATAATAGTATATTAAAAAACTAGTCTTATAAGGGTTGATTTGGCGCACAAGTCCTGGCAGGCAAATTTCTTATAGGACACGTGCGCCACTAGCCCTTATAAACGTGCTGATCAAGCTATTTTTTCGTATTAGCGTCTCTAAAAAGTGCCATAACTCTCTACTCTCTACTTCACACTCTTACCTAAATTAAAACACTGCTTAAAATCTAAGCTGAAATTCCCTTTAAAACTTTCTGTATTAGATTATCTACTAAATTAGAATCTGCAGGCTTTATCATTACCTAATATACTATAGAATGTTTATTCTAACCCTAAAATAATGCTCAAAAATTTCCGAAATTTGCAAATTGCACAACTCCGTCGCCAACTTGCAGCAAAAGTATTTATTAGAATAGTCTCAATTGGAGTTTGAATATACATAGCAGTTATTGCTTATTAGCTGTAGAATTTAAATTTTGCAAAAAAAAATTGCTTTTTTTAAGGCTAGTTACCGCTCAAAAAAAATTTATTCTAGTTGATTTTTTTAATTAACTGTCAAACGGTTTTAACCATTTGAAACAAGTTGTCAAAGCCGTGATTTCTGAGGTAATAAAAATTTAAAAATTTTAAACACTGACAATGGATTAAAAAAAATTAACTATATATACCTATAGGTATTATGTATTGTAGATAAGATAATTTTAGTAATTTTAATTTTCTACAAACCTGTTATATTTTTCGGTGTATTTTTCGGTGGAGTACCATACATGCTTAAATCACTAAACGAGCTATGAATGGAGCTTTCAATGTTAGTTTTCACTGGAGTGTTACCAGTCCTAGCTCTGACTCTGCGACTGAAAAAAAAACATTAAATAATCAAAATCACTATCATATTGGTAAAACTTACAGCTTTGAGTTTGGAGACTTTTGATTTAGAGGCTGCCGCAAACTGCTCTGTCTTTGTACACTATTAACACTATTAACATTGTTAAACACTTTAGATTTAACATCTTTTAAATTAGTTTTATTTTGTTCAGTCTTAGAGATTTTGTTCATAACAGCATCCCATCTCCCTACTGTTTTTTTAACAGGATCTTTTTTATCAAAATTTCTCGAATTAGATTCCAGCATAGCCTTAACTTTACTAGTAACTTCTCTTTTAGGAGTTTTAAATTTCTTAGACGCGTTTTCTTCTTTGTGTCTTGGTGAACGTAAGCTAGATGGGCTTGAAACTACAGGACTTGTAGCATTGCGTTTTTTAGAGTTTTCTTTGTGATTTAGACTTGGTTTTTCTTCAATAATGGGCTTATTAATAATTTCTTGAATATTGTTTTGACTATTCCCAGATATTGTTTTAGTGGAAGTATCAGAAGGAGAAATATCATTATTGTTATTATTATCTTCCTGAACATCATGGGTGTTAGATTCTATATCTGTAAAAATACCACTTGAATCCATATTTTCGCGATTATTTACGTAAATATCTGCTGCAGCTTGAGGATCAACTCCATAAAGAGTTCCATCAATAACTTGTGCTCTGCGATCACCTCTCAACGGATTTTCTTCGTGATTGTCAGCATCACTTTCGGTATAAAAATCTGAATCCGTCATTGGATCAGGCCGTCGTGTTTGCGGCCGTGGAAGTGGTCTACGTGTTAAAGGAGAAATATCAGGTCCTCGACTTGCTGGTCTCGACATTTCGCCATCGCCTTGATAACCAGTATCTAGGCTTGTAATACTAGTTATGCTAGTAATAAAACTATTGGAAGTTTTAGATTTGCTATGCTCAGTTTTTAAATCGGTGACTTCAACAGTGGGAGTTGGATCTAAAGGCAAATCCTCTGGAGAAGGAGTCTGTTCTAATCTGGTTAAAGTAAACTCTTTGGATTTATCTATACTATCTAAAGGCAACTCCATATTAATAGTAGTATCAGTTTTTAGTGTCAAATTGTTTAAAATGTGCTCATCAATAATACCTAAACTAAAATCAGTGACGCTAGCGTCAACTATGTTTGGACTCGGTAATTCGCTTTTCACTATAACATTAATAGGACTTCCAGGTGGCTCCTCTGCTTCTTTAATTTCACCGATGCATTCAGAACTTGGTGTTCTTGAATTAATCACAGACATAAAACTCATCCCGTCAACCATTTGCTCTGGCGTCAATATTCCCAAACTTTCTTCAAATTCAAGGGAATCTCTTTTGCTGCTATCATCATCGTTTATACTTGAAGAAGTCATTTGAAGTTTTCTCAATAACGATTCTTCAAATTCACCTCTGACTGGAGGCGAATGGCTGAATTTTCCCAAAGATGAGAGAGAAGAAGCAGAAAACTCAAAATGTGTTCTAAGTTGAGGTAATGATGACGGCTTTTCAATGATCTCAAGCTTATTTATACGCCTTCTTTTAACTTCCACCTAAAATAAACAGATAAATATGAAATTATGTCACTAGAGTTAAAACTTTTAAATTAAATTATTTATATAATAAGCAAATAGTTCAAAAACAGAAAAATTGCAAAAATATATCAAAATGAGAATGGAAATGAGCAAGTATGACTGATAAAGCTGGTAAAATTAATAGAACAAAATTAATATGTTAACAAAAACACTAAACCAAGAAAAAGTTAACAATAGACTACAAAATAGTAAAAAACAGTACTGCGTGAAAAACTGACTATTTTTGCAATACGTAAATGATCAGACTGTTTACTCGAAAAAAAACTTGTTTCTGTTTGTTTACAGTGATGCTTATATTAAAACATATTATTAATTGCATTGATAAATTTGATTTATTTCTCGCACCTCAACACCTAAATCTTCAAAAATGTTTTCGCAAGACTTGTGTAGCCCTTCCTCAATGACTCCTTTCTCACACGAGGTCTTTAAATAGCTGTCGCTAAGCTCATCTTTTTGTTCAGATTCGTTTTTCTGATTAAAAAAAAGCATGCTGTAAGGACCTGACGCCCCATCCTCATAATTTTCGTAATCGATTAAAGACACTTTAGCTAACGGCGCCATCAAACCGCTACTTTGCGGACAAGCAAAGTAGCGGACCCCGTTAACAACTCCATCATTTTTGCCTTGAGAGCTTGATAATTCGATACCACACCATACGCCGGGCGAAAAATGAACATTGCCGACGAAACGAAGTGTTCCCTCTTTTTCGACAACACGCACTTTCTTGCCAATATCTTTTGGGGTAATATTCAAAGGCTTGGCTTTTATTTGTGGAAGCTTCGAACGAAATGTAGGAATTCGAGATGAGGACTGAAAAAAAAAACACAATAATTAACAGTTATTTTAACATCTTAAAGATATATAATATGTAACACTAAATAGTATTATATAATATCAAAACCAAAATAATAAAGTTAAGTTGGTTTTGCCAACTTTGCTATTTGCCAAAAAGCAATTTTATTTAATCTCAAGAGATCTTTCGACTGCGATGTAGTCGTCATTAAGAGATGAATCCAACTAAATTACAATTGCCTTTAAAATTACAAATTTTTTTTTAACAAAATGTGAGAGGTTTTTTGCAAACTGCAAAAGATAAAATTCAATCAATGTTTTCAATTCAAATCCAGTTCAGTCCTAAACTTCCTTCCAATTCCTACTAAAAAATATGTGGCAGCTTTCTCAGCAATCCACTGAACGATCAATGCTAGAATTGACGTTTAGAGGTGCCAACATTCAGAAACAAAATGCAATTGTAAGGATCAGAAGAGAGATCACGGATGCTGTAGAAAATATAACACTATTGAAGTAGAACTGAGCTTTACAACACGTGGCAAGAGTTGGACGAAATGCATCAGTAGAGTAGCTTATATACCTCAAACGCAATAAATTGACGAAAAAAAAAAGATGCACCATACTGGATGCAAACGGCACAAGATTGAGAAAACTGGAAACGACTGAAAGGACCTTATGTCTAACAGGAGCCGCTTCAGGTTGTGTGATCATAATGTAATTTCCTAGTAATAAATAAAAATATATAGTTGTGTCAATATGTCCACTTGTTTTTTCGCAAAACATTTTTCACGTTTTCATATAGTTTTGTTTCTTTAATTTTTTATCTAATTTTTATACGTAGACGCTCATCGGCTGCAGTTTTTTATCAGCTTCACATTCAGGTTTTCTTGGCTTAGATTTAAAATGGTTAAAAATGTCTTTCTAAACTTTTTTATATAGTTTTTTTTTTAAGTTTTCTTTAACTTTTATACGTAGAGGCTCATCAACTGCAGTTTTTTATCAGCTTCACATTCAGTTTTTTTTTGGCTTAGATTTAAAATGTTCAAAAATGTCTTTCTAAACGTTTTTATATAGTTTTTTCTTAAAAGTTTCATTTAACTTTTATACGTAGAGCTCATCAGCTGCAGTTTTTTATCAGCTTCACATTCAGTTTTTTTTTTGGCTTAGATTTAAAATGGTGAAAAATGTCTTTCTAAACGTTTTTATATAGTTTTTTTTTCTTAAAAGTTTTATTTAACTTTTATACGTAAAGGCACATCAGCTGCAGTTTTTTATCAGCTTCACATTCAGTTTTTTTTTGACTTAGATTTAAAATGGTCAAAAATGTCTTTCTAAACGTTTTTATATAGTTTTTTTTCTTAAAAGTTTTATTTAACTTTTATACGTAGAGGCTCATCAGCTGCAGTTTTTTATCAGCTTCACATTCAGTTTTTTTTTTGGCTTAGATTTAAAATGGTCAAAAATGTCTTTCTAAACGTTTTTATATAGTTTTTTTTCTTAAAAGTTTTATTTAACTTTTATACGTAAAAGCACATCAGCTGCAGTTTTTTATCAGCTTCACATTCAGTTTTTTTTTGGCTTAGATTTAAAATGGTCAAAAATGTCTTTCTAAACTTTTTTATATAGTTTTTTTTTAAGTTTTCTTTAACTTTTATACGTAGAGGCTCATCAGCTGCAGTTTTTTATCAGCTTCACATTAATTTTTTTTTTTGGCTTCGATTTAAAATGGTCAAAAATGTCTTTCTACCCACAAAGATAGCATAATTTTTAGATTTGACAATGTATTTGATGATTTTGTTTTTTCTAGAACTACCATTTCTTTGTAGGCAAGATTGATGTTTTTTCATATAGGTATAATATCACAAGTGGTAAAATTTTGTCGGAAAAATTTGTAAAAAAGTTGGTTGCAAAGCAATTTATCGAGCATCATTGTTAAAAAAATCACAAACCGCGAGGCGATTTAATCAATGTCGCAAGATAAATTGGCAAAAAACTCGAGTATGACCATTTCATAAATAAAAAATCCAAGAACACAAAGAACCAGTTTATTATCATTTAAACATACATAATTACTAAAATAACTACAAAAAATTGATTATGATGTGAATATATAAATTATAAACAAGAAAACAACCAATAGGTAAAAATAAAGAAATAAAGAGCATAATATACCGCTCTCTTATTATAAATATTGAATGTACATTTATTATATAATTTCCATAACTTGAACCAGGAGCAACTTTATTGATGTCACTAATATCGGAACCACATAAACTATCACCAGACGCAGCTGGGGCAGAAGATACAGTTGATACCAATCGGTGAGTTTTTGTATAACATCCCATTTCTCAAGTTAAGAGTTACAGCATAAAAACAATCTGTCCGATGTAATTGTTGACTCGTGTTTTCCCACAAGCAGTTTAAGCAAACAAGCCCATTTGTGTCTTTGAGCCCCCTTGAGCTGATTTGAAAAAAAATCGGATTTTGTTCAAACCTTCTCATCCACTTTCCGCCAACGCTTTTTTCATTCTTGAAGCCTTTCTTGAATTCGTTCCAAGCACTGGCTTTGAGCTGTATGACCTGACCTGACCGTATTCGTTGAAATACTTTTCTTGTATCATTTTTGTTGTGGTGTTTTATATTGTTTTAACACATGATTCCTTATAATCGTCGCCATTCTTCCTTTTCATATTAAATCCCCAATCTTTGAGAATGTTGGCAAGTTGTTTGCAAAACTTATTAAGTGCGGCTCATATAGAAGTTTGAGTTTCCACCGAATTGTGTTGAGTCCGTGATGGCGTTTTCAATTTCTTTAAGTGATTCTTCCCCAAAACGATCTACGTTTGAACAGAAAAACTTGTAAAAACCAACAAAAACAGTCAAAATAAACAACCGGTTGCCATGAAAACGTTAAAATCTGTCAAAAATTATTCACTTAGCTAAATTCGAATGGTTACAACAATACGTCATTCTATTGGACAGAAAAGGCGAAAAAATTTGCTGAATCATATTTTGTCGATTAGAAATTTGGATTAATTGTTGAATGAGAGTACGCTATTATGGTCGAAATATGCCTATGTGCCTTGATTTCATGAGTTTATCAGCCGTTTTTTGAAGGTTTGGCACATTTTTGACTAACAAGTTCAGAAACTGTTTGTTTATATTACTATTAGTATAATGACGTGTTGAAAAAACACAAATTGATGTTCAGCTTATTTATTTAGTAGGTTAAAAATCATGTTACCGCCCTACTGCAGTTTTTATGATGCTCTCATTGACGAAATAACTTTTGATCCGGTTGGAAAAAATATAAGAAACTTTTTGTTCTATTTTGTGAATTTTGTTTGTATTTTGTTTTGAATTTGAATTTCTAGTCTGTACAAAAAAACAAACTCATTACATTTATTTAATAGAAAGCTGCTATTATCATTCAATTTAATAAATTAAACATAAACATGGTTGAAAAATGGCTACGCTACGGATATGATCAAATAAATATTTAGTGGGTACTATTAAAGTGCGTTTAATTGACAAAGCTAAGACATACTGATTAGTATTATAATTTATACTTGAAAATATTAGTTTAGAAAATTATTTGATAAAAACGCCAACAAGCCCGCTTTGTTCACCAAAAATAGCAAATATTTAATGTTGTTCACATTGAAAAAAATAAATTAAATGTATAATTTAAAGGTTTTTTACCGAATAATGAAATGTACGTAGTGACCCATAACATTACGAGGGCGCAGTGTAATTTCATTAATTTATTTTGACGGTCGACTTCATTTTTAAAATTGGTGTAGTGCAGTGAGTAATAAGACATATAATTTGAAGTAATTTAGCACAAACCAACAAAATATATTATTTTTTGTTAATTTATTTCACGTCCGGTATTGATAAATAGGAGCTTATCTATGAATAATTTTAGGTAGGTTTCCACATTGTTCGCTGACTGGAACGGCAAATATACGATGAGTGAGTAAATATGTTAAAAGACAATTCAACTTTAGAAACTAATGTTGAGGTCTTTGTTGTATTGAGCAGCTACTTAAAACGCCTTTTGCATGTGTGCGTGTTTTACGGGCCATAAATCTTTTATAACAAATCATTGAACTTTTTTCGGCTTTTTTATTATTTTGATATGGACCTTCCTTCATGACGTAGATAGACGAGAAAAAAATCTGTCTAACAGTATTTCCTTTGAGAAACTTATCGACAACATGACATCCTCCTTTAACAAACGCTGTTGATCTATTTTGGTTCTCGATCTATGCTTTTGGGTAATTAATTTATTAGAAGCCACACATTTTCTTAACTGAAACTTGAACCGCTTTTAAATATGAAAATGATGCTTCATTGCTTAAAGTTCGCACCATTACTTATTTCAATAAACAAGGCTTGAGGAGCTCTATAAAGTTGTTCTAAACGATCTAAATTAGTATAAGAATTAGAATAATTTTGTAAATTAATGTATTAATTATACATTAATAGAATAAAAAGCATCCGTTTTGCTGAAAATTGTATTATAATTTTCTAAAATTGCAAAACTGCACTACCTAATAAACGTAATTTAAGTGAAAAGTAACATCCTCTTTCGGAAAACCAATGTCATTCATATTGTATTGTAAACAATAGGGTATTTGATCAGTTGTGATATAAATATAATTTGTAGCTCTTTATTATTGTTATTGTCTCATTATTTAAAATAAAGCAAAAGGCCCTGGTTTTGCAAGCAAAAACAGGTCAAACGAATTGTACCTCGTCGTAGGTAATAGGTTTGTCACTAATTTTAGATGAGATATTATAAAATATCAAATTATTAATTAAATTTAGTAAATGTTATTAAATAAATCGTAATTTTTAATGTTATCTAGCTAAATGTAGGTAAAATCTGATCACATTTTTTTTTAAAGATAAGAGTTTTTGTAATTTATGCACTAAATATAATAATTTTAACAAGGCCAACTAACTGACTCCACGTGTAGTGGCTTTAGCCTTTAGCCATCTAACAAGTTTAGTGTAACATTTATAAAAAATATTGTTATTTTTATGACAAACACTGAAATGCCTTGTATAATATAATATATACAGCAACATATAAAGATAGAAATAATATGATGTGAAAGTGGGGTTTTCCTCATTAATGATATTATAGTACATCTTTCTGAAAAGTGCCAATTAGCAAGAAACCGCAGATATAGGTTTTATAATTGGATTTTCAATATTTTGATAATTTTATTAAAATCTCAATTTTAAATACAATATTTATTGTTCTATTGTGTTCATAATAATCTACAGAACAAAATTGTGTAATTCCTGTCACGCTGTCGTTGGCTTTTGTAAAAACTATGATTTATGTTGAAATGGCTAATAAATAATTATTGCTCATAAATTTAAATGTTTCGAACAAAACACACCTTAAAATATTTACACAAAACCGTTTTTAAGTGTCAAAATAATTATTGACTGCTTAATTACTGAGTTTTTTTTGGCAAGTTGAAAAAGAACATTTAATTTGTTCAAATTTTGAATGAATTTTAACCTAAAACATATGATAGATTAAAGCTATATCACAAAATAAAGACTTATTGGAACCAAAATTGAAGAAAAACTATAAGAAATATTAAGATAACTTTTTGTTTGTTGATTTTCTATTAGTTTTTTGGTAACTTTTTGCTAAAAAACTTTATCTCAAAAATCAAAAATTGTTAAAAATTAAAATGGCTTATATTCGCTTTTTGATAAGAGAATTAAAATTATCTTTACTTTATAATTTCTATCTGAAAAAATTGAAGAGTTACAGTAATTTAAAACTATAGTCTCTTCTATAGTAAAACTCGTTATTTCTCAAAAACTATAATGAATATTTTTATAATTTTTTTCAGTTAGCACAACAGTTAGACTTGAGATAAAGATTTTTGAAAAACTAAAAGTGTTATAAATCGGTTAACAAAATCAAAAATTGCCAAAAATTAAAATGGCTTAAAAGCTGAAATTGAATGCTTGATGAGTATATCAAGATTATTTTTACCTTATATACAGTCTATTTTAAAAAAATTAAAAACTTAATTTAAAACCTAATAAAATTACAAAAAATATAAATAATATTAAAAAAAGCACGTTATATTACATAATAAGTAATAACAACCGACTCAGACAAAAAAAATAAAAAAAAAAACATTTTTTTACAAAATAAAGACTTGTTTAAACCAAAATTGAAGAAAAGCATTTTCTTTTAGTTTTTTCTTCTTACTTTTAAAGATTGAGCTAGTCGTGAGTGTCATGAAGCAATTTACTAAAATTTTTGTATTTGGCGCATCCACCATTTTTTAACATTTCTATAAAAGTCTATAAAATATAACAAAAGAATGACTCATTTGAACCAAAAATATTGTTAATTTAAAGAAAAGCATTTTTTTTTGTTATTTTTTTTACTTTTAAAGATTAAGCTAGTAGCGACTGTTATTTTACTAAAAACTTTGTATTTGACGCATCCGCCATTTTTCAACATTTTTATCAAAGTCTATAAAATATCACGAGATAATAACTTATTTAAACCAAAATAATAAAGAAGCATTTTTTTTCGTTATTGCGTCTACTTTCTCTTATATTTTTGTCACAATTTTGAAATTTTTTTGCTTAGTAAGTGTTTAATTTTTTTACTTATTTTTTTGTTTAAACATATATCCCAAATTCTTTCATTCTCACATAGGTATTTTCAAATTTTTCTTTTCGATTTTTTTTCTTCCATTTGGTAAGCATACATTTCGTAACTTTATAACACTTAAAAATTTTATCTCAATATCCACTTAAAAAAATTGTGTTAAAATAAATATAAACAGTTTTATCAATTTTTTTAAACTAGACGATAGAGGTAATTTTCATTATTTTCCTGGACTCAGCACACTAAAATCTATAAAAAATAGCACACATTTTGACTAACTTATATAGACCGTGTTAACTAGTGTAAATCATTTCCAGTTACTAACTTTTCAAAATCAATTCAAGAAAATGTTAAGTATTTATATTTAATTAATTAATATTAAATTAATTATTTTATTATTATTATAGTTCATTTAAGGTCTAACTCGTGTAATAGGAAAAAAACACCTTCAATAACATATTATGGTTGATAAATAATTAATCAGCAATATTTTGCAACGGTATAATCAGCATTCCATTAAGATAGCAATAACAGCAATGTCAACAAATGCACGATATCATTTTTAAACTATTTTTCAAAGTACATAATTAAAGATAAATTTTCCAAAATGTTGTCAGAAACTCGTGCATTAGAAGGTTTTTGAATTGATAATAAAACAACATTTACAAATACATTTCTAATTGCTATTCTTAGACATAACATCATGTCTGGAATTTTTATATAAAATCAAGGTTAGATATTTTTCTTGACCAAGGTTTAAATTGTATTTTTTTCATTATATTACTATGTTGCAGAAGTAACCTTAATATGAGGTACTATTTTAAATATAATATTCATAAGTGCAATTGAACAACCATTCCCGCCTGTACATTTTTTCGCAAATTTGAAAAATGATAAATTGTATCATTTCAAAAATTATTTACAGTTTCTGTCAAACAAATTGACACTAGATTTCTTTGGAAAAATCAACGGGTTTGTTAAACAAGTAGGTACTTCGTATATCTGGCTACATAAATCTACCACATGGTTTCTTTTCTGTATTTATAAATTATAAGTCGTAATTTATATGTTACAACTGATAATTTATAATAGTAATTATAAATTATTATAATTTATGTTCTAATGGAAAAACACGTCAAGATACAAAACTTTTTGAACATTATTCAAAGTATTTAATTGCAAGTTTTTCATTTTTTAAATTTTACAAAAACGCATAATATTCGCCTATGAATGAACTAATTTTTGATAAAAGTTGATAATAATACTGATATACTGGCAAAACGTTTTTTTTTCAAAATTAAAAACAGCACTTTTTTATTTCTTTAAAGTCATCAGCTGTGTCTACAAAATGAAAAGATATTAGCATCTTATTTACCCACAGTATAAAAAGCCGATTTAATAATTCATCTATAATACAGACACATTTTCTGCTCTTTAGACCAGTTTTTCGGTTCAGCAAAAATGTTGACAAGATAAAACGAATTGTTTTTATTGCAAAGCCTACTAATATTATGTTCAAGTCTAAGTCACCCAGTCAGGTCAAGTTAATTTCTCGATACTGTAATGTAATATTTTTGTTCCTGACTAGATGCTCACTATGGACACTATGAGTTTCTTCTTTCCCCCTCGGGTTTTTATATTATTTTAAGTTTTGTTTTGAATTATTGAATGTCTGCCGTGAACACAGTTGTGTTTTAAACACTCAAATTCTTTTGGCTCCTACACTCTACACTACAAACTTAATAGGATTTTTGTTAAATAGTAAATTGAGATGAAAAAAAGTAAATAATAGCAGTGAATCCATACACATAACATTGACATAAAAACCAGGTCATAAGTTTAACGAACCGTAACTATAGTAATTTCAGCTCTTATTGCATGAAATATTAAGTGGTTTAATAAGAATTTTGTCACGACAGCAGCAAAGTAATAAACATGCTCAATTAGTATTTTTAATTGATTTACTGGCAGTAGTCAAAGTAACATATCAAATAATTATTTTGATTAAAACATTATGCAATGGCTGCTTAACGAACAGTTATTACCTACAATAATTAAAATATACCATACGTTATAAACAAATTTGTTGCCGTGCACCGTTACTTGGATTACGGAACCTCAACATTTTATTTTTGTTGACATACCTAAGTTAATTAATTTATTATTATTAGAAAAAACGACCAATAAACGAAAAGAATCAGTAGACGTGCGGTTTCTTGATAGCCTTGAACAGATTTAAAGGTTGAGTGGCATCTGAGGATTTAGAAATATGTGATGATGATATTTATTATGAGAACACAATGTACTGTCATTATAAAGCTTTAGTAACAAAAGTAACCTTTTCATTAATTTGCTTTTATTTTATAAACAATGTTACTTTGAATGGAATTCTGAAGTTTCAACAAAAATTAATTTATGATTTTAATCAATAAATTAAGAAGCGAGTGATAATAATTTAATATCAAATTAGAAAATCCAATATTTTAATAGACAAGGCTGTACAGATTTATTACGAGAACTTGCCACTTATTGGCACGGTTTTTTTATTAGTTATTATTGTTATCGTAAGAAAGTGGTATTAATACCCCACACATTTGCTTTTAAAACAAATATATACTTTTTTCTAGATTATTGCCATTACTATTAAGCTATTATCTTTAGAATGAAAGATTAAAAAGCGTGTTAATTTCTAACATGTCCGGGTAATAACGTTTTCCATCAAGAATCTCTATAATAGCGATATTATAATATATGACGTAAAACAATTGTATGCTTTTATATAGAAACATTTCATAGACACAAAAATATATTTTTTTAAATTTAGAAAGTTTAATTATCTCATTATTATAATAATAATTTACATTTTAGTGTGAAAAAAAAATCTGAACAATTGAAATTTGGCCTTCGTTGAGATAAATTTGAGTAAGTTAAAAATTGAGTGGAATGAATCTCTGGTTTAATTCGATTAGGCTAACTATTAAAAAATAATCTTCTAATAAAAAACTATTCATCACAGGATATGAATGGTGTTTCTGCAGTAAACAACCAATACAAAAACAGAAAGAGATGTTAACATTATAATCCATCAGGGTCGTCTACCGATACGGTCATTGATTGTGATATCGTTTTTAAGCCAAAAAAAGTGACCAAATGAACCTTCAAAAAAGCCATAACCGACGACAGCTGACTAGAATTGATACATCCTGCAAAAGACGTCGAAACCGATAGAACATCTCAAAGCATAGGTGTTTTTAAGGTGGACGAAGATTACTACAAATACAACAGCACTTAATAAATAACCAGATTAACAGATATTAGTAAAAAAAAAATACAGAAAATTTTTCATTCTAAGTACCTGCTTTCACCAATTGAATGAAATCTACAAATCTAAAATGTAGATCAGCACTTTAATTTTTTAAGTAAAAATTTAGCAGAGTTTATCAATTAATAATGATAATTATATATGTAATAATTATCTGCATTGTACAGATGCTTCGACATGATCCAGAATCCTTATTTGACTTCTAATTTTAGTTACAAACGACGTTTTTAATTAGAGACGACGTTTTGAGTTTAAACGTATTATTATCTAAGAATTAAATCAAAACAAATGCAATAATGCTGCTAAATCTTAATCACAATAAACTGTTATTTAGAACTCTGGTGCACTCTCGAGACTGTTAATTGCTATTAACCCAAAAAATATCGCATTGTTAGTTATTTTGTTGTTGTGAGAGTTATCAAAGAATTGTAAGAGTACCAATAAACCTAAAGCTCTGTGACATTAAATAAAAAAAAATTCTTCTAAACTGCTATCGCTATTCTGATTATAATTTTAGTTTGTTTATAAGCCTTGTAGAGAAAATTAGTGAAAAACATCATTCCACAAAATTTTCCTCTGCTTCAGTGAGTGATCTTAATGCTAAAAGTTCTAAAAATAGATAAATAGATTTTGTTTCAACATGGTACGCCCAGAAAATCTCACTTAAATCACTAATTCCACGGTTTTAAGATATCATGTGTATGCAGATATCCCAGTATTGATCAGTTTTGCAATTAAAAGTAATAATTTGCTCATAAAACGGTAATAGTAGTAAATATCAAACAAAAACATTTAAGCAGCACAAAAAAAAATTATCCGGCAAATTTAAATTAACGTTTATGTGAATTTATAAACTCTGCATATTGAGAAAAAAATTGTCATCATATATTTTCAATGTTTTTTTGTCTACGCTGAGCTTCCTTGCTCATATGTATATATCATAGATTTTTTGCTTAAAAAAAGATATTTTCAAAGTAGTGCTATAAAAATGCTAATTACTGGACAAAAATCTGTAGATTAAAAATGCAATTGCAACTGCTCACTTTTTAATCTATCGGATCAAATGCTCTTTATTTGTAAGTGATTTAAATAATTTTTATCAAAATTGCACAATAAAAATAAAAAATTTCAATTCAGTAAATTTGTGAGATCAGTGAAATGGTTTTAAAAACACTACAAAACAACAAAAAAAAACTGAAATGGGTTATAAAGCGTCTCTACCAAGACCCAACTTAAAGATGTTTAAGAGTTTGCAAATGAAAAATTTAAGTTTTTAACACGCATTTTACATTTTACGTAAATTTGACTTAACAAGCACGGCACTGTCCAGAACAATGTAACCAATTTTGCTGCCATAATGGTATTTACTTCTTAATTATGACACTTAGCATACATATTTTTAGTTATTTTATTTATTAAATGTATGCTGTGTCCTAATATGCTATAGCACATTTACGAATTGTAATATTTTTATGTAAGATTCCATAAATATAATAACTATTTGCTGTACTTACTTGGCGTGTGAAATTGCCATTTGACTAAAAACAGATCGTTATTATTATTTGAATTACACAACTCCCAAAATTATAGACATCAGTAAGAACATAAGACAAAACAAAAAGAGTAAAGCTAATAGTAAACAGTGATGGATCGAATTCACAGAGTAGTCAATACAGCGCAAAGTGAAGTTTTTCGCATTAACTAAGATAAAAAAAAATACAACGGCAATAAAAATAATGTTTAGTAAGTTATGTTACCAATAGATATTCAAATATTTTGGACAAACATCTCAATTAATCTGTCTGACCGTTCAAGTATTTCTATAATCTATATATATAAAAATGAATCCCGTTTTTCGTTGTCACGACATAGCATGAAAACGGCTTGACCGATTTGGTTGTTTTTTTTTTTGTTGTTTTCTAATACTCTGTACAGGGTTCTTACGGAAAAAAATATTAAGAAAATCCCTCAGAAAGATTGAAAAATATACATTTAATTTGGCATATTTGAAAAAAACGCGTTACAAATGTCAACGTCATTCAATTTAAAACAAAAAACTCTGTGGTGATCTATGACAGTTATGACACCACAGACGTAACCGCGCTAGCAACGTCATTCAATTTAACGAAGTACGAAGACGAAGATGTTTTAATCCCACGCATCCCAATGATACCGAACGATATACCATTCAGTTTTAAACGTTTACAGTTTCCAGTGCGGCTTGCATTTGTAATGTCAATAAATAAATCGCAAGGGCAGTCGCTAAGTGTATGTGGCATCAACCTAGAAAATCCATGTTTTTCACATGGCCAATTATATGTCGCCTGTTCCCGTGTCGGAAAACCATCAACATTATTTATTTACGCGCCAGAACATAAAACTAAAAATATAGTTTATCAAAAAGCATTAGAATAGAGAGAAGCAGTGAAGGGTATAGAGGCTATTAGTTGCTTTCTAGAGCGCGCGTGATATTGAGCTCAGTGTTTACTTCAAAATGCCCAGTTGTTCAATAGCGATTTGTAAAAATATAAGTGAAATTATTGAACCCTACGGAATAAACACTATTATGAAAATATATATTTTGTTTTTTTTTTAATAAAATTAGTAAAGTCCTTCTCAGGTATGACGAGACCAGGGAAATAGCTATTAATTTTTATATGGAGGATATTATAGACTCCAGTTCAAATTGAATAGGTATGCATACATAAGATAGGTCAGCTATACAAAATAAAGTAGTGCATCAAATTTACGCTAAGGCGGTACGAAGTTCGCCGGGTCAGCTAGTGTATCATAAATTTAGATTAAGGGGTGAGCTAGTTGTAGTAGATTTCTGATGATAATTATAATACCAAAAAAAGTCGAGTTGTAAGAATCCAGCTATTTCTGCAGATCTGAGGCCTAAAAGTAATATATTCGTTTAACAAAACGTTAAAAAAACATAATAATAATAATAATCGTTTTTTATTTGCCAGCAATCAACATTGTTACAACAAATTGAGTTTTACAATATTCATCGTTACAAAAACAAAGTCATATAAATAAATTAATAACTCTAAAAAAAGCATAATACTGTTAGAAACGCAGTCTGAATTTTGCTTACCAACGGATAACATTTTAGAAGCATAAAATTTAAGCAAAACTACTGGTTTAGTACTATTATACTATTATTAGTACTATTTAGTACTAATTAATAACAGTCATAAACTGTTTATAGTTTTTTTGCTAACTAATATTTAATATAATTTTATATTGTTCTACAAGTATGTACTAGCTGACTTCTTATATATTGGTCTAACTTATTTCCAACAACTCATTAAATTGACATATTATCATATTACAAGTCCGGAAAGAACCTTTATCAATTTGTTTCCGAACCAGGTTAGTCGGTACTCTTGGTGATTGAAAATAGTACTATTAAGTCAGAGAAATCAAATGTAGTGAGTTCGATTCTCCCCCAGGCAGTAATTTTTTCCAACAAAAAAAACGTCTAGCCGTGAATGTTAGTAACTGTATTTGAAACCATTTAGTATAAAAAAACTGTACCAACTTAATTTTATTATTCATAAAAAAAACTGTACCAACTAAATTTTACTATTCATAATGTAAGATGGCCGATTGTCGTCTTTAATTAGGTTTAATGCCAATAATGTTCAAACGGAAAGCTTCCTGACAAATAGAATATCAGAGAGCAAATTGATAGTTATTCCATTTAATAGGCGCATCCGCCAAAATTAGACGCTAATCGAAAAACAATTGCAAAACATTCTATCTATACTCACATTATAATAGATATTTTATTAGTTAAGAAAAATTTAAATAAATTGTAGCAATTTGTTTATATTCAAAGAAAGTCTTAATATTGCAATAATAGAGTAGAAAACGCAATTTTTTTTAATTTAAAGTATTCAAAATAAAAAAAAACACTTCAAAGACACAAAAGTTATCAAAATAGCGAATGGTTCTAATGTTAATTATATCAATTGCTTGTTAATCCTAAGGGATGAAATCAAATTTCAAAAAGCGTTTATGTGTATTTTTCCTAAAACTTTCGTTTTGTACGCTAAAAAAAATATCGTGTGAGAGAAAAAATTAGAGACATAAAGTACAAATTAAAACTTTCTTTTTTAATTTATAGCCAGCTACTCGTCTGTTTCAATTTGGAAAATCTAGCATTGAAAGCGGTAAACTACCAGCAAAGTGTGTCATTTGAAAAGTGATAAATGAAAACAGAGAAAATCTTTTATAGTAGGATAAAAAAGCGATAGTAACACTTCTGCTGACAAATACGATAATTACAATTTTTTTTAATGTTAGCAAGATGAAAGATGATGTTCACTAATTGAAAAAGCTGTTTTAAGACTTATGAACCACCTGTCATTAGAGTCATTTCCGGCAGAACTTGTACAATTTGTGGTGAAGCCCTGAGAAGCTTTTCAACTTTTACAAGTCAATTATTTTTGCGTTCATTCACGAATCACGTCATTTACCAATAAAATATTCAACTTAATAAATGGAAGAAAATCATGTTTTATTCATGAAAAGCGGATATTAATAAAAATAATGAAATGTGTACGCTGCAGAAAAAGTTAGTTATAAGTATTTTTTCGAAAATTAATTTGAATATTTCCTAATAATGTTCTTGAGGAGTATACTTACAATGACGACAAATTACAGAATAATATCCAATATAGTAACAAACTTAAAACTCTACACAACATTCACAAACGCGGTCAACGTTTAACTGAACGCAAGTTTGGTTTGAAAAAATTTTACTACGAATGAAAGAACCATAACATCGCGCTATGCTCAGTGGCGTAGTCAATGCCATCCTTGTTATAAGTTGTGTGTGCTACAAAACTGACAGCCAGCTTGGCTACGAACAGCTTTGCAACATACAACCATAACTACTAGTTCTATTATTATCAAATATTGATCTTTATAATTGGAAAACACTTACTTCCCAGTCTATTGAAATTTAATGCTACAGTTCTACACTGGAAATTTGCAATTTGACTCAAAATTGGTTTATACACCGTAGGGCCACGATCTTAATCTAAAACCTCTTAATTGCATTTTTCTACATGAATATCTTTATAGTATCTTTACGAAGGCAATTTAAAACTTTGGCTTTTTGTAAAAAAGCAATATTATTTTATATTTTTGGCATAATTGGTTATAATTAAAAAAAACGTTCCAAATGTATATTACTTTGATACATAGACAATAATTTATATAATGTGAACCTTATTACTCTCTTGATTTACAATATTCTATTTTATTTATTTCTTAAATGAGTACATTATTAATTCTAAATTACCCCAATCTTGTCACATCAAAAGTTAAGAGGCAAATTTGATCTTAATGCAAATGAATGCTCTCTATGAGTGATTATATAACAGTTTTTGATATGCGCTTTTTACGTCACTGAACGAAAAAAAACACATTACACATTCTTTAATCAACTTTGATCATTATATTATACAGGTTTCTTAATGTTGTTTTTTCGTCGCTTATTATTTCTTTTAAAACCGTGAAATGATTAAATATTTATGTATCTATGATCAATCTCGTGCTACAATTTTTGTAATGTGGAAAAGCAACATGTAATAAAATATGCAGAATTAATATTAAAAAGCAGTATATGCTCTCACAGTGGCGTAGCTAAAGAAAATTTTACTTTGCATTAATAGTATGTTCTAAGAAGTAACGGAAAAATTACTTCACTGTACCTCACTGTACCTGTTGTTTACATTAAGTAACTAATTTTAAAAATTTGATGTTAACAACGTTAGGGGTATAAAACCCCTAACGTAACATCAAATTTTATTATATGTATAGCAAAAATCAACTTTTTTAAAATAAAAAACTCCTAATAATAATAATAATAACATCATTTACTAAATTTAATAAACATCATTCAAAATCTTCAATTGAACGATTACTAAAGAAAACGGAGACAGAAGAATTTTGAACATCAGTATTATTAAATAATCAAATTTCTAAGATGCAAAATGACTTTCATAATTATAAAACGGATAATAAATAATAAAACACATGACGTTCGTAGCATGTGTTTTAATTCGTCGGAAACAATTGAACACATTTTATCTTCTTGTTCAGTGCTAGTTAATAAACAATATAAAAAAGACATGACGCGGTTGCAAAAATAGTTCATTCAAATTTGGCTTTTAAGTTTGGTTTTGTCAAAAATGTAGAACCGTATTATAATTATAATCCAAAAAAATTCTTATTATACATAACAATTACAAATTATATTGGGATCAAACTTTGCTTACTGCTTCAAAAATTGAAGCCAATAGACCGGATATTTTATCGTATAAGTTGCATATTTTATAGATATTGCTGTTCCAAATTCTTGTAATATTATTGATACCTTTAAAACAAAAATTGCTAAATATTCGCTGCTTTTGGTAGCAGTTAGGGATCTTTGGAATTTAAAAATGGTAAAAATTTTACCATTAGTTATTTCAAATATGGGTGTTGTACCCATATCATTAAGTAAAAATCTCAAAATTTTAGATTTGGATTTAAAAATCCTCGCGGAAATACAGAATAGAGCATTATTATGTTCATGTCATATTGTTCAAATGTTTTTAAATGTTAAATCTAACAATTTAAATAATATGATTGCAGATGCATGGGGAGATAGTAATTTAGCTTGATTTTTCAAAAAACAAACTTGTAGAGTCTATTTAGATTAAAACACAAAAGTTGTTTTTGTTTTAATTCTTAAATTAGGTTTTAAACTAATTAAAAATTAAAAGTTGGTTTTTTAACGATTTTTATATTATTTGTTAAATAATATTGTCATTATCATTACTTGTCGAAGACCGTAATGATTTCTGAATCCAGCAAAATAGTTGTGCCTCCGGTACAGGGAGAGTTGAACATAATAAATTTTTAATTACCATAAAAGATACACGTGCTTATAATACATTCTCAAGCAAAAAGAAAAAAAAAGTTGCTTAGAAACAACAGCAACTTCAATAACTTTTTGTAAGTATTCTGGCAGAAAGAATAAAGTTACGTGAGTCAACAAGATATTATTTATACAAAACCTTTTTAAATTTTTACCATTTATTTGTTGCAAATCTTATTTAACAGCACACAAGAGTACATTTAATGTTTTTCATTCATCGTGAATCTATGTCTTGCTTGGCAAATTATAATTGCTGGTTCCAGTTGAATATTAATGATCCTTCACACTGGATTTGAAATATGACCCATTTTTACGAAAAAGAATTAATAATAATAATTAATATGTGTAAACTCTTGTTAATGTCAAAAGTGCACTCTTGTGAGATTGTCCATGGCACAAACAGCGGTTAGTTACTTTATTATTGTTTGCAAGATTTTTTTTAATGTTTCTAAGACTGTGTAAATGTCAGTTGCTTGTCTCCAGAAAACAATCTTGCACATGTCAATTCAATTGGTCTTTTGCAAAAGATATTTTTTTTAAATCTATCAGTTATCATGTAGATGCATTTTTGTTATAACATTTTTATGTAGATTATTTGATCTGTAACGCTAGAAAATTACAATCACTATCTAAACTTTTTTTTTGTAAAACATTTATCTCATTTGAAAAATATTGATTAATTTTTATTTTAAATATTTATTTTTAGATAAATTTTTAATCTAAATAAAATGTAAACTGACAAATAACTGCTATTTTAGCTTCTTTTAAGAAATGTATTCAATAGCAACATTTATTAGAAGCTAACTCAAAAAAACAGGTTTCTACTTGTCGACGCAATAGGTAACTCCTAATGACTGATCTCAATTAGTAATACCTTTAGCGCCTTTTGTCTAAAACACGTTTCTAAAATATGTAGTATTATCTATTTACTTTGGTCTCTACCAATAGATTTATACTGGTTGATAATTGAAAACATAAATATTTTGTCTCAAAATTATTTTTATCAAAACTGATATTTGCTATTGACCACAGCATTGACACGTAGAAACCTGATTTCCTAACTTTGATGCAAGAAAGCTTCTAACAGACTATTTTTACCATATTGCAAACCAGAGTCAGTTGTAACCAACTAAACAGTTTCAATAAAAACAAAACATGATTGTCTATTTTGACATTATTTTACTAAATGTATTCAAGTCAATTTTGTTTATTTTGATGATTTAGAAGTTATGAGACAAAAACTTGCTGTGTTAGAAAAATTAAAAATTGCAATGACTAATCTCTTAAAATATTAAAAAGTTAATCATCGCCATTTTTGATTGCAATGCTATTAGGACAATTTATTAGTCGCCTACACGAATTATGATTAATAAACCGTGTAGACTCCAATTTTCACAATATTTTTTTTGCGTTTTGAATAATATTTTTGATATACTTAAAAGAAAAAAATTGTCGATTTTTTGGTCTTGTTTAATCTAGATTTTATGTACATGTACATAGGTAGGTATACATATTTTCGTACTAAATATCTTAAATATTAGAGCGCTGTATAGACAACTTTATCTTGTTTTAAGTCTGCTAAAAATAATTTACAAAAATTAATTTAAGACATTGTGACCAAAACTTATTTGAAACTTAGGTGACAAATTGAAGATATAAAAAAAGTATGTCAAATGCCAAACAAAAGTTTTTGTTGAGTTTAAATTAGCAGGAAATTAATAATGCGTTTATAACCAATTAACCAACCATAGTAAGAAATTATATTTTTAAATATTGTTCTATCACTTTTGAAATCAAATTTTTTTACAGGTGTAAAAATATTTTGAAGCTAAAAAGCAAAAGTTGTCTAATGGATAACATCAAAAAACAATAAAATTAGTTTTTTATGGTTTAAATTTTATTAATTAAGCGAGTTCAAAGATAGGAGGTTCTCAATTTGACTGTATTTGTTTATGTGTGTTACCTTATAACTTTTTTTTGAGTGAACCGAATTTTTGTTTTTATTTGGAAGCTGGTGCTTTTCATTTGGTCCCATTTGAATTTGATCAAGATCTAACCAGTAGTTTTTGAGTTATTCTTATGAATGCTCTTTTTCACATATATTTTTGATACTTAAAAAATTTGTGAGAAATTAAAAATATATTTCAATATAATTAAATAATAGTCTAATTATTTAATTATTTAAACAATTTGAATCAATTAATAAATAAATAAAATAATAAATAATCATAAAATCGGTTTTTTCCAAATTTTTATTTTGTATTATATTTTTTTTATTCACATTTTATTAAATACTTGTGTATAAAAATATGTATTTTTAATTAATACATAAAGTATATATTCATATTTTATTTTTACTTTTTTTCACAAAGATTTGGCTTTACTATTTTTTATATACAAAGAAGTGCATCTTAAAAAACAAAATAGCATATTTTGCTGCATATTTGGTTGTTTAACAGCATATTTAAGGCATATAATAGCCATTTTTTCTGCATTTCAAGTGCATATATGCTTTTTATTTTATTTTTACTTTTTTTCAGAAAGATTTGACTTTACTATTTTTTATATACAAAAAAGTGCATCTTAAAAAGCAAAATAGCATATTTTGCTGCATATTTGGTTGTTTAACAGCATATTTAAGGCATATTATAGCTATTTTTTCTGCATTTCAAGATCATATATGCTTTTCATTTTATTTTTACTTTTTTTCAAAAAGATTTGACTTTACTATTTTTTATATACAAAGAAGTGCATCTTAAAAAGCAAAATAGCATATTTTGCTGCATATTTGGTTGTTTAACATTATATAATAGCCATTTTTTCTGCATTTCAAGTGCACATATGCTTTTCATTTTATTTTTACTTTTTTTCAGAAAGATTTGACTTTACTATTTTTTATATACAAAGAAGTGCATCTTAAAAAGCAAAATAGCATATTTTGCTGCATATTTGGTTGTTTAACATTATATAATAGCCATTTTTTCTGCATTTCAAGTGCATATATGCTTTTCATTTTATTTTTACTTTTTTTCAGAAAGATTTGGCTATACTATTTTTTAAATACAAAGAAGTGCATCTTAAAAAGCAAAATAGCATATTTTGCTGCATATTTGGTTGTTTAACAGCATATTTAAGGCATATAATAGCCATTGTTTCTGCATTTTAGGTGCATATATGCTTTTTATTTTATTTTTACTTTTTTTTAGAAAGATTTGGCTTTACTATTTTTTATATACAAAGAAGTGCATCTTAAAAAGCAAAATAGCATATTTTGCTGCATATTTGGTTGTTTAACAGCATATTTAAGGCATATAATAGCCATTTTTTCTGCATTTCAAGTGCATATAAGCTTTTCATTTTATTTTAACTTCTTTTCAGAAAGATTTGGCTTTACTATTTTTTATATACAAAGAAGTGCATCTTAAAAAACAAAATAGCATATTTTGCTGCATATTTGGTTGTTTAACAGCATATTTAACGCATATAATAGCCATTTTTTCTGCATTTCAAGTGCATATATGCATTTTATTTTTACTTTTTTTCAAAAAGATTTGGCTTTACTATTTTTTATATACAAAGAAATGCATTTTAAAAAACAAAATAGCATATTTTGCTGCATATTTGGTTGTTTAACAGCATATTTAACGCATATAATAGCCATTTTTTCTGCATTTCAAGTGCATATATGGTTTTTATTTTATTTTTACTTTTATTCAAAAAGATTTGACTTTACTATTTTTTATATACAAAGAAATGCATCTTAAAAAGCAAAATAGCATATTTTGCTGCATATTTGGTTGTTTAACAGCATATTTAAGGCATATAATAGCTATTTTTTCTGCATTTTAAGTGCATATATGCTTTTCATTTTATTTTAACTTTTTTTCAGAAAGATTTGGCTTTACAATTTTTTATATACAAAGACGTGCATCTTAAAAATCAAAATAGCATATTTTGCTGCATATTTCGTTGTTTAACAGCATATTTAATGCATATAATAGCCATTTTTTCTGCATTTCAAGTGCATATATGCTTTTCATTTTATTTTTACTTTTTTTTCAGAAAGATTTGGCTTTACTATTTTTTATATACAAAGAAGTGCATCTTAAAAAACAAAATAGCATATTTTGCTGCATATTTGGTTGTTTAACAACATATTTAATGCATATAACAGCCATTTTTTCTGCATTTCAAGTGCATATATGCTTTTCATTTTATTTTTATTTTTTTTCAAAAAGATTTGGCTTTACTACTTTTTACATACAAAGAAGTGCATCTTAAAAAGCAAAATAGCATATTTTGCTGCATATTTGGTTGTTTAACAGCATATTTGGTTGTTTAACAGCATATTTAAGGCATATAATAGCTATTTTTTCTGCATTTCAAGTGCATATATGCTTTTCATTTTATTTTTACTTTTTTTTCAGAAAGATTTGGCTTTACTATTTTTTATATACAAAGAACTTAAAAAGCAAAATAGCATATTTTACTGCATATTTCGTTGTTTAACAGCATATTTAATGCATGTAAAAGCCATTTTTTTTGCATTTCAAGTGCATCTATGTTTTTCATTTTATTTTTACTTTTTTTTCAGAAAGATTTGACTTTACTATTTTTTATATACAAAGAAGTGCATCTTAAAAAGGAAAATAGCATATTTGGTTGTTTAACAGCATATTTAATGCATATAATAGCCATTTTTTCTGCATTTCAAGTGCATATATGCTTTTCATTTTATTTTTACTTTTTTTCAGAAAGATTTGACTTTACTATTTTTTATATACAAAGAAGTGCATCTTAAAAAGGAAAATAGCATATTTGGTTGTTTAACAGCATATTTAATGCATATAATAGCCATTTTTTCTGCATTTCAAGTGCACATATGCTTTTCATTTTATTTTTACTTTTTTTCAGAAAGATTTGACTTTACTATTTTTTATATACAAAGAAGTGCATCTTAAAAAGCAAAATAGCATATTTTGCTACATATTTCGTTGTTTAACAGCATATTTAATGCATATAATAGCCATTTTTTCTGCATTTCAAGTGCATATATGCTTTTCTTTACGGCATATTTGCTCAGACTTAATAATGGAGTATAAATAGCGTGTAAATGAGAGTTTAACCAAACATAAGGATATAACTCATCATTAAAGCTTGAAGTGTGTCTTAAAACTCTTCAAATTTTGATCGATTCTTATATACATATTTCAAAAAATTATAACACTTACAGAGTGTTTACGTTTTACCAATCACTGAGTATAGTTAGTAGAAAACAAACATGTTTATCATTGTGAGTTACTCAATTGTTCTCTTTTACACTAATTAATTTTTTTGTTTCAAGTTGTTTTGTTTGCATTTTTTATCTTGATGATTGACTAATCGAAAATCAAAGTCTGCATAAAACTAATCAATTTAGCTTGAAATAATCCGCAGCAATCCAAATCTTATTTTTAGACAACTTTCCATTAGATTAGAAAAAGAGACGAGTAATAAATCTCTAAAAACGTCAATTCAATTACGAATGGAGTCAACCAAATTGTCACTTTAGATGTAAGCAATTTAGACTCATAATTATTTCAAAAGCACTTGGTAAAAGGCTCAAAAAATAGGTTAAAAGAAAAATAACAAAAAGGAGAGTTTTAAGTAGGTGCTCCATATTCCACTGGTTACAAATATAGACGCCGGGACGCATTTAGAATGCCGCAAATTACTTTGATTGAGATTACAACATTACAAGAAAAGAACAATAACAGAACATAAAATGTTACGCAGCATGTGTGAAATTTTAATAAGGTAGCAACATTAAAACGGGACAAGATCATATTGTTTATTGCAATGGCGTGCACGTCTCTAGGTTTTTCAAATAACAACAAACAATAAACAGCATTCTTCCGGTGTTTTAAACAAATTCAAAAATTTTAGCACCCAATAAAGCACTACTTGTCACATCAGAAAGACATCTCTCAAAAATCTTAATTTTTTAAATAATTGGATTTCAAATTCGGTTTTCAAGCAACTTACCGTTGACATGGTGCAATTAGATTATCAATCGAGTATTTTTTTAGTAAACATTTCACTCACTATCACTTTGATTACACTTATCTTTGAGGGATCAATACAAAACCGAAAATGCTCAATCTACGACCTGGTTGACGATTGGGGACGAGTTTGCGCCAAAACGTTATTATATTTGTAAAGTACAGCGCAGGAATTGTAAAGGATATTGATGTACAAATCGATGTTAAACACATCAACAATGTGCTCATCAGGGGTAGAAATTAATTTTATTAAATTGAATTGATAAAATAATGATTAGAGCTTCTGGGAATATTCTATTGTTTTATTTTTAATAGAATTTACAATGTTGACGAATGATCTAGAATTGTTTAGAAGATAAGAATTTAATTATTAAAGTGACTACATGTAAATTAAATTTGTAAATTATAGTTCAAGGATAACAAACAATAGCCTTGTTTTTGTTCGTAAAGGGAAATTTTTTCCAGAATTTATTATGGTTTTTACACATCTGTAGACTTATTATGCTTTTATATAGAAGAGTTGCTGGAGTTTTGGCGGATGCGCCAATTAGAGAAACTTTAATAATCAATTCGCTCACTAATCATAAGCTTTACGTTCAACGGTTATTGACATTAAATAAGCACTTGAGAACAATCCAGCTACATTATCATCAGCGATTTACTACTATCAATTTGATAAACATAAAACAATTTGTATTGTTATAGTCTTCAATTTTTAATTAGGTTCACAGTAATAAATCAGCTCATTTTTCTTCAATCAAATAAATTGGTGTTTTATCACATCTGACCAGTTTTATTATCATTGTCTGTAACAGTTTCCATCTTGTTTATTCTAAAAATAGAACAATATTTTTTTATTAAACACCATGAGATATTCAAATATTTAAATAACGTTTACTATTTTACCAAATCAGAATAAACAGAAAACTTAAGAAATCTTATAACTAAACATCGCTAAGCTCTTCAACAAGCTACAGTTTGGTTTAGTTTTTTTAATTATTTTACTTGCTTTAATTTGATCAATTTGTTGATAAAATAAAAAAATTGCAAAAAGAAGTTATTAACGCATATTAATAAGCTAATAAAATTTATATTAAAAAAAACGATACGTTACTCATAAATGTAATAATAAAATATAATCAAATCTAATGTTATTAAACACTAATTTTTAACCGGTTTTTTAAAAAAAGAAGTTCTTAATTTAACTGCTTTTTTTGTGTGTGTTACCTCATAACTTTTTCTAGATTAACAGAATTTGATGATTTTTAATTTGGAAGCTGGTGCTTTGTATTTGGTTTTATTTAAATTTGGTCGAAATCTAACCAGTGGTTTTTAAATTAGTCTTATTAATGCGTTTTTTGACATATATTTTCGACACTTCAATTCATCATAAAAATGTGTGAGAAATTTAAAAAAAATATTTTAATAAAACTAAATAAAATTGTATTTATCTAATTAATTTAAGCAATTTGAATCAATTAATAAATAAATAAAATAATTATTCATCAAATTGAAGTCGGCTTTTTCCAAATTTTTAGTTTGTATTATTAAATATGTTTTAAAAAGCTTTTCACCTAAACTGATAAAAAAGCTCGAAATTTTCGAGTAAATTTCCACCAAACAGCAGCAGATTTAGATTTAACTGACATTTATTTTAATATAGATTACTCTTCAGTTTTATAAATTAGTTTTTTCACAGCATTTTTGTTATTAAACACCATGAGATGTTCAAATATTTAAATAACGTTTACAATTTTACCAAATCAGAAGAAACAGAAAACGTAAGAAATTCTTATATAACAAGACATGGCTAAGCTTTTCAATAAGCTATAATTTGGTTTAGTTTTTAGTTTTTTAAATGTTTTTTTAATTAATTCAATTGTTTTAATTCGATTTATTTGTCATTTTGTTGAATATAGTAAAAAATTGCAGTGAAGAAAATTTATTAACGCATATTAATAAGCTAATGAAATTTATAAAAAAACCGATACGTTACTCATAGATGGAATAACAAAATTTGACCAAATTCAAAGTTATTCACAATAAACACTAATTTTTAACCGATTTAAAAAAAAAGAGGCTCTCCATTTAACTGTATTTTTTTATGTGTGTTACCTCATAATTTTTGGGTTAACAGAATTTGATGATTTTTTTTTTAATTTTTGTGTTATTAATGCTTTTTTTGACATATATTTTTGACACTTCAATTGACAATAAAACGAAATAAAATTGTATTTATCTAATTAATTTAATCTAATTAACTTGAATCAATTAATAAATTAATGAAATAATAATTCATCAAATTGAAGTCGGTTGTTTCCAGTATTATTAAATATGTTTTAAAAAGCTTTTCACCTACACTGATAAAAAAGCTCGAAATTTTCGAGCAAATTTCAACCAAACAGCATCGGATTTATTGGATTTGACTGACATTTATTTTAATATAGATTAATTTTAATTTTTATAAATCTATTTTTTTTTAATTTGAATTAAATGTAATTGAAAATATGTTTAACCGACTTCAAATAAAAAAGGAAGAGGTTATCAATTCGACTGCATTTTTTTTATGTGTGTTACCTCAGAACTTTTTTCTGGGAGAACAGATTTTGATGATTCTTTTCTCATTTGGAAGCTGGTGCTTTGCAATTGGCCCCATTTAAATTTGATCAAGATCTGATCAGTAGTTTTTAAGTTATTCTAATTGATGCTTTTTTTGACATATATTTTTGACACTTACAATAATTTATTATAAAATTTTGTGAAAATATAAAAAAATTGTATTTCAATTAATTTAAGCAATTTGAATGTTATTAATTATGTTGCTTCATGTGTTTGATAATGCATTACAATATCAAGAAAAATGTCCTCTTGATAAATTTCACTTATATAAGCGCAAATCATAAAAAAAGAATTTATATAAAATAGTATCAATTAATTAAATATTATCAAGTAAACAGTAAATTTTCTATTTTGAAATAAATATTTCTTCTTTTCTTCGTTTGTCTCATTTAAGAAACGCGGTCTCATATTAGCAGCGCGTTTAGTAGGTCTACCTATATGGAAATAAATAATAGTGATCGAATACACTAAAAATCTAACAAAAAAAAAAAATTTTTACAAAAAAAAAACAACTTTAAAAAATAAAAAAATTCAACTAAAAAGTATAAAATAATTGCGTAGACTTGTAGGCTTGTTTGTACTATAATGTACAATTATTGTTATTTTTGGAGTCGTATTATTGTTATTTTTTTTTTATAAGATTAGTATATCATAATGTATACAATCTTATACAAATCTACCTTGACTGACACCGACTCCAAAAATAATTATAATTGTACATTATAGTATCTAAATAATTTGATTGTTTTTAAGCATACAAGTCTACGCAATTATTTTATACTTTTAGTTGCATTTTCTTCTATTTCGTTTTACATAAAACACTGAAGCGTGGAAGAACTGCGGACAGCAGGTAATGGCAGGTTATTTCTTATGTTTTGCTTGGCATTAATTTATTTCAAAACACATAATCAATCTTAATCAATGAAAACTGTTTTGTGCTGGTTTCCACAATTATTGGAATTACAAAATAATAATTAGATGGTCTTAATGTTTATTTATATTAATATTCATTATGCTTTGAAAAATTAAACATTTTTAGAAACGTTGATTAATCATAAATATCATGTATATCAAATTTGAGCTCTCAATAATTTCTCACTATTTGAATTAAATAAGAAAAAAATCAAAGCAAATTAGCGTTCAAACCAGATCCGAAGACTTTTTTGACATGTTTTGTTCATATTTGAATTTTTTAGCAAGTTGCAACAGCTTTTGATTTAAATAAATTTGTGTAAATATTAATTCAAAAATGTTGAAGTCTACGGATCTAATTTGAATGAAATTGCTTTGACCTTATTTTTATATTTTGTTAGTAAAAACCAAAGTAGAGATAGATTATATTGCACATCACAGGTATGTAAGATAACTTAAATTGTCCAACCAGCAATAGACCTTTTGTCTCAAATTAGGTCTATCAGAATTAATATCTGTCATTTAAACTAACCTATTCATTGTAAGACGCTTCTAATTCTAATAGATGTCGCTAGTTCTTATCTTGGTCAAATACCTACTAAATCTGTTTATCTTTATTATCAGTAAAAAAACAATACAATTTTTATTTATTTTAATATATAATAACTATCTAGGAGTAATTTAGTTTGTTTCGGTATTACAAAGCTGTTTTGCTTAAGGCTTTAAAACTTTTACATTTTCCATTGTGACAAATTAATCCTTGTCCACATTCACGAGTTGGAGGAGGAGAGCCAATCAAAATGGTTGAGAGGGAACTACATTCTTCATTTTCTTCTGCAAAAAAAAATAGTAATATAGATGCAACAATATTCTAACTGAAGACAATGTTAAACAACCAATGCGGCTATTTTGAAAATGATTTGAACGTTTCAGGGAACTTCAACTGTAAAAAAAAATATTTTAAATCTAAAAAATTAACGTTTTTAAAGTTGGTACAAACTGAAAAAAAGCGTCTTGCAACATAAAAATTTGTCTAATCTAACAATGTTTGGAACGACTACAATCTTATTTATAAATAAGTTCAAAATTTGTTTACTATTTTAATCGTGTTAAAAAAAATACCGCTAAATGCAATAAATAATCAAGTCGTCAAAATTATTTTTCGACAATTTCAACTCTAATAAGTTATTTACCTGACGATAATTATAAAACTTGTGACGTCATTGTTTTGTAAGAGTTGCAAAGCAAATCCTCTAATGTCTCAGAAAAAAAAAGATTTGAACATTTTGCATAAATCCCGATATTTGATTGAGGTAAAAAGAGTTTTAAGCAAAAATTATAAGATCAGTGTTAATTTTTGACATAATTAAGTCAGAGATGTGCGTAAGTGACAATTTGAGAAACTTTTTTTTTACTATAAAATTTTAGCGTTGTAAAAGTGTTTTAGTTCACAACGGCCGCAACTATAGATTATATATTACGTCATTCATGTTGATCTACAATGCTAACATTATAGCTGGTTTGAAGACGGTAAAAATAAAGCTATAATAAAATCGCTTCAAAACAATGTAGATACAGAGCAAGAAAAACTACTAATACGGATGATTTAGATACTAAGTCTTGTGTTTTGTTTTCATTTTGTTTAAAATAACAATTTTTGACTATCTTGTTCTTATGTATTTAATTTATTCTTGTTTAATTTTTTTTTCAGTAGTAGAAAAAAAACTATATACATATGTCTTGTTTGTGGCAGTCAATTATCACCTTCTTTTTCTCATTTCTAATAATATTGAAAATCTGGCGATAATGTTAATCTACTCAACCTTGATCCTATACAGTTAATACAGTATAATATTATTTTTAACAAATGCATGTCGATTGAAGTTATTTTATTTACCTAATATTGTGTGGCATTTAAGACAACATCCACAATATCCTCCCGGCTTAATAATTTCATTTTTATTTTTGCAATCTTTAACAGCTTCACACTGAACTGAACCACACAAATCTGGCGTACAAACTAAGCATTGCACAATTTTTCCAACTGTGCTCAAAACCAAAAACACAACAATATAAGTCCGCATGCTGCTAGTGCTAGTAGAATGCTAGAATTTCCATGTTGTTGGTCATAATAATATAATTCTTCTTTTCCCCACTATAAACTATAAATGTGGGTTGTTGATAATAATTTATATTTTTAAAGTCTGACCTCAATTGCAACAAATGTTCTGTTTTTAATTAGCACAATTAATAACTATTTATGCTGATTGATTTCAAATAGTTTATCGTAATTTAAGATATAACTGTAATGTTTTTCTAATTTTGTATATTTTAGCTGTACTTAGCAACAAAAATATCAATAAGAACAATAAAAAACTATAGTATTGTCAAGTTAAAGATGAAGTAGAGTAAACAATATCACGTGCTCTAGCCTGCTTAGCTAGCCAATGAACGCACTTTGTGTTAAGTCATGTAATGATTCAACCAATAGAAACGTCAATGATTCCAATTGCGTATTTTACATTCTACATACGTTTCTCATTCTTTACTTTTAACTTAAAACTACTGAAAATATCTCGCGGTCGGAGAATTAAAGAGGCTTGAAATGTTTTTTAAATGGGACAAAATTATATTCCGTTAAAAAAAACATCTAATAATAGAAAAAAAAAATTATCTAAAATTGTTTAAAATTAAAAAAATTTTTAATTCAACCAACACGTCGCGGTACAAATGTAGGCAACCAGTAAACCAAATGCTAGTGCGCAGCTTTCTGGCTGGACTTACATAATGCTGTCGGCCACCAAATCACAAGTTCACAAAAAAAGTTATTATTCGATAAGTTTTAACTTTTTTCCGCACAATAATAGAAAAGACAGAATTACCGTTTGTTAAATTTTTTTTCAAAGTTAAATTACTTTTTGAAACACAAACTTAATTTTTTTACGTTGAAGACCATTGGTAGGACCATCAAATTCGATGAGACATGCTCAGCTTAAAAAAAAAAGCGTTTTCCTTGTAGAGAATGTTTGGGTGGTAAAGGTTAAAATGTTGAAAAAAAAAAACAACTAAAATAAATCTATAATTTTATTATTTGTAATTCACACCTTTATAAATTATAAGTTTTAGTAATCTGACTAAATAGAACTCACTATATTTTGAATAAGATCATGTATTAAATACATTTAGATTTTTGACAATATCAATTATATACATTGAAAAAGTATGATACACTAGTCAGCTGACTGGAATGAGAACAAATTTTGTACTGTGATGATATACAAGCCCTAACCTTCAGAAAAAGCCACCAATATGTATAAAATAGATAGAAGCCTTTACGCCAAAATTAGCCAAGCTATAAACAATACGGCCAACCATAAAAACACTTTCGACAAAAATTGTTCCTCCATGTGCTGTGGAGATCCTCTAGGAGCAGCACTAGGTCTTGGTTCCCCAAAATTAAATGTCGATGTAAAAAAACCAAAAGGAAAAGCACCAATTCCGAAAGACATATGAAATCCATTATCACCACCGAAACCAAAACCTGGAAATGTCGATCCAGGTTCCGGTTCTGTTCGTTGACCTGCTGGCCGTGGAGGTACTTTTTCTCTCGGATCTTCTTGCTTAGTACTTCCTCTACCATACAGTGGAATCACTTTTTCTTTGCTAATTGCCGCTTTGCAAACAGGGCAGACTTGGCGATTTGGCCTTGTTTCTAGCCACTGGTGTAAACATGGCCAACTGTAAAGAAAATAGTGTCAAAGCTCTTCTATAATATCGTACGTTTCTGCGTATAAAGAAATCAAAAAACTAACATACGTTCAACATTCTTTAGCAAGGGTAGATCTAGATAATTTGAACGCACAGTGTTATAAATCATATAATTCAAAACAAACAAGGAACAGAAATAGCAATAAACAATCTAAATTAGTCACTCTGACTGCTTTTAAAGTCGTAATTTTTCAGCCTTGCTTGCAATAAAATGCTAATAAGATTCAAATAGTAAAAAGTAACAACCAATACTGCAGACTAGTTCAAAAATTAGCCGACACGGCGCTGGTATTTTATTTTCATTAGAGAACCTTCGATAAGAGTCCGGTCCAAGTTTTAATTAGTGCCGGCATTATAGGTCACAATTACAATTTTTATTGTTTCGATTAAAGCAATATTTTTTCTAAAAACTTATAGAAAAAATCTTTAATTAATTATTTGCTTACTTTCTACAATAATTAAACGGTGAGGCTAAAATTGTTTATAGGTCAACAAAGAGTTATTTAAATTTATTATAGTTGCTGTGACGGAATTAGGAACAACCTTACTATTATATATAATGTTCTAAAAAAATATAATTAGACTGCCTGATTGAGAAACATTTGCAGTACACTATTATTTAGTTTAATTTTAATATCAATTGGTTAACATTATAAATAAACAATAATAAGACAAGCTGTCTGATTTAGATGTTCTATTAGAAAATCGTTAATAAGATAAAGTGAAACAATGTAAATCAAAACAAGATGGGCCACTCTAAGATAAATGTTGCCACTTATAACCATTTTATTATTCAAATGAGTTTATTACTATTTCTAACAACCGTATTAGATGATATAAAATATAAATACAGTATGGTCAATTCACATTAAATATCTTTTAAAGCAAAGACTATTTAGGCCGCAGCTTCTGCAGAGCAACAGCAATTGCACAATTTGAATGTTTAGCAATCTGACGTAAATCGACCTAAATTGTTTAATATTAGCAATTCTGTGATTTTCATTGAATGATTGTGGTGAATGTATAAAAATGTAAAATTACCAAAACAAGTGTCCACACATGCTGACAACTGCATCTCGGGCTGTATCAAGACAGATATTGCATTCAAACATTCGGTCATCTTTCTTCTCCTCTTCTGCAGCCCCAGTGGGTCCGTCCCCTTCAGGGTTTGGTGCTGAAGGCTTCGGCCTTTCTGTTGGATTTGATAAAGGCATTCTAAGTGATGTACACTAGGTGTTCACAATATTTGCTTCTGCCTACACCATCTAGAAGAAGAGAACGCAATGTCAAAAGTTTATCAGCTTGTCAGCACTGACGTGTTGTAAATTAATTATTTAAAAATTCAACCTTCAACTGTTTCCTTACATTTGACGCTGGAGACGAAGAAATCGATGCTGTCATATGGTTTCTAATTACCCCTTGGATTATTATTATTGTTCAGGTACACATTACTAAAATATAACAATCAGGTGACGCGACAGAATGACAGAAATTTTAATTGAGGAAAATTTCGTAAACAAACGTCATTTCGTACCACATTACCAACCTTATAAACCGCAAAAATAATAAACCCTAAATCAAAAAAAAAAAAGTTTAATTTCTTTATGACAATTTTATTTTAATAAGTATAGAGTAGACAAATTAAACTGTAATAACCGTAATTTACAAAACTAAAATAACAGATTATAAAATATTTGTCCACATCGTATTATGAACTTTATAAAAATTAGTTTTGGGGAAAGTCATATTGTTTTACAACAAATACACAGGATGTTGTCGAAATTTCAAAAGTTTGACATTTCAGTAACATATTCCGCAAGAGTGACGTCATGTTGCCATGGAAACCAAGGTTTTGCATCGTGTTTATTTTTCATCAATAATTTTGCGTTGACATAACCTCACTCTCAGTTTGACGAATTATAAATGTTATTATTTCAACTTTTTGCTAAAAGTCAAATCCAAAGAACTATTATTTGATAATATTACTAAATTTTAAGAACAATGATCACGTGAGTGTTCCAGAACAAATTACGTTTAGCAGAGCCTTAACCAGCAAGCCTGGAAAAATTTGTCATGAATCGATTAACTAAATTATTTTATTATTTTTGAGCGCAATAGACTTTTCCTGTTGAAAAATCAAACTACATAATAATGTTTACTTGTTCAAATGCCCAGGAGTAAATTCAAAAATATGAGAGAAATATTTAAAACTTTGTTATTGTGCTATCAGACACTAATAAAATAAAAAGCAATTAAAAACTAAGAAAGCCGCTTTTGATCAAATTAAAATTCTCTATCCTTAGTTTGCTTAAACCCTTTGCTTTCCATAAGTTCATTACATTCATTTCTGGTCAAAGGCTTCAGTGAATGGCGCTCCACAACATCATCATTTTCGTTGAGAAACAGCAGCTCTGGGGGCGCCCCCTGAATTTTTTTAAATTCTGCATTTTCGTACTTGGGAAAATCTTCATAAACAAACGATTTAACTTCGCTTAACCGATTCAGTTGGCATCCAGGACAGCTCTACAAAGACAAAAAAAAGTGAGGTTATATTGATTGTGGAAAAGACCGAAATTAACCTCTAATCGAACTCGCACAATTTCATCACTAGCACTAATTGACAGAAATATATTAGATAAACAGAATATCAGGCAGATGAGGCTTGTTTTTGCTAAAAAACGTATCATGTTGAAAATCTTAAGATTGTGTTCAAAAAAACACACAAAAACAAATATGGTAGGTAAGGTCACAAAGCAAGGTATGGTCACGTCGTGTGTGACTTGTGTCTTGTGTCATGTGTTGTGACTTTTATCACTCTTAATCTTATGACACTTGACATGTGATTGACTTTGACAATTGTCATGTGTTATGTGCATACACTGTGCATATTAGACAACTATGATCACATCACATGCGATTAAGTTATACAGCGTAATCAACAATGACTGTTTGAGTTGGCAAAACTTTTTTGAGACTTTTTTTTATTTACCTAGTTGCAACACTATAATCAAATACGCTTGTTTGACAAATATTTGACATAACGCTCATAAAAAAAATTGTAGATTATGTCTCAGCGACTATCTTTTTAATTGGTATCTGTCAATGATGTTAGTGTCAAAGGTATCACCCGTCCATAACAGAAAGTGGTTTCAGTTGTACCATTTGAAAACGAAATGTAAGATTGCAAATTTAAACAGTCCTATTAGATTACGCTGTATTACAATAGCCAATAATACAGGGTGTATAATATTAACATAAATTAAGAGCGGCTATGCTTTTTGACAGCAGGTCTTAGATCGTCTTAGATAAGGTCGCTTACGCAATAGTGTAGAGATTTTTGTGAATTTGAATTTACATTTTAATTGATAGCTTCAAATTTATCGACCGATCTTTGGATCAGATTAAATTATAAATTTTTTTTTTTTAGGAAAATTTTATCTCGCATATCTTTTCAATTATTTAGGAGTCGAAGTTTAGGTAAAACATATTTTTTGCTTCCGTCAAAACACATAGAAAATCAAGTAGCTGTTGTATACGCAAGGCAAAAACAGTTATTTATAGTAATCCAAATGGAATAACGATATATGGTCTTTCCTTTGCTGTAAAAGCCTATAGACCACTGCCCAAAACACTATAAATCTTCAACTTTTAGGCAAACAGCACATGTTTGGTTTAAAATAATATTTGCTCGTATTTCGTATCTTTAAAATATGGCGATTGACGAATTATTCGGTATATTTATAATAACTGTATTATAAATATTTGTAATAACTGAATAAAAAAGAACTAATTATGTATTTAAATGCAAAAACGTTGCAAATAACATTTTCATCTTTCAGAAACAATAGCTTTTCAAACATCTCATTTTATATTATGCTTGTTTACAAATTTAGACCGGTTTGGAATAATCTGTCGATCTAATCATTGTCTAGTAATAGGGGTTTATAGTTTAGACTTTTAAATACAGCCATATAACGTTATTTCACTGGACTAATATACGTGACTAATGCAGTAACAGATACTTTTCAAATAAGTGTCAATTGTGCAGTCAGGGCCTACGTAGTTGGACATGAATTTAGAAATTCATAAGATTTTTGGTGCATTTTCAGTAAATAATTAGAACTCTGCTGCCAATTTAACTGTCAATAGTGTCAGTGTCAATAAGTTGTTTAGGTTTACAGAACTTCACATAAGCACTGAAGTTTCTAAAGAGTTGCAATAGTGAAGGAGAGTGTGACATTAGTTGCCATGAAAACGCACGCCGTTAAAGAAAAATTTTGTTTGACAAGCAAAAGTGAGGTTAGGATAAATTGATAAGTCTGGCTGACAGTGCTGACACCGCTATTCCATAAAATTGTGTTGTGTAAATGGGACATTGCTTTAACCAATGGAAAGAAAGTATTTTAAATGCGATTTTGAAGATGTCTTGCCAACAGCCGGTGTATATATATGTATATATATATATATATATATATATATATATATATAATTTCAAAAATTAAAGGTAGCATGAGCTGATTGAAAAGTTTTAATTTTCTTGAATACATTTTTCAACAATATTTGCGGTAAATGCGTTTCAATAAACTAAATTTCATATCAATAATATAGAGTTTGTAGCCAATATTGTAGCTTTATAAGAAGAGATTGAGGAAAAATATTGTTTTATTTTTTTATTAGTTTATCTATTAATAATTAAATTATGTCATTTGAAATATGTTAGTTTGCTTAATAATGCCTAATTACTTAAAATATTTAAAATGTTTCTGCTTCTGAAAATTAAGTGATCCAAGTTTTTTGATTTCCGCCAATAAATTCGGTTTTGTATTCAATAAATTTTTCAGCGAATGTAAAATTAAATCCTCGGGAAAAAATGGCGCAATCGGCATATGCTCCAAGGAAAAGCTGTGAACATTTCCAGCCATGTCTCCTACAAAAAGACAGCGTCCACTAGCCGAAAATTTGCAAACTGTGTTATTGGAATTTGTAGGAGATTTGAGACCGGATTGCGGTGCAGTCATTTTTCTTTGAAAATCCCATAGTAGAATTTCTGCGCCACGAATGCTGGCTAAAACGGTCGGATAAAGTGGATTCCAATCTACGTCTAAAACAGGCAGCATTGATGGTTCAGAGGCTACTAAAGGCTCAAAAATTCCATCTGCCCAAATTCTAGCTCGAAAATCATCTCCACATGTTGCGTATAATTTATTTGCAAACGGACTAAATTTTAGAGTGTGGACAGATCCGTCATGTGCTTTATGTAAATTCATGTGTTCATTGTAATAATTTGTGGAACATCTGTGGATAATCCCTCCACTTGTTCCAATATAATAAGTAAACGGATCTTGCGGATGCATTGCCAGACACCGCGGCTCTTCATTCCGCATAATTGAAATATTCCTATCTTCACATTTTCTTAAATAACAGATTCCTTTTAAAACTCCTTCTGACAAACGTGTAGTCATAATTTGTGTGTTTTTAAATTGATTCGTTTTAGTTTCATATCTCCTCACCGTTCCATCACCAAAACTCGCCATCAAATATTCCTTTTCGTTTTGATAAAAATAAATTATGCTCCAAATTGGTTCAAAAGACGTACTAATATCAATCCGGATTGATTCGTTTTCCCGCTTTTGAATATTCAGAATTTTGAGATTTCCATTGTAGAAGCCAATAGCAAGAATAGTTGGATTTTCCGCGGAAAATGCAATTGCAGTCACAGGATGAGCAAAATAATAACTCCGTTCCGGCTGTTGGGGATTTTTTATGTTCCACACTAAAACTATTCCCGTTGAAGATTTTTCACTATAATAATGCTTTCCATATGACACAGCAATGATATCTTCGGAATGTGGATTTAAACAAATGGCAGTTACACATTTTTTTTCTGTAGATTCATTATTGTAAGTCCAAAGAAGATTTAATGTATATTTATATTCCATGTTATTATTTGATATAGTAGAGCTTAAAATACCTTTAAATTTCTTCTGTTGCTTGTTGTAAATGTTATTTCCCAAAGTGCGTTCTACAATCAGTAAAGAATCAAGAAAATTCTTACTTTTTAATATTTTATGTAATCTTTTATCTTCTTTTGTTAGTCGATAACTTTCAATTGAAGAGTTATCATTTAGTTTGTGAACCTCTTCCTTATCGTCATAAATAATTTCACTGATTAAATCTCCAAATTCGTCAATTTCTTCTGCATTATTTTGCGGTGGATTTTCTAAAAAAGTGTCGTACATTCCCCACCGGCATACAAATGTTCCATGGTTTTTGATCGCACATTTTCTGTTTTCTATTTCTCTTGTTTTTCTTAAAGTCTCCATGGTTTGAGTGGCTACACTGAATACCTTGCGATTGCGGCCTTTTCCTATTGTTAAAAAATCATATAATTTGTTGTCTTCTAAAACAGCAGTGCTATCTGTTGAGTCTTTAGATACTGTGCTACTATGAATGTCTAATAAAAAAATTGTATCAGTTTCTTGAAGTATTAAATTGATTTGTTTTGGAATTTGTTTTTCTGCTAAAGGTGATGATGCGCAAAAAAATAATTCATTCGTTTGATCGCTTCGTTCATGGGATAAAGAAGATATTTTACTACTAATATTCATCATTGCCATAAACATCTCTTCGTCAAATCCAGAAGTTACATAGGTTTTCCGAAATGTCTGAGTGTCTCCTTCATGTTTAACTTGAAGGAGTGTTTGCTGGAATTTTTGAGAATCCACTCTACTGAGAGAAGAAGACTTATTACGAAATAAACTTGCTTCTCGGGATATATTGTCAAGTACATTAAGTTGCCGTTCTTTTCCAGGTTCATATATGTAAGGATTAAGACATACAGGAGTGACATTTACCCCAGCGTATATAATTGGAGGGTGAACTGTTTTTGACACTTGCAATATAGGCTTTGCCACCGACAAGGAACGGAGATGTTTTGGCTTCTTTGACTGATCGCTGGAAACACTAAATTTCTTAGAATTTCTTTCAGCTGACATTCTGTGTGGATATAGCTGTCGTATTTAGACATCTGTTACTTTTTGGCATTTAATAGTCCAAGACATTTTTGATTCTTATATTTATGAAACGTCAATCTATTTGTAGCTAAAACATGTCTTATTTTTAGCTAGCTCTAAAAATTTCTGATTTTACACTAGTGGACATTTCAAACAGTTGAAGTATAATAAAGAAAAAATAACAAAAACAAAGTAGAAAAACAGTAAATTATAAAAATTACCGCTCCTGTAGCTTCAAACCCTGAAGTTGTAAGTATATTTAATAAAAATTTTAAAAAGTTATTAAATTGTTTAAAAAACTCCAGTGTTTGATTTGAAGAAAAAAAACTTTTGGCAACATTTTTTGTTAAGTAAAAAGCTATTTTACTAGAAATTGGAGTATAATAAGCTACTTTACTGCTAATTTAAGTTATAAATTAGAGTATAATAAGCTATTTTACAAAAAATTTTAGAAACTGAAGTATAATAAATCACATTACTGCTAATTTAAGCTAGAAATTAGAGTATAATAAGCTATTTTACTTAAAATTTTAGAAATTAAAGTATAATAAACCACATTACTGCTAATTTAAGCTAGAAATTAGAGTATAATAAGCTATTCTACTAAAGATTTTAGAAATTGGAGTATAATAAACTACATTATTGTCTAATTTAGTTAGAAATTAGACTATAAAAAGCAACTTCGGTGCCAATTTTAGTTAGAAGTTAGAGCATAATAAGCTATTTTACTAGAAATTGGAGTGTAATAAACTACTTTACTGCTAATTTAAGTTAGAAATTAGAGTATAATAAGCTATTTTACTAAAAATTTTAAAAATTGAAGTATAATAAACCACATTACTGCTAATTTAAGCTAGAAATTAGAGTATAATAAGCTATTTTACTTGAAATTTTAGAAATTGAAGTATAATAAACCACATTACTGCTAATTTAAGCTAGAAATTAGAGTATAATAAGCTATTCTACTAAAGATTTTAGAAATTAGAGTATAATAAACTACATTATTGTCTAATTTAGTTAGAAATTAGACTATAAAAAGCAACTTCGGTGCCAATTTTAGTTAGAAATTAGAGCATAATAAGCTATTTTACTAGAAATAAGAGTATAATAAGCTACTTTACTGCTAATTTAAGTTATAAATTAGAGCATAATAAGCTATTTTACTAAAAATTTTAGAAATTGAAGAATAATAAATCACATTACTGCTAATTTAAACTAGAAATTAAAGTATAATAAGCTATTTTACTAGAAATTTTAGAAATTAGAGTATAATAAACCACATTGCTAATTTAAGCTAGAAATTAGAGTATAATGAGCTATTCTACTAGAAATTTTAGAAATTGGAGTATAATAAACTACATTATTGTCTAATTTAGTTAGAAATTAGACTATAAAAAGCAACGCCGGTGGCAATATTAGTTAAAAATTAAACGTATCTTTTTAAAAAATGATAAAAAAAAACTTTTTTCTAAGTAATGCAAACTCAAACCATGTATATAGTTGTATAGCATTTGATCCGACAGACAATAAAACAAAGAGAAAAATCTGCATAATAAAAGAAAAGTTGATTGAGAGTCGATACTGAAAAATTATTTTATAAAAAGTAGAGTTTTTGCATTGTAAATCTATTTATTTAAAAAAGGATCACTCTACTACTAATTTAAATTTATTTCGCTAACAGAATTTACATTGAATCAAAATCAAAGACATCTAGACCAATCCCACGCTAATGACTCACCCTGTATATATTTATTTCGCCTATTTCTGAAAAGGCCATAACGGTTTGGATAAAATTTTGTGTTTGGATAGAGTTTTGCTTTTAAAGTTGATCTGTTCAATTGTATTTCTTGCAAAAACGCAATTTTTAAAAAAATAGTTTTTTAATTTATTATCAAAACTGTCAAAATCTTCAGTATTTAGTTTTGCAAAAAATAAACCAGTGCTCTACGTCCTTGATTCCTTTTCAATAACCATTTTTTTGATCACAATGTTCGATTTTAGTGGTGTACCTTTGTCTAAGAACTTTTTTTTTAGAATAATTGCAATACACTGTCGGTTGCGTTTAAAATTCTGATTTTTATTTTAAACTTCTTAAGATAACGTAATGAAAATCGAAATGAATAAAAAGTTTTATTACTATATTTTGAAGTTTGTGACTAAGACAGTTTTGGCAGCTAACAAAGTTTTGAAATCAACGTCAAAATAAGCATTATTAAAAAAATCTAGTCATGCAAAACTTTATTTCACTCTTGTTAGATCTACCACCATCATGTTTATTTATTTATTTTTTATATATTTTAAGAGACTGTTTTTTCAATCAATTTTTAATCCTTCCAATTAATAATCCTTCTATATTAATCATTTAGATCAACTCTTGCTATAAAATTTGGAACATGTGTCCATTTTTTGATTAGTTCATACTGCACAAAATCATTCAAAACGTTTTAATGAGATATATTGTTTAGTTTAGTAATTTTGCGTTTATTTGTCACAAGTTCTGCTATAATGTTAATAAATATCATGTTAGAAGTTTCCAATGTACAAAACTTTACCTTGTAATAGACACACGCTGTATATAAACCTTTTTTTTATTGTTCTGGTTTCTTGGTTTTGGGGTATTTTAGGTATTTTAGCAACAAAAAAACAAGTCCAAGATGTAACTATTTATATCATAAAATGTCTTACAATAACTAATTCCTACATACAACATAATGATACAACACATGTCAGATTTGAGAGGGTTGAGATCACAAAGATCGATTGCTGTAAAGATAAATATCCTATAAGTACACCAAACAATTATTATACTAAGTAAATAATTTTAACAAAACCTGTGAGGCCAATAAGATAAATCCAATATAAGTTTTGGAGAAGGAAGCTCACATTCATCAATCACATTATTACAAAAAATTCTTTGAGCACTGAGTCGATATGAAAACAGAGCCACTAAAGCCATGATAAAGGTTGCAGTCTGATATGCTCTAAACACGTCTTAATTACAACAATTCTGGACTAGCTACACGCGGATTTCACATAAATACAAGTTAATTTAGCCATAAAAATATAAAAAATTAGAAAAAAGATTTGACTCTTTGTTTATCAAATAACAATTGGCAAACTGGCCACAAATGACGACTAAACATATTTTTTTGTCAGTTTTTTTTTTATTATTTTTACAAATCGATTCAAACTGTCTGATCACATCGGCGTTCCTGATAAAATTAAGGATGGAATACACTTTCGAACGATCAAACATCGATCATGCAATTTAAATCACTAAAACTTGTGCAAACAAGGCGCCATAGGGCCGAAGTCTTCATCACTGATTCTATTTGGCACTTCACTTTTTTAAAGAGTCTTTGCTTTATCTAACAGATCGTTGATAAATTTCTGAAAAAAAAAGAATATTAAGTACAAAAATCATACAATTTTAAACATTTTCTTGCCTTTACATCATTTTGAGGGCCTTTGGCATTTATCAAGAGACTCTGTAACAAAAATATACATTAGTTGAAACTTTAAGAATATTTACCCATATTTGTTCAAGAAGTTTAACCATTTGTAGTCTAATCTTAATAAAATGAAAATTATCTCCAATTTTTGAGACCGAGAATATAATCTTCAAAATTTTGGACTCACATATTATTATGTTTTTTTTAATTATTTATTTTTTTTTATAAACAGCGGAGATAACTCTTGGCTGCCGCTGAGCGGAGATTATCAAGCATATTTTTGACGCTTAAATACTATTAAGGAAAAGAATTTTGAAACAGCCCCAAATAGGCAATATTACCATTTCTTCGGCATTCAATTCATTCCAAAACTGATAGACATTTCTCGCATGACAGTTATAATTCTGATCAACAAAATGACATTTATTTAAGCTATGTTTTTTTGGTCTGTCAACTTGTTCCGGAAGCAAATGTGTCAGTGTACACAAAGTTGTTTTAACAATGACATTGACGTAGAACAGCTGCTATCGATGCTGTACCCAGTTTATCTGTGTTAACAATGTTTTCCAAGACCATAACTGCTGAGTTATTTTCTTTGTCCTTTGCCGGGTTGTGCCACAGTGATCTGATACTGTTGTACATCCGAGCACAAGCCGACAAAGGTTCCGGCAGCAGGTGAAAAACCTTTTATCTATCTTCAGCTACTATACCAACTTGCACATTTTTGCAAATACTACCTACTACCTCAAGATTAGAAAATCATGAATAAAACCACATCGAACAAAGAAAATGTAAATAACTTTAAGATAAAGGAAAAATCTAGTTTATTCGTAAATAAGAGAACAGTAGAGTATTGGTCCTCTACATTATTTATTCCTCTAAAAGTAAAGCAAGAATCACCAAAACGTTGAATTTTTGAACAATAATTCAATTAAAAAAAATAGTCTTCCGTTATTCTCGTATTCGTCATTTGAAGAAAATTAATGTATCCATCAAATTACTGTTTAATGCTTGTTACTAAGAAGAAATATTGGGAAAAAACAAATAATACGTTGGAAAAACGGTCAGAAAAAATGATTTAACATAAGCAAACTCAAAATAATGTCGAATTCCATAATTGAAATATTTATTGGCAGAAACTCAAATACTTGCCAGTGGATTAAGGAGTTTAATAAAGAATAGAAAAATGTTTCCAAATCGACAAAAAAAAATCTTTTTTTTTAACTTTCCCGGTCAAGATTGGTAGAATTTCCTGCATCCTATGTTGGCTTTTAACTATTGATATTTGTGTTATCAAAGACAGGAAACGTCGGGTAAACAAAGTTTATCGCGAAACACATTATCATTATGTATTTAGATAGCACCAGAAAGTAAATATTTACAAAAATAAACTTATAATAATAGTTTGATTTACAATTTCATTGTATTGTATGTAATTGCGGTTCGAAAACCTTTGAAACAGTAATAAAGAGGTTGTCGCTCAGCAGGCACAAAGTGTTTTTTCCAACAATAGATTTCTAGCCGCGTCTAGCCAACCAGCGCACTTTTTACGGATTTTAGGTCACCTTCTCCCTGTCTACTACCCTCCCCCATTATTTAGACATAAACATAAACAATTTACAAATGAAAATATTTATGCATTTTTTAATCAATTGTTACAATTTTTAGATAAACATTGCAGTCCTTCTAAGTTTAGAAACTAAAACCATAAAAATTATCCTTTTTTCCAAGATTAAAAAGATTTTTGAACGAAATTTTTAAAAAATAAGAGGATAACTATTAGATTAGTTCATAAATTCCAAAAGTATAATCAAATGTAGAAATATTCAAAATAGATGAAACAGTCACAAATTATTACTAGTAAAAGATCTACTGGTAGGTTCTAGACTGTTTAGAACAAAGTATTGCTAACAGAGTGTTTCGAATTAAATTTTATTTTATTTCTTGGCCCGTGTGCTGAGTTTCTTAAAAAAATAGTTTTTATTTTAAACAATCCTTTGTTGATAAATTCGCAAAAAAGTTGGAACACATTTTGCAAAAATTGTGTTCCAAGATCAAATTGTTGTATTAAGTAACTAGAGATTATTGTATTTATATTATATTTTAAATGTTGATTATAAAACACTAGTGTTTTATGGGTTAAAAGACACAAGTGTGTTATAGACCTAATAATGCAATTAAATTCAGTTGGGTTATTACCATTGATTATGCAAAAATGTTTTTAGCCGACTCAATATTTCCGCTTCATCTACGGAATAATTTATGAAAAAAAACATTGTCCGCCCTTATCCTTGACATTTATAATAAATATATAATTTAGTAACGGTTTTACAAAAAAAAAATACCTGTAGATGCCTCCGTCTTTCATCGTCGTTGTCCATATCTAGAAGCTCATCTATGTCAACTTCGACTTCGTCATTATTTACATCGTCTACTTGTTTCTGAAACAAACAATAACAGATATTAACGCCCATGTTATGAATTGATGATTAGCTGACTCGACAATCGAATGGAAATTAGAAATTAACATTTAGATGTCATTTAAAACTTTATATAACAATGATAATATATTTTTTTACGATCTGGAAAGTTGAGCCATAATTTTCTTAAATAAAGAAATAAGCGTCTTATATAGCTACAAACAAGGATCCACAATCCCAAAAAATATTTGCTGTCAAGAATATTAAAATGCTTTTTACTTCTTTGATTTCACAAATTGTTTATTGTGATAATAAAAGTAGCTGCACCATGAAAGGTATCGTGCAATTCCTCTTATTAATTGATCATTAAAAAAGAATTCGTCGAACCTGAATCTGTTGGATAAAAACTCGATATCCCACCCGTCACACCACAAGGGACCTTACAAAGTGGGATGAAAAAGCCATTAATTTATAAATATTTATAATAATAATTATTTTTTCACAATATTAACAGGTATAAGCGAAAGTAAAACTTTATGGGGTCTTATATGACTGATTTGACTACATGAAAATATTCATCCCAGGAAGAAGAGCAGGTTAGTAGTCACCATCTCTAATTTTGTTTTGTAGAGTGCTAGGATCAAAAATAATCTCAAGTTCTAGTTTATAACAAATCTGAGAGCTCCAAAGGCTTGTTTGTTTTTCGCTGAAAAATTATTGGTTAAAACAATTTTTTAAATAATGTAAGACATTTGCCACATTTTTAAACGCAACCAGTGCTTTTGAATTGTCAATTTAATCTAATCTATGAAACATCAAACTATCAATCATATCAATCAAAAACATTTTCGTTGATTCTCTAATATTTTTTTGTGTACAAATCCTACAAATTTCCATAACAATTAGCTTTTAGTTGTAACAACACATGTTGATGTTAATGAAAGCACCATATTGCATTTTTGTGACCCAATAATTGATTTATTGTAGAGTAGATATCTAACACTAATCTCTTAATTGATATCTCTTTAAAACATCACGAATTTTTTGTTCGAAGCAGGTGCTTTGTTTTAGTTTAGAGACCATATTGAAGGTCATTGTAAGAGTTGTTGGTGGATGATGGTTGTTGACCCTCTTGCTCATACATCATGGTTGTTAGTCATCGTAATTGTTCATTCTCAGGCATTTCTCCACATTTTTAAATGATGATAAAACCTACCTATGCATTGGTTCTTTGTGACCGCTTGTTGTTGCAACATTACATGAAAAAAGACTCTTGACCGAATGGATAACAAGAGTGACTAACCATTCAGGTAGTTCATATTTTAGCACTTCTTAGTCAGAAGAATGAGGAACAGATTACTGCTCGAAAGGCTTTCTTAGTGTTCTTCTTGCAATAAGAAGTAATACAATGACTCAAAATACCTCAATGATACTATACAATCAATCAAACATACCTATTCGATGAATTCTAAAAAAAAAAAATTATATACCGCTACAATTTTTTGTGACTTTGCAAAAGATTTCGATTGTGTTAGTCACAGCGTACTTATTAAAAAATTAGAATTTTATGGTATTAGAGGCATTCTTTTGAAGTGGTTTGCATCCTTTTTATCTAATAGAGCTCAAATTGTAAAAAAAAATGACTCTCTTTCAAAGTGTAAAAATCTTGATTGTGGTGTTCCTCAAGGCTCGGTTTTGGGCTCGGTGCTTTTTTTAATCTTTATAAATGATATTGCTGATCTTCGAATTAATGGTAAAATTCGGTTTACCCTTTCGGGAAAATTGCACAATAAATCAATTTGAATGCATCTTTAAATTAAAAAAAAGAGCTCTTCGCTACACTCTTGGATTGACAAAATACGGACATTGTTGTCCGTATTTTGTCAAACATAAGATTCTAACACACTCTGCGCTGTTTATTTTAGAATCAGTCTGTCTTGTTCGCAAACACTTTGACGATATTCCAATAAGAAATTTTAACAGTGTCTACTTACCTCTCCCTTCATCTGAACTTACAAAAAACTCCATTTTCTACTAAGCAAAAAAAATTTGTAACTCACTTTCCTTTCACCTAAAGTCTTCTTCCACCTACGTATCTTTTCGCAAAGTGGTTAAGTTTTATTTAGTTAATAAACCGTTTTACTCTTTAGCTGAATATATGTAATTAATAATTTGAAAATTTTTTAGGTAATACTAGTCCATTAGTAGTTCTAGAATTTGTCCTTTTAGATGTTCTATTTTTTATGTGTTCGTTTGACATTTTTTGACTAGTGGTCATTATCTCCTAATATGTTTGCTATTCGTTTTGTCTACAAATTTTGTAATTTTATGACAATCAAACTTATTATTATTATTATTACAATGTTTGAAATTGTCATACTATAACCTATCTGTTGCACTATACTTTCTCTTAAATACAATAATTGTAGTTAAAATTATTGTAAAAATACATAAAAACAAATAATCTATCACTATCTTTCAGCAGTGTCCCCAAAAATTAAAACTCATATAAATTTAACTTATAAAAAAAACATCTTTTTTTTCTCAGAATGAGATTGTAATAATTAATTAAAAACCAATATCTTCCCATAGATATTAATAATTATACAAATTTAATAAAGACTTCATGTAAGCACTTATTTTTTACAGTGTATTTTCAGTTACATTTGCAAGGCTACGTAAACAACAGCTCATTTATATCGAGTTTGTCCGATTAAAATAATAAATTGTCTCTCTATTCAAGATTTTTCAAAACTGAGTTCTTTAAATTCCACATAATTTTCGGCTTTTTCATTCTCGTCCAGGAAAACCCTAGATTGTTCTGAGATGGCTCATTAGTTTAAATCTAAAAACTAAAGTATAATCGAAAATTTGATCACACATGCCCCCCTCTTCCCTCACCCTATTTATAAACGTTTTAAGTTTTTATTGTCAAGTATACTTAGAAATAATGACGGTTTGCATTCTAAGTTGTGTCTAATTTTGATCAAAACGTTGCACCTGAGCCAAGACATTTATTTATAAATATCAAAGCACGTAAAACAAACAGTAGTGCTTATTTAATCGCGTTCTTAAAGTTTCAAAATTAAATAAAAAAAAAAGAAGAGAATTATAAAAATATTCAAATGACAGTTTAATGTCTGCAATCAATATCAAAAATTATTTGATGATTAAAGAGAAACCATCATTGAGTTTATCTACGTTTATTGCTTTGTTATGTATGACATGAATAACATCTGCTACCATGGAATAAATTATTCAAAATGCTAAACAATTAGGGACCTCATCACCGTCACAAGAAGAGTTATCTTGTGTTTACTTCAGTAACATATGGAATTATTATTGAAAGCATGTGTTACAACCAATTATGTAAATACCATTAGTTCGTATAAAATTATTTGTTTTGGTGTTAATTTCTTGTTTTATTTTTAACATAATAGCATTTTTGTGACTCTGGCAGTGTGCCCGGTGCTTGTGTCTATTTTTGGTACTTCATAATTATCCAAAACACAATAAAGTCTGTAAAACTGCAGAATAAATACCTAAATATTGTTGTTGACATTTTTCGTGTCCTAAGAATTATCAGATTATAAAAAGCTCTTAGAAACTTAAATATCACTGCTAATTATACTATTCAGTTTTTTAGATTTATTTATAAGAAAACTTAAAAACAAATTTTTAATAATTTTGTACATATACAAAATATGTTGGTGCCTCCGTGCACTTAAACCAAAATGTATGGCCTAAGTACCTACAGTAAAATCACCCATTTAAGACATCATAAAATTTTATTGCAATTTTAAATCAAAATAAATTGTAAATAAAGCATAAATCACTTGGACAAGCATCAGGTAACGCTGTACTTTATAGTCGTTGAAAGCCCATCTAAAATGGGCAATATGTAGAGAAACTGTACCCCCTAAGACGATTCGACATAAAATATCGTTCATTATGTGAAATATCTTTTCCAAAAACCATTGTTAACTGTCAATGGAGTTAATAGGGTAATTGATTGTACTCCTGTCACATCCAATGGATATTTTGGGCAATGTCTTTCGAAAATGCGTGAATTACGACTGAGGAGTTTGTTAAAATGTTGAGAATCAATTCCAAGAGATAAAATTCGTGAGTTTAAGGCACCACCAATTGAAGATTGCATGTATTTGTACCAAGCTACCAATAGTAGTTTATATTTTCAACCAAAACCTACAGTGACATGATTTTAGTTTTTCTTAATGACTTAATTTTGTCTCGTTCAAGTGACCAAAATCATCAAAAATTTGCTCTTCACTAGGCTTATATTCAATATCCTGGAAATTGTCGGTTGTTAACAATTCTGTAACAACTCTTGAACAAAATACTATCTTGTTATGCAAAAATACTGTTTTGTATTAGTAGTAGTAATAGAGTGTTACTTTTTTGTATAATAGATCTGATATCTATTTAAACATTCCAACGCCAAATTATTCCATACTTTTACATCTATGAGTTCAAAAAAATAGCGACTTATGTTAAGAAAAGACTAATGTAATAAGTATAGAAATCATGTCCAGATGGTAATTTTGTGACCTACATATTTGTTTGATCATCTAATCTGCGTAATTCCCATGCTTTAATAAGTTTATTTCCTAATCTTCAAACCAATGCGGAATTAAAAAGTCACACACGTGTGCGTCACTTCAACTGATGTCACCCGCATTCTTCATAATGAGAGAAACCGATGCTCAAATTAACTAAGTTTCGGTTTTTCCTGCTACCTCATTGTCTAAATATACCTCTCTTCGTTTCATTTAAAAATAAAGATCTTCGCAAAAGACAGCAATCGAGTATAAAAATATCGAGCAACCAAATTTTAATATAGACTATTTATTTGATTACAAAACAGTCATGAAAGTTAAATCATCCCTTAAAAAGTGATGATTTGGTGTTTAGAATTTAGAATGAGTATTGGAATAATAGCTACATAATTGTGTTTGGCTTTCCATTCAGACTTGAGATGTTTTGTATTTCTAACAGTACTTTATTTTCAATTGTGGTCGTATTCGATTCTTTATGGCCAAATGGCTCTCCAAAGATTTCATCTGAGACGTAAATTCGTTTTACGTGTGGTTGATCAGGATGAGAAACTGTCAATTTGGCCGAGGCTTAGGCAGCATCGAGGAGCTATTACAGCTAGACAAGTTACAAATCTCAAATAAGAGATTTCTAGCCAGCCAAGCAAAAGCTGCTGGCACTATGGCAATTGCAGCGTGGTATAGAGTGTTCTGTTAGTACGGTTGTTGTTCCACCATATTTAAGCTTAACTCTATTATGCTGATTTTGCCATCTGGTGTCATCTCTTGAGTTTTTTTAGCTCTACAACTGGCATCCTACAAGCTTCATCAATCTTTTTGAAAAAAGTTGACTTCTACCTTGAAGAAGTAAAACACAAAAGTATTCGAAATGGCAATGCTCCACCTGTTTTTCGCCACACAATAAAAAAACCTTGTCACTTCAGGACTTTTAAAATCAATTGTGAGAACTGTTTTCTCGGAAACAAGAAATATCAAAACTGTCGTATAAGAAGATGATAGCAGACACCAAACAAGCTCCAGTCGACAGGGCACTATTTGCCTTGAGGAAACGATTGAAGAGCTCTACAAAAGTTAGTCGTCTTAAAAAAAAGACTGGGTAGGTGTAATTCAGCAATTCCAGTTATTGTTCAGGGGATAGCTGATGAAATAAGAAATCCAAATCTGCCTTGCTTTTAAATTTCCATCATGGGAAAGTTTTTAAAAGTTAAATTTTTCATTTAATTTTTTTATAAAAGGTAATGGATAAAAAAGTGTATCATTGAATTGGAAAACCATTAATTTTTTCTCACTTTTTCATTAGAAAAATTCATAAACATAAGACAAGCTGACACGAATTTAAGGAAGTTGTTATCATATTAAAGACAATTAGGTAATTGTCTTTGAAGATCAATGTGAAAAACATTTATGTAATCTTAATTTATTATTTTAATCTCGATTATATCCTGATTACATTATATTAAGCCTCCATTAGTTCAATGTCTACTCTAATTTTGATAAAAATTTATTATAGCCATGGCAAGAAACTTCAAGGGCTGTTAATATTTAAATTATCCGAAAATATCCTATATTATTTCGTCTATACGAAACTGCACGATTTTCGGCCTAACTGACCCAAAATCGATCAAATAATTACCTACTCGCTAGAAGTTGAAACCTTGACTTTAACAAAAATTAAAAATTAGCATCAACAACTGCCTAAATTACTTCGAAATATTATAACGTGCAATTTGCTTGATTTGTATAGTTGCTATGCTGATCACAAAAAGTTTATTAATAGAAAATCATGCATTAATTGGAGTCATAAATAAACAATTTTATGTTATACAGCGTATTAAATTTCAATGATATGTGACTGACGAGGCTAGAAAGAAAACGTTTTTTTTAATCCTTTTTTTGTATCCACTTTAATCTTCGTTTGTCTACTCCTAGTTAATAATTAACTTGTGTAAACATAAAAAAAATTTCACAAAGCATCTCTACTTAAAAGTGACCAATTTTTTTGTAAATATTGAAAAAACGATTTTCTTGCCGGATGCCTTTTTTGTATAAATATTTGCAGCATTTATGTAGGTCTTTATCTTTGTTTATATTGACATTTGTTTTACCATTCCATTAGATAACAATAATTTGCATAACCCGGTACTCAAAGATAAGAATAATTGAATTCTATGAATTTGATGATCAAATAATAATAACCTTTATTATCCGAAATTGCCTCAAAACATCTGTTATCAGAAATTCTATATCAAACTAATTTGTGCAGTGATTGGTGCAGCACAGCAATAATTATCGGAACGAGCCATATGTAAACTCGTATTGTATTTCAGCTGCCAGGCCGAAAGCGGTAGGTAAGCTGACCATTTTATTTTAGACAAAAAAGGAATACGTCAAATACAAGACGGGCATCTTATTCATGATTTTGAAAAACATTGTCCAAAATAAAAAAAAATGTATTGAATTGTTGTACTTAATAGATTTATTAGAACGGTTTATGTAGTGAGGGGAAAGAGGTGTGTGCACAGTCGATAGACATGCACCAAGGTAAATTTTATTCGACTTTCAAAGTTAATAATAACTTTAATAATAAAAATTCTTTATTTTCCAATAGCTACAGTCGCGGCTACCCAGTTGTGCACGATAGCTGAGATAAAATTCTTCATTTTTCAATAGATTCTCAATCTGGATTTGTCCAAGGCTTTTACATTAGAATTGAACGTACTACCGAAAGCAAACATCTGCTTTTCTTTCTGAGCAACTGACTAGAATGCTGGAGTTTTCAAGAAAAGTACCAATGCTAGTACCAATTTACAGCAGTACCAAGAAGAATGTACATACTGCTGATTTATAGATTGGCTACAAGCTACAACTTACAAAAGCGCCATGACCAACAGTATTTTCTACTCCGATAACATCAGTTCGTAAGAAGTCCATGCTTCAAACAGTCCTAATAGTCAAATTGTTGTGAGACAACTAGTCAATTGTTCAGTAAAAGCGCATTGGAAAATACGAAAAAGCGAGTAGGAAGTCTGATGTTTACCAAAATGTGACACTGCTTCTTGTAAAACAAATATATATGTTTAGAGCATATTATTATTAGAACGTCTTAGAGTGCCAAAAAAACCTGCTCATTGACATTTAAATACATTTGTGTTTGGTTTTTCCTATTGGAATTTCACTAATGTTGTTTTAAAATTTTGCGTTGCTACTGGAAAATTAAAACTTCAACAAGTAATAAGAATGATGTTGTTTAACAAACATAAAATCAAAAGTATACAGCTTGCAAAAGAAAGTAACCTGTGAGAACTCATCCTAGAACCTTTCCACGTTTCAAGACTTTCTTTTTTAAAAAATCCTCCCTTTACCCCTAATCTAATACTATTAATGATGCAAATTAAGACAATAACGTTGACATTCATGACTCCTATAATTTTATTTTCTATACGTAAACAAATATAGTAGCAGTTGCAATCGTTAGATTAGATATCACTCGTTTAAACAATATTTTGCAAAATAAGATTACGTTTGAAACCGCATTTCCTTTGACAAGACATCACAGACTGCACTATTGGATTAATTCCTCATCAGAAGTGGGGAAAATAGTAAGTAGCAAATAAGTCAATAACTATTAACTTAATTATAAATATTTGAAAATATATTTAGCACTTTTAGAGTGACCGGAACTAATTTGCTTAATTACGGATTAAATTAAACAAGATCCAACAAGAACCTAATGTGTATTCATTCCGATTTCAGCTACAATCCAAGTGTTCATAAACAAAAAGTTTAATTTAAAAGTTTTTGCGTTATTTTTCTGCTTTTATAACTTAGTGAAATCAAGAAAATAAAACTTACCGAAGTTTGGTAAAGCTTTTTAAGCTCTTCATAAAGCCACATTTCCACAGCCAAGCGTTTTCGGATGAGACTCATTTGATGATGCCCGTATTTGGCAGTGAGAAATTTTTCTCTGCGCTCCTTGATTTCCCCTTTGTCTTTGAAATTTACATGAAGTCCGGTTTTTGAGGGAGACCTTTCTGATCTGACATCGGCCAAAATTCCTGCAGGTGTTGTTCCGTTTGTATAAGCCCCCGTTACGCCACACTCCATCTTTAGTGGAGGTTTCTGAAAAACAAAACAACATATTGTTGTTAAACTTTATGCAGCTATGTGTACTATTTTTGTCAGAATAAGCCAATTTTGACATTAGATCCGAATCGCAGATGCGTAGAGAGATATTAATTTAGCTTGATTAAAAAAAAAACAAACTTTATATTTTCATTTTAATAAAATAATAATATTATCATCATTATTTGTCAAAGACCATGATAATTTTTAAATCCAGCCAAATTGCGGTGGCTTTAGGACAGGAAAGGTTGAACATCAAAATATAAATTAAAACGAGATGTTGAGGTACAAACAAGTAAAGAAAAAATATAAAAATATTCTAAAAACTTTCAAATTATACTAATAATAAATAACGCCAAACTGTTCTTTTGTGTAAGTTGTCATTAAAAATACCAAATTCATTAAGAAGGCTGATTTTGTAAAAATGACAAATGAACGTAATTACCAATAATTTCCAAGTTTAGTTTACTCCTAACAAAAAAATAAAATCGTGACTTAATGCAATAAATTTGCGTGATTTCACAGCTGTTTCTTTTGATAAACCTCAAAGTCATTCGAACTCTTAAGTAAGTCACCATCATAGATTCTTGTTTGAGTAAATTTGCAATGACGAATAGTCATTGCATGACGAATTGCCATTGGTCATTGCATGATAAATATTGCCTATCGTTTCTGTAATATGGTAAAAATAGCAGCATCTATTAGAAGCCCTTTGTATCAAAATCGGAAAACTATGTTTCTACGTATTGATGCTAAAAGCCTCTCCTTATGATAGATATCGACTTTGATAGAAAACAGATATGTAGATAGTTTTTGAGACAAATAAGGAATATCTGTCATTAGAAATAGCTTTTAGCACCAACACGTAGAAACGTGATTTCTCGATGCTGATGGAAATAGCTTCTAATAGATGTCGCTATTTTTACTGATAATCAAAAATAAGATAAAAGACCTGTCTTAACCCACCGTCTTAATCACCCCAAAAACTTCAAATGCAATCTTCTGTCCGAAAAGTATAAAAACTGTAATTAAATAAGTTTCTATAAAGCTCTGAAATGGCTCAAAACTTCTCTGCGATAATTCAATTTCGGTTATGTTATTTTTGTTTTCCAACAAAATATAGCTATAAATCTAAACTAGAGTCAAGTGAAACGCGGCGAAGGCGGTTTTTATTTTTTTAAGGGTAGACAACACGTCTGCAGGCTGCACAGCATCTAGGTATCTATCGATTTTATGTTCCAAGGGCTTCAGTTGGCTTTGGGCAGGTGATACACTAAAACCGTCTGGAATCAACGAATCTCTTTTCAGAAAAGGAAATTGCGGTAGGAAAACGAAAGTTTTATTGGCGCGAGGTCATAGCTTTATTAAATTATTTTCTTAATAAAAAAACGGTATTAAGGCTAAGATTTACGAGCCGGGAGACCATTACTTGCACTTTGTCGGGCATGTGCCCCATCAAAACCGCACTTTAGTCAACATTTTTTTTTAAATAATAAATGGACTTGACTATCCTCGATCTTAACTTTACTGACATTCTATCCATATCTTTGGGATAGCTTTTATGGCATTTTGTTCAATGTTTGTGAATTAATTACAAATTAAGTTTTTTCAAAATTACAAATGCAACATTTTCTATAACACTTAAAATAATTCGTTGAAAAAAAGAGTTTAATTCTCGACAAAATGACAACGAATGACTGACTCTCAAGTAATTTGGAGGTAGCTGAGATACAAAAATATAGTTCAGAAGGATAAAAAGAGTAACAAAAGTGTTTTAAAAAGATGCATCTAGCTGACGAAGCCATATTACAATCGTAATGAAAATGACTGCTTTCATCAGAGCGAGCATACATTAAAACTTCAAAAACTTAAGAATGTACTTCTGGAGAATAGAAGTTACAAATTCATGCAATAAATATAGCGGTTTTTATCAAGAAAAATACAGATAGGGATAGAATCTCTTGGCCTTACTCCATTAGTAAGTTTAAAATTTTACAAAACGTATTGTAAATAAGCTACACGTTTTTTTATATCAAAATAATAATCACCTTTATAATAAAATAAATAAGAAAATAAATAATTAATTACCAACTTATTTATTTAATTAATTCCAAAAAAAAATAACAAAAAACAATTCTTCTTTCATCAAATTTAACAAGTTGTATTATTCTATTAGGCAGGCATGTCCTTCGTTTATCTACCAAGAGTTTAGATCAATTCTTGCTGTGCAATTTAGCTTGACATATTGAGAGTATTCGATCGTAAAACGTCAAAGCTCGTCAAAATCATTAAAGTGCAAAAATGGTTTTCAACGTAAAATTCATTATCGATTCATTTCCAAAATACAATTAAAATAATTATATCAATTATGAGATTAATAAAATTAAGCAAGCGTGGGTTTATAGTAAACAAATTCAATATTTAACAGAAAATATTCAATAACGTTTTAAACGTCTTGATTTTGAATTTAATTGCAACTAATTTAATTTCTCTTTAATTTAGTTTCTGAAGCTCATCCTTAATTACTTAAATGTTAGAATTAGTTGTATTAAGGTAATAAACTAATTGCAAAGCCTAAATTCTTAAATAATTGAAATTTGTCTTGTCTGGTAGATGTCTAAGAAAATCATTGAAAAATTGCTAAACGTTGCCAAAATTGAATAAATAAATAACTTTGACAATCATTGAACCAAAATAATTTAATACTTTTCGGTTTCAAAACATTTAAAGCTGTTATTACATTTATTTCATCGAGATTTCATCGATTACAAAAAAATCTTTTAATTGTTTTAATTACAAGATTATCGTCATAATCTCACTTTCGAAATAGATCAAATTATAATAATGTGACACCATGGTTAGATACAATTTCTTATAATTTTAAAAATCAACAAAAATACTTTAAAAAACCCGAAACGGCTAAAATCTTAAGTTGTTTCTCAAAAAATTCTTCGGCTAGTAGAGCGAAATTTTTTTTAACAATATAAATTTGACTCAAAATATAGGTCTAATAATCCTTTAAGACGATATTTTTTAATCCTGAGACAAATTAAATTATATTACGGTTTATTATCTCTTACAGTGTACACATTATCTAATAAATAACCGTCAGCATTTGTTCATGTTGTAAGATTTTCCCCAAGTGCAATTTGTTTCACAATACACCTTACATTTTGCAAAAGTAAAGTTCTCCATGACCAAACGTTTCAACGAAACGGTTGTAATAAATCGTATTCTGGACACTTTTAATTTTTAACTGAAAGCAACACTTATTAAGAAAACCGAATTACAAAATTCTAAACTGTATCGTGTTTAGATGAATCATACCTACCTATAAATTGACGATCGTTACTTTTCCAAGTGTCTACAAATACAAAGATATATATTACAAAATCTATTAAAAATTAAATTAAATCAATTGTATTTTTCTCCTTCTTCTAGGAATGACGACGCTCAATAAATAAATAATTTTCTTAACGCTAGTTTAAACATTCAAAGTGTACAACTACCTTGGCATGTTACATCAACGGTGTAATTATATTGAAACTTATGGTTTTAGTGTTTTTAGAGGATACGATACTTTTAGCTGTTCATTTGCAATTAAAATGATAGATCATTAAGCGGTTTTTTCTTATCCTTTATTTATTTTTCTCATAGAAATTAAGTGAAACTTAATATCCAAGTTGTACACAAAACTTGATTTCTACGCAAACGTATTCACACTAAAAAAGTAACAAGTTCTTCCCGCTTCTTCATCTCGAATAGACCAATAGCGATCAATCTGTGTCATGAAAAAAGTTGGTTAGAATGAGGAAAAACAGACAAAAACCATACTACATGCTAAAGTACACAACGCCTAATTAATCCACAAACATTTTCTGTTGTAAATAAATTATTAACGTCCCTATTTTAATAAATCCAGGAAGGGTTCAAATTTATGCTATGCCCTACAAATGAAATTAAAGATATATGATAGCTAGCTACCTTCTGCTAATTGCAATTCTCAACGACTATACGAGGGTCAGGTTAATAAATAAAAATCAATATAGAATAACATTTTGTCTTTCGGTCTGAGCAATATGTTCCAATTTCATTCCAATGTTTGGGTCATTAAGTGGAGTTCTCTTTTTGTCGATCAAAAGACAGTCAAATACAAGTGAAAATTTCTATATAATTTACAGTTTAATACAAATATATTTTTTATATATTCAATTGTTAAACAGTTTCAGTGTTTGAAAGCTTTTACACAATAAAGTGTCTGCATTGTAAGTTTATTTCGTTGAAGAAACCAATCCCACACTAATGACTCACTCTATATATTTTACGTTCAGCATTAAACCTTAATTGCCGTTTAAACGCCAAAGTACTTTTATTTTTTATCAATACATAAACAAATCCTCTTTCATCCCTAGAAAATAAATACATAGATTGATTTATACAATAATAAACGTTGGGATATAGCCTGGACGTTAAATTTAGAAATAGACAAAAATAGAACCGCGCTTTCCTATAATTCCACGATTGATTAATGACGCAGACAAACCTGCTAATAATTGATGAGATCGATTTGATTAATATTCACAGCAAAAATTAATTTCGAATGGCTTGTGGGTTATAAATATTTTCGAAAAAAAAATATGACGCAAAAGCGCATATCTTATCAAATTTATAGCCGTGTTGAGAAAAATCAGCGAAGTAAACACAATAGCCATAAATTAACTGTGTAATTTGCGGCTAGCTGCTTGTTATTTATCACTATTATCAATTTTATGATGAAACCAATTATTGCTATTGAACCTCTTGCACTTTATGCGCATTTGAACTATTGATCTAGGATTTTTCACAAGGACCCGTCAGCGCAGAATTGCAAAATATTGGAGGTTTTAACGTATTTCCATCTAGAAAGCTATTATAGGTCATAAAGTTATAATCAGCAGCAAAGTTGGAAAATCTCAAAATTGACTTATTACTACAGTAAAAAAATATTTTATATAAAAGTCATTAAGTTTGAATATTTTGATATTCCAATTTCAAAAGAAAAGTTAGAAACAATCATCAAGACTAGAGACTCCTGTCAAAAATTGAAAAACCTTACAAATTAAGAATGTTTCGCAATTGAAAATGTTAAAAATTAATTAACTAAAATTTATTGGTTCAAAAAGATTGATTTTTCCTTTACGATGATAAATTTTTGGCATAGTGTTGATGATGCGTTATTGTTTAGTTCAAGAAATAAAAATTTTTATAATTTGGCGTTTTTGAAGACCGATTTGATAAAAAAAATTGTTATTGAAGAGAAAATTATCAATGAACTAGATGCGCTTCAAAGCAGCTGGTATCGTTTATCGAATAATTACCGCCACAATAAAATTACTTTTTATTGCTTTATTTATTAATTTTTTAACACCTTTATTAATTGATAGCACGAAATCAGAGAATTTTTTTAAATTTTCGATAAGATAAAGTCATTAATCTATTTAATCGACCACATGATAATTGACAGCATAAACTTCTGACATGACATTTATGCTATCGCAGTAGGATACGACAATTTAATGTCAATGTCTACTGGAATTATAACTCAAAATTCAACATTTGTTAAGGAAAGTATAAACAAATGACATTGTAAATGCTGTAAGAATTTAAAATAACTTAAATAAACAGTATAAACATTTTGATTTTAGCTGCGTAAGAGCCCAAAAAAATTAAACAACAAACTAACACTTTTAAATACATTTAAATACATACTTTTAAAAAATGCTGAAAGGAGTGTAGATATTGTTCAAATGCTGATTTTCATTTATGATATAAGATTAATAACAATTGACTTTGTGATAACAAGCTGTAAACCAATCCGTCATAAATAAAAATTCAACCAGTCGACCCCAAGACTGTATAGAGCCGTCTTTACCTAGAAAGCGTAAACCAGGTAATACATACGTACAATCAAAATGTTTTTGCAAACCGTTTCCTCATAATAATAAATTTAATACTCTATAATAATAAATAATAACAACTAATAATAAATTTCTATATTGTTTACGTGATACTTATTTATTTTTATTTATGGCATGTTGGCTCTTAGGCGAGTGTTAGCGGTAACTTCCTATTGTAAGTACAAATAGCTTCTATACAATGAACACCCTCATAATCGCAAACTAACATTTGGATAAGCATAATAAAGTGCACAAGGTCTTTTTATAGATACTTTGTACTACAAAAAAAAGAATCGATTTAGAAATAATGAGAAGAAAGTGCACAAAAAATAACGTAAAACAACCATTGTTCAACACATTTTGTTCACCGCGCCTAAGAGACATATACAGGTGGTGAAGTGAGCTGTCTTCTAGTAACAAAATAGGTTTTTATTAGTTTATTATTAATAAAGTAATAAATATTTATTTTATTACAAAAATAATCAGAGCATATAAAGCAAACGATAAAATTTAAATTTTCCATCTAGCGTGCAACTTTGCCTTCGTGTTCAAAGCAAACGACACCTTCGATTAAATGAATTACCTATAACGCTTTTTTTTTTCTAAAAATAAAGTACACTACAAATCAAGCCAAAAGAAAGATATTTTTCTTGTTTCATCCGGATCGTTTATTAACCGAAGAAACTATGTCAGACCAAACTGAAGTAAAATATTGGAAAAAAACATAATTTTTGAAAGAACATAATATAATTATAAATACTGAAACCCAACACATAATTTCAAAATGTTGACAGTTATTTGCATGCTATATAGGGTGTGTGACATAGAACTCTAAAGAACGTTGTCTCACGTTTTAAATCCCGATACAATACGCATAGATTAAATAAACAAAACATTTTGACAATCAAACTATTAAAGAAGGCACTATTAAAACAAACGTGGAAAGAAGCGCCCACTTTTTTTTCTTTTTTGGCTTTGTGGAAAATCGGGTAGAAGTAGTTTGTGAACGGCAATAATATGGTAGGTAAACATGTGTAACTCTTTATTCAAAATATTTTAAGCTCGTAGGATAAATTTGTTGTGACAGATGTAGGTCTGTTAGTTGGATCTTTCTTTGTAACACTGCCTGTTTTGCAAAATAGTGTCATTAAGTATTTCAGCTGGTTGACAGATTCTTTCATTAGACATTTAATTGCAAAAATTTATCTCGTAATTTTTCCAAACAGTCAGCAGTCGAATAGGTCTTTTTGCCATTTACTTTTGTGCAGAGCACTTCAACCATGAACATTTTCCTTCTAATGTGAAAATCATTTGTGATAAAATATGTATACTTAAAGAAAAAAAACAAGACTTGCAAATAATAAAAGTCTTTATTTTTGATTTTGACATTTGAATTAGTTTTAAAAGTTCAATCAAAATATTTTCAACGCCTTTTCCAATCTAAAAACTATTTGCTCAGTCGCTTGTTCATCGTTCAATAAACTTAATCAACGTTGCTAAAGCCGGCTCTTTATAAAAGCAAACGTACTCTTTTCTTTTGAATAAAGGCGTCTATAGAGAGGCGTCTCACTAGACGTGCAGAAAAAGAAACTCTTTTGACTTTAACATATATAATAATAGTGTGGTTTAGATACAGAGTCCAATAATAAAATTACCTAAGTACTAGACAGAACTAGCTACATTATAAAAATGCTCCAAGTACACTACAAAATAGTATATTTTATGAAATAATTACAAAATTCGATTTTTTTATTTAAAAACAAATTTGTAACCTTTGCTCTTGTTTTCTATCAATACAATATTTCGTAGTAATAGCCTGGCGTTCACTGATAACAATCTATAAAATGTTGAAATTCTGAAAAACATATCTGTTTAGAACTAAATACAAACAATAGATTACTATAAACGGTAACTTGAACTTTGCTATATAAATCAAATTTCACTATCATAAAATGGGAATTTGATGACAGAAATTATCTTAGCCCTGTATAACGATAATTGAAAAAAACAAATCTCAGAGATAGTTTATCATCATGGTATAATCATTATGTGTCAAAATTTCTAGCATATCAATAGTAATTGATCCGTTTTGATCAGATCATGATTATTATTTTATTTTTAGTTGCTTGAATTTTGACACCAGATTTCAAAATATATTTTTTTAAATGTTGCAACTATTATTAATGTTATATTAATTATTATTGTCGGTCGCAACACTGTACAAAACGTTATGAAAAATTTGTCCAACGAGTTATTCAAGATTTTGGAAATTGTAACTAGCTTTCTAATAGCCGCCAATAAAAATGTTAACTTTTATTAAATATTAGTTAATTTGACATCAAATGTTTATTGGCTAAAATGTCAAAAACATGCATAATTGTTTTTTTCAATTTATATAAGAGCAAAATATTATAATAGACTAGTATTTTAAGTTTCTAGCATGATGGCTATAATTAAAAACACACTATTAAGTGCTCTAATTGTTTAAATGATTTTCTAAGCTAATCTAAATAATAATAATTAATTATCATAACTGAGAGAGGAAAGTAAAAGTTGAACAGATATATTTGCATATAAAAGATTTTCCACGCTAGTCACAGAAATTTAGAAAACTATAACAATATAAAGGTAATTTTCTACATAAAACAGTAGGATGTGGTTAATTATATCAAACCTCGTTATTTAAAGTCATTAATAAGCAAATATTTGAAAAATTAAATAAATTTTTAGACTCTGCTACCACTATCATTATCTTATGGCTTTAGAAGGTTCAACAGTGAATTGCTCTTCAACAAGACTTACATTAATAAAAATCATTAATTAATGGCTTTCTTTATGACACAGTTAAAAACAATTTTTCTAATAATTTATGATAGTAATTGTATACCCCTATAAAATGTTTTGTGCTATAAGAAAAATTAAGCCAAAAAATACGATTAAAATTTAATTTGATAGAGTAGCGACAAATGACATCATTCAAATAAAAAATAAAATTCATTTTCTTTGAGATTTAATAAAAAGCAAAATTTGATGAATGAGTTTCATAAGCAAGGCAAATCTGGGTCTAACTACAATCTGCTATCTTTGCCAAAAGAAATGTGATTTGAGATTAATAAGTACATGTAGCAGCATATGCTTTTCAATCTTATAAAAGAAACAAAATTATCCACATGCTTTTGTTTTTGGTTTTGTTTTTTGTTTTGCAAAATGAAAATCGCACTTCATACTGTTAGACCAATCATATTTTAATATTTTTTGCGTAGTAACCAATCAGAAATTGATTTATCAAGAATCTTTCATTTTTATTGGGTGGAAATCATTTATACAGATACTATACAGAATTGTAATCACCGGTGTTGTCTTCTCAATTAATTTTTTTTATTTCTCCGATGGATTTGGTCGAGAATCTACCCCAGAAACCGACGAATTCATCATTTTGAGCAGTTACCAAAATTTTATATAAATTTGCAGCAGTTGAATTTGTTTGTTTACTTTATGTTTTCATGATAATTAGCGCCAGAATAATTTTTTTTTATTTTTATTTTCTAATAAAATCTAATTCGAATGTTAGTTTGATTTCACTGATTAAGCACGCACTTAATAGATTACAAATGAAAATAATAAGAATATAATTATCATTAATGAATTTCAAATAGCTCAAATTCTTAAAGCATCAAAAAAGATTGTAGCAAATGATGTGATTAAATATAAATTAGATTTTCCATTACAAACCCGATGTTGTAATAAATTTTATATAATTAATTGATTTTGAGTATTTCAATGTTTGATTTGTATCACTGTACACTTTAATTGATAACAAGTTTAAATCTATTATTAGCACAAAATACTGTCTATTATAAAGTAGTTTACCTTTTTTTGTAATATCATCCACGAGTTTGTTTGACAACGTAGAAAAAAATAAACTTAAGCACAAGAAAATTAGGATTTTTACAATTTATTGTTTTAAAAAGTATTTTTATAAAAATAATACGAGCTGTAGTTGTTTGCTGTAATAAATATATTTGATTTTTGAGAACAATGTTGATGTAAATTTGAAAACGAATTATAGCAAAAGTCGCAATTCAGACTAAGAGAAATTTATTGAATCATTGAATGTGAAAAATAAGAATTGTTTACCTATCCATCCAATTTAAAAGCTGATTTAAAACGTTGAAAAACACCCCTTTTTGCAGTGAAAAGTAGACTAGAGCAGATTAAAACAAATTAAATTCGAGGGAAGAGAACATAGACATTTCAGAGAATGGGAAAATTCTATCTATTCAGTAAAAAATTAAAACAAAATTTTTAAAAAGTTTGAGGTTTTTTCAAAAATTTGTTTACAGTAATTTCCAATTAGACAGAGTTTTAAAACAAAATGGTCCATTTCCATTTATCAGGTATTCATATTAAAAAATTAGGGCCATTTATTTTTAAAAAAATTGGTTTCTCATACAAAAATTAAAGCAAATAAGGCAGTTGTAGAGTATTTTTTCTCTGAATCATACAGTGAAACCCTTATGCTTGTAGCTTTCATGCCTCAAAAAAATTGCCTAGAAAGCAAGGTGCATCAATCTTAAACATTTTAAGAAAATTTCAAAAAATTTAAAATAAAAAAAGTCTTAAAGTAAGCACAGTTTTTGTTTCGTCAAAATTTTCTTACAAATAGTTTTTCTTAAAAACGAATGGCTGCTTTAATTCATATAAACTCGTGTATTCAGTCTTGATTTTATAAATAACAAACAATAAATTCAATAAAACCAATGGATTTAAATAATCAGATAGACAAAAGGATAAGAAAAGAGAGAAAGAAATACTACGAAAGAAAGGAGTTCAGTGTAGAAGAAATTGAAGTAGAATGAAAGAAGAAAAAAAAGAGATAAAGTAGAGAAGAGAGAATAAAAATAAAAAAAACAAGACAGTTTGAATTAAAGTTTTTTTTAATTTTAATTTTTTATATTATATTATGATATGACACTGTTTAGTGAAAAAATTAAGCAATTATACCACAATAACAATTCTTTGATAAAATAAAGAAAAAACTATTTTCTTAGTGTTTTAATTTTAATTTAAATATTTTACAATATTGAAAAATTTTATTTAATAATTAACGAAAACTTAATACTTCAACAAACGCCAGAAATATCGTTCCTAGCAATTTGATTCTTAGACCTTTTTTGTAGAAAATTACACTTTTGGGCGTGCTGATACAATAGAATGCCACAGATCTACAATAAATATAAAAGTTTTCGTGTAAATAGAAAATGTTTACACGGTTTACAAAGCGAGTACTTAATATCAATATTAAAAACTCAAATTTTTAAGAAATTTCAATAATAGTTCAAGATAAAATCAAAAAAAAATACGATTTTCTTTTAAATAATATCATTAAATGATAAGCAGCAGTCCAATATTCAAAAATTAGGTACTACAATGTAGTTTAGTCTCCATTTAAAGAATAATTTGAATCTAAAAGTAAAATCACTGAGCAAACAATGCACCACGCTTATGATTATTTACATTTAGATTGTTACTATAGTTTTTACCATTTCTGTCAAAACACCACCTGTTGATTATCAATTAGGCAACACCGTAAAAGAAGCTAGTAATTTTTCGTTCGCAATAATTGTCATTTATAATTTGTCAAATTTTTTACATTAAATGAAAACTATACCCAGATCCTTTAATATTTGACTCAATTATTGTTTATGAAATTTCAAACAAATAAAAAAACTTAAATATCAAACTAATAAAAAACTTAAAGTCTTCCCATATAAATTTATTTTTCAATAAAATGAAAAATTGAAAAACGACATTTTTCGGCTTTTGACTTATAAATGCAAGAGCCATCTTCAGGTTTGTCACCGAAGCTTTAACTAACACTAGACAAAATAAAATAAAAATTATAAATGTTGAGGGTGAGCAAGCCGGTTGGTGTGGATGTAACGGTTTAAACATTTTTTTGAAAAAGAGTTAAAAGGCATGAACTTAAAAATAAATAAATAAACAATAAACAAAATAAACTAACTAAATATACATTATCGAGAATAATAAGAGAATGATAATAAATTAGATAAATAAAAAAGAGACAAGTCGAAATATTATGGTTGTTTTCTTATTGAAAATTTTTTTTCAAACAGTAAAAATATGTAGTTAAGTGTGATTTATTGTTTATGAATTGAAAACATAACCTTCAAATCTACAATGTCGTTTCGCAATTTCATTATGATGTGGCTAAACGACATTGCTGTTATTTTTAACTATTTTATCGAACTGAAGGCTACATTTTTACATAAAAACTTTATAAGATCGTTGAATAGATAAGTAAAAAAATAAACTTGTCAAATGTGAAGTCAAAAAGTGAAATCAGCAAAGAAAAAAATATTATTGGCTAAGGTGAAGAAAGTTAAGTACCCTAGGTAGACCAGATTCCAAACGCACTATCGTTAGCCACCTGTCTACCGAGAACTCTTCCATAGTAATACTCTAATGTAAAAAATATACTCTAACCTTATGATTAAATTTGAATTTTATTGATCTAGGTCTAAAAATTCTAAATTGTAATAAGCTAAGTATTAAGAGAAAAAAATATTAATAAATAGTATTGCCGTTCTTGGTAGGATAAACATCCAACTTTGACCTTTTTGTATCAATCTTAGCGTCGTGCTATACCCTAATTAATTATACAAATTATTGATTAAGTACTTAGAGTTTAGGTAAAGAAAGTTAAGTGCCCTACAGGTAGACCAGATTCCAAACGCACTATCTTCAGCCACCTGTCTACCGAGAACTCTTCCATAGTAATACTCTAATGTAAAAAATATACTCTAACCTTATGATTAAATTTGAATTTTATTGATCTAGGTCTAAAAATTCTAAATTGTAATAAGCTAAGTATTAAGAGAAAAAAATATTAATAAATAGTATTGCCGTTCTTGGTAGGATAAACATCCAACTTTGACCTTTTTGTATCAATTTAGCGTCGGGCTATACCATAATTAATTATACAAATTATTGATTAAGTACTTAGAGTTTATTATTAATTATAAAAGTGGTGCATTACTCACGTCTTTAAGTGTATGGTTAATTATTATTTATAAAAAATTGATTTGCTTGCCAACTTAATTAATTAGCCGAATAGAAAGAAAATAAAAGTAAAAGAAGAGATTTACATACACGTTACACATGCTCTAACAATTCCTATTAATTGAATAAATAAAATTAATTTATAATTAATTAATTAATTAATTAGAGTATTATGATGTTGAAATTCCATCAATGAATGCAGCCACATTTGTATTGAATGGACGAACTATCAATGAATGAAAACTTACTTTTTTTTTATTCAAAAATTTGAATGATTTTTTTGAAAATAATCCCTGCAAAAGACACCGCCCGAACTTAGGACCAAAAGCACCAACACAAATGCATACAGTTTTCAATAAAGACACAAACACAAAAATAGTACGCGTCCCCACGAAAGCCTGAGTTTAAATGCGATCGCAATGGCGAGGCGCGAGGCGCGAGACGGCGATGCGTGACGGGATGATGCGGCTTGAAGACGCAATCGGTAAGCTCCGACTTTTATCCGAAAATACGCTCTTAGCTTGGATTAAAGTAACATGCTGGGAATTCCCTGCAAATAGGGCAATTGATTTTTATCAAATGCAAAAAACGTAAACCAATTATAATACAAGCTGTCAGTTTAATCCCTTAGAACAGCGCTGTTTCGTTTTTATTACGTGCTCATCAGCTCGATCTATTGCAATTTATGAGATCGTTTTTTCTATATTATTATCATTATTATGTTCACCCCTCCTTTTCCCAAAAGCACAGCAATTTTGCTGGATTCAAAAATCATTACAGTCTTCGGCAAGTAATGATAATGACAATACTATTTATCAAATAATATGAAAATTTTTAAAAAACAAGCTTTGAATTATTAATTTGTTTAAAATCTAATTTAAGAATTGAAACAAAATCAACAAATTGTCCTTTAAACTAGATAGACTATGCAAGTTTGTTTTTTGAAAAATCAAGCTAAATTACTATTTCCCCACGCATCTGCGATCATATTATTTGAATTGTTAGATTTAACATTTAAAAACATTCGAACAATATGACATGAACATAATAATGCTGCTTTCTGTTTTTCCGCAAGGATTTTTAAATCCAAATCTAAAATTTTAATAATTTTACTTTGAAATAACTAAAGGTAACATTTTTACCATTTTCAAATACCAAAGATCCCTAATGGCCACCGAAAGCAGCGAATATTTAGCCATTTTTGTATTAAAATTATTATTATTATTATTATTATTATTATTATTATTATTATTATTATTATTATTATTATTATTATTATTATTATTATTATTATTATTATTATTATTATTATTATTATTATTATTATTATTATTATTATTATTATTATTATTATTATTATTATTATTATTATTATTATTATTATTATTATTATTATTATATCAGATTACTTGCTTACAGGTAAAATACCTTTACAGCAAATTATATTTATTAAGCTGAATAAAAAAAAATCGACTATTTTTTTTTGGAAAATTATACTGAAAATATTGTTCAACGTAACAAAAAAAAGTGTCTGTTAAAACTGGAGCTCTTAATTTTAATATTCAGCTGTTTGCCTCATTGCGATTTTCAGTTTTCCATAAACTATATTTTTTTTAAGTTTGGAATTTTGTAGCTTTTTGACAAATAGTCAAATTGTTTAAGTCAGAACATATTCTTGTAGGAAATTAAGTGCCCTTTAAAAAGTCTTCATTAATTTTTTGATAAAAGCAATTCTTCAAAAGTTGAAATTGAACACTAATCAAAATTTTGAGGTTTTTTATACTTTTGGGAACATTAGATTTTTTTAAATAAGTTGGTGTTTTTTTGTAATTATTTAATAATTAAAATCCTCTTACCAGTGGTGTACAAACTTAATTTTTTACGACACTTTTTTTAAAAAAACACAAACGGGGTGCTATTTAAGAACAAATTCCGGAAACTTTTGTGACGAAATGATCAACACTTTGAAAACTGGCTTAATAAGCGATTAATTCTAAACTTAGCTTCTTATTTTAATGGAGTGTTAAAAGGCGACGCATTTTACCACTACATTGTTGACAAAAGAACACCCAAAAAAGTGAAATGATAGAATCGTTGTTTGAGAAAATTTATAGAAACAAATCTCTAGATTATAATTCAAAAGCATGGGCGTTTCTAGTCCGGAGTTGAACCCAATTGAAAACATTTGGAGCACAGCTAAGAACTGGGTATTGTATAATATAAGTCTCATAAAGGATGTTGAAATGTTAACACGCCAAAAATTCGCCGAATGATAAGCCAAGCAATTTCATCTAAAATTTGTTTTATTTTGCTGTATCTCGGAAAGTATTAATGCTTTAGAACAATGTATTCAAATGTTTTTTAAACGTACTTAAAAAATTTAAAAACAAAACCATAAAAGATCAAAAAGTTTAGAAATTTGCTGCATTCTGCAACTAAAAACATTCGAACAATATGACATGAACATAATAATGCTGTTTTCTGTTTTTCCGCAAGGATTTTTAAAAACAAATCTAATATTTTGATATTTTTACGTTGAAATAACTAAAGGTAACATTTTTACCATTTTCAAATACCAAAGATCCCTAATGGCCACCGAAAGCAGCAAATATTTAGCCATTTAGTATTAAAATTATTATTATTATTATTATATCAGATTACTTGCTCAGGTAAAATACTTTTACAGCAAATTATATTTATTAAGCTGAATTAAAAAAAAATCGATTTTTTTTTTTGAAAATTATACTGAAAATATTATTCAACGTAACAAAAAAAAGTGTCGGTTAAAACTGGAGCTCTTAATTTTAATATTCAGCTGTTTGCCTCATTGCGATTTTCAGTTTTCCATAAACTATATTTTTTTTAAGTTTGGAATTTTGTAGCTTTTTGACAAATAGTCAAATTGTTTAAGTCAGAACATATTCTTGTAGGAAATTGAGTGCCCTTTAAAAAACTTTTTCATAAAAGCAATTCTTCAAAAGCTGAAATTAGACACTAATCAAAATTTTGAGGTTTTTTATACTTTTGGAAACATTAGATTTTTTTAAATAAGTTGGTGTTTTTTTGTAATTATTTAATAATTAAAATCCTCTTACCAGTGGTGTACAAACTTAATTTTTTACGACACTTTTTATAAAAAAAACACAAACGGGGTGCTATTTAAGAACAAATTCCGGAAACTTTTGTGACGAAATGATCAACACTTTGAAAACTGGCTTAATAAGCGATTAATTCTAAACTTGGCTTCTTATTTTAATTTAGTGTTAAAAGGCGCATTTTACCACTACATTGTTGACAAAATAACACCCAAAAAGGTGAAATGATAGAATCATTGTTTAAGAAAATGTATAGAAACAAATCTCTAGAGTGTAATTCAAAAGCATGGGCATTTCTAGTCCGGAGTTGAACCCAATTGAAAACATTTGGAGCGCAACTAAGACCATATTGTATAATATAAGTCTCATAAAAGATGTTGAAATGTTAACACGCCAAGAATTCGCCGAATGTTGAGCCAAACAATTTCATCTAAAATTTGTTTTATTTTGCTGTATCTTGGAAAGTATTAATGCTTTAGTATGAATTTAAATGCTTTTTTAAACGTACTTAAAAAATTTAAAAACAAAATCAAAAAAAGCTTAAAAACTTTAGAAATTTGCTGCATCCTGCTACTGAACAGTTAAAAATTTCATTAAAATAGGAACTGAGTCCAAGTAGAAAGTGCCTGCCAATTAGTTTATTATGCTATAACCGATAAAAACAAAACAATGTTTTAGTAATGCAAAAATTATACAACATTTTCTTGTTACAACATTTTGATGAATCGGTCTAAAACTTAACGAAGAGGTAGAAAGTTGTAAAGAATAGAACACAGAATTTTTTTAATAATAACTTGCATGTGTACTGTGTGTAATAAATACATGAGTAATAATATTCTGACGTCTGAAAAAATTGAATAATTATAATTAATTATGTTGCGGCATATTATCTTGCGGCATTTCATAAATTAATAACCTCTTCTTGTTTTTATAAAATCCGCCTAGATGCAGATTTTATTGTGAAACTTTGAACCGTGGTGTGCTAAAGATAATTCAAAGTATCTATTATTAAAATAAAGGTAAATCACCTTAATGTTATTATTTCTAATAATAGACCAGCAAGTAAACAAAGTATCAAACAATAATAAAAATATCTTCAGTACAACACAAAATAAGCAGCAATATTTTTCACATACCTTCCAACGAAAAAATCGTGATGACATATCAAATTCTGAAAACACTCTATGGCAGAGAACTCTTTTTAATTTAAAATCTAAGCGAGCAAAAATAGCCCAAGCAAATTTATTGGCGTGGAACCTCCCTCGTGGTAGTTTTATGCCAGCACTTGACGGAAATGCAATCAATCTATCTAAATTTACATTAAATTTTCACAAATTGTTTACGAAATATAAATAAATTGATTTCTGTTCAACATTCACTTTCTGAACTATTTAAGGCAAGCTCAGTGTAGGTAGAAAACATGGGAGACGGAAACAACAACATTTCTGCTGAAGATGGTGCCCAACTTAATCCAAAGACAAAAACAAAAAGTTTGTAATAAAAGATGTCCACAAACATAAATTCTTTGGAACTTTAACAGTCGCCTTAATATTGATCTTATAATTATCAGAAATGTAAAACCGCAATTCAAACCTATGATCAACCGCCATAAAAAAAAACATTTAATTTTTATGTGATCAGCTCAAAATTGGCATGGAAATGCCAAGAGAAATAAAAACAGCTAGGTAAAAATAACAATACGTGTGGATACTCAGAAACTCATAAATTGAAGAGAACGAACTTTCTAGAAAAGAAAAAAGTTGATCAACTTTTTTTTGACTTGTTTGTAGATCCAGAACTACTTTGTGGCTTAGAAAAACACACTTTACAATGGAAGAAAAAGCGATAGATCAAAACTTTAGTTAAATATTTTTGGTTTGGGGTAGAAATTTCTTGAAGAATCTCATCATGTAAGATCAACAATCTACTAACACTTTAGTAAAATAAGCTTTGCCATTTTTACCGGTTATTGTTGGCTGAAAAAGCACTTTGTAAAGGTCGGTTTAGAAGATACTGACAAATTTAGATTTTGATAACCGAATGTTTTGTCCTTTGAACTCAACGTAGAACAAAGCTCATACGTAGCGTTTCTAAAGCCATTGAAATTTGCGATATTGAGTGTTTAGCAGTTTAACATTTTTTATACTCAACAATAGTTAATTAACGCTTGGCTGATTTAGCAAAAATTCTAAAATACAAAGAGGCACAGGCAGCAATGACTGTTATTGCCATTATTAAAATTTCAAGCTGACGTATCGATGAAACAAATAATTTCTAATTTGTCTGAAATGCCAATCATGTGTCTGACACCACTTTCCACCATAAATACGTAAATTACAGAAAATTTCAATTTCAACTACAAAGAGCCAAGCTTTAATGCAGGGTCAGGCACTGGAACATTCACGTAAAATCACACTCACATATAAATTCGTTATCAATCAAAAACCAAATCTCATTAATTTGATGTAATAGCCTATTCAAATAAAAATGAAAGCGCATTATCCATCGGCTTTATGAAAAGATAAAGCACTCTATCAATAGAGTGCTTTAAACACTAATTAATCGGTTAATTTAAGTTTAACTACATAATTATAATCTGTCATTGTCTATAAAAATAATTTAAAATTATAATTAATAGCTATTTATTATACAAAGGTCTTATAAGGCAAATAAGTCACAAAAGAAATGTTTAGCCACGAGAGCTTGCTTGAGTGGTCTAATTTTTCTTGAGTGGCTTATTTGCTGTTAAGAGACGAGTACAATCAAGACTAAATTAATTATAATTAATTAAGAAATTAATTATAATATTTTATTGGTAATCATATAGGTAAGAAAGAAACGTTTATCAAAGCAGATGGTCTACAAAAAATTTCAGTCAGTGTAATCAAGTGGATTACAATGTTGAACAGCAAGTGTAATTTTTTTCTTGACAAAGTCTCTGCAAATTGAGTAAAATACAGAATTTGTTCTAGAAGTTATTATATACTCTATTTTGTTATAAATTGACTGCCAGTTTTAATTTTTGTATAATTATTCTCATTGCGCAGTCGTCCATTTTCCAATCGATCGCCAGCTGATGCTTTAAGTTTCCACCATTTTCCACAATGTTTCCAAATAGAAAATTTTCTGTTCAAACATGCCCATTTTTCTTACATAAAAACCAACCGAAAATGTCTTTGTTACTGTTGATTCTGTTAGGAAATATTGTAGTTAGTTATAGTGATGTAAAATTATTCCGTACAAAACGTGCCGATATTGACCTACAAACCTGCATTGACAATTTTGATATTCATCGAGATAAAATAATACGTACTCAAGATTCTCAAAATATGGGTGCAAAATATTTAAATGAAATCGATCTTGGTTCTCGAGAAGAATGTTTAAGATTATGCTGTGAAACCGAAAACTGTGACGTTTTTGTCTTTGACGAAAAGGTAAAGAGTTTAAATTGTTCAGAAAAAAAAATTTTGAGAATAATTTTGCAGAACTCAGGAAGCTGTTACTTGTTCCATTGCGGGCCTCCAGAAGATTTTAAATGCAAATTTACTCATCATGTTAACTACTCCAGTGCTGTGTTGGCTATTAATCGTCATCTACCGGACTTAGAAAGCCAGATAAAATTGACCAAACATGAACAAGATTTGTCAAAATTAAGGTACAATAGGTACAAACTGCCAAAAGTTTCAATTAGAAAGCTGTCGTTTTCAGAAAATCTGATGTTGAAGTAATGCCACCGTCTGATTTACACACTTCAACAAGTTCCACGACTGTAACTTCTAAGACAAAAAACATAGAAATCAAAACAAAATCACCTGAAAAAAGTGAGTACAAACATGAAACAAAAGCTTTTGCTTAGGAAAGCGAACAAAAAAGCTCTACATGATTTGGTTTCTTAATTAAGTTTTTAAATTAAAATGTCAGTTTAAGATCATTTTGACAAGATTCATTGTTTTACTACAAAGTGTGATATGTTTCTTAATTTAAACCTGACCTGACCTAACCTGAAAGTACATATAGATAAACAATACATATAAAATGTCTTACAGAAACTGTTTAAAAAGATAAGAAATATTTAAGCTAAATTTGTTTTTAGAAAATTTTTAAAGACGTTTAAATATTTTTAAATTGAAAATTATCGCAAATAATTTAAATTTTGTATTAAGAATGTTTTAAACCATTTCAAAGCATTTAGATAATCTTTTAAATTATTTTTTAGTAATTTAATTGTACTTTTGAAAATTTTCAAACGAATTTCTTAATTTTAAAAATTAAATATAAAAATTTTAATAAAAAATTTTGAAAACTATTAAAAAATTTTCAGAAATTTCTAAAAAACTTTTAAAACGTAATAAAAATATAAATTAAGTCTTAAAAATTTAGTAAAAATGCTTAAAACAATTTTTAAAGACGTTTAAATATTTTTAAATTGAAAATTACTGAAAATAATTCAAATTTTGTGTTGAAAATGTTTTAAACCATTTCAAAGCATTTAAATAATATTTTTCCACGTTCCACGAATTTCTTAATTTTAAAAATTAAATATAAAAATTTTAATAAAAAATTTTGAAAACTATTAAAAAATTTTCAGAAATTTCTAAAAAACTTTTAAAACGTAATAAAAATATAAATTAAGTCTTAAAAATTTAGTAAAAATGCTTAAAACAATTTTTAAAGACGTTTAAATATTTTTAAATTGAAAATTACTGAAAATAATTCAAATTTTGTGTTGAAAATGTTTTAAACCATTTCAAAGCATTTAAATAATATTTTTAAGCAGTTTTTAGTAATTTATTTGTTACTTTTAAAAATTTGTAAACGTATTATTAAATTTTAAACATTAAATATAAAAAGATTAGAGGAATTTTTTGAAAGTTATTGAAAAATTTTTAAAAAATTTTAAAAAGCTTTTAAAACTTACTAAAAAAATAATATAAACCTTAAAAAATTATTAAAAATGCTTAAAACAATTTTTAAAAAAGTTTAAATATTTTTTGTTTGAAAATTTTTGAAAATAATTCAAATTTTGTGTTGAAAATGTTCAAAACCATTTCAAAGCATTTAAATAATCTTTTTAAACAGTTTTTAATAATTTATTTGTACTTTTAAAGTTTTCTAAACGTATTTTTATTAAATATAAGAAGTTCAATAAAATTTTTCAAAAGTTATTGAAAGATTCTTAAAAAAATCTAAAAAAGTCTTAAAACTAATTTACAATATAAATTAAACCTCAAAAAATTATTAAAAATGCTTAAAACAATTTTTAATGACGTTTAATAGTTATTTACATAAAAGTCAGGAAAATTCCACATTACTGAAAAGGAGCTAAATTGATGTGCCAAGTATTTTAAAGCTCCGAGTCAAGTAAGAGATTTTACTGACGTGTTTTGTATTAAATTTTTCCGGAAATCGTAAAAAAAGACGAAATTTACAAATTTTAGATTTTTTTTTTACAAATTCCACAAAAATCAAGTTTGTCAATTTTGTTGGCAACTATAGTTACTAGAGTATCTTTTTTATTTTGCGTCTTGTCAAGTTTTTACAGTACTACTCCGTAAAATTCATTTTTCCTGTGCGTAAATAAGCAGGAAAATGTTGTTTCCAAGACAAATTTTAAACAATCCCATTTTGTGTTATAAGATGGAACAGTTTTATAAATTGAATTAAAAATAAGTTTAACGAAATTTTTTAAAAAATTCTAAAAAGTTTTTAAAACTTATTAAAAATATAAATTAAACCTTAAAAAATTATTAAAAATGCTTAAAACAATTTTTAAAAACGTTTAAATATTTTTAAATTAAAAATTATTAAAAATAATTAGAATTTTGAATTAAAAATGTTTTAAACCATTTAGATAATCTTTTAAATTATTTTTTAGTAAGTTAATTGTTGTTTTGTTAATTTTTAAAAGAATTTTTTAATTTTTAAAATTAAATATAAAAAGTTCAATAAATTTTTTTAAAAACTATTAAAAAAGTCTCAAAAATCTCTAAAAAAATGTTTTAACTTAAATCACAGATGATTTGAATAACTCATCTTTTTTTACAAAAAAAAAAACATGGTTTTCAGACAAGTTCAACAAGCAACAAATCTTTTATCATAAGAACAAAGTTTTTGGCTCATGCCAAATTTTAAGAAATTTAAAAAAATTAAACAAAAAACTGTTTAACAAACAAATAAAAATTAACATGATCCATAGCTGAAAAATATGTATACTTTCATAAATTTTTAAAATGTTTTACAAAATTTCTAAAAATTTTAATAAGTACATAGTAAGTAGTCTAGCTGGAAAAGAATTTGTTTAATAGGAAAAAAAAAAGTTTTGGCCAATATCGTCTAAAACGTGAGCTGTTAGACGTTCTGTTTCTAAAAAAAATTTACTAAATTAGAACAAAAATAACAAAAAATTACGGAGACCTTGACATTGAAGATTGAAATTTAATTTTTTTTGTAACGTTTATCAAGTTACATAAATTTTACAATTTTTTTGTTAAATGATATTGGCATATAAATAAGAGAGTTATTAGTTGCAGCGCTTCTAGTTTTTGTTCTTGTCACAATAATTTTCAACCCTCCCCCTGCGGTCTCTGTCCTGGAGGCACAGCAGTTTTGCTGGATTCAAAAGTTATTACGGTCTTTGACAAATAATGATACTGACAATACAAATTTTTAATAATAATTATTTATTACACAAATCTTTTATAAGATTGTAGGTAGTCTTTTGTGAAAAATGCACTATTACTAATTATTATTTTGTTTCTAGTTTAGACTTTGCTTAAGTTATATGCAAATCATTTGATAAAAATAAATAAACAATGTTTGAATGAATTTGGAAAAGCAGCAGTAAACACACGTTTTCAACTGTGACTGTTTTAGACGAGTACCTTTGTATTCACGCTCGCAATAACAAACTTCCGTGAAATTTTATTTTTTTTTGCATTTTTTAGTTTCGGATGGCCGACTGATTTAAATCGACCAAAATCAGAAAACAATGGCTATTATCATTTAAACATCTTGAGAATCGGTGTCGTAGAACCACTGGCTAAACTGTTAAAAAATACGGAAGTGGGACCGATGATTTGATGGATGATGACAAATTTAATGCCATTTTCTGAATTATTATGTAACGAGATTGATAAAAGTTGTACCGTTACTAATTTAAAGACTATTTCAACAGTTGAAAAATGATCTTTTGTGTAATTGGATATGGTAACAGACCAGATTAATTGACAATGTATTGTTTTTAATTGCACAGCAAACCATCTTTTATAATGACAATCTAGTGTGCAATCCAAAAGACTAAGTTACAGCATTACCAATTATTTGCATTTTGTAACAGTTAATTTACAGTAATAAGTTTTTCTAAAATAATTTTTTTTATTTTGTAGCTAAAAGTGTATTATAATTAATCAAATTTTTCGATAAAACAAAGTTTTAACAGCGTTCTAACAGCAAAAACTGACTAAAAACTTCAAAACAATTTTGACCAAATAACGTATCTATCGCAAACAAACAAAAAACTATGAGATAATAGAGAACTTCTAAAAAACTAACTGTCAATAAATTTAAACAAAAAAAAACTATTAGATAGTGTGAAATTTTAAGAAAACTGTAAAAGAAAAACATTTTTATTACCTAACTGTCAATTGCCGATTCTTTAGAAAAATTTTGTTTTCCTCGCAAAATATGTCATTAAATGTTGACGTTTTATAAGGTCTCGTGCAATTTGAACAAATTGTTGAGATAGTTTTAAATTTTGACAGGTACGAATTTTATGTCATATGAACTTCAATTGTTTCAATGTTTTAATCGGCGACATACAAAATATTTCTGACGGCATTCTTATTGTAAAAATTATTTGTTTACTTGTTAGATATTGTATGTATTAATAGCATTAAGTAAAGTAGTTAATTAGTATGTTTGTTTGTAACAATTTGTAAAGCTTTGTACTAATAGTATAGATTATGTATACTCTAGTAGATTTGATCATACCTAGGTAAGATTTTTAAACAATTTTAGTGATTTCTAACAAATATCACTAAAAATTCAAAGACCCAAATGTTGAGCCACAAGTGCCATAAATTGGGTAATTGGATCTTCTTATTTTTGGTGTTTTTTTTTTGTTATTGGATTGCTAATATTATTAAAAAGCAAAGAAATGACAGTAGTTGAATTTCTGAGAACGATTTTCTAGAGATTAAAAATTGCATTGATAAATGTAATTAAAAGTCAATTATTCCAGCAAAAATTAATCTCTCGCATATAATAATAATTAAATTGTAGATATTATTAGACCCCTTTAATTATGGCAATTTGCAGTTTTTAAAAAGTTTTTTTAACTGCGAGAATTAAACAGAATTGGATCTTTAAAAACCAAACTTTTTTTGTTCTACTTATTTGTGCTTTGTTTTGGTTGAGTAAGACATGCTAATAACAAACATTTCACACACTTTAATTGTGTAGTCCACTTTCCAAACAGTCATTTGTTAGGAAAATAAATCCAGCAACAATCAACAATGAAGCCGACTAAGTTTCATAACTCGACATATTGTTGCACCAAAAAACAGAAGCTAATAAATTAATTAGTATAAAGATTTCACTTTCAGACCTGCATACAATGAAAGATTTACAATATGTGAACAAGGAAAATTCGTTTTATTTCACAAGCGTTTCGTCAATAGAACAACGGTCAAATTTATAGGCGAAAACAGAAGATTATCATTGTTAATACATGTTATCATGTTTAACAATGATAATCTTCTGTTTTCATTTCATTTCATTGAAATGAAACATTGAAATTTGAAATTTAACAATGATAATCTTTTATTTTCATTTCATTTCATTGAAATTATCATTGTTAACACACAGTGTTTAACAATCTCATTATTGAACATGCTGTCATATAGCACTATCATTGTTAAACATTATCATTGTTAATACATGTTATCATGTTTAACAATGATAATCTTCTATTTTCATTTCATTTCATTGAAATTATCATTGTTAACACTCAGTGTTTAACAATTTTATTATTAAACATGTTGTCATATAGCACTATCATTCTTAAACATGTTTAACAATGATAGTGCTATATTAACATTTAGACTAAACTTAATATTTAATACTACAAAGGTTTCTAATAATATCTTTATTCTTTAATCAATTGAGATTATAACTTTAGTTGCTATTTTTTGTTATCGAAACAAGATATGTTTTGGTTTACCGCTTTTGTACAATTACGACGATGCTTTTTTCTTAAATACTTTACAACAAGCTAATTGATTTTTAGTAATTTGTATAAGAATTTAATCTAGTATCATTTTTGTCTTTGTTTTAAATAAAAAATAATAAATTTTCATAATTCATAGTCAAACTATACCTACAAACAAACAATTTATTTAAAAAAATGTTTAAGTGCAAGTTGAACTAACTCAAAACAAAATATAACATATATTAATTTGTATAATATTAATATTGTTGTTAATTATGGTAAACACGCATGGCTAACATTAACTTTTTTTTTTCAAATATAGTAACGATTATTTTAAAATTCGCTATTTTGTTTATTAATTTCAATATACCCTGTAATCTACAATAATTTAGAAGACAGAAGGCTGTGGAAAACAAAATCAGAGTCTTAGTCTTGACAGAAGTCAAGAAACAATTGTCAAACTAAACGCGTTGAATAAAGCTAAGAGTTTGATTTTGTTTTCATAGCCTTCTCTTATCTAAATAATTGTTAATCACACGGTATTCTTATATTGTTAAGATTATTAATCAAATCGTAGTTAGAAGTTTTTGGGTCAAAGCAGAAAAAAAAAGATATTGAGCTAAATGTTGTATATTGTTTATATCAACAGCGTTTCGCCTCGTATCGAAGCTTTACCAGGTTGTTACGAAAATTTCTCATTATATTAAAATGTAAGTTATAGAACTAAAAATTTAGCTATGTGTTAAAAAATTTAGTAAAAGAAAACGCAACAAATGTCAGCTTAAAAAAACTATAAAAAAAAATGTAGAATTGAAATTGTAAACAGAATTTTAGACAATGCAAAGACTGCTGCAAAACTAAAAAAATATCTAATAAAATAAAAAAAAGTAAAAATAAAAACAAAGTAAAATATGGTGTACAGAAACAAATGTCAGCTTAAAAAAACACAAAACAAAAAAAAAATCGTTAAAAAAACACAAGTCAGTAGAACTATAAAAAAAATGTAGAATTGAAATTGTAAACACAATTTCAGAACTTTAGACAATGCAAAGACTGCTACAAAACTAAAAACAAAATAAAATATGGTGTAGAGAAACAAATGTCAGCTTAAAAAAACACAAAACAAAAAAAAACGTTAAAAAATCACAAGTCAATAGAACTATAAAAAGAAAATGTAGGATTGAAATTGTAAACACAATTTTAGAATTTTAGACAATGCAAAGACTGCTACAAAACTAAAAAAATATTTAATAAAATTATAAAAGATAAAATAGATAAGACAATAAAAGTAATAATAAAAACAAAGTAAAATAAAGTATATTATCACATAAATATGTGAAACGCGTAGGTCAAATCTGGACCGATTTTCTTGAATTTTAGCTACTCAAAATTAACACGACTTTTAAATAAAAAATAATAAATAAAAGTTGGTTTAGCAGTTTGTTAGTTACGATGCTATAAACATACAACCTACAGATACGTAGACCAAACTTAACCTATCTTTTTTGTCAAGGGTTGAAAAATCGACTTAGACAACTGATCTCACAATGTGTATCTAAATTAAACAAACATTATATTTAAAGCCAAATTAATGATTTTTAACAAACCCTAGTTTTAAAAATTTTTAAATGTAGTCGGTCCTATAGCAACAAAAACATTTTTTCTTCATACCTCGGTCGAAAGTACGTACTTTCGTCCCTAATAACAGAGACGAAAGTTTAACTTTTAGTCCCTGTAAGATGAAATTCTTTCTTCCCTATAATAGCGGGAGAAAGAATTCATCGTGTTTATTTATACTCGTAACTATGTTATATGACCAGCAACACTCGCTTCGCTCGTGCCGCAAATGTCGCGGCAGGCATCAAAAACTATCAGCATTTAAAGTTAAAAAAATAAAATTAAAAATAAAAGTACGTACTTTCGACCGAGGTATGAAGAAAAATCGTATACACGACGCGGGACAGAAGTTGAAATCTCGGTCCTGCGCGCCATGATGCCCTCGGCTTCACCTCGGGCATTATGGCGCGCAGGGCCGAAAATTCAACTTTTGTCCCTTGTAGTGTAATATACTATTATTAAATAAAAAAATACTTGTTGCTATACTAATAAAAAAATTTCACTTATAATAAATTACAATTTACCATAAAAGCATTATAAAACATAAATTACAATTATTTTATGGTAATTTCAGAGTAATTACATTAGTTATATTTTTACAGTTTTAAGGCGGATTTATCAACTGTTGTTCTTGCAACAAGTAACTAGTTCGTATCTAACGTGTGACTGGAAAAATTCTCATAATACAAAACAGTAGATCCTTTTATGAAATTTTAGCAAATCAGGTTTTATTGTGTCACACCCACCTATTAAAAATTTGTTGAACTTGTAAATTTTTTCTAGTGGGCGGCTGAAAACATGTTTTTTTTGGAGTCTTCAAAGAGTAATGACATTAAATATATGCAAATTATTGTAAATAATCTAGCTTTATGGAGTTTTTTTCAAATTACAAACTAATCATATTATTATATTACAGTCAACATTATTAAAGAGCAGGAAACAAATTAAAGATCACAGTGGGTAATAGATTTTTATAGTATAGATAGTATAGATCTTTGGGCCAGTTAAAACGGTTACTTGGCGTGTCATGTTTATATTTTAGTCGCTTCTTATTTGTAAAAATAGCGACATCTATTAGAAGTTAATCTTACATCAAAGTTGGGAAACCATGTTCTACATGTTAAACGCATAGGGCAGTCTAAACGGCAGATATTAGTTCTGATAGACACAATTCAAGACAGAAGTTATATTGCTGATTAAACAACCAAGTTATCATGTTAGCGGTTATTGTCTCAAACGCATACCTCTGATATGCAATGTTATCTATCTTCTTTAGTTTAGCAAGTTGCAACCAATTTTTATTTGAATGAATTCGCAGTGACAGGTTTGGGCTTACTTCCCCAAGTGCCTATGTACTTGCGTCCCAAATTTTGTCTGCAATATTGCTATTAAAATAAAAATTTAATAAAATTATAATGAAATTAAAAGTTTACTATTTAATCTAGTACATAACAATCTGATTTTTTGTTGGAATATTTAATCTTTAAATTACATTTGAATTGGTACAAATAATAGTTTATCAACAAAGGTAACAACAATATAAAATGTTTAAATTCTTGATTTTAATTAAAAATGCGGTATTATTTTTAACATTATTTCATATCTGACTGTATATAAAACTAAGCTGAGTTGCTCGTTAAAACTTTTCCTTTACAACTCATATCTTAATTTAAAAACTAACCATTAAATTTTGATTTATTAATTCTCACAGTACAATAACTGCTAAATTTAATCAAAAACCTCCGTTACAATAAACCCAAACAAAATATTTCTGTTGCAGCTTTTTGGTGAGAAAGTTGAATGTTTTGCAAATTCTGAAAAATGATTTAGCATCAGTTACATTGTTTTTCTAGTATTATAAAAAAAAATGTAACTAAATTTTTGAGAAAACCAGGCCTGTGAAAAAGCCTTGCATCAATTTTTCAAGAAAAAAAAAATTTATAGTTTTAGTTTGGATTTTTTTAAAGATTTTTAACACTCTAAAATACGTCAGCTTTGAAAAAAATCAAAGTTGATTAAGTCGTTTAGTGGGTAGAGGACGACAGGCAGATACACACTACAAATTTTACAACACTTTAATTGTTATTTTAATTTCAAATTTTTAAATTTTTTTAAAATTTAATTAATTGTTAATTACTATTCATTAGTGCTAACTGAATGTTGTGAAAAGACGTAAAGGATGTTCTTACCCCGGCCACGTCATGAGAATAAGCTTGCGGCACCAAAATAGGCATTCTTCTAAACTTTGAACTCATCACAATTGTTAATAACAAACTGAAATAATGCACTTAAACTCACGGGAACACTCGCTGTTAAGGTGATCAAACTTACAAGAGAGCGGAAGAATAACTGCGATGTCTTGATGTGAATATGCAATTTCCAAAGAGAAGGTTTGGAGAGAGAGAAATTTAAAAAATGTAGAGGTATTCTAACGGAAAAGAGGAATAAATTATATAAAAAATAATCAATAAGTAAGAGTGTTGTTTATTTTCTTAGAAAATATTAGAAATTTTTATCAATTAAGTCAGTAACTAGTGCAGGAACTGCTATGTACTAATTCAAAAGAGTAGTAGAGTCACAGGATTTTTTTTGCAAGCATGTCGAAAAGTTGTTTTTAATAATTGAGAATACTTTAAAATATGAGAATCAATGTGGGCCACGAGTTGAGTCGGGCATCCAGCAGAATGACTTGTAAAATTGACATAAAAGGCTTTGGGCATTGGGTCAAAAGACTGAAAATATGCTCAAAGCTGAACTTGAACCGTTACGAAACGATTACATTGTACTACATCATTAACGTCGAATAATATTACTTTCTATCACACTCGCCCAAATAAGAAGGTCAACAAAATGCGAGAAAATGTTGATAATGCTTTTAAAAAATTTCACAATGCGGTTGTTATTAAACTTTTCATTTCTAAACGATATTGCTGCTGAATTTGGAAATATGTAGTTGTCTGGCATGACAAGTAGGTAGCTATTGTTCAACGCTACATGGCACAACTTAAGAAAACAGGAATTATCTTGCAAAATTGCAGAAATAATACCAAAATTAACCATTATAAACATGCTATAATGTTATAGTAATATTAATAAATAGAATTATTTTATTTTTCCTTCAGTTGATATTGCTATTATTTTTTGTTGTTTTATTGTGGCTTCTTTACTAAACATTATAATCTTGGTCTTATTCTCATTATCTCATTTGACTTTTGATCTGTTTGTATTTTTTTTTAAGTTTTTATCATCTTTTTTAAATGTGTTTTTTTCTTCTGCTGTTGCTACTATATCATCTAAATACGCTGCTAGGCCTCTACATTTAAATACCACACCTTTTTCGTACGTTCTTTCAAATCTATTTTATATAACGAACTCACCAAGCATTCCTCTCTTCCTCTAATTTAATTCACTCATTTTCTCTCGTATTCGCTCTTATCTTACATTTTGTCTTTTTGTAAATCATCCTTATTCTTGCTTTTAAAATTCCACGCGTATTGAACACATTTGAAGTCCGACTGCACACATTTTCGGTATTTTTTAAACCTCTACAGGCAATAATAAACCATGTTGATGTTTTGTTATATCTTTTGAATCAACAATACATACTCTAATGATATATAAGACCAGAAAAGCCTTCAGTAGAAGCTAGTAAACCGCTTGCATCCTAAAAGTTTTTCTTATTTTTATTCACTTCCTATATGTTCTCATGTTTTTAAAATATTGTTGTGTTTAATATTACTGTTGATACAATGTTTTAGGCTTTTACCACAAAAACAAAACCAGAAAATCGCAATAAATTATTAAATTTTGCTCTAAGTGGTTGCAATCATCATGCTTTCCACTAAATTGCCAAAAAAACATTAATTTGACTGTTTCGGTAGGCCAATTTTAGAATTCTAAGCAAGTGGGCCGTCTGATTTAGATTCACCGTTACCTCCAAAATGCCATTTACATCTCGCAATTTTGTTCCAAGTTTGAGTTTTTATATTTTCAATAAGTTTTAATAATTTATATTAAATGTTTTTATAAAATTAAAAGACTTTAATACCTAATTTTTAACAAGTAGGTACAATACAATAGAATTGACAGTTAAAAAATATACAGGATAGACCAAAAGTATCAAATAATGGTTATCACTAAAATTTTACAAGTTTTTGTTTATAAACAAATGTATAACTATCATTGTCAAATTTCCGTGCCATTCTTTAATAAACATAATTTTGTTTTATTATTAAATTCGTGTTTTCTCTATTTATCTTTCTTTTTAATTTTTTTATTTATTAGCAAATATATATAAAATTCACCACAAAATAGAAAATGCCGCGCTCCTTTCAAAATTAACAGAATAATAATAATAATAATATTTATTCAACCTAATTCATACAGTTATAAAAAATGCCAAAAATAACATAAGTTTCTACATTCCAGGTTAAAGCTTCAGTATAGTTTTGTTTATATGACTATACTGGATCTAACGATTAATCACAAAGAAAGAAATAACAACAATAATAACAACTTTAAAGATTGTGTCATCTGAAAAAAAAGAAAAAAACAAAAAATATAGTTACAGTTAAATGAAACACAGTTGGTTACCATAGCAGCAAAACGAAAAAAATAAGAATAAAGTGAAAAAGTCACATCATTCACAATAAATTTTATATTAAACATTATTTCATAACTAATTAAGAAGTTATGCTATTATTTGATACTTTTATTCCACCTTGTATATATTTTACACTTAATCTGTCTGTATACAAAATGAGTCATTATGGATTAGTATAAGATTGAACAACAAAGCCCTCCAAATTTTTTTAATTTTACTTTTTGCCGTAAATCTAAAAATAACTAATTGCGATTGTATTAGCTACTTTTAACTAATAATTGTTTTCTCTAAAGAACTTTTTGAAAGTATTAAGTATTTTTTTACCAAAAAATAACTTTTTAAAGTTTTACATTGACAAAACTAGTTTTTTATTATTTTTTTGATTTTTTTCTTTTGTATTGAGGCCTATACCTACACAAAAAATATTTTAATTTTTGAAAACGTTCTTCAATTGATTGATTATTTAGTTTTTTCTGACTTTTGTAAATTTTGGTAAAAGCTTTCTTCAAAAAAAAATTAGAAACAAATGTAATTTATTTGGTTAATAATTGATAATTTGGTTCATTCTTATTTTTGGAAATTTTGTGAGTTTAGATATAAACTTTTTTTTAAAAAATGAGAAAAAAATATAATTTATTGACTTAGAAACTTACAAGGCTTTTAAAAAATAGAAAAACTAAAAAAGTAATTTAAAAAAATTGTCTTATCAACATCTCAAAATTTTTTTTAAAGCAGTACTTTAGAGTCTTAAAATTTAAATTTTAAACAGTATTTCTAGCCTTGTTTTTGCTATACACAGAAAATTAAGGCTTTTAACTTAATCAAAAAAAATTCTATTATAACAGTTTTCTATTCATATTTTTTAAAAATTTTTTTATAAAAAACCATAACTTGTTTGGAGTTGTTGCAAACTTCAAACAGTTATATAGATGCATATCAACTAATATAACAAAAATTAAAGCAAAAAGTAAGCCAAAAACGTTCCATTAAAAACAAAAAGTTTATTCCTACCCTAAAAAATTTGATTTTTTCTATTATCTTAAATATTTTCAGAAAATACAGTTTATGTGTGCGCAAAATAGTGTCAATTTATTTTTTTAGCAAAATTTTAATATAGTAGTAAACTTCTAAAAGATTTTTTTTTTCTTGAATTCAGGTCGGAAGTGCAGTCGATATCAATTTGAATGTCGATCAACTAGTGAATGCATTGCAATATATAATGCATGCGATGGTATTCCTCAATGTGCAGATGGAAGTGATGAAGCTCCTGAGCTTGGCTGTCCGGATTCGCTAACAACGCCACTTCCGGTTTCCGTTCATTTAAATAATCCTGTCCAGCCTCCATCATACGACAACAATGTAAGTGTATAATGTATAATTATTACGACAATTATTAAGTCTGAGCATATCACACTCCACCCAGAAGCCTATATTCTATGTAAAGAAACTCAAAACGCAATATTTCGAAAAGTGAAAAGTTGCAATAATTTAATTAAAGAACAATAGATCAGATTGGTCGCAGTTCTGTAAGGTGGAAAGCACCAAGCGACCCCCTTCTCAATCAACATAAATAAAATCGAAAACAGAGTAAGAAGCGGTAACTTTGCTAAAGTATTTTTATTACATAAATATAAACATTTGGTAACAACCGTAATTATTAGTGCAAAATATATTAATTCTGATAAATTCTATATCAATCGAGTAGGAGTTACCAGAATTCCACTTTCCGTTTGATGTTCTCCATCGACCGCAACTAAAACAATTTCATAATTTTTACACGCATCAAAGTTATGCAATATCATATAATCTTCGCCCAATTCCGGTTCCGTGACTTGGTACTCTTTTTCCCCTTTAAGTTTGTATTTCAAATAAAAATACTCTCCCGGATTATTTCTTACATCTGGGAGCCATAAAATCATGCAATCAACTAGACATCGCTTACTGTCATCGTTGCTTTCCGATGGCGCTGCCTTGGGTGTTGTTGCTTTTTCTTTATTTTTTTTAGTCTCATTGTGAATTATGTAGTCATAATACTCGTAATCTTGTACTTCTTTCATAGGTTCCTCGATGTCTGAAAGTGGTTCTGGGGTACTATTATAACACAAATCGTCTTTGCTCGAAGTGGTATAATTAATTTTGTAAATGAATTTTGGAGGAAATGGATCGGCAGGAATATGCTCGTCTAGTGTGATTTCTGCTGTTCGGCTAAAATTGAAAAAAAAGTTATTAATTTTTAAAGCAAAAACGTATTATTGTACATTTGACTTTCGCCTGCACAGTTTAGTGCCGAAACGCCAATGCGATATTTTGCATTCTTTTCCAAACCAGTTAGCTTGGCTTGGAATTTCTCAGGATCATCTATTTGATAAGCTACTTCGTGTTTTTCGTCGTCAAAATCAGTTCCGTTTAGTTGAGTGCAATAGATTTTGTAGCCTATCAGAATCCCATTGGGCTGATTTGGTGCTGCCCATTGAACAAAGATTGCTTTGTCACTCAAAGTGAACACATTTAACGTTGATGGTACTTTTGACACTAAAAAAAATCAAGAAATCCAACTTTAATATTGGTATAAAACAAAAATCGTGAAACTCAAAAATCATGTCTCAACAAATATATTTTTTCACCAAATGTCTGTATTTTTTGTTTATTAGCTATTGGCAGTTTTTAGGGTTCTCAATAAAACTTTTTAGAAATATAAAGTCAGTATTTTTATATTATATCAATTTTCTTGATTTTAAACGTATACGTAACATTATAGTAATATATTTAACATTTTATGTTGAAAGCGACATAATATTAGTATAACTTTGTTCAGAGTTTCACTTCTTTGATTGATTAATCACGTTAAAGGTAGCATTCATTAAAATTATATTATAATTCACAATTTAACAAATTTTGAAAATAAGAAAACAGCAATTAAATAACTAAATCGACATAAATATCATCATCTACAACAGTCTGTGCGTCCATACCGATTTGTGGAGCGTCAAAGCTAATGGCATCACTTGGAGGTCCTACGTATTTTTCGTTGCGAGCTGATACAGTTATAAAATTTTTTGAAAACGGAAAAAACTCCACATTAGCTTTTGTAATATCTGGTGGAAAGGCATACACCTGACTTCCGGCATGGTTCCATGTGCGAACTAAATAACCCCGGAAATACCCACGAAGAGATGTAGGATCAACTGGATCCCATTCAATCAGGACTTGCCGCTCTTTTATTTCTAAAAGTGTTAAGTTACCTGGAGCTTCGAGCGGTATAAGTTCCCCTAAAATTATAGTTGCATAATAAAAGTTTATATTTTATAATAAGATTTTGTTTAAACTTTATAGTAAAAATAAATTATAAAATCACTTACTTGTTTGAGAATTAACATTTAAAAATGCGCAAAGCAAAAATATTAATCCACAGCACTTTGATGCCATCGTGGGACTAAATAATTTAGGTTAATTCTGTTAAGGACAAAACAGCGGTTAAGTACTTAATTTAGTAATTTGCAGAAATTGATAATTTGATTGCTGAAGATTTGTATTTTGTAATGTTTGTTACCTTCCTCCTCCTCCTCCTTTTGTTGATAAATTAAGTTGTTACTTCTTTGAAACAAATTATTGATAATAAAATAATATAAACCAAGGCTTTAAGCTTATATTCATCACATATACAATGTTACATAATTCAGTTTACTACAAGGTCCGCTGCTTAAATTGTTAAATTACTTTTTCCTACACTTCACATAGTAAATTCAAAATTATACAATTGATTTGTTAGAAATACATACAAAGTACTGAATAAGCTGTTATTACAATTAACCATAGAGATAAATTAAAATTTACCACCCCAAATATAATAAATATAGAATCAAAAAAAAAAGACCAGAACCGAAATTTCATGCAAATGTTACTTTAGGTCTCAAATATGAACTACATCTTGATTTGAAGCAAATTCAAATTTGATTTTTGATAACATATTTTATTTAATTTTTAATCAAGTCAATATATTATAATTTAAGTTATTCTCATTGTGGATTATCAATTATAAAGCAGATGATTTTTAATTGTCTGGTTAATTAAAGCCGCAATTATTAATTGTTTAACTAAAGTTCTTAATTACGATTAATTTACATTATAGCTATTTTTTACAAGAACGACACACTAACACTAACGTCTCACAAACTTCAATAGATATTTAATTTTAATTTAATTAAATAAATATTTATTTTAATTGGAAATAACCTGAGTAAAGCATTTATCACTAAAGAAATGATAGATTTATTCATAATAATAACACAGTAAAAACAATAACAATTATTAAATAAAAAATATTTCTTCTAAAAAGCTCGAACCTGTATGTGTGCCCGGAATACTGGCTGAGTTTTTTCGTTGAATAGAACGTTGAATAGAAAAACAGTTTAAAAAACAAACTATGTTTTTAAAAAACATTTGGTCTCTACTCACCAAGGTTAAAATAAAATTAAAATTTGCTGCAAGTATAATTTAAGAGTAGCTATTATTAGATTATTTATAAAAAAAAGCTTTAAAATATTTAACTAGCAGCTAACTAAGAAAAATAGTTTTTCCGAATATTTCTATCTCACTTTAACCCACTAGGTTTATTTTAATTGTTATTTAAATCTTTAAGTTTATAATTGTTTAAGTATTGGATCAAGCTGATATCAATTCAATTAGTTAGTTTTATGAGTTTAATAAACCATTCAATTTGACTTCAAACAGCACATAATAACATTTAATCACAATCTATTTTTACAGTGCATGACTTGTTTTTCGCTTCACACTACAATGAGTAGCAATTGGCATTTTGAAAAAAGTTCATTTAAGATGCAAAATTTCTACATTTTTATCTTCTAATTTACATTCCAAAGTCTGTAACGTTATTGCAAAACAATCTATCTAACTCTAATACTTTCCTATCCTAAAAAAGATGATTTGTTTAGTAGTAAACATAAATTTCTATTATTTTTTGAAAATTAAATATTACACAAATTTTCAACTAACTACTTATAATAATAGATTATTTTTTCAAAATTGTCTGCAAACTTTGGCATAAAAATCTGAAAACTATGACAGAAGAGTCGGTACAGTAGTACCTTCCAAGGCTTAAATGACATTTTTATATGCATTAATTTAGGCTTATTTCTTATAATTCACATAAAAATTACAGAAAATAAATTATTATAAACCGCAATCTTTATTTATTTTTTATTTAAAGCTCTTTTCATCCAGGTTTTTGTATTTTAAAGTGTTTGTTAGATTACTAATCAATTTAATAATTTGTGTTTAGGTCGCCCCACAACAAATCCATCCATTAATTCCAGTGCAATCGCAACCTGAAATATACCGCCCTCCTGGCTCTCTGGCAGCATTGAGTCCGCCGCAAGTTCCTTCCGTTGCACGGCAAGAACAAGATTTTATAAGGCCTTTACCGAATTCTCGAGACATAAATCTACAATTACCTTTTGAGAATCAACAAATTGCTCAATTTGGCCCTGGACCCGTGGCAGCAAATAACTGGATGGGACAACCAAATCATGCTATGGTGCCTCCAATTCCTCAATATCTAGGTAATTATTATTTACATTTTCTTCATAGTAACATAAAAAATATTTAAGATTCATCAATAAACAGAGTAACTGTACTTAATAAGTGACACTCACTAATTTAAGCTTTGTTGCTTATTTATTTGACAATATTTTGTTAAAATGATCTTAAACAGATTATTTTAAATTGAAATTAAATTACTTAATTTAGGTTAATACAATCTTATCTTTAAAAGTTTTACTATTTAAAGCCATCTAAAAACAATTAATAAAGTGTTTTGGAATTTTTTTAAACATGGTTTTTTTGAAGACTATTTTTATAATTATTACAACTTATATACTAAAGAAAATAAAAGTTCTGTTGCTTAAGCCTCAACTCTAAAGGTTTTAAGTGTCAGAAACATTTTGTAGTGACCATAAAAAAAAATTTACCTACATAGTGTTTGTATTTACTTCTATATGTAAATTTAATCGACAAGTTATAATAATAACAATTATAAGTATTACAATATTTTATATTTAATAATAAAAAAAACAAAATAGAATAAAGACAGCAGAAAAAAGTTTTGTACACCTCTCTAACTAAAACAGTTTTGCTTTAACAATGACTTATTATTATTGTTAACAATTGAAATTGTTTATTGTTTGTTATGTTTCAGATAAAAACAGCCACATTTTCAATCATAAGGGAAATGGGCTTCAAGTGCCTGATGGACAAGAAATCAGGTATAATAAATATAAGGGGGCGATGCAGTATCTGCATCGCGCTTTGGGATACTCAAACGCGGGGTGAGACGGCTATCCAATCGGTAGAATAGTGGAGCACCATGGCTTAGTTCAAAAAGGCATAAATAGAATAAATATATTAGAATCAAATTTTTATTCAGTAACAATAAAAAAAATGTAAAATTCATCTTTGGTAAAACGTATCTGTTTAATTAGCTCAAAAAAGTTTAAAAAATAGTAAATTACATACCTAGGCCAGTAAAATAAGAAAAGTCTCAGAGCACATGTAATTGTTGGCCGAGGCGAAGCCGAGGATGACAAACATGTGGTCTGAGGCTTTCTTTTTTACTGGGCAAGGTGCGTATACTATTTTTCTGCTCGACGAAGCCGGAAAGTTGCCACTTTCCGGCCGGAGGGCAGAAAAAATACTTCCCAATTTTTCTATTATTATATTACAATGGAAAAATCAAAACATCACATCTTGTTTTAAATAAAACAACTAATTATTTTAAATTGGTTTAGAACAATTAAAGTAAAAACCGTAAAGAAAAAAGTAAAGAAAAATAAAGAGTAAAAACCGAATAATTTCTTTCACTCTTGAGGTGCAATTCCGCTTATCACTTGCAAGGATCTTGTCCGGTCATCAGCAATAATTTTTATAGATTTACTACAAAATTATTTTTTTTTATCGAAAAATTAATAATCGAAATCTATAAACAAAAAATTTTTAATTAAATTTATAACCAATTTCAAAAAATAATAAGACATTTATGTTCCGCTGAATAGATCTCCTAAGAAGATTTCACAAAAATCAAAAACAGTCGTTTGAGATTTTTTTAAAGTATTTTCACTAAATATTAGTTTTTAACATAAGAATTTTGTTTCGTACTGTTGGATTACTTTATTCGTAAAGCGCATGAGTTATTTATGCATACGGTAGTTAATTTTAAAGAGTTGATAGCTTGGTGTGGTAAAGAGTTTTTTTATATTAGATTCATTTTTGTGCAAATTATCGCATTATTGTCAGCTCAACATTTTTCAAAATTTTTTTTTCAAAGGGTTGAAGGTAAGAAAATGTTGTACTTCACCAAGCTTGTTTGGTGAAGTACAACATTTTCTTACCTTCAACCCTTTGAAAAAAAACTCAACACCAAACAAAAATGAAAACATGGTATAAAAATTTTTCAGAATGTTTCCATGTAAACAAAAATTTCTATTTTTTTGGTAATTTATTAAAAATCTTTAAAAATTTGATTTTAATATCGATTTAATACGTTAAAATAAAACTACGGTTATAGGTTATAATTAGAATCAAATTTTTTTTGCAGTCAAGTAACAAATTAAAAATTTGAAAATTTAAATTTAGTGAAACGTATCTGTTTAATTAACTCAAAAAAAAATGTGTTTTAATCATGAAATTAAAAATCGAAATCTATAAACAAAAAAGTTTTGAATTGCATTATTTTCTTTTTTTAATCAATTTTAAAAAAAAGATATCTTATGTTCCGCTGTCTGGTCTGATTCCCTCAATTTCTCCGAAACGTTAATCTTTTTTTATTTATAAAGAAGTCTTAAAGTGGCCTTATTGTCATCAAATAAAAATCTCTTAAAATATTTGATAAAAATCAAAAACAGTCTTTGGAGATCTTTTTAAGTATCTTCACTAAATATTAGTTCTTAATATAAGAATTTGGTTTCGTATTGCTGTTTGGATTATTTCATTCGTAGAGCGCATTGAGTTATTTATGCATACAGCTAAAGGCCTGATAGCACAGAAGAGACTGATAGCTTGATGTGAGATTTATTTTTGTGCAAATTTCAGCTCAGCATTTTAAATTTTTTTTTATCTTATCAAAAATTTTTAAGAATTTGATTTTAATAGCGATTTAATACAACTGATCATTTTTTTTAAGAAACGTAAGTTAAAACAAAACTACGGTTATAAGTTCGGTAATTGGGTCATCTCATTTTTGGTAATTTTTTCTATTGAAATCTTAATTTATCTGGTTATAAAATAAATGTTTTTATTTTGAATTTATTAGTTTGTTATTGTCTTTTTATAACATACTAGCTGGCCCGGCAAACTTTGTTCCGCCTAAACATAGATATTATTTTTAAAATAAACAAACCAAAATTTTTGAAAATGATACAAATATTGATACTTGTCATTTTTTATTCCTATCCCACCCCTTTATATCCCTTTGTTAATAAAAAGTATCCTATCCTTTTCATTCAAATCCAGTCATCAGTTTGTAATTTTCCATACAAACTTTCACCCAAAGCTGGTATATGGGAAGTTGTCTCATGCAAGACGATTAACTTGTAAACGCACGGTCCAACTTTGGTTCGTGGTAGAGGAGTGGATCGATCTATTGCAAAAAAATTTATTGAAAAAAGTTTAGGAAAATTTCTTGACCCACGTCACATAAATTTTAATGTAAACGCTTCTTCGTAGTTGCGTAAAATTTCTTACGGTCCTAGATGTCTAGCGCCTACGTCATAAACGGTAATTTGCCGAGCCTCACCGAACGTTCCCGACATCGCAATTACAATTTTGACTTCCACCCCTCTTTTAGAGGGTGGTTTCTTGAATAAAAAGTATCCTATGTCCGTCTCCTGGCTCTAAGCTACTTCCTCGCTAATTTTCAGCCATATCGGTTAAGCCGTTCTTGAGTTATAAATAGTGTAACAAACACGACTTTTTTTATATATATATGTAGATTACAATTATTGGCTGAATTGAAACTCATTATGCGATGTTAAATCTTTTATGTCTTTTTTGGCTAAGCTTATATCTGCACGAAATTGTTTATCTGGCTGTTGATCTTTTTCACTCAACTTTCAAACTATGACTAGCTTCTTCAGTTACGAGTAAAATCACTTTCTTCATAAATTCTCATAATTGTCTATCTAGAACTTTTTGAATAACTATTCCTAATTGAAGCAGCTTTGCTTTAGTCAATTGCACATAGAAAATTGCTTACGAAAACAATACAACAATTAGAGGGCTTTGCTCATAATTTTTATCTATTATCAAAAGAAAGTGTACATATATCGTTATTCATTAAAATAGTTGGATAGCTTTCTTCCTACATCGAAAACTATTGATGCGCAACTAGTTCAGAAATTTATTAATAATAAGGTAAAGAACATAATAATTTTTCAATTTATATATTTTAGTCAAATGCAATATATGGATGGAAGGGAACAGTATGGACCTAAAGTTCAAAATTATTATGAAAGTTATAGGCAGCCAATTCAACAAGAAGCTTGGCCTGGCAATGCAGAGGAAATGCAATATAATGGATATTCCCAGGATCGGATATCAAACAAAGTCTGGCATCAAGATAATCTTCAAAATAGTAAGTGTATTGTTTTTTTTTATATTTAGATAGTATTATAACAAAATGATCAGTAGCGCAGCGGCATGAAGACCAACATTTTTTTGGTAAAAGTATACTTTCTACAGTTTCTTTATAGCTTTTCTGTACGGTTTAGGAATCAACCGTTTAAAAAGTGGATAAACAAGTAAAGATCAAACTGCAAAAATAAGTTTTCTTGCTACTCCAGTCAAAAGTACGTGGTTTCGGCTGCGATTCCACGGCAGAAAGTGCAGCTCTAGCTAGTGCAGCTAATCGCAGCCGAAACCACGATTAGCTGCACTAGCTAGAGCTGCACTTTCTGCCGTGGAATCGCAGCCGAAACCACGTACTTTCGACTGGAGTAGCAAGAAAACTAGTATTAGTATACACTACACAGGCAGAACATTGAGAGCCATGATGGCGCGCAGTGCAGGAATCTCAACTTTTTGCTACTGTAGTGTAATATACTATTGAAACTTAATAGCAAAATTTTCAAGACTTATTATACAGAAAAAGCTTATTGCGTGACAATAATTACCCCAAATATCAGTATACCCAAAAAATACTAAATGTTCATATCAGCTCATTTACATTGACAGTGATAACAGCAGAACGTTAATACTTTCTGTATATATATACCTAGATAATTATATAAGCGTCATTTTGTTTTTAAATGTAATCGTGTACGTCAGTACCTACATTAAAAAAATGACTTTTGTAGAATTGCCTTTATTTTTATTTTATTTTTCTGATCACTTATCTGGTGATAGTGTTTACAATTATTTATTTTGATAAAAACAACTAATTTTAGGACCAATTAAGAGTGATCTAATTATTTACAGAACTTGTTACTTAACATTAGGATTTTTAAAAAATGATTGTGATGCTCTTCAGCTCAAAAAATTGACTAACTATACGATAGAGCTAGAAAAAAATGTAGAACCTTCAGCTGCAGTTGTGATAATGGCGCAGACAGTAGGAGATTCGCTTTTTGCAGTGGTATTTTGCGTGCTTATGGGGTCTTGGTCAGATCGTTTTGGACGAAAACCGATTCTGATTCTTTCTTTGATAGGTTAGTCAATTAATTTGATTTTTGTATAAACTTTGTAAGACTTTTGTTCAAATAGGTCAAGTGTTAGACTACTTTCTGACTTTTGGGGCGGCATTACTGCAAAATCTTTCACCTTGGTTTTTTGTATTATGCTCAATTCCTACCTTTTGTACAGGTGGAAAAATGTGTTTTCTAGCAATTATCTTTAGTTATACCAGTGATGTAACCAGTGCTGCTAATCGCGGATTAAAAATGAGTAATTTAGAAGCGTCACTTATATTAGGAATTTTTTGTGGAAGTATTACTGGGTTTTATATATTTCCTCAAGTTAAATATGCTGGAAGTTTTTTTATTGCCGCAGTGAGTTGCTGCATAGGGTTATACTATGTTGTATTATACATTCCAGAATCTATACAGAATCCAAGTCAAAAGGTCGGTTAAATAAATTATTCTAAACTGTTTTCATTTTATTAGGCTCAAAAAATTTGTAAGTACCTAGTTTATATTGTTCGATTTTTAAATGTTAAACCCGACAATTTAAAATGATGATCCCAAACGCGTGGAGAGATAGTAATTTAGCTTGATTTTCCAAAAAACAAACTCATGTTTTCTCTTTAGCAATTTGTCATTTTTGTTTTAAATTTAATTCTTATACTATGTAATTAAAAACTGAAAACTTCTTTTTCACTAATGATTTTTAAATCCAGCAAAAATGTTGTACCTCCGGGACAGAAAGGGTTAAACATAATAAAACAATGGTACAGCTTATAAATTCAATTATTGTTTTGTTTTAATTGATCTTTTATTATTTTGAATATGTACTAAATCTTGCCAGTTGAAGAGTTGGATATAATGTAGTATTTGTTGTTCAATTTAGGTAAGCCCTACATGCAAGTGCAAACTTTTTTAAAAACAAAAACATCTGCACAAACTGATGAAAAGCCCAAATAAGATGAATTCAGATTTTTAAAAAATACTTAACCAAAATGTTTTTAATAGGGTCATTTTAGCAACGTAATAAATAAAACCAGTGTCTTTGAGATATTCAAAACGACACTACAAAAACGAGAGGAACGGACTTCCTTGTTGTCTTACATATTATTAATGTCTATCATGTCAATGGTCAGCAAGGGAGAAGTCACCATTTTGTTTCTGTATTTCCGCCAAAAACTACAATGGGATTTAGAACAATTTATTTTTTATTCCGCTTTTCTTCATGTTGTAAAAGGCATTACAACATGGATTACGGTGTACGTGGTACATGATCAACTGAAATTTTCAGAAGATTTTGTTATTTTGGGTGGTCTGATCTCTACTGCATGTGGGATATACTTTAGAGGCGTAGCTCGAACAGATTATGGTGTTTATATAGGTATTATCGCATTTTTGGAAAACATTACTGAAGATTACATCTATTTTTCAGCAATTTTTATTGGAGCATTTGATGGCGTTATTGGTCCACTAGTGCGTTCTAATATGTGTGAAATTGTACCACAGAAAGAAACTGGAAGTATATTCACATTTCTTGCTATAAGTGAATGTGTATTTAGATTACTGGGTTCATCAATATATGTGGCTGTCTATACTGCTACAATTCGATCTAATCCTGATATGTTTAATTATCTTTCTACTATATTAACTTTCATTTGCATTTGCATTGCAGCGTAAAAACATTATTATTCATTTCTATTTATTTATTTTTTATTATTTTCAGAAGTATAAACACGAAAAGAGTAATTAAAGAAGATATTTCTAAGTATGAAGCATTAGAAAAAATTTAAAACTGTTATCTATATACACATTTTTTTTATATTTATGGCTTAAAAGTATAAATACAGCTAAATATTTTCAGGGCGATTAAACAGAGCACGTTAAAATTTTAAAAACCGTGGATAACCATTATCATCTAAGAACTTTTTAAACTTTCTAGTACATCTAGGTATCTCTATTTTTATTTCTAATTTTTGTACAAACGTATGCTTTCCAACTTTATCTTATATACTTCTTAGTTTATTGAATATTTAAACTACTTATTTATTGTAATAGGAAATTTTTGGTATATTAATAAATATTCAATAATTTTACAATACAATGCCTAATAATTGAAGCAACAGGCAACTATGTGACTGAAAATAAAGGCATATTTTACCTCTATTCCCTAGGAGTCCTGGATGCCTAGTACACGTTCGTGTGCACAAATAATTTTGACGCTAACGTCCTCAGATCCGATTTTCTGCACAAAAAAAGCATATTTCTTGTTCTAAAATAATTACAACTTGATGTTTAATTATTCCAGATTTGGGAAAAAACGCCAACTTCAAAGCAACTTATCCTGATCAAACGTTTGAAAGCAAAAGTAAGACCAATTGCTGAGTCGTTTCCAAAATGATCATTATTAAATTTAATTTTTTAGAAATTCCCAGTCAAGAGCAGGAAAAAATGGCTCATGAACTGAAACATTCTAAAGAAACGACACCTCAAAAAGCTCCTGTACACGAGACAAAAATTAAAATCGAAACTCATCAGCATCCCCACAGCAATCCATACCCAGATGTAGTAACGTATCAAATGGAGCGGTCGGATATTGAAGACGGCATAGCGGAAACGGCCAGTGGTGCCGTGTTATCGTTAGCTTTGGGACTCATTTTGACTTGTATTATGGCATTATTAATAGGCTGTAGGTTAAGGGTGAGGCGGAGAATGAGAAAAAGTGGAAAAAGTTATGCGCACGATGCCGATTATTTAGTGAACGGGATGTATCTTTAGACATGTTAATGATAGGTTTTGCATAAGAAGGGTAGATAGGCAATATATTTTTTTGTTAAATGTACAACTACTTCAGAAAAAAAACTCAGTTAATTCAAATAAATTTTTATTTTTATCGATAATATGACACTTTTAAAAATTAATAATTATATTAACAATAAAAATCTAGCGATTATGTTAAAACGTTCTTTGGATTATAAGTGAACTAAATGATATGTAACAAAAATACATCATAATAATAAACAACCTATCCGTTATAACTTAGTCAGGTAGTCACATTTGTAGACGCTAACAAAAAACAACTCCAGTATGAACAAATGCAACAGTGTAATTCTTCATACTGAACTACTATTCGCATTACATTGAGCCAACAAATGACACTGTTGCTCTAGTCTTTGTACTTTCGCAATTAAATATGAATTTTCAACGTATAATTCTTTTACCAACATATCAGATCTTGCCAATCTCTCCAATTGATCATTGCAAATTCGAACTTGTTGATCTAACTTTTCTTGATGACTTCGTAAGATACACTGCAAATCAGCCTTTTCCAATCGGTGATGTTGTCGGCATTCTGCAAAATATGGTAATTATCATTAAACAATTCATTATTTGTAACAAAAGAATAAATAATATTTATTCAACACAATCATTAGTTACATAAAAATAAAAAAAAATGAAAAAAACAATCACTTTACAAGTGGTCTTGATAACGTGCGAAAAAAAATTCAGAGATAAGTAGACGATAAGCAGCTCCCTTGTACAAAAAAAATTTCTAGTAAATGTCTTTTTATAAGATATAAAAAAATGAAACATTTGGTCAAAATTTGCTGCACGCTACTGAGTTATTCGTAATAATTTAAAACATATTTCTGGTTGTTTAGCAACAATAAAAACAGATGATTGAATTGCAATCTACTATGACATTATTGTCAAATTGTAATTATTTCAATCTTGTTTTTAAATTATTTTCAAAAGCAAGAGCAATAATTTAGTTGACAGTGTTGTTTGTTCCACTTGTCAACTATAAAAAAATATATAAAACAATCAAAAAAACCATAAACATCCATCCTAAAGTGTAAATATATAAGCTTTATATAAAAAAAAAACGTTTTGCACAATAACTTCTACTTTGTCTTTCCAAAAAAAAAACTTTAAATTATGACTCATCACATCATTTTTTTTTAAATAAACCAATTTCGTGAAATGTTAAATTCGTGGAATTACGAATTAGAAAAGTTAGAAAAAAGAATTAAATTGAACTTCATGCACCACAAACAGTTTTGTTAAATAAATTATACATACGTTGCAGTGCTTGTTCTGTGAAGAAATGCTGTTGTTTAAGCACCATTTGAAGCTGGCGACATCTTTGCTCCAAATGATGCAGCCTTCCATTCAATCCGTGAATTGTACCCAAAGGTAACGTCACAAACTCTTCTTGTCTCGGAATGTCTTCAGGTTTCTTAATGTCATTATTCTTCTTATATAAGCAGTTGTTGCGCTCGTGTTTCCTTGTTCTTTTTGGGCGGCAAGGTGCATAATTAGTATTTTTTTCCAAAGTAGAAGAATTCGAGGTTGTTGCTGGTCCGCTGGTATTCTGCCATGACAACGATGTAGTTGAGTTCGTTTCGCTTTTATTCTCCTTGTTCCAAACAAAATTAGCATCACTGTATTCTTTTTCCGGCTTTTTGACAAGTTCTGAAGATTCCCAAGAGAAAGGCATAGTATCTGCAGAAAATAAATTTGTGGATTCTACCACACAAAGCGATAAGCAATTCATTTTGTTACTTATTCTAATATGTTCATCATTAGCATCAACTTGTATCCCCACTTCTTTGCTCACGTTTTTCAAAGCTAATTCTGTTAATTTTTGTTTTAAGATCGAGATTTCCTCATCTCGTTTAAAAATTTCATTTTCGCTGTATACTTTATAATCTTCATATTCTTGTTCTAAATCAGTAAATTGTTTCTCTAAATTAAAAGTTTCTTCAATTGGAGGCAGTCTCCCATCTATCGCATCCTGGTTGGCAAACTGCTCCTCATATTCAGACATTTTATTAATTAAGTCATTTAATTTATCACTGCTTTGGCATTGTTCCTGTTCAAACATTTGTCTTTCCTCTTCCAACTTAGATTGCCAATAATCCTCACATTTCTCATACTCATTTCTCAACAATTCTACACAATTTTCTAACTCACCACATTTATTCTTCAATTTCTCATTTTGTTGCTCGTAATTATTTATTACTTCTTCAAAGTTTTTCTCACTCACTTCTGTTTCCATCGTTGCATCCACTAAAGTTTTCTCGTCATAGCTATTATTTAGGATTTTCTCGAGTGTCTCACTAACATACTTCAAGTTATCAGGTGTCAAACCGTTTCTGTTAATCATGTTTGTTACCTCTCGCAAATCTTTGAATACTTTTTCTAGCTCTTGAACTCTTAAGTTTAGCACTGTCAACGTATTTCTAGACGTTTTAATCTGTAAATAAAAATACTTGCTAAACTCCAAAGTTAGAAGTAACTAAGAAATACTGCTAAGTGCTATCATCAAATCACAATGTACAACTTAAATTGAGCTATGCTGTGCAATTAAGATCAACTAACTATGTCATAAAATAAATGTTCAAAACCATTCTGAATATAAAAATATTATAATTTTTGTTTTTCAGAAGAACTAAAGAAAATTACGCATGGCCCTCAACAATAGAAGAAAAATTTTTATTTATATTTATATTTTGCAAAAATGTTATCTTAACTTTTTCTTTGTAGTAGTAATATTGATAGTATTTGGTCTAAGAAAGTATGAATAAATAAAAAAAGATGAAATAAAAAATTATCATTCTTTTATTAGGGAGGGCTGTTACACTACGTCAAACAGCTGTCAAAACATTGCTTTTTTATTTAAAATCATTTATTTACAAAAACTTCTGTCTAATTAGATCCAAAACAAGACAATAGCCAGAATAAACACCAAATGACAAAAAAAACAGATATTCTTATGTAATAAGGTCTCCTAAATAAAACAAGAGCCACTATTTTTTCAACCTCTACTTCTTGATTAATTATTATTAAACCAATAGACTAATAGATTTTCGACAACTTGTAGTTTTAATGTCTAAGCCAAAAGTTGTAGAAAAAGACGGACAGACGTACATTTATTTATTTATTTATTATCTTTAGGTGCGCTTATTGCCTAACAATAAATGCCGGCGAATTGATAAAAAAAAAATAAACAACAATCATTTAATTTATTAAATAACAAAGAGATAAGAAAGTTTACATAATAATTATACTTTTGGTACGACCGGGAAACTTAACAAACATCCCTACTCTCATAAATTGGGCGGTTATATTGGTCCTTTCTTCTCTCTGACGTCCAGACGTAACAATTAGGTTACAATCACCAATAAGCTGCTACAAGTAAGGGTGCGAGCCAACAAGCCCGGCCAAGACGAAGAAATGTGACTTAAACTAGTCATATCTCTCCAAATAGTTAACGCTGTTCAAGTGCAATTAACACTGAGGCAAGTATTGACTCTCTACCGTACTTTTCCCATATACCCAAAGTTTTTAGATTTCAGCAAAGAACACATATATTAAAAACTACAAATTAAGCAAAATAAACTAAAAAAATTCAACAGACTCCCGACAACACTTTTTTTATTAAAGAAACCATTTCATTGGCTACTATAGCTACAAGGCAACGTCTGGAAGCGCCACCAAGCGGTCCATATTGTAGTGAAAGGCTTTTAGATGGGCAGTATATAGTACTATGATATCTACTAGGTTGTGCAAAAAGCCGTTTATATACATAAGCATTTATACCTCTCTATCTAACATTTTTCGCTATGTAAAAAAGCATGTATGTAATGGCAACTGGAATAAGTACATTTCTAGACATATTACAACCATAAAATGAGCACTTTAACGGAAGAAAAAACTGTCTGCTGCAGATCTTTACGAGTGCAGTGTGAACAGTCTTGTTCATGTTTAAAAAGTTGCTCCACCCATTCGTAAAAAGGATGTTCGTCCTGCATCTGTTGTTCTTTCATGTAAATCAATTGTAGACATTACTCTCAGATTAATTCTCACAATTAAACATGCAAGACTATCAAAGTGTTCCACAATTTATCTCACAAGCAACTAAATAGTATTTGTTATTGTTCTCGAGTACCTTATATTCGTAGAAATAATTAAAAAACAATAGCATCTATGACTGAATTTAAACAAAAAAAGATAACAAAAATTATGCGTGATTAGAGTTTAAAAAGTAGATTTTACAAAAAAAATTAAATTCTATTTTCATCTAGTCACTTTTGTAAAAAAGTTAGTTGTCCAAATAAGATAAAATTTTCATTATAACTATAAAATAGAGCCAACTGGCTTTTTTAAAATGCCATAAAAAAATACTATTCGAAAATCCGTGCTCCAGTGCGTAGTATTTTAGTTTCATCGATAAACTCGATAGGGATAGGTCAAACTAAGTCGGTATCTTATACTAATTCTACGTCTCTTATAAACGTTGAGAATTGTCAGTTTGTCAACCAATAACTAGGTTAAAACTATATAATTTATTACGATTATTAATATCTTCTCACCCAAAGTAACTACATGATATTTATTTACAAAGTATGTACAGATTTTTAAAGTGAGAATATTGCAGCAAGCAAAATAGTGAACTAGATGAAAATTATTTCTTGAAGAAAGAGTTCTGCAGCTTCTAGCTCACTTATAAAAACCAAGTGAAAAAATTCTGGAACATTATGTAAGGACTTTCAGGGCCAACTCATATAAAAAAAAAACGAAGCTTCTCCATAAATAAAACAAAACAAAAAACACTACGTAACTGATTTATTACAGAAAAGTTATACAAAGCAAGCAAAATAAAAATATGGAGAAGCTTCGAAATGATAGCACCAGAGCATTAAATCTAAATTAATCCAAAATTCCAAGCTTCTCCATAGAACAGTAAAACATTCCATAAATAAAAGCTCATAGTGCAACCATTCCAAATAAAACATTATAAACTAATAAAACAATCAAAAAAAATGTTCAATAAATAAAAAAAAAACAAAACACACACAATCTCCTTCAACTTACCAAAGTGTGTTCAGATGGAAGTGGAATTGAATGCTGAATTAATATTTGTTCAAGGAATGTTATATTCGCTTGTAATTTTGTGATTTCATTTTGTTCATTACTTGAAAGTGAAGTGTCAAAACTCTCAACTTCTGGTTCAAAACCGCTTTCATTCGAGACGAAAGCTGCGTCTTTTTGAAATTTCCGAACTTTTCCAAGGCGAGGACTACCACCAGCTGCAGAACAAAACAAACACAATGTGTTAAATAAAAATCCTCGATATGTAGTAGGTACTAATTTAATTCACACTTATACTACACTTAGTCATAACAAAAATACCCTATATCACCAATCTAAGATAACAAACTGATATTATTTTCCTATTGATAATCTTTGCTGTAATTAATAATTAATTTTTAATTGTTTTATAGACAATTTCATTCGGGAAAACTACATTTTAAAAGAAGGTAATAGCATACTACAGAAGACCTTGTCTCGATAAAGATTGCAAATTTAAATTCTTAAAATTTTGTTGTAGTTACCATAACAAGAAAATCTAATCGAAAGCGGTTTTACAGGTTGAATTCAGGAGTTACATAAATTTCACCTTGGCCTCCACATTAATGCTAACTTGATAAAAACAAAAAACTATTATGGATCCAACAGCTCCCAATAAAATTATTTAACCATTGAAAAAAACAACTTTAAAAATAGCATTCATTCTTTAAAAAAAAAGATGTCCTTACAGTCTATGAATGTTTTTCTGGAGGTTTAAGCCATATAGTCCAAAAACAATCGGTCAAATCGTAGTATTTTACTAAGCTTACAAAATTTCTTGTGAATTATTTAATAAGAGTTGTATGTTTCAACAGTGTGATCATTTATTATTTGTCAAAATTTTCAATTAAATGATAATTATTATTGTTTTGTATAAAATTATTATTTTTTTTTTGATATAATTTTTAATGACATTTATCCCAATTTCTATTATATTTTGTATCATCTTTTTTCAATTTTATATACCTCAGTACATAACTTCAACGTTTTACCATAAATCAACAATATTTTTTTCATTAATAATTCGTAGCATTTTCCAAACAAATTGATTATGATTACTAATGAAAACAAAATCATTCATTAGTAGTGGATGAAACTGCAATTTATTCATCGTTGAACTCAACTTTCAACAGTGTTGTCATATTTGCATTAATTAATTAAAATTCTTCGTATTAACATAATACATGTAATTTTAAAATATAAAATACTTCAATCAAAAACCAAAATATTTAAAAAATAACTATTATCATGAAGAGACTCCATAAATATTAATATCAACAAACAAAGTAATTCATAATGCATAAAGTAATAGTTGATTATCAAAATAAAACTGTTTAACAAGCAGCTAATTTGTTAATTCTAGTTCTCTAATTCAAATTATTTTAATAATTGTGTTAATGATAATATTTAAAATTAATTAAAACAGTTGAAGAACTAAAATTATTGCATCAGTTTTAAGTTAGTATTTTTAAATAATAATTGTAATCAAAATTTTCAGTAATTACATAAACGTCAGAAAGAAGTAACCATATTTTACTTTCACAAACTTAAACAAACTACTACACATAAATGAGCTAGTTAAATATACTAAAAAATATGTTATCCTTGATAGACAAATAAGAACTCCTACATATTATGCTCCTAACAAAACACCTTGACAAACATAAGATATTTTAATTTTATTCTATTAGGTGGAGATTATTTATCAGGTATAACGTTGTACAAACCTTTTACCACCATCCTCCATATACAGAGTGTCTTCAAAATAAAATAAAAAAGATGAGTCCATAGAGCTCTCATTTATAAGATGATTACACAAAATTAAATAATTATAAATTAAGCCTAAAATATGTCGTATAAACTTGATAAGCATCAAGGCTATCAGTGCAAAGAAAAAAAAATTCGAATAAGGTTATTTAATTTCTATAGAGGTTGTTTTTCTAAAAACACGACAAAAAACACAAACATGCTCTTATAATACGTAACACGAGATTTGAAAAGCCATAAAATTCAACCGATTATCGACAATTAAGTTTACAATCAAAAAATCGACTTTTTATAAATAAAATAGACACTGAAAGTGCCAGCCTAATACTTTTAAAGACGACCCAACTTTTTAAAACTCTAATCTTTTACGACTGCAATTAGTGGCAATATCAGCTTACTTGTATAGTTCTTCAAATAACATGCCTATTTTTTTCCAAAAAAAAAATGTTTTATTATGTAAAATATCATAGCTCTGCAAACAATGACAAACACATAATTTTCAAATAGTTCTTTTAAATAAATTACATTATCATTTGACAAAAAAACTACATAATTATTGGTCAATTTACGTTAAAATTATTTTGAAACTTTAGCCTCAATAATAATAAACTAATCTGATCCTACTCAAACCAGAGGTTTTTTTCGGTAGACGTCTAGTAAATAAACTTGTTTTGAATAGGCACAGATCATTTTAATCAGCCTGGCCGGCATAATAGTAGTTTTTTAGCTCTTCCAGTATTTTGGCAAAAGAAACTGTTTGGAAAAAGCAAAATGTTTTATTTTCCTCTAAATTGAGATTTATCTTAAATCCTTTCAAATAGCCAGTGACAATAATAAATGTAACAAAAACCATAATGTACCCTAAATCTATAGAAAAAAGTCAAGGTCCATCAGGTTGAGTAACCTTTGGCATTTCGCACAAGTGATTAAAGGTTTTTTTTTGTTAGTAGAATAGTTTTTATTTATTTTACCAAAAGATAATTTTTTGTTTTGATTAGTTCGTTGTATAAGAAAATGAGCTATTTTTACATGTAGATAAAAAAAGTAAGAGTCCAAGACTTACGAGGAAATAAAAAAATTACGTAGAAAATTGAAAACAAAATTCACTATATTTTAAAATACCAAGACTTTTTTTAGCATTATATAAATTTATTTTTGTTAAGATGTCAAAGTTCCTAGCAAAATTTCACTTTTTTTTTATAAAAAAAAAATACCGTTATGTATTTAAAAATAGTGCAATTTTTGATGGTGATAAGGTCACGAGATTAACACACCACCTGTTCAGATAGCGCCATTAAACTTGACATATACCAATCAATAGAAAAAGTTTCTTCTTTCCAAATTTTGAGTCTCAAAATTCGATAAGCGGTTCGCCAATGTATGAAAACACAAAGTGGTCTCCCAAGGAAAAATTCGCAATGACGAAAGAGGAGCGTTGCATAAAACACCAAACACCCTAAATTCAGTAAACTTACCAATCTAATATGTGGTGAAACAGATTCTCCATGTTACCGACATTGAAGATTTGTACAAATTAAAATTTGGAAATGAATTAATCATAAGTTTAGAAGGGAACAGCAGCGGCGAAAGTAAATTTTAATTTAATCTGGTCATTTCGTATCACTTTAGTATTTTAGTTAATTAATTTGTAAATATATTTATAATTTAGTGACCTCTATAGTAGAAAATGTAATAATTTTGTAACAATATTCAAATAAACTTGGTAAAAATGAATATTGTTTCTTTAATAGCTAAAATAAAATTTAAGACTTCTTGAATATGAGCCTGTGCAGTTGCAATTTTCCGGAAAAATCGCCTGATAGATTTATTGCTGCAGGTCTTTAACGACCCTTAAAGCTAAATGCAAGCAAATATACTAGTCCCAGTGAAATAACGTTATATAGACGAACTAAAAATTAAGCTTTTATCGTCTCCTATCACTGAATAATACAGCTAATCTTTCATTTATAGTATTCCAGATAGTCCCATTGTTAAGCTATTAGATTTTGCAACAAAGGAAGGATTATATACCGTTATTCCATTTGCGCTAGTATATCATACATAAACTATATCTTTTGACAAACTTTGGCAAAATGCTAGCCTAACTTTCTATTAATCTACAGAATAACACTTACCTATCCCGAAAAGTACGTTATCCTTAGATGGTGAATAATCACTTCTTCGTTTCGCCCCTAATCCAACACCTTCACATGAGATTACAGAAATATTTTCCTCCATACTCTGATCCAAAGTACTATAAGTAGGAGTGCTAGCAACTTTATTTCTCATACTCGTAACTTGACAAGCTAAATTTTCAATTTCAGCAACCATTTCATCATTTTTGTCTCTTAACTGAGCATTTTCCAATTGTAAATTCGTCAATTTAGCCAGCAAAGGCTCAATTTGTTTTTGTTCCATTTCAACATATTTTTGCTTTTCATTCTCTAAGCTTGTAATCTGTCCGCTCAGTACATCTTTGACTTGCTGTAATTCACCGATTTTATTAGATAAAACTTGATTTTCCTTTTCAATACTGTTGCTGTATTTTTGAGAGACTACTAAATCGCTTTTAAGTTTTGCAACTTCTTGTTCAAGATTTAGAATACGTTTTTCTAGATCCTGATTTATCGCCGACAACTGTTCTTTCTCACTTGAATATTGTTGCGTGATATCTCTTAGAATGTCAGTATGTCGCTGCTCAAGTAGTTTCACTTGATTTTGAGTGTTTCGTTCCATTTTAATGTGATTATCATCAACTTCTTGAGCTAATAGATTTGCTCGGTTATTAGCTTCAAAAACGTCACATTTTAGTTTTTCTTTTTCGGCATGCATCTGTTCTAAGATGTTTTTCAGCGATTTAATCTCTGATTGGTATAGTAGCAGGTTTGCTTGCAGCAAAGTTAAATGAGGATTATGAATTTCGATTCGAGAATCAGGTATACCTTTAATTTCTTTTTCAAGCACAACTGCTAATTCGGCAATACTGATTTCTCGTTCAGTAAAACCAAGTTCATGTATTAATTCTTTCGGTGAAGAGATGCCCACAAGTTCCCACATTTCTATTAGTGTTTCCGCAGTAATTATTCCATTGCCATCAGGACCAAGAGTGACATATTGAAAAGTACGAGAATCGGGAAAAGATAGAGTTAGATCATTAGTTGGAGTGTTCAACACTTCTGACCAAGTTTCATCTAGTTGAAGAGCTTCCAAAAGTTCTTGAAAACTAATTCGATGATTGTAATCCAGCGTTAACTTATCAGATAATTGTCTTATGACTCCTTTAGCCAATTTATGCAAACCAATAGCATCACATACTAGAACTAATTCCGTTTGATTTAAATATCCATCTTTTCCAACCCCTAACTTATTCCAAGCTTCCCTCAACATTTCTTCTGTACAAACAACCTCACTACTCACAAAATTATGCGCAATCCTTTGAGTGCCCGGCAATGAGGTACACCGTTTTAACTTGTAATTTGTTTTTCTTTTCTTAGAATTTGAAACTTCCGTCTGAGAATTCGATCGTTGAACTTGATTTCCGCTTTTATTTAAATAGTTTAGGTCGTTTTGTTCATCAAAAACATTAATTTCGTCGCTGCGTGGCCGAGATCTGCGGCCATATTTCTTTGATCCATAAATAAATTTTGGGGAAACTTCTCTGTCTGGTGAACCGTCTGCATTCTTTACATCTTCCATTATTTTATGTTGCATATTTCCCAAAAGCGTGAGCAAAGCATCTTTAAATTCCGGAAAAGTTGCCCTTGATTGTTTATCTTTTAATAGACATTTGATAAGTTCGGAGGCTTGTTCTTCGAGTTGAAGGGTTTGGCAGAGCTGGGTGAGCCCTTCTCGATCCAAGCTACCCAAACTCTCATGATCATAGCTGTCGAAGACAGACAGCAGCTGCTGCTCGTAAGGGTCCATGCTTCCCCTGCTAAAAATAATAAAATTCGCTATAAATAAATCTTGGAATTTCAACTCCACTAGCACTCTACTAACACAAATACCATATTTACCATCACCCAATTATTGATGATGGAATCTAATTGCCCAATTATTTAGACCCGCACTCACCCAATCTAAAAATAATTCATGACATCCCCAAGACCTTGTTTTCCGTCCAGCATTTATAAAAATTGCACAAATTGGAAAAACATAACGGAATTTTCACTTAACTCTTCACTTCTCTCATTAAACGTCACGAATGTCACAACACACACCACAAGAATTAGGTCGCAGTTGGGGTTTTTTTTGTTGTAGTGGTGGTCGCACTGGCGAGGGAAAATACAAAGAGCGAATAATATGAAATTAATAATGCGATTATGATAAATTGAAAACTTGCAAGAGAAAGTTATTGTGATGGTGGTAAACTATTTTTCTTATGAAATATTTAGTTTTATAGTTTCTCTATACTTTTCACTAATTTTCACCATTGCTTTACAACGGTCGGGTAAGAAATTAAGAATTTTGCAGTATGTATTTGCAATACAAATTTTTCGGTATATATTAGCGTCATTTTAATAATATAAACATAAGTTCTATTTTATATCCTTTTAAATTGGAATATAAAAAATTTTTATTGTACCAAAATGTACCACACGTAATTAAAATCGTTACAAACCTACCTATTTGCCAAAACCGAAACAGACAAGATCCGACCGCTTGAGTTTATCTAAAATTTAATATCAAAGAAAATTATATGTTTTTGCTTTTAGCTTAACTACTCTTGAACTGACACTAACCACCACTTTTCTGACACTAAACATTTTTTTGAATAAAAACGTGTAAATAAATGTTGTATTTTGGTTTAAAAAACCAATCTAATGCAGCAAATTTTTTATGACATTTGCAAATCTCTTATAAATAACCGAAATTATAGTCCCTTGATAACTAATTTGGAAATTTTTTCTTAAAATAAAGTAAACTATGAATTTTTAAGCTCTCGATCGGTTCTGTAGCAGATGATATCACTCTTAATCCTAAGAAAATGCTTCTCTTCAATTTTGGTTCAAATTTGTCATCATTTTGTAATTATTTTAAAAATTTAGTAAAATTAAATAATTTGTTTTTTGAATCTGTATAATAATAATATATTCAAACTACTTACGTAATCTGCTTATCAGTTTTCCTTTGTCCAAAAGAAAAAAACCAATGGTTTTATTCTTTGTTATCATCTTTTTTTCATTGTCTTATGTAATGTTTTTTTGTTGTTTCAAGAAGTATTACCTACTCTAGTTTAGTTTAGTTTTTAAGACTCTGCCGGTTGCTACGGATCGCGTTATTAAATTGTTTTAAGACGTTATCTTTTGAGTGATTATTGTTTTGTAAAAAAAATATATAGAAAACGAATCAGCTTCGCGATCCGCCGTTCTTCTTTCTTATTAATAAAAAAATTCAAGTTAAAGAATAATTATTTACTATTTTTAATTATAGAAACTCCCGTGGCAAATATTTCGAATCAAGTAAGCCATAAATTATGACATAAAGCGACTACTCAATTGTTTTTTTACAAATAATTATAGTGCTTTCGGGACACTTTTTAAAGCGGTGGTTTAGTCAGTGTTAGGGCTAAAAAGATTAATCGAATCGCATTTCCGGGTTTAAAATTTATTTGTGTAGTGCGTTTTTTTTATTATGTGGGGATATGAAAGACAACGCTTTGCGTCTTAGTAGGTCCCAAAGGAGGAGCCCCCAGTCCCAGCGTTCTACACGCAAAGGTAGGTGCAATCAAATTTTGGTGTTGTTTATTAATTTTATCCCTTGGGATAGCCATAACTATGCAATAAATAATAAATTAAAAGGGCGTATTTAACGTTTTTGAAAAATTTCCATCAATTTTGAACTAGAAAAGTGTCTAATTAATTTACATTTCCTTTCATTAGACAACTTTTTTAAAGTGTTTTTTTTTTCAAAAAAAAATAAAATTTGTTGAAAGAAATAGTATCAACTATTTGTACATTTATTGACCTACCAAATAGCCTTACTTATTAGAAAAAAAAATTTTTCTAACAATTTTAAAAGTTATTTAATTATTTGAAGCGGTCAGTCAGAATAGCCAACGTAATTTTATTTCTTTTAATCATAGCTGCCAGCTGTCATATTTTTAAAAATTACTTACAGTACGTTTAATAAAGATTATCATCGCAGTAAGCTGTGTTAAAATTATATTATCGCATCTAGATCGAAGTTACATTTGAATTTTATGTATTGTTTGAGCAAATTGTGCGCCCTACTTCTGCCTTGTCCGTTTTTTTATTGTTGTTTAATTACTTAATACTTCTTTGTAATTAATTATTTTTGCTGACTGATGTAATCTCAGTCAAATTGTGATGATAATTATAATTATTGTTTCACCAAATAATTTGATAATTTCTAATTTGTTTTAATTTAAAAATTTTAATAAAGAAATGTTTTGTGATATAATAAGATTGTTTATATTTGTCTAATTAAACGTCTTAAACAACTAGATGTAAGTATTTTAATTTCTAATTTGTTTTAATTTATTTAATTGATTGTTATGTTAGTAGTCCTGCATAAAATGCAAGCGGATTTCAAAATGCGCACAAATAACTGGTGTCGTTTTCTGAGAGGAAAAACGAATATGAGATTTAAACAAACAGCGTTTAGTTTTAGGTTTTTTAGTTGATAGGTGGCTGGTATCGTTTTCTGAGGGGAGAAAACGGATGTGAAATTCAAGTAAACATTTCTTTGATTTTAAAAATATTAGCTTTTTTTTTTATTTCGACAGTGAAGTAGGCCTACTGAAAACACCACTATAAAAAAAGCGCACCATTTACTGTACCTCTTAAAGGTGGTGTAGAAATCAGTGAAATAGTATAGCATTAGCAAGCTACGCATGTTTTGTTTACGTGTAATAATTATATAATAGCAAAATAACATCGGAAAGACCATTACACAAGGCCATGATTTAGTCGTGATTCACACCAATGTAATCTGTACTCATTTGGTAATTTGCGCTGTGTTTGTTCCAAATCCAACAGCTATGCAGCTCATGTTGCTTTGGCTGGTTTTTGTTGCCAACTGTTAGTTAAGAGCTTTTATTTCTATTTAAATTAAGAATTCTGTGGCTCTTACCTCTTCTTAGTAAACTCCTGTGGTAGACTCGTTCTGTGGTAGATTTGTTCTATGGTAGACTCTTTGTCTATGGAGTGGGGTCTCTGCTCTGAGTCTCTCTGGGATTCTAAATTCTCTGGTGGGCATATTTTCGCCATTTTGTATTGTAATATTATTTTGCAGCTTTGAAGCTTGCAACCACGTTGCATTGCAACTTGCAAGTTTTAAGTAATTATCACGGGGGTAAGGCTATAAACACAACATATAGCAATTGGAAACACGCACCATTGTTTTGCTTCACGGGGTAAACCAGTTTGTCAGTTAGAATAACTATAACTAATAAGTCAGTTGAGTTGAGGTTAGTTGCCAATTTAAGGTGGGAAAGGTAATGTTAGGTATGTTATTATTTTAAGACTCGCTGTAACAATTATTGCTAAAATTCTATCCCTAGAGTCCCAATGAATCACCCTCGAACAGGCCTTTGCCTTCGACAGAATAAAATATTTACCAATTTTGTGGTCATTTATCTTGTACCACGTCCACCAGAAAGATGTCTTAAAACAAATGAACTAGTTGTATATTCACACTGATCGCATGAGAATTTTAGTTGTAGTTCTATTTGTAAGATGATAGCTATCTATATCTATACATTCTTATGTATGATTTATGAATAAATGCTCTAAAATTTTCGCTTTTTGTATGGCTTCCTCCAAAAAGGTTTTAATAAATATTTTATTTTAATATTAATATTTCCACTAATCATATTAAAGGTTCTATAGTATTTCTAATCGTACTCAGGACTAATGAAGGTATAATAGGTTCATTATTGATTTTTCAAAATAAGACCGAATTTCTAAGGCTTATCTTTGGAATAAAATCTACAAAAATAATTAGAATTTCTACAATTTATTATATACCAAATAACACATATTAAGCTATCTCCTTATGCTGCGCTGGAGGCCAAGTCCACTGGTTGGGTGGCGCTTCTTTCAAGAGAGGTTCCCAGGGCTTCCAATTTACCATTTTTCGAGCAAGAACAAGTTCATTTTCTGCTTGTTGAATCAACTCTTCAACCTGGCCGCAACCAACCTGATTTTCAATTCCCTCAGCTGTAGAATTTTGCTTTAAAGCGAGACTGCGCTCGTTAATGATTTCTTCCGTGTATTTGCGGTAAGCAGCATCTTCGGGAATTTTTTGAATAGTCTTTAATATTTTTCCATATAGCACGCCAAGGGTGTGATGTGGGTGTTTAGATACAACGAGGCCCGTAAGCCCAGTCGTCTTTTTTATCGCTCCCGACATATTCACTATTTTGACTTTACGTAACTTTCATTGGTTTAAGAAAGTAGGGTTAGAATTTGAAAAATGAAATCATAGTTTTTACAAAAAAATTAATATTATTTTCTAGCTATATAATCCACTTTCTATTATAGGAGCAAATTTATTAATTAAATAATCTAAAAAAAATATTAAATAATTTCAGTTCTTCTACCTATTCGAGAATTTATAAAACAATGACGCCCTCTATCGGGCGACTTTTACGATACACTCTTTTAACAAACATCTCCTCCTAAAAGAACCAACAATAAACACAATAATATATTTATTATTAAAATATATAACAAAATATTTTTTAAGAACGAGGTTTACTTAAATAGTTGTCAGTTGTGTAATTTGTTGATGCGTTTTCTTTGGTAACCCAACTATTCTCCCAAAACCGTCTCAGTCTATCATTATGATTCGCACAAAACTCTCTAAAATCCCTCAACAGTTTCGTTTGAAAATTATTATCTATTCCTTGATTTGTGCGCCATCTCCTGCTTACCATATGGTTCCAAGACCACAAGAAGCCCAACTAAAAAAACATTCAATATTAAATGCACACAATTTTCAAAAAAATAAATACTTTTCTGGTATTGTCGTAATCATCTTTATTTTTTCCGCTTACATGCCGGGTGATGTAAGCTTCGTGGGGGCTAGGTACTACGTCAGCATGCACAGAAAACCTTCCCGATGATCTAGTTTTAGTGCCAAAAGAAGGCACTCTGCTTCGTGGCTTTACTGCGGACCTTGCTATTAAAATAAAAACAGTCCCGGTACAATGAACATATTGATGTTCTCGTGACGAAGCATCCAGGTTGTTTGGTGGTTCCGACAGACAATTTATAAAACCAAATCTTTGTATAATTGCTTCTTGCAATAAAAATAATCGATCATAATAAGTATCTTCTCTAAATTCTACAAACAAAAATATTTCCATTGAATTGTATAAAATTGTTGGCGTAGGTCGGAGGTTTTTCAAACAATAAGTTTCTCTGAGATTTGGCTCACATCGTTAACGTAAAAAGGTCAAAATCGTTAAAAGTTTCCGGAGAATAAAAACAAAACCGTTAGCAGGATAGTGCTTAATTTTTTATACCGAGCTGCATGATATGCTAACCTCAAACTTTTACTTTTTGCTGCAAAAAAATTAGGTTTTGAGTCATTCACCGCAACCAATGAAGATTTCGATGTAAGACTAATAAAAATAATGTAATAATAATCGTTGAACAAAGTTGTTCCCCGTATGATGTAAGAAAACTATTATTTGGAAACTTAGCTTGGACCTACATTCTTAATAATTAGAAATATATACCTAGAAATATTCTGTTGTCTCGATCCTCAAGACACTTCAAATTTAGAGGCACAAATATAGGACCTCTTATAGGATCACTTTTATTTGAGTAGGGTAAAGCTAATGGATCATGTGGTATTGGAATCATTTGAAGACAACAAGCTTGAGCTTTACGATGCCAACTTGACAACTTAAATTCATAAACATTAAGAAAAGATTATTAGACTCAGTATAAAAAATTACCAATTCTGCTACTATAGATCCAGAAGATGTTAACCATTCAACAATTAATTCATAAGCTTGATCAGGAATAAATGTCGTATGATAACGCGCATGCCCCCATTCAATTCTATCACTCTTACTAGCAAAATCAGTCTCTAAACGCATACGTTTATATAAAGAGCCCATATAATCACTCTCCGAATAATCAACATTTATGTCTTCGCAGAGGAAATGGGGCACACCATATTTTCTATCACAATATGTATTTGGAACATCTAAGCCCAAAGAAGAAACAGACAATCCCCAGTTAAGCGCCTCTTTCACTTCTACTTCAAGCCATTCATTTTCAAATGCTTGAAAATCTGACGGCTGTAAATAGTCTTTGTCTTCTAAAAAAAAAATTAAATATTACAATAATGATGTCTCAAAATACAACTTACCTTTATCAATAAAATAAAACAAAAAGAACCCAAAAACAAACAGCTTATTCGGATCACCTGACGCGTGACGAATGAAACCATCCGAATGTAAGCTCTGCATAATCTAAAATAATAAATGTCTTAAAATTTTAAAAATATTAGAGTTTTCAAACAATTCTAGATTAATATTACAATAATGTTTTATTTCTAAAATCTCATAGAAGTTTTACGTATCCTAGAAATCTTGAAAATAGATAAGTTCTAGGATATTCATAACACCAGATTATAATTTTGACATAAGCCAAACTTATTAGTTGTTAAAAGCTTTTCATAAGCCATTTTGAAATACTTACCTACTATAATATTAAAAGTAAAAAAGTGAAATACTACCGATCGTAAAAAATGTCTATAAATAATAAATATAAAAACATACTTGAAGTGCTTTATCTGTTGTTGTTCCTTCCATACGTAACAGCAACCAATTAATAGCATCGGACGCAATAAAAGTACAAATTGGTAAATTTTGTTGTGCTGCAATAAAAGTAATTCCATTCAAAGGATTCTTCATAGCCTCAATAATTTCGAAACTTGTAGCTGTACTTTTTAAACAAGGTCCAGCTTGAACAGTACTAAAATTAAGGTGTTTAATAGGTAAATTTGAATTATAAAAAATATTAAATCTCACCTCTCATCTGGATTAGCCTCATGTGACTGAGATTCCGAACTGGATTGAGACTCTGAGCTTTGTGAAGCTCGATTTCTCTCCATCACTTTTGATCCAGATCTAATTATTGAGAAAATTAAGAGTAGTGAAGATAAAACCAAATCAAGATTTTTATAGAAGAAAAACAATTACCAACCTAAACGAAGGTGCATTAAATCGCTCACTCGAGCGTGAAGTAGTGTTCTGAAAAAAGCAAGCAAAATCTATAAAGTTTAGAAGAAAAAAAACCAAACAAGAGCACTAGGTTACTGAAGAAAATAGAAAGTTAAGAGTACATGCTCAGCAAGTCCGCAAACCAAGCTGCAAAAAAGATAAATCAAAATTTTATCAAACCTAGGCCGTGGACGATCAGAGAGCCGATTGCTTCCGAGACGTTCACGAAAAGGAGAATTACAGTTGACATTCTGTAAAATTTAAATTATAAGTTTTTAAACAGCGAAAGCTGTAAACCTTGCAAAGCTATGAATAAAAATCATGAACATAATGCACAAAAGCAAAAACATAATGTATTTTAAGCTAAAATTTTTAAAGCCAAAATCTCAATGAAGAAATATTATCTGTCATCATATTGAAACAGATTAGACAATTCAGTACATTATTTATAGTGTACTATTCTGTCAACATCGCTTCTTTATTATAAAAAATACTCTTTTGCTTTCTAATTTCTTTTCAACAATCTCCACATATTCTCAATTAGATTGATATCCGGGCTTCGACTAAGCCAATCACAAAATTTTTTTTTGGCTCTAGTCTATTCTGACCCTATGCATTAACCAATAAATAACAAAAAATGCAAAATTTCCAGGATAAATAATTAGTTACTTATTATTTTTATTTACGTTCTCCATTTTTTTTCCACTTTTTTGTCGCTCCTATTTATATAAAAACCTATATTATTTTTGTTAAACGCTTGATGTAAAAAAATAAAAACAAAATATATATATTAAAAAGCGCTTGTTTGTTAGCACCACTTACATACCTATCCAAACAAGCAGTGCGCATAATGTGCGTATCATTTAAAAACTTTAGCTTAAAAAAATAAAATTAAAGTCTACAGGGTCAACTCAAAAAAATATAAGAAAAACTACGTATTGTTAATAATAATTAGTTACATTATTAACAAAACTACTAAGAAATAAGACCAAGACACTGAAAATAAATTTCGGTATAATACTCACATGCGTAGACCCATTTGTTACAATTAAAATATGCAATAGTACAAGATCCCGACTTAAATTAACGTCACCTATAAAGTTTCCTAATGAAACTAAAATACTAACAATGATGTATAAATAAATAAAACTCAAATTAGTCTCAAGCGCATGTCTCTGTAACGATATATACAAAGCACGTTGAAATTTGAAAAACAGTTAGAAAGAAGTGTTTCTTCAGTTTTATCAACTAAAATTTTCTACCATTATTTATTTTTAAAATGCAAGGCAAATCACACCAAAAAACCAATTTTTTGTAGTTGTTATCAAGTTTTACACCGAAAAAGTCATATTTTCCATAATTTGGGTGAATTTTACGTCAAGCAATCTATTAATACAAATTATATACTCTTATATGCAGTGGTTTTATTGACATGAATAATTGTCTGCGTTATTGCCCTATAAATGAATCAATATTTCAAACGCTTGCAAAAAGTTCAAAACTTAAAGTAATCATTAAATGAAATAACAATCATAATCCAAAGTACGCATCACTTATTACTTAAATTTTGAACATTACAACATCATAGCTGTGATAAATTTCGCCCATTAAAGCTACAAGAATAATGGATTTTAACGGGTACAATAATGTAATCCAACCATTAACCCAACCCTCACGAAAAAAAGGTGTCTAATACCTGTGAAAAATTGCTCATACTGTTACGTCTGGGTTGAACCAAAGGCACGTTGTTTATAACACTCAGAGACATCTATAACATGCAAATAAAACAAAGCTGCATCATGCAAGATCAATAACTAAAAATAATAAATAGGTTATTAGTAAATTAAGACAGTGGGGAAAATAGAAATAAAAGTAAACAAACCCTTGACTTCTTTGATGGAATGGATCTTTTTATTTTATTTACAGCGGTTTCAATAAACTTCAGTAATCCATCAACCATTTGCTGTAGTTCTCCAGCAGTGGGAGTTGTGTAAATATCGCAGTTTTCAGCACCATCAAGAATTTTCTTATTCGCAGCGTTGTTTAATGGAAGAAGGTATACACGAAAGCGCCAGTACTTTAGCGCATCCACCAAAACAAATTCCGTGTCACCACCTGAAAAAAAACATGCCTGCTTAAGTCAAACAACCTAGAACTACATAATCTCGCACTATTGTTTCAGTTTAAAAATATTAGATAAGAATTCTCATTTTCTTAACTCCCAAATGTATAGTGGGCTCAATCGGTTCAAAAATCAGAAAATTCAAAATTTTCTATTCAATACTTGTTTTTAAAAACCTTCCAAAAAATTATATAAAAGCTTACCTGTGCAAACGTAATGATCCAGATAATTCCAGTTGAAATGCTCAAGTTTTTCAGTCGTGAATGAAGCATATGATTCTTCATAGGTATCATGATGTGGAGCATGAAATCTATATCTATATTGATAATTAAAACCAGGATAAGGATGTCTGCAAAAACAATATTAAACAACAAAAAAGCCAAAACTTCTACTACCTTGGTCTGTAACGAGTAACCGAAATCGTATTTACAGACAATGAAATTTTATGAAAAAGCCTTCCAATTGAAAGATAGTACGATTCATCACTTTCGTTGACATTTTTTCGCAGCATTGGTCCTCTCATTTTTGGATTTAAAATATTAATATTTACCTTTTCTGCACTATTTGGCAATAAAACTAATTGAAAACCTTGTGCCAATCTTTGCGATATCAATTCTCTAAAAACTTCCGCAGTTGTTAGAGGTCTCTTATTAGTTGATCTTTGCTGTGCGAAGTCTGCGTTAACACTATCGGGCAGTAAACTGTATAAAGAGACAACATAATCTATCTGTAACGAGCGCTTCTCGGGAAAATAGTCTGTAGTTATTGGAAGACAAGCAGGAATTGTCAAAGATTTCCAATCCACGCCTAAAGAAAAAACTAAATTAATTATTTCAATCTAAAATGATTACAAATATTTTTAAGCATAAATCTTATGCAAATCAGCAAAGCAAAAAAGGTATTAGTACGAAAAGCAGAATTAAATCAATATTAGGAGATTAGTATAAGTGATATTCTAATAATTGAATGCCAAGACAAAGAAAATAACAAATTGTTACTAGGTACATAACAAATGATGTTAGTTCAAGAATAAACACTTTACTTATAATCGTTATTTAAAAAATATGTGCTCTGTATATTATTCGAATGGGGAAACGGTTCATGTACACCATCAATCTATAACGAATCTTTATGTTTTGATTTATAAAACATTTTCACTAATTTATTGAATAAAAAACTGCGCTTTGCTACACTCTGGAGATGCAATTTCGACCATCACTCTGAAGATCTTTTTCAGATCACTGAGAAATTTTTATTAGATGTCGTGTGTAGCACTTCTTCTTTTCGCTTAAGGATTATTTTTGCAAAATTAGTCTATATAACATATATTCTTTTTGGTTTTGTAGTAAAGCCGTTAAAAATAACAAATTCAACCTGTATAATTAAAAATTCAATTTTATATTTAATCAACAATTGATTTCTTAAAAACAAATCTTAGCAGAAAGTAATGGTCAGTTATTACATATATATAACCTAAATTGCCTTTTGTTTCAATGTGCTTTTTGCAATTGCTAATATTTTCCATTATCATATGTTCTATGCAAAGCGATTGAAAAATAAAAAAATAGTAAGCTTCAACAATAATCTTCCATTCATGAGAAACAACGCTTGTAATGTTCCATTAAATAGTAACTCTGATAGCTTTTTCTTTGCCTTAACTGTGAATGATTTTTTACTACATAAAACAACAAATAAGTTTGAAAAAAAATGAACATGCATGATTGGATAACAATGAATTTTTATAGTCCATTTCTTTGGTAAGATGCTTGACATATTTTCTATAAAAATTCATCGTTTAAACAAATGTGTCTAGACAAGAAAACAGCTAGGTGAACACCCAAAAAAGCATATACAATAAATACAAGCCTACCAAAGAACTGAATTAAAAATTCTCTGAAATCAATCTAATTTTTAGAAAATTATAAAATATATTTTCCAAACCTATAAGGACATCATTGACTGCTTAATCGGCCACATCCCAGAAGACCATGGAACAGAAACGTAGAACATTCAATTTATTTGTTGACCAATCCTAGACTAAATGATGTAAAGGAAAGCTAGAACGCTCCCCATAGGACCACAAAAAGACATTATTATGAATTATGACTGTATGAAAACAACGATTTTCGTTCATTCTATATAGAACGTTAAACTAAGTCCAAATTTAGTAATTAGGTCAAACAAAATGAAAAAATTTTGCAAAGCACGATTCATATAACTGCCAATTATTGGTTATTAAGAAACAACCAAAACATTCATTCTTTTAATTTTTTCAAATTAATTTGCAATATAAATCACCTGTGGTTAAAGCTGGAGTCCATTCTTGCTCCCCTGTAGCGCCCCAAAGTAACGTTAAGCTCTTAGATGGATTTCTTGCAGTACTTGCTGTGTGATTAGTCTGAGAATTCTGTCGTTTTTTACAATCTGCAAATGTTCTATATATATTTTTATCCTAATTTAGATAAACTGTGAACATCAAAAGTATATAAAAAAATAATTCGTCACAAAATTCTTAAGCAAGAAGCCTCAGCAAACCGCCAACAAACTCAAAATCAAGTCACCACCGATTGTTGACATTTACTAAAGTTGAGTGACGTTAGATCTAAGAAAGTAGCAGTCGATACAAGAACACGTACCGAGAAGAATAAGTTCGACATGAACACCTCAAAAAGAAAAATAATTTATATAAAAAATCAGCCAACAACGCGCATGTTATTACCATTAGCAGTTCACAGTTTATATTAAAAGTAAATAAAAGTCATTACAGTCATGCAGAGCAGATGTTGCACAAAAAGATCTTCCCAATTGACTACTTGTACTGGATAACATTCTCTCTAAAGTCGGATTATCGCCCTCCACGGTTAAAATATCAGCTTGAGCCGGAATTGCTTGGTAGTGATGCTGCTGTATCAAAACACCAGTAGGTCCTATACAAAACTATATTTAAAAAAATAATAATAAAAAAACTTCTTTCAAACCTTTGGGAAATATGTGAGTCCAACGTCTTCGATTCGATGTCAATTTAATAGTAACATGTGAAGGGTCAAATGGATTTATTAACGCTCTTGATTCTAACGGAGGAGATCCTTCTGATCCCACTACTTTTCGCACTGGAGGTGACAATTCTTTATCTAAAAACGGAATATTTTAGCTAGAAACATTAAAAATATATATTTTTTTATTAACAAAGAACATAAAAAGTAAAAGGTTGTTCTCGCAAATTCAACCGATCACAAACATTTCATTTTAACATATCTCAAAAAAAGCAGATAAACACTACAAATTGAATAGAAAATTAAAATGACAAACCATCCAAAAAAGGTGATACAATCGGACTGGATGTAGCTGGAGGTATTGCAATTGGTTCCGATCGAGCGTTTGAATCAAATCTATGTGGTACGTCAGGATCAGACATTTTCCTTCTTTGTCCCTTTATCAACTCTTGTGAATCTAATAAACTTCCCGAACTTCGTTTGTAACGAGGCAATATTCGATGATTTAAAGAACTGTAGAAAATTGTTTTTATATTAAAAAAAAAAGTGAGTGAACTTTGCATACCTAGTCTCGTGAATTGTATGAACAGGAGGCAATTGAAAAATCTGAGCGTCGTAAGCATCAAAATCAAAAAAAGAATTGTGAATGTAATCGTCTTGTGATACTAGTTTATTCTTTGGTGAATCTTTTCTTAAATCATTTTGAGCAGCGAGTGGCGGAATCTTGATTCTTGGTATAAAATTTGAATATGCAATTTTTTTATTTGTTGAATAAAATGACAAATTTATCCAGTGCGGCATTGAGTAATCGTCAGGAACGTTCGTATGAGTATCTTTGTTATGAAACTGAAACCATATAGAAAAAAATGTAAATAAACATAGAAACAAAATGATTTAATAAAATATAAAAAAGCAATGACGTGCACAATATCCGACAAAAGTGACATAATTGTTGGTTTTATGATATGTAAATAATTGGAAAATTTAGTAATATTTTCTATTAATTCTGAAAACACTTATAAAATAATTAAAAAATTCACTAATATTTAAAAATTCTCTACAAACGGCATGACATATAAGAAGAACACTCTAAAAAAAAAACAGAGAAATATTTAATTACAAAAGTTTTTTTAATTCAATGAAAAATAGGAATTTTTGTGTCGCAGACTTCGGAAAAATAATTTCGATTTTATTAATCCATATATACATTTTCAGCCAATGCAATTTGTATTTCAAGAATATAAGATCACATTAGTTAGCGCCCATAAATTCAAAGCCGTAACAAGGCAGGGGCGACACAGTCACTAACCCAAATCTTAGATAAAAAAAAAATCAAGAAAAATATTTCAGAATAGTAAAAAATAAACAGTGGTAAAAGTTTTTTAAATAAATACCATATTCCCAAAACTGTTTTTTTGGTCAGATAGTCTTTTAGCTGAGGACGACAGAATGCTCTAAGCATGTCATAATCAATAACAAAATAAGATAATTTTTTTTCCATCTCTAATCAAAGACCAGCCAGAGTCTAATAATACAAAATCACTAAAACAAAAATATAGTTTTCACCTTCAAAAGCGGCACGGCATGTAAAGGTTGTTCTCCCACGCATACTAAATCGCTGCCCACTCCGTTATCAATAATGCGTTGCTTTGTAATATTTGTCAATTCTCGATCCACTTCAAAGACACCAACTCCTGGTGTAACAACTACGCTCAATTGTCCAGTTCTATCAAAGCTTCTATCCAAATAATGTTTTTCAAAAACTACAAATATAATGTCAATAATAAAAAAAAATCTGAACTTCAATGTGTTTTTAAATTGCCTATCTAGCATGTAAAATATTTAAAAAAAATACGATTTTTGTGAAAGAAATACGGGTAAAAGAATCAGAATTATCCGACCAAGACGCACACAATTTATCTTCACAGCTAGACAAGAAATGTAACACTATTCTGTTTAATTACCATTCAAAGACATATTTAAAACTTCCAAAAAATTACCCTGGGCAGCTGTACTGTTTGTAGCTGCCGGAATTTCAATATCAGGACGTTTATGATATTCTAAAACAATTTTTAAATACTCTGAAAATATTCTCCTCAACTGCACAAGTATCCCGCTCCAGTCATCATATCTTTCATTTTGTACAGCCACTCTATAAAAATCTTCATAATAGCGTCCTTTATAATCTTTTTGTAAACATTCCCGCATATGTGTAGGAAACGCTTCTAAGTCGCTTGCTTTATAAAATGTTCTAGAAAAAAACACAATTGTAACTTCATGATTGCTACCATTCTTCTTCCATTTCATAAATAAGTCAGACATAAAACCATTAACCGCCTTTTCAAAATATAAATCTCCATAGATATCAAAGTCCCACATTTCTGATGACATTTGCAGAAAGAGATAAACCATTGATGTTGATGACCGAAAAACTATTTTAGTATCTTCTGTGATAACCCCACATGCAACTCGATCTCCTAAAGACCACATTTCGTAGACTTGACAACGCACAGCGCCTCCGCAAAATTCTATATTCTTTTTAATGTAGATACAGGTATTGACTAGACTATTTTTCAATCGCCACATTTCAGAACGACCCATATATTGATCTTTAAAAGTAAGCTCTACGGAGTCTAAAGCGACGTCAGGTGGATCAACAATTCGTATGCTGACAGTTTTATAAGCTTGTAATCCAAACGCTTGAGCTATGCTTTGCTCCACACTTATAGTATCTGAAACCTTGCGACATACTCAAAAGTGACACAATGTTATTACAAACCTTTCTGCAAAGCATTTTGTTGAGTAGTTTCATCTGGAAACGTTTTAATTTGAAGTAAAAGTCTTGGTGGCTCTTCTTCCGATTCTCGTATTCTCTTTGTGCGTGGATTGTCATCTTCTGGAAGCTGGTGATATATTTCCAAAACATCACCTACTTTCGCTCCTGGATAATCTTTTGGATTAATAATTAAATCCTCAGCTAAAAAAGTCAGTCACCTGCAGCCGCTTGATTTAAAAACAACTTACCACTGAAGTTCTTTTGATGAACAATAAGACGGAAAGACTTCATCGTTTTCGTTGCTCGGGTTTTTACATTTAGAGTTTAAACAAATTTGGATTCATTAAAACTAAATTACGACGTAAACATATTCCAAATTTTCCACAACAAACAAATATTTGTCATTTGCACAAAAGAAAAGATTGACACTATTGACAGATCTAAATCTGTCATCTGTAAAAAAACAGCCGTGAGTCGTGACCAAGGCCAAGGAGTTGTGACAACTATTTAAAACCGACGTCACTTGGGTTATGTTTTGATAAACCACTACTCCTTGTAAACCAGTAATAAAAAACTAGTAAAAGTGAAAAATCAGTCCAGCAAAATGTTACGTCAACTTTTCAAGGATTTTGTAGTGCTTAACTAATGACTAGTAATTTAGCGGCTTTTAATAGGAAATTGAAAATATGACTATTAATTGATTGGTTTGGAATCTTTGGCTCAATAAACTATTCACACAGTTCTACCAGTTATTCTATGGTTCTACCACTTGCCAAAAAGTTGGCTTAATCAAACTTTTTGACAAGTGGTAAAAGTGCGAATTTATGACATTTATTATAGTTCGTGAAATGTCAAGGAGTCATGTAGTAATTGTAGAGGTTAAGTATGTCAAGCTGTCAAAGCAGAATTATAAAAAAAAGATATAAGTATAAAGGTTTGTTATTAAAATTAGCTCGAATAAATAATAATTTTACACAAAACAATGATAATTGTCAGTTTTGTCAAATTTTTTACACCAACTCTCTACTCAACAAAATTTTATTTTGTTGTATTATTTTTCTTTTGTTTTTCATAAGCTCGTGACGTCATAAAATTCACTACCACAGCTTGCTATTAACCTTCAAAATAAACGTGGCAACGGTGCCTAGGAAAAAAATTAGTACCGCTAATCTGCTCAACTGTTGAATAATTGTGCATTCGACTACTCTCAGAATTCACACAATTTATATAAATTTTTAAAGAATTTATTTAATAATTGTACGATTTTCGTACCAACATCGAGTTATATATATACAGCCATGTTATTTAATTTATATATTAAAATAGTTAATTTATGTAATAATAAAGTCGTTGACATTTCATTGGAAAATTTTTGCCACTTTGCCGTTTTTCTTACAAGTTTCAATACATATATAATATAATTAATACTGATTGTAAGAAATTTATTTTTTTGTTTTTAACAAATTTTATTAAGAAATTTTGTACAATTTTAGTATTGAAACACGTAACAAGAGCAAAGTTTTTGTTACAACAAAATTGACTTAGTTTTTTGCAATTATTAATATAAAACTAATTGCAAAAAATTTTTGTGTGCAAATAATAAATTAGAAATAAAAGTTTAATACACCACTGTTTTATAAACAAATCTTACACACTGGGTTGTAGTACGAAATTTACAAATTTATATATAAATATACTTATTTACACATAGATGAATATATGTACAGAGTGACCTCCACAAGATTTACAGTAAAAGACCGGTGATGTTTGTTCGAGTGAAATGCAAGAATGTTTTTAGTCACCTTGTGGACGTCTCTCATCTAACTGAAGCACAAAAAAAAAGTTTTAACCAGAAAACTCTTGATCTATTTTAACTGTCTGCTACTGTTACTTTGAAAGTTCACCTATTTAACCCAACATGTACAAATAGTACGAATATAACAATTTTTACAATACTACTTTAGAAGAGAAAAACTATATTGTAAGTAATAAAAAAAAATCTATTTTAAAACACGAGATCACCTCTTAAATAATTTTGTACTTTTATTACATGTACATTCGCGACAAGCGCCGAATCACTTCACACAAACTCCATATACATATTATTACTATTATTACAAATATTATTTACATATGAGATTTTCCTTGAGTGAGTATTAGTGATTGGCGCAACATCTTAAAAATAAAAATAACAATTTTCTAAATCCAGCTTAGCAAATAGTAATTCATTTTCAAGTACTATATACAAGTGTACATATATCATTCTACAAAAATATATAATGAAAAACGCAAAACTCAGAAGCGCAAAAATAAATGTACTTATTTCAAATTAAACTAATATATTCACTTGGTGAAGAAAGCATTACGATTCTCGCAATTCATAACATACATTTCGTCAGAACACTATATTTTAAAAAATAAATCTCCAAAAATAAAAACAATTATGTACAGACTGTGCTTAAAATTAATACTTGAATTAAATAAATATTTCTTTGATGAAATTAATAGATTGCACGGCTTTCTTAAACTAATTAAAGCTCCTTCACGTTTCTTCACTAGGATATGCCGAATTTTCCTCCTCCAAATCAGGTGGGGGTGAAGGATTGCGCCCCTCATACCTCCCGTCTTCATCTGGAAATTATAAAATAATATATTATTACTTTATCTTCAAAAATTGAATTTTATATTCATTTATATTTTTTACTGTGAAAATAATCTATAAACAGCAAGCCTTTAAAAAAAACAATGACAGTGTAGTATGTAGACTAAAAAAAAACAGCTGTATGACAATTCAACATACCAACTAAGAAAAAAATAATTATTTAAGATATGAAAAAAATAAAAAATTTTTTCGCATATGTTGAGAAAATAAAAAAACGGGAGAAAAATAAAAGTCCTAATAATAGAGAATAATCAAAATAAACTATAACTTTACTTAGTTGAAAAAACACAACAATAATTTCAAGAAATAATAAAAACAATAAGCCATAATGTAGTTTTTCAATAAATTAATTAATCCAATTAGAGAAATTATCAATTTGCCAAAATGTTAGAAGCGTCTAAAAAACCTTTTGCATTTTATATTTTAGCAATCAACAACAAATCAATAGTTATTTACTATTATAACTGCAATACATAATTTAATGATGAAATCACCAACAATTTTCTCGATAAAGATTAGATTCTCCTGTGAGCGCACAGAAATTCAGAAAATTTGTTCAACAGAAAAATATTTGAAAGTTAGCAACAGTTGATCATAGTTTGATTAATTTTGATAAAAATTTTGTAAAAAAAAATTCATTCAGCCTTTATATAAATGAATAGTAATGCAATTCAACATTTTTTTGAGACAAAAGAACCTGGTGTTATTAATTACTCAATGTTATTGTTATATGTTATGAAAACAAAGTGTAAAAAAATATGCAAATAATAATATTACGCATTCATTAATTACATAATTATTGTGATTCAAATAAGAAATTAGTTCAGTCGAAACTAAATTTATATTGAATGTGCACGTGTTTGTGTTCTCGTGATATCAGTAAACCGGTCATAAGAATTTAATAAAACTTACCCAAACCTGATGCATACGAAGGAAAATTATCGTTATCATTCGGATAGATTGGATTGTTGAATGGAGGCACATATTCCACAGGCTCGACTTCTTCATATCCCTCTTGTATATTTTCTCCTGCTCGTTTTTCTTCCTCATCCGGTGTATAAAACAAAATAGACTTTTTCGGTGACGTTTCAACATCGTGCGGTCCGTCATCAACTGACTTCTGACACGTTGCAGGAGGATCAGTCTTTTTTTCGGCAATATTTTGTGGCGTCGGTGCAAAAACAATTGAGCTTCCAACTGGAGGGTTCACTGGCGATGGCGATACAGATGATGTTGGGCGAGTACTTTCCACAATCGGAGATGACCTAGCTGTCGTGACGGCATTCAAGTCACAGCTGCCAGGAATTGGAAAATTCGGACTCGGAGGAATTGTCTTTACAACGGAAGGAAGTTCACAATTTAAAATTGTTTGAACATCCAGTGCTGGAGGTGCTTTAGTGAGTACATTTATGGTTTTTTTTGTGTGTTAATAACATACCTGGTTTACGATTCTCGTCGTCAACTGATATTCCAAATACCTTCTTCAGCCTTAGACTGGTTAATTCTCTTTGACGTTCCAATTCGGTAGGTTCGGAATTGAACGCAGGTGCTAAATTTATATTTAGTTAGTATTTATTCAATTTAGTAGTAATCTATTCAAAGATATAAATGACAAAGACCAATCAAAATGAAAAACTTTGTTTATTTCAAATAGAATACCCTGCAGTTTTCCGAGTCATTTTATTACTTTTTTTCAATATCTATCGGTTTTATTAAGCATTAGGTGTACCTTAACCAAAATTTTTTCAATGTCTACTGATCTGTTGATCTATGTTCTTGTAAAAATAACATGAGTTAGTAATCATTACTGCTGAATTGCCGCTAATAACTAAGAGCAACGCGAAAGTAAGAATTCGTCAAGCATTCGAATCAATTGTATCGTAACGATCAATCAGTATCAACATGCTAAAAAACACGAATAGATAATTTATCACAAAAATATACAGACATTAAAGAGTATGAGAACTCCATCTTCGTTATTTGTTAATTACCTGTTTTTTTAATATCATTTTATATTAAGAATAATTTAAACTCTTAATCTTTAAAATTGGGACTACTAAACAACTGTATTCTATGTAGATACTTTCATTATGCAATTAATCAATTTTAAGAAAAGTTTCAATAACTTCAAAACCTCTGGGTTTAAGTATACGTTATGCTCAATAAAAAAAAGCACACCTTCATAATTCAAATTACCTCGTCCTGTTAGTTCAAGCGAGGGTCCTTCATCGTCTGATGAAGTAACAGACGTGCAACTACTCGTACTGTCGGACCGTTGTCTTAGAGGTTTAAATGATTCTGAAGAAGTATTTTCTTCAGTGCTCATATGCTCTGGTTCCGGTTCGTCTAGTAATTTATCATTATTATTCAATTTCTTCCTTTGTCTATACTCTGTAATTGATAACTGTAACAATTCAATTAACTTATGAACACAAACTGCTAAAAAATACTATACTTTTCTTTTTGCTGGAGTAATTGCTTCAGGTTTTCTCTCTTCAAAACCTAAAATGCTCAAAGTTCTTTCGACAGTTCCTAGTAAATGCTCACTATTCGAAAATATTGAATTATGTTCTTTTTGTAATCGAGGATCCATTAAACAAGTATTTTGGGGTAATTCGGAACGGCGATTTACGGAAGTTTCCTTCAATGGACTTTCTATTTGATAATCGTCTTTTGCTTCCGATGTCCGCTCATCTGTAGAATCTATTTCCAAAGTTCTTGAAGGGCTGTCTTCGTCTAATGTATTATTATACGCCAGATCCACAGGGTTTTCTTGAATTGCCTGACGATCATTCAATGTGAAGAAATTCGTGACAAAAATTATTAACAAAAGGATTCTTCCACGAACAGTTCTGAACGGTTTCTAACACTTCAGGATGAAGTTACAGTATACACGCGCATAGCAGTCTAAAACGTTCTGAACTATTGGTGCAATAAGCCTTACATTATTAAAACCTTACATTGCTTGTCTGTGGTGTAGAACTTGTTGGTGTTGACGGTGGAGTAATTTCATTTGAGAGAGATTCTCGTGGCAAACGACGTTTTTTCGGGGGTGCTAAAGTCTCGCTAAGTGGCGGTGTTTCTATTCAAAAACAAAACTTCAAATACTTGTTTCAATACATATTATTCTACCTTACCTGGCCGACTCGACGGGCTATCGCACTGATCTTCACGTATTGCTTGTCGAAGCCACCTCTTTTTAGCACTCGCTCTTGGTTGTAAATTTGAATCACAAAAAGTAGCTAGTGGAGTAAGAGCAGCTAAACTTTTTCCCGGTGCATAAAGACCAACATTTGAATCGTAATCAGTGTTGATATTGATATGTGGTGTTAACGACGAAGGCGATATGGAACTCGCCGAATGCACAGACTGTTCTGGTACTTTATTCAACCACTCATTCATTAAAACCTGCCAAATAAATAATTTCTACTTTTTATAGATGACAAATGATTATTCTTAACGTTAAACATACATCTTTACATAACCTTGGCAACAAGCAACTATTATATGTTTTTTAAAAGCCATCAGCTAACGTGATTTTCACCCAACAATAAACATCAAAGTTGTTTTCAAACAACTGTTACCTTATATTAATGTGCTATTTCGGTGTGAAATTTATATCATTTTCAAAAACAAATTTCTAAAGTCAGTTTTTAAATACAACTTATTTAAAGTACTATAACTTGTTAAATCTTAAGAAAATTTACTTTATATAGATGATTTCAGTATCTGCAAAAAATTGCAGATACTGAAATTTTAACTGCATAATCTCAAAAAAACAAACAAAAAGTAGATAATAATTAACAAACAAAAAAAATCAAGGTTAAAAGTCATCTACTATTTTAATTGTCCGTCTGTTAAGCAGTCACTTTTTTTATTCACTTCACTACATTTCTCATTACTGTTTCGTAACTAAAAAAAATTTTAGAACTTAAAATAAACTTCCCAATTGTCACAAAGGTTATCAAAACTGAACCCAATACATGCTTATCATTGAAAAAACCCTGTTTTAGTAACCTTTCTTTATTTTGTAAAAAAATTCATAAAATATCTCATCCGCTCATTTATCTTTCATATCTGACATAATGCGTTAAAAACGAGCACATCAAATAAGTTTAACTTTATTTCTTGAAATCAATCGTGTAAAAAATACCCAAAAATGTTCTATCAATAATTTATTATGGAGGAGAAGATGTAGATCACTACATAAACATCTAAACATTTCACACAAATTCGATAATAGGCAATTTATAAATGCATGTAAGTGAGAACTGACCGCTTTTATTTGAAAATGTTTCATCGAAAGCAATTCAATCATGACTAAAAATTTGAAAAAATTTAAAAATAAATTTATCATAATTGTAGAAATAAACGTTACCTTGAAATGCGCGGTTGAACATGACTTAACTTTTACATCGAGCAGAAGCAAGAAAAACAAACAATTAAAACAAAGCTTTGACCTTCCATATCATTATAGAATCAAGATATAATATTGTAACATATTATTGATAAAATCGGTCACAAGAATCGACATAAATTGTAGGGATAGAAGGTTGTTGTTTTCACGTATAAAAATTATGTGACTTTGGTTTTATACCATTAAAAAAAAACAATGAAAAACTATTTCATTGCAGGGCACACAACTGGTGCCTTGATCTTGGTTTTAGGTTGCTTGACCCCAACCTATAAATTTCAACCTGATTCGCGTACGATCTAACCTAATTTTATCAACGAAGCAGGTAGATAATCATAATTTGCACTGCTTTTCACATCAACTTAACATCGCACTGATTTAATAAACGCATTATTCTAGTGTTACAAGGTGTCAAGGCGATAACGTAAATTAATAGTACATATATTATGCAATGCGCATTTAATGATGGCTATTCAAACACGAAAATAAGGATTACGACAAGCACCGTAGGCTGCTGTCGTAATGACTAGAGGGGGACTGGCTTAATAGCAATTAAATACTAGTTGCAGTAAATCTCTAAAATATGAAATGTATAAGAGTAGAAAACAAATTTTTGGGTACCATTTTGGAGGGTGTACTTGTACTATCTATTATGAACTCATAGATAGGAGCACTTTCGTTTGTTGAAAAGAATTAAGAAATTCCAATCAAATCCCTGCCTAAATGAGAGCGTTATATTCAAATTTGATATTCTTTGTTAAAGAAAATACAAATAGTCAATACTGCTATATAGCCTCGTATTTCTTCAAGATGTATCAATCCAACATTTGATGCTGGTTGAAACAGATAATATTAAAAATAAGTTTTGAAAACGATGCTGCGGTAAGTTTTGTCAACATGTCAAATTTAGAATAATAATAATAACTAACTCAAGTATTATCTTTTTCCATTTTTTGATCTGTCATTTTTAACGAAATTACTGAAGTGAAAACGTATATATCCATTTTAGAACGTCAAAACCTATCTTAGAAGCCAAATTGATGAGAAATGTTTTCGAAATTGTTTGTGCTTAAGTAGAAAACAATATTTCTCAAACAATAAACGTAATAAATTACACATTTAAAACCACGACATTGAAACATTAACTTTAAACTGTTGTTGTAAAAAGCCGCAAATTTTTTTTCCTTCTCATACCTCGAGAGATAATAATTTCTGAAACACCCTGTATTTTGAATATTCATATCGATCCTCAAAGTTTACTTTTTATATCATTTTTCAACAATCTTCTACCCTCTCAAAATAAAACAACTCAAGAATTCTAGAGCATTACAATTTCTAGACAGCGATTATTTCAGTTAAAAATCAATCGAGTTAACTATATCGACAAATTCCACATCATTTTAATAATACGTTTCTAAATTCTGGTGAGGCCGACTTGCGATCATTGACGTTTGTTTAAAACCGAACCCTGTATCTTTTCAGAGGGCCACATGTAAGATAAATGATATTTCAAGACAAAAAGTTATTTCAATACATACCTGAATGATTTTTTTTTACTTCACCAAATCAGTAAATTTAATGCATTATTTCAAGATTATCAAGTAATACGAAACGTGATGGTTAAAAAACCTGTATATGCCGCCCACACTTTCTCTACCCAGACAAACAGTTAAAAAACAATATGTTGCTTGATGCCAATATTACATCTTATTTGTAAACTAAATATCTTGCTGCACTTTACCGATTCTAACAGACTCCGAAAGTGTGACGTGAAAGTAAGGTCAAGATGAATGATTTGTGCTTATAACATATTTGTCATTTATATCTGACTTTTCATACATACATATAAATATACTTACATTAAACACACAAAGTAATTTTTGAAACCAAAAAAACTTTTTTAAAATCACAAACTATCACCCACGTATAAAAGAAGGATGGTTTTGTTTGGAGAGACCTGGACCTACCACATTCTGTGACGACACCACTTTCGGAGTCTGTTTTGGAATAAAACTTTTATTGCGTTAACCACTAAAATAAACAAATCAAATCATACAAAAACTTAATAAGTGCATTAAATAGTTTAAAAAAAAACAGTAGTCTGAACTATTGAAATTTATTCCGAATTTAGTAAAATTTAAATAAATAAGAATTTATAGGAGCTATTTTGTTGAAGATGTATCAGATTAACTATTTTTTTTAAAGTTAATTATTTATTAACGGTGGCTTTTAAACCCTACTATGCTTCATCGCAGTTTTGATTACTTTCACTCAAATCAAACGTCGAAAGAGCTACTAGAAAAACAAAAAATATATCAAAATACGATAACATAATCTCGTTTTTACTTGTTTTTACACCGGAATTTGAAAAGACAAAAAAGTAATATCTAAATATAACACACAAAAACCAGTTGTGCATCTTTACCTTTTTAGTTTTTGGAAATTTGAACCCTTGTTCCATAGGTTCAACAGCTGCTTGAACTAACAAACACGCCGACGATACATGTGTTTCTGGTGATGATTGCACCGAATTTGAATTTGAATCAATCTCCCGTGTTGGCGATTTATGACCTTTGTCGCCATTTGATAAGGCCAATAACAAACCAACATCTTTTTCTGTACAATTCTGTTGATTATTACCTAAAAAATTTAATTAATAATAAAACAAAACAACACTTGTTTCGACTCTTACTTTGATTGTTTTCTTTAAAATCTCCATCTCTGCTTTGTTCTCGATGTTGTGGGGGATTATCATTAGGAGATAATAAAGTTTCATCACCTGAAGTTAAATAAGAGTCGGTCGAATTTAAACGATTTCGTCTATTGCTCGTTGGTGTATGTGTGCTAGCAGTTCTGGCACGTCCTTTTCTTCTAAATAAAACAATATTGATTATTCAACATATTAAATACAAAGCAAAAAAATATTATTTACCTTCTGCGCTTAAGTTTCGGTTCAATTTTATCCTCTTCTTTACCAGGACCTGGCTCGGATTCCCTACGGTGAGCTTGTTTAGCTTGGTGTTCTTGTTTTCTTTGATCAGCTTTCTCCATTTGTGCTATGGCTCTTAAAATGGCTTCTAATTTTCTTTCTTCTCGACTCAACTTTTTATTTTTGTTTCTTTCTTGTGGAGAGGAATCATCTATAAATATAGGTTAAATGTGATAGTTAGTTTTAGGTTTATCTCAACATAATGTGATAATGAAACAAAATTTTACTATAGCCCGACAAAATTAAACAGTTTAATGAATTAGAGCGCATGATTCTATGGAATGGTATTTTCTGAAGCAATTCGAAATCAACAAAAAATACGCTTTCATTAAACAGCTAAAAAAAATTAAAATTATATCATTATTAATAATCCTATTTTTGCCGAAAAAGTAACAAAGTCGGCAGTTGTTAACATATAAAATCTAAATTATTCTACAATTTGCATATAACGACATTTAAAATTAACACAAAGCCTATTTCAAATACTCATTTCAGTTGCTTCACAACATAATTTTTTTGTTGTTAAAAAAAATATCACAATTATAATGAACAAACACCAATAATTTTACCTTCTTTAGAGTCTGATTCTTGAACATCTTCTTTTTCCCCTTTTTGATGAGAGGAACGGCGCGTTACTATTGGTTGTGACGGCGGTGGTGGTGGTGGTGATTCAACTTCTTGTTTTAAATCTTTTATGATTTCCACGTCTTGTTTCATCTCCGTTTCAGAAGACGTAAGTGGCTCGCAAGATACAAGTTTCTCATCAATTGAATCATTCGCTACTTCATTTTCTTTTTTATCTTCAACTTTTAACTCATCTATTAGTTCGAGTTTAACATCAACTTTTTCTTCTTCTATTTTTATTTGAACTTCTTGTTTTTCTTCAACTTCTTTGACATCTTCAATCTCGTCCTTAACAGGGGGAGGCGGTGGAGGAGGAGGAGGAGGTGAAGCTAACCGCTGCGGTGGAAGTTCTTTCTTCTGCCTAGTCTGCGGTACGTCGGATTCACTCGATAAAGAAATAGAAGTTGTTCGCCTGCCTCGTCGCTTCTTGTGACTATTCACATATAATGAAATGCATATTACATAAGGGATTACATTAAATACTTGGAAAATAAAAAAGTTTTAAATCAAGCAAATAAGTTATTTGAAATTTTGTTATCAAAATAACTTTATTGTTATGTTAACAATATCGAATAAATACGTTTGAGTTTGCAGTACTTTAAACTTTTGCAGCATAATTATTTATACTCACATTTCTGTTGTATCTCCATTTTTCTTAAATGTTGACCGATTAACTGTACACTCTTCAGCATTACCACACGCACAAGAAATGTGTGTTGTTCCAATCGCGGCCAAATCATGCGACTCATGTTTAATTGTCAATTCTACATTTTTCTCCACATTGGCGATCGTCACAATATATAAATGTAAAACACCTTTCACAATTGTATGTCGTAATTCCGCATTTGGTTTACATGATCGCCTTATAAACCGCGCACTATTGCCATAAGTTCGTGTGTCAACACACACTTCCGTATTGTCTTTATGCAACCGATAGAAGAACAGGAAGGGACCTGGACGTTGAGCATGCTGTCGTGTATTAAACGTATTACCAGAGTTACGATGCTGAGCAGATAGCATATATTTGCCACGTAGCTCAATGATAGGTGAATTCGGTAGAAGATGCACTAAACTAACAAGATATTTTAATTCAGTTAATGGTTGAGTATGAACACGACATTTATGCACTGACGGATCAAATTGAATAGAAACATCTGCATGTGCGCCATTTACACGAATATTGCTTATTCGAGCGCGGAGCTCAGGAGAATAGTGATTAGTAACAGCTTCTTCATAATTTTCGATCCATTGACGTAATTGTGGGAGATGGCTCGAGGTGGTTGATGTCTCGTGATTTTCTTCATCGCTATGCGTTTTCTGCTGTGATTTTGTCTAAAAGCAAAAAATAATTAATTGATTGCAATCCGCTTGAAAAAACTAATCATAATTAAAATTTTGCGCATCTTCTTCATCTTTTTAACGTCAACACGTTCTACATCACAGGAAATCAAGTCACATTTTATCGGTCCGCAGCTTTTATATAAATGTTACGGTAGCACTGTTATATACAGACTTAGACATAATAGATTATTTTTTCAAAATATATATTTGAAATAAAAATGTTCAACGCCTGATGGCCTTCATGAATTGTAAGGCTCACTGAGTTCAATAAGTTCAAAGATTTCAATATGACAATAATAATTACTGCTTACCTTTCGTTTGACAACTCGTCTTTCTCGTTTCTTGATTGGCCGTTTTGATACTACCTCTTTGGTAGAATCTTTTCTTTGTCTAGGATTTACTTTTTGATTGTTATCACTTTTTCGTCTATTTACCAACGTTTGACGTCCCTTCGATATGACATTATTATTATTACCTAAAAATAAATAGATTAATAAAAGTGATACTTTTTCAAAGTTTGACATACCTGTTTGTTCTCCTTCGGAACTATCACTATCACTAAGAACCTCTTTATTCTTGAAAACCTCTTTCAACTTTTGATCTTTGCGTAGCTTTGGATCCAAAAATTGTCGGTCTCGTAACCACTGTTGTTGAGCCATTCTTGCCTTCTGTCGATCAATATGCTTGTGCGGATCACAAATCTCGCACAAATATTCTTCGGGAACTTGTTTATTTTTTACAACACATTGAACATGTTGCCATACTTTACACCTGTCACATTCAATCATGTATCCATCGTCATGAATGAATCCGCTATAAAATTTAATTCAGTTTAAAAAAAAAGTTCTACTGCAATAATTAATGGCTTCCAGATGTGTTTGTAAATGAATAAATTTGATAAATAAAAAAACTTTAAAATACTGAATAAAAAATAATTAAACAGATTATGATTAAAAATTACCAAATGCAGCGAGTGACATAGTCGCCAAATTGATCCTCATTATTAACAGCTTCTGCTTCTGGCGCTGTATCTGTTTCCTCTCCTTCAGTATCATGCTTTCCATCAGAAACATCGCTAATGTCAGAAGCAGCATCATCATCTTGCAGAGTCAATAAACTACTATTACTTGCAATTGTTGATAAAGTTGATAAGCTTGTTGAAGAAGATATGGGATTTGAAATAGATAAAGACCGCCCTAATGCAGAAAAAAAAAATTGATTTTTACAATTATTTAAATTTTATTATTACTACCTGGAGAATACATAGAAGTTGAGGACACACCGTTCATTTGTGAATTCGTATTGGGAGTTGGAAGTAATCGAGTTGGAGAATCAGGTGGTAAAGTAGCATTGTAATTATGATCGAGCAGAACTGCTTGACATATCAGAGATAAAGCATCCAAAGTTTTGTCTTCCATTGGTTTATGTTGTTCGCTAGAACTAAAAATAACGTTAAAAAATCAATATTATAGTAAAGTAAATGTATGATAATAGAGCTAACTACCCTACCTACCTTGAAAAATAATAAAATTTTGTTAATTGATCTATCTGTTTGTACACTAGAAACAAATCAATAATAATATAATCCACTTACAATGAAGGTTTGACATCTGATGAATAGTATGCATTATCATATCTTGGTGGTAAAATCTCGTAGCTCTTAGAATAATTGTTGATTGGTCCACTTTTGTTACTTAGAGTCTCCAAAATTTCAGCAGTAAGGGCTTGGTTAAAAGTCATCTGTTTCTCTTGTATTGGGACACTATGGTAACTATTATACATAGGTATCGGTTTCATTCCTTTTAATTTCCCATGAGGTTGTTTGAGTTTCTGGGCTTGTACAGCATGTTTTCCAATATAATTCGGTTTATTAGCTATTTTCTGTGGTCTTTGTGGAGGAATTGTTCTCAAGCCCGGCCCAGCTCTTTGAACTTGTGTCAAAACGCCCTTAGGATGTGGAGGTAAGGTCTTAATACCTGTTTTATTATGGGAATAATTATTAATTGGAGGCAGAGTTTTAATTTGACTTTTATGTGTTGGATAGATGACTCTTTGCAGTGGCGGTTTATTGTTTATCATATTCATTGTTTGCTTATTGACCATATTGTGTGTAGGTTTATTTAAATATTTTGTTGTAGCACCATTATTTGCGCCTATAACTTTCTGGCGCGATACGTAGCGTTGAGGGACATTTGACGGTTTATTGAGTAAAAGATTGCCAGGATTTTGAGATGTTCCTGGCATTAATACGTTACTCAAAATTTTTACTTTGTTTCGCTGGCCATTATTTGTTTTTGAAACATTTACATCGTTTACACTGACGGCAGCTGTTAACACCTACAAACAAAATATTGACTTGTATCATTGCTTTACATTAACATTAACGTTATGTCTTGAACAGAATTGAGAACATTTACCGTTCTTACAAGAATTCATTTAATGAATGAAATCATTTCTATAGAGTAAAGTATAATCAATAAAATAATTTATCTTCTTAAATTCTCGATTATAACAAAGCATATTAGTAACTACTACATGACGACTATCGACACAAAAAAACTTCTTTTACGACACTAAATAGATTCTTCACAAAAAAATATTAATATTAAGTAGTTTTAAGAAGTTTCTTTTAATTGAATATTTTATGCGGTAGGTACTTACATTATTAGTAGAAAAACTGTTAGCTGTCAGTAATTTATGGCTTTGAGATATATCACTTTCCGTAGAAGACGTGTTTTTGACAAACACATTATGTCCACGATTTTCTATCAATGTTGGGATTCCTGCGGTTGGACTATTCGGTATAATTTCTGCAACAGTCTTCTCCACACTTGGAGTAATTGTTTTAACTACAGCCACTGGTGTATTGATTAGTGTGATAGTTTGTGACTTTGTAGCATTTGCTACATTTAATGAAGGAGCTGAATTCATTACTGTAAACTGTCCGGTAGCATTGGATGCAGCAGGCGTCACACATAGCGTCTTCACATTACTCAATGGGGTATTTAGCACGGTTATCAAAGAAGTCTTGGGTAATGCCGCGTTAACATTTGACAGTTTAGCAATTGTTCTCTGTGGTAATGATAATTCCTGCTCTGTGAATGAATGTTGGTGTGACGATATTATTGGTTGTGAAAGTGACGTTGACGTTTCATCCGAAATTTGTGCATTTGGTGTACTGCTCACCTGACTGGCGAGCACAGAACTGGATTCTATAAAAAAAAACACAAAAAATAATCATCCATTCTTTTGTTGTTACAATAAACAATACTAAGTCGTTCCACATTTAGTGAGAGAAAAGACAATATCAGAAACAACTAATGTTAAAGATTGACCCAAACAAGTACATCATGTGGTCCGCGCAAAAATCAAACCTCTGATCAATCCAGTTTCTAAAGGAAGAAACATGTATGTCAGAACAGTGACAGAAATATAAAAAAAACATAGATTCCTACTTCACCTGAGCACTGTGAAATAGTGTTGCATGATGTACAGTTTTTGTTGGAATCGTACTAGTTTAGTTGACGTGAAAATAATTCATTTGAACTTTCATTTTTCTTTTGAATATTCTTTTTGCATGACCAAAACATCTTTACTTAAAAAAATTCTAAAACAAAATAATAACAATTCTTGAGTGAAGATAATTAAACGCCCTTGCGTATTTTGCTAATAAGACAAATTCTGTCAACTAAAAAATTCCAATAAGACCAAGCTCCAGTGTTTTTGAACCGGTAAAAAATTATTGAATTTTGACAAGGTTTATATTAAAGTAGAAAATATACAACCAAAATCACATTGAAGTTCAAAAAAATAGCGACTTCCTAAAATGAGCTCCATTCGTATGATGAGCTCCTTCAAATAAAGGTATTATACAAAATAAATATTTTACATATTATTGGAGATTTTCTTACTCAAGTATTATTAAATTTTATACTCAATATTTTAAAATCAGATAGTATCCGTAGTCTATGTTTCTTTGTTATCAAAGAAGAAATACTGTAACGAATGTTGAAGACAAGAAATTTCATGTGTAGGTTTTTATACTTCCCATATTGACTCACAAAAAATATTGAGGAAAAAAAATGCTATAATTGCTTTCAATTATTATTAGACATACCTAAACATACACTCATGATTTTTTCTTCGGTATTATTAATAAATCCATGTTCTCTTCGTGAAGAAGAAATTGAATCGGCGGAATCCCCGCCGCCACCCTCTGATGCTGGTGTTTCGGACTCCAGGTCAGCAGAAAAATCTAAAATTAGCATTTTCCAGATTAAATAAATAAATAGGTTATGTTTACACGTAATTGTCAAAAATTACATATTTTTTAATATTGCTACCACACAGACGAGAAAAAAAGTCCCCAGGAGTTTGACATCTGTCTTATATTTTTGAACTTTTCGAACAAAAAAAAGAATACATTTCAAGAGCAAATGCAGCAAGATAGAGGAAGAGAGTGCATTTTTTAGCAAATAGTGGTTAAAATCGCTGGATTGTTCGACATCGACGGCGGCGTGGACAAGTCGACGAGGTCGCGCATGAGCACAATTAAATTGGGGCCCATGAAAGGAGCAAAACAGCCGCATTGCATCGCATCTCGGAAATGTTTGATTTGTGCCGACTACTTTTGAAACTAATAATCGATTCCATATATGTGGGCGTGAACTCTTCGTAATCGTTGTTGATTTTATAATGCGAATTGTTTCAATTTTTGATGGTGGCAGCCATTATTAGAAAGAAAATTATTCAATGACGGCTGCGTCGTAATATTATTGTTACGTAATAGGGCGCTTTATAAAAATTTGGTATTTATTTTTGTCGCGACTTTAAAATAAAATAAATAATTTCAAAACAGGTCACAAAGTTAAATCAAAAATTAACGTAATAAAGCGCTTATTTATTTATTTATCAGATAAATAGGAAGCCGCTACAACCCATCCTAAATATGTCGGACATCGCAATTGCTGAAATAATCAATTCAAATGAGACAATATTGTTCAGAAAAACAATACCGAAGAGACATCAAATTGACTCATTAACAAGTTAAAATACAATTTCGAATGCTAAAAATAAACTCTTCCTAGGACCATAATAAAACAGTCAAATGACATATATGCCATAATACTAAAAATATCAAAATTACAAATCAGTTCGATTTCTCGTCGAATCATGTCCAAATCCGATGTTTTCAACAACAAATTTAATCATTTTTATTGAATACACTTTTAAATAATTTCAAGCAACGTTTTGACACGAAAAATGTCACAAACTCTTCGCAAACTTTTGACGACATAATGAATCGAAACCGGCACGAAACCCTTTGTTTTACTCGTCAAATGGAGCATAGAACCACTGAACATGTTCTAAAACTATAAACAACCGTAGAAAATTAATAAATTTACCTTAAATGAACAAAAGTTGAAGTCAAGTCCAAGAGAGACGATGTAAACACAAGCATTTTAACATAAAGACAACACGGCAGCAATATTTAAACTGTTCATACAACTTTTAACACATGTTTTTACTTATTTAATCAAACACAACTTTATTTTGCTATAATATTATGTAGAATTTATGACAAATTCTAATGCGCTTTTGAAAACAGACATCTAAACTAAATATGGCAGCCATATTCAATGCAAAACAAAGGAAACGTAGCTACGAAACCTACGGCATAATCTCGAATCCGCTTCCGTTTTATAGCGCGCGCGCGCTTTTATTAAATAGCGGGTTTTTTCAAATATGTTTTTTGAATTTTGTTATATTATCAAAAAAAAGACGACAAAATTTGTTTAACATAAAACATTTTAATTATTTTAATCAATTTACAATAAAAATTAATAGTTTATCAAGTAGTTTCACAAATAATTTAATAGCAATCACAAGTTAGATAACACAATATACCAACAAAAAATTGTAAGAATTGGCTTATGGCTTTTACATGAAAAAGTTATTTAAAAGTATAACTTTGCTACAGACTAGATAGAAAGAATTTATTAGTGAATCTATTTAGAGCCCATTTAATAATTATAAACAACTTATTCGAAAAAAGGGCGGAGTAATGACATCACAGTAGGCTGTCGTAGTAGAAGCCCGCATTACACTACAGGAAAATGTATGCAATTACCTATTATGAAAGAGGCGGAGTAATGTCGTAACAGTGGGCTGTCGCAATTAGCCCGTATTACAAAATTATATACATTTATACATATAGTACTTAGGTAGGTACACAAAAAATTATACATGTTTAATTTTGCCTTTCTTGGTCTTTCTTATTCCAATAAAATAATTAAACTCTTGATTTGAGCCAAAACGGACAATAATTTTATACTTTAAAGAACTTATCTAATTTTTTAATTGAATAAATTAGTAAGTCTTACAATAACCTAATAAATAAAAAAAAGCTATTTTTTTTATTTATTTAATGATACATTTTTAACCCGTTTTTTTGATATTTTTTTATTATCTTGTATATTGAAAGATACTCGTGTAAAATTTTATTAAATGTAATTTAATTCTGTACGTTATAATATTCCCACGTTTATTTCTGTAATTTCTAATCTATTTATTTTTTTACATTTAAAACATTAATTATGATGTTCTATTCTTGAGAGATCTTTTCTACTTTATATGTAGGAAGTTTATATTTATAATATACTGGAAAAACTCAAATCCTAAAAGGTAGTGTTAACGTCTAAATTTAATGAGAGTTACAGAGCTTAAGCTGTGTGCATCCGACTGTGCAAAAATGCTACAACCAATAAAAACAAAGCTTTTAAGTGGCTTAACTTTGTCGCTTGGACATGTCACTCCCCTTTTCATTTGAATATGCCATGACTCCACCTTCCTGCGCAGCGCCGGTCACTTATAGAAATGTCAGTTTAGAATATTTCAAAAGCAATTTTAAGAAATTGCAATAAATTAAACTTACAACTAGATGTTTTAAAATTTTTTTACAAACACTAAATCCATTTCTTTATGCAGCACTTACCTATTGTTACAAAATTGCATTTAACAATGCTAATAAATTATTAGTCTTAAAACACAATTGAAACTATTATTAAATTGTACACATAATTGCCTTAAAAGCACCATTCTTAAGTGCTTCTGGTGGTATATCTATGAACTTGCCTAAAAATTCACAGATAATACGTCAACTGTCAACATCAAGTTGGTGTATTATCTGTCAACAATTATGATTCAATCTTAGGCATTCAAAAATGCTTTAAAAAATCCCTGGTAATTGCAACATTAAAAAACAAATTTTTAAGTTTTGGATTTTAGAGAGCAATTAATTGTGTTGCGATGCGCGTAGTACTCATTGAGGAATAGTGCCAACTCTGACCCTCCGTTGGTCGGACTTACAACGTTCGCAAAATATAGCGCTGAGATCTCCACGCAGACAGGGCAACATTAAACCGGGAGCATCAAAGACCAGCAGGTCTTTGATACCCCCATTATAATTCAGAAAAAAAAAACATGTTTAACAGATCGTTTGTTTATTCGTAAAATGCAACAAACATAACTGCCTGCACTATAAAGAACGAGAATTTACAATCAAATGCAAATAAAGTTAAAATAAAAGATATCTAAACGTGTTTACACTTAAGCATTGCTCTATCGTTGCATTGGAGGCATTAATGGCATGCCGCCTCCGGAAACCCCTGTATTGGGTCCTAAAAGCATCTGAAAAAAAAAAACAATAAGTACCAACCGTACATATTGTGTAAACATTTCTTTCTTACCTGTTTTTGTTGATTACGCTGCATCTCTTCCAACTGCGTTCTTTCTATTTCGAATACGATAGGTGCAAATAAAATAAGTGAAGTGGTAAACAAAACCCATGTAGCGCTCCTTGAGAAACTATATGCATTCTTAGCCCCGGATTCCGCACTTTTAGTAGCTATATACGTAAAATTACGTACAGATTCAGGAAACATTTCTGTTAAGCCCCATAGTCGTTCAGCCAAAGTTTCATCGGGCTGGAAAAAATGAGGTTATGCTATATTTTTGACAAGTAAAAAACCACAATATAATGTATTGATAATTCACCATAATTTGGATTATTAGATAGTTACCTCATCCTCATAATTTCCTTCCAATTCGAGTTTCTTCTCCGGCGAAAAGTCTTTACTCGTACTAACCTGTGATGCATCTTGTGATTCCATTCCGCTATCAATGTCTTCCACTGGTGCCATAAGATTAATTAATCGTTAGAAAAAATATTTTAATTAATCGTTTTTTATTTATGCTTTAAATTTTTTTTCCACACAGATGAGGTAATGGTAATTGTTAAACTCAGCGAGGTGAACCTAGATTTTTTATTAACGATGCGCATGTGCAGAGCAAGCAAAGCAGGAAACCACAGAACATGTGTGGTTCTAGAAAACTGAAATGGTCAATAATTTGGGTTTTAGGATAACCCCTATAATTAAACACATATTTTGTAAAGTAAGAATTATTTGAATTATTTCACTCTTGGCGTAAATTAAAAACGCATATGAATGTATTATACATACCAATAACTACAAACAATCAATCAAATGTATTTTATTGTTGACACATTTTTAACGTAAAATTTCAACAAATTCAAACCTGTCAAAACAAATCAAAATTAAATATACAGAGTGGCGCAGTCAAAGATTTTTATCCCAATATTAATAATAATAATAATGTTAATATTAGGAATGTTAAAAAAAAATAATTTTTAAACTTAAAAGAAACCATAGATTTAATACATTAGATATAGCTATGCATGCTAAACATACTTCGGTTCTTAAAAAACATCTCAAAGAAATTGGTACATCTCTCCATTTCTTTCTATATTTAATAAAATACATCTTCCATCTTTTTTATCACATTTGTCGTATGCCGCACACGTTTTTATATTGATTTTAGTCGACGATCGTCGCTGTCAATTCATTTGACATATTCAATTTTTGAATATTTATATTCAAAATGAGATCCTGTATTGTTTGTTCTATTCGTTATAATCCTTTCACAAGCTAAAAAATATCCTTTCATCGGTGTGTATGCTTGAATTCGTTTTTCAATTATATATAATATATTAAAGAAAATAAAAGTTGAGGTTAAAATCTTAACAAATAAAATTACTTATAAATTTTACTTGACAATAGTTGTTATGTCTAATTTTTCAGAGATTGAACATGTTTTGTTTACAAATTACTGTGATTTTTTGCAAAATTTGACACGAGGCATAACCTATAACACGAGGACAATGATAAATGTCAAACTAATTCAATTAATCGTCAAATTAAACGTCAAATAATAAATGTCATTTTGCGTTCACTGCTTTGCTATTGGTAGGAACCTCTCTAAAGGATAGCGCTATCGAATACTAATGCAGTTGAGAGTGAGGACAATAGACGGTACGTCTTGACGGACTATCCCAGTGCATGGCTGTATCTTGTTATAGTAAATCTATGAAAGAAACACAATTTAAGACAAATTTGACAAATTAAAAAAAATATATTTTTTTAAAAAACAAAGAAAATAATTTCTTGTTTATAAATATACGCAGCTTAGATCAATAATACACTTTTATTTTAAAAAAAGTGTTAAAATACTTTTGCATAGAAGGTAAATAAGGCAATTTTTATTTAAATTAACAATACATATTAAGTTTTATTTTTATTGGCATTTTTAATTTCCAATTCAATGCTTTAGTTAAAATAAAGCTCATTTTATTGATGAGTTGAAAATTTGACTCTAGGGAGAGTAAGTTAGAAAAACAATAATACAACACATTTGGCAACACTGTGTCGAAGTAGAGCAAACTTTGACAGAATGGAAAGCGGCCAAGTGACAGTCGATACAACAGTTTTCTATCTTAGCTACGTTATCATGGCCGAAGTGGAAAGGTGATGAAAATTGTTCAAAATAGGAATATTTTGACGGTTTCCTTTAAATTTTCGCTTAGTTTGACAAGAGACGATTCGATTCTAATGCAAATGGTATCAAAATCCTTTGTTTTAAGACCCACAGAACTGATAAGTCTCTGTGCCTTCACAACAAAAACATTTCTTTGACCCTGTTATTGAAGGTGAGAGAGAAACTTGTGATAATCATATTTGCGTTAGGAAAAAAGCCAGTTGTGACGCTTTCGTATTTTTAGTCCGTTGGTTTTTTATAAATTTCACAATTCTTTTCGAAAAGATGGTGATTTAAGTGATGGTGTTCATATTTTTCAAGGTGTGAAGAAGAATGGGCTGTCTGATATAAACTCCCACAACATGCCAATCTCATGACATCAATCCACAAATACATAACGGCAGAAAAATGAACGAAACTGATGCGAAATGGGTCTGTGAATATTGTACATATGAAAATTTCCCCTCGTCGATAAAATGCACGATGTGTCGAGGCCCTAAACCTTTTGTAAGCGAGGATATCTATCGCATAAGCGATGTCGCAGGACCATGTGACAACAAAACTAAACGTAAATGGGTTTGCGACAGTTGTACATTATCAAACTTATCTCGTGAACACATCTGTCAACAATGTGGGGCCCCCCAGCAAGTAACAGCTAACAATTTACACGAACACATTCAACCTCTTAAAATTTCGAGCCAACACTCAGATCTTGCCCAAAGCCTCAGTAGATCTAGAAACAGTAGCCCTCCTACTATCACTAATTTAGAAAATAGTCGCAGGACTCAAGGGAAATGGATTTGTGTTGTAAGTAATTATATGTTATTAATCTTATGATAGTAGCATATTTGCGTTTCTCATATGCTTATGGTTGTCAATATTAGATTTCGAATTTGGTGTGTGCTGCTAGAACTTTGGCATTTTTAAATGTAAATGTTAGATTTGTTTTGAATCGATTATAGAATATTGTATTATAACGCTAAATTATTATATGCTATTTTATCATGGGAATGCCCAGAGCGTTAGCCTGCATTCATTCTTAAATGCCGCTTAAATGTTGTAGGGATAAGAAAACAAATACTTAATAAGATTTAAATGTAGGTTTTTCGTAAACAGCAGCTGACCATTGATCTACTTAATTGATTCTTATTTTCGAGTTATTTTAAATGATTCTAAATCTAAAGAATAATTAAAAACATCACTCAATGTTATATTATTTTGAAGAGTATGAAATAAATTGAACGATTCCACAGCCGTGTCTTTCACGATTGCATAAATTTGGCTTATAACAGAAAAAATATCATTAAAAGATAACTTTTTTGTCATTGTCTTGCCTAATACTTACAAAAAGCAGAGCAGAGCAGTTTCTGATAAAATTCTTAAACGGTTTTTTATTACAACACAAACATTAATTGATTTTTTTATTTAACTATTGCCTAATTTGTCACGTAATTTGATAAAAGTGTTTATTTTAAACTTTTGCATGAAGGTAATGTTGATTGTTTTATTTTTTATTGATAATTTGATAACACCACTGTTTGTTTTTCAGTTATGTACTTATGAGAATTGGCCAAAGACAAAAAAATGTGCTATGTGCGCCGCACCAACTACACCAACTGTACGTTCTCAAGCCTCTAGTTTAATATTACCATCACCAGATCGTGACAACGAATCCGAAAACAATCGAACCAGTCCCAATATTATTGATTCATCTCCAAATAATTGTGAAAATGAAAGGAAGCTTCGACATTTACGAAGAAATGCTGACTGGAATTGGTTGAATGCTTGCATAGGAGTTATCGAAGGTGATCCTAATCCGGTTGAAGCTTATTTGGCGTCTGGTGGTAATCCAGCACGACAACTGACAGCTTCAGAAGTTGCTATTCTAAATCGAAGTTCAGCTTTTGATGTAGGACATACTCTTGTGCATCTTGCGATTAGGTAATAAAATTTGGGGGGGTGGATTAAAAATTTTGAGATTAATTTATAATCGATTTCGCAGTTTTGATGTATAAGTCATTATTTTACATATTAAGGTAGCTGTTTCGACATTGTCAAGTTGACTATGAATTATTTAATGAAATCTATTTTGATTTTATTTTTCTGTTTTAGATTTCAAAGAGAAGATCTTCTTGCCGTATTATTATCTCAAATTGAGGGTTCCGGTTCAGGTGTGAAGCGTGTTCCTAGCTACGTAGCTCCAGATCTTGCTGCCAACATTCGTCGTCATTTTGCTTCCAGTGTACGCCAACGTAAAGGCAATTTTCCTTGCAACTTTGTTACCGATTTTCCAACATTTGCACTACCTGCGGAAGTTGAGGAGCTTCCAGGCTCCGTCCAAGAGCAGCTTTTTAATGAGCTACTAGATAAAGATGCTCAATGTCAACTCGAAAGTGATCCTGCAGTCATTAATTGGTCTCTAGAATTAACAGTTAGATTAGGTTCACGATTATATGCTCTCTGGAATCGTTCAGCTGGAGATTGCCTTCTTGATTCAGTCATGCAGGCAACTTGGGGCGTGTTTGATAGAGATAACACTCTTAGACGTGCACTAGCTGAAAGTTTAAGTCAAAGTGGTCATATGTTCTACCCGCGTTGGAAAGAATATGAAGCAAGTCAAGCTTCTTTTCTGCAATATTCTTTGGATGAGGCGCAATGGGAAGATGATTGGAGTAGCTTACTCAATTTAGCAAGTCAACCCGGTACTAGTCTAGAACAATTACATGTGTTTACTTTAGCTCATATTTTACGAAGACCGATTATTGTTTATGGTGTTAAATATGTTAAGAGTTTTCGTGGGGAAGCGTTAGGTTACGCTCGGTTTGAAGGGGTGTATTTACCTTTGCTTTGGGAACAGAGTTTTTGTGTACGGACGCCGATTGCGTTAGGATATACGCGAGGACATTTTTCGGCTTTAGTACCATTGGAACCTTACAGCCGGTTGGACACCAGACCAGCTACGCAACACTCGAATATTGGGCCAGATCAACTACAGAGCACTTTTTTGCCTTTAATGGATAGAGATAGGAAGCTTTTACCTATTCATTTTTTGACAGAATCGGAGGTATGTAAAACAATCTTATTGTGATAGGTGTTGAAGGTATATTGTGTTGGTATGAAGATTAAGTAGTTAATTATTTTAGAATACATATTAGTCTGTAAATATGCGTGGAAAGTTTTAGGCAAATTGATTCGCGTAACCGCAACTATGTATGTAAAATTGTAAAGCTATTGTTTTATAATTATTTTATGCTTTTGTTGGTAGCTTGGTCGTGAAGAGACTATTTTGCGTCAATGGTTAGATGTCTGTGAAACTGAGGGTGGTATACTCGTCGCTCAACAGCTTCTTCATAAAAGACCTCTTCTGGTGGCTCAAATGGTGGAAGAATGGTTAAATCATTATCGGCGGCTAATGTAAGTAGGTACGAATCATTTAACCTACTTGGTTTAAGAATAGGCCATTGCAGTCAGATGACATCCGCTCCTTTTGGCAGACCCATACCAATTCAGGACTACTTGAGTGAATACGACACCGACGATGAATAACATAGGTTAAAGATCGTGTCAGAGTGACGCGACATCGCAAAGTGATTAGCTACAAATCGTAAAAAAACATAGTTTAGTTCTTGCTAAAATTTGGAATTGTGCACGATATCCGATCTGATCATTTCTTCCTCTTGCCTATGCAAAAAAATTGTATAGATTTTCCTGTGGGTAGGATATTTATTTTTTATAATAGTTGAATAGAAGTACAAACGATTTAAATCGCAATTTATTTATTTCCATTTAAAATGCGACGGTTTCAACACCGAAGGATTTTGATTTGTGATCATGTGCTTTATACATATATATATAGAATATAATTATGGTTCGAAGATATTGTTTTTTTATGGGTTGTTAATTTCATTTTTCTTGTGCTGTGAAATATTTCAATTAAATCATTAATCCACTATTATTTTAGGTAACAAATACAAAAGTCAAATTACGTCTAAACTTTTTATTAGATAGAATGTTTCAATATAGATTCTTGAATTTGTCGAATACTTACGAAATTTAATAATAAATATAATTATATTACATTGTTAACACACTGTTATTAAAAATATATATTATAATAGAGATAAAGCGTTTAAAAATGATTAAATTATTGCATAGCGTATTTTTTTTCTTTTCTCCTATTCAAGATAACGTACAACATCGTTATATATATATATTAAATTTGATCAGATACCTACTAAGGTTTGTTATTTTTTTTATTTTTTAGTGACATGATATTGTTGATTTTCGTCATGGATACGATATATGAAACGTATCTCATATCTCCCTTGGGACTTTGTAAAGTTTTTCACCCTCACACACATGGTTACCATGCATTTGCAGCAATTACACATTCACGCATTCTCAGATGTTGTTATTTTTCATATAATTTTATTAAGAAAGCAGTAATGAAATACTAAAAAATAAAATATTTAATGCACTACGGGAGATATTCTGTTTTTCACCCTCGGTAGACTTACAGACCGCGGGCCTCCGGCCCTTGGCCTGTAACACGTCAACCTCGGAGAAAAAACATTCATATCTCCCTTAATGCATAAATATCTATAAATTAATCTTTGCTCGACTAGCCTTGTAGCAGCACTAAACACAAAATTTAATGGAAAATTAGACGTCTTCATAAACAATTTAGAAAAGAAGGTAAGAATGCAAAATATGGAGTTTGAAGGAAAAGAGTAATGCAAAAATTAACTTATTTTATATTCAACAAAGTGTAACAAGAATAAATTTCAACAGCATTATGCTCGTTTTTGTAAAAATTCTATTGTAACTACTTCAACTTTTTTAGTGTCGAATTTTTGGATGGCATTTTTCAGTAATGCTCTTCTTTTAGCATCATCTTGTCCCATTATCACCAAATTGACTTCTTCAGTTAATTCGTGGCTGACCTTTCCTTGACAAAACTCGAACTCAATTTGATCAGGGAAAGCATAATAAATCAGTTTTGACTGAGGGTTATTGATTTCCTCGTATGCATCAAAGTAAGCCACAAAGTCCAGAAATGAATGCTGTCTTCTGAAGTTCTTAATTCCATTCCCCTTTAAAGGCACATTATTTTGTTTCATGATCTGTAGTGAACATTCTAAAGATTTTCTCGTTGCTTCTTCCGTGTAGGAGTCACCATACCTGTCAAAATTTTTGCCAAGATCCCTATTCTCATTGTGTCCCAAATAAAATATTTCTTCTTGTTTGTAGTCTACGACTTTTTTTTCCTCAAAAACTCTGACAAGCCAATCCAAATTAATTATATCAAATTTATTTGCTTTTTTCATGATTTCGTACAGTTTAGGGGTAAGTTGAGAAGCTATTATTATGTCAACAGTTTGATTTATTTGATATTTTACTGTACCGCCTGAATTTTTTATAGAAAAATAAACCTCTTCCTGGGGCCACTTAGGGGAGCCAGACGAAACATGAAATATTCTGCCTTGCAAAAAATTTGCTTTATGGGTTTCAGTCATGTTCACAATTTCAATTTTAGGTTTTTTGGCTTTGGTTTTAGATGTAACATCGTTAAGAGTAATGTGACGTTTATTCAATTTTATAACAGCTTTATTTTGACTAGTTAATTCTAAAAGTTCATTCATTGATAAACAATCGGCGATTGGTTTATCTTCACGAATTTTTAAAACCCTGGGGAAACGTAAAGTGTATGGGCACTTTACATTATTGTTTGTTGTTCTACTCAACTCTGATGCTCTAACTTGAAGCACACACGAGTTTTGTGGTTCTATATATATATCAGGTGTTTCTTTTCCAAAAAACAATTTTCCTTCAGTTTTTGTTGAAAATAAATTATAATCCACTCCAAAAGTTCGTAGTTTGTTATTTAGAAATTCCAAATCATCTTCATTCAAACCAGAACTAATACTACCCAAAGATAGGTATGTGTTTGAATTGGAGATAACACCTACTATGAAAGAATTGATTCGGTTTCCTTTAGTAAGCGAACCTCCCATTAGCAGTACATCTAAGTCATTGACTACATCATCAAAATAATCTGTTTTAAGTTTATACCAGCCAGCATTTCGATCATTACATTTATAAATTGATTGTGGATCTTTGACAACAATCCCTTCTTCCTCATAATCAACAGCTGAATTTAGAGCGTCAATTATTTCTTGATAACCTTGCTTCACTTTAAACCCACTCAAACAAATTGTCCCCACAATTGGATTAATAACAACTGATTTCAAAAACTCCAGCCTTTTAATTAGAGGCTGATTTGATAGAACCCTATCATTATGTAATAAAATATCAAAAATACAAAAACAAGGTTGGTATGTTCCCTCTTGTAACTTTTTAACATCCAAAGTCATTCCTTTGGAGCCGAAAGACTTTGTGTATTTATTCCATAACATCATTTCTCCATCTAGAATCAAACGTTTTGTTTCCGGACTAAAAACATTTTTCAATTTTTCCGTAAACATTCCATTATCATAAGAAGTGCCATAGGAATTCGTAAAATCAAAACCATTTCGCGAAAAGAATTTAAAATTGCCATTTTCCATGTGCAGTTGAAAACGTTCTCCGTCAAATTTATTTTCAATAATGTAGCTTTTGGTATCAGAAAAAGATTTTTTGAAATTTGAAGAATCAATGCGTTTGGATAACATAGGACGAAATATTTCAAATACGGTAATTTCCAACTCATGTAACTTCACTTGAGGACTGTGCAGGACTTCGCATAGTTGCTTCAAATTGTTATTGGTGCTATAGAAATTTGCTGCATCTTTGTGGAAAGTATTTAAAAGAGAATTATCACCCAATCCCAACTTTAAATCCTTTAAAATAATTTGAATTATCCATTTAATATTTGTGGATGATAGTTTTCTGAAAATTTCCAATACTAAATCGTCTAGCCCCTTATCACTGGTTCTAGTAGCAATTTTATCTAAATAGGTGTTGACATCGGAAATTGTCATCCCTATTTCCTTATTAACAATGTATTTCTTTAATACTGTGTGTATAATATCACCAAAATCAAAGCTTGAACTGGTAACTGATCTTTCCAAGAGATTTTTATCACTCCCTGGTGGTAAACTCAGCATTTTTATTAAAAGTTTAACAATTTTTGCTTCTTTGATACGATACGAGGCTCGGTCTCTGTCCAACTTAGGAACCAACAGACGCAAAATAGAAAATGTCTCATAGTTGTCTCTACGAACATTTTCCCAAAAGTTCTTTAAAACTTCTTTTTTATCAGCATTTCCCTTTGTGCTTCTGACATTTTCACAAAAACTGCAAAATGTTGCAAATTCCATTTGTTACGATTTGTTACGGCACTTTTATTGTAATTAAATATGAATTTTTCAATATTTTGTAAGGAATCCCACTTTTTTGCAATTTTCCTTTTGAGGTTAGTTTAAAAAGATTATTTAAAAATATATGAAATATATTAAAAATATATGTATTTGTTTTGACAGCTGTCAAAAATGTAGACCACAGAACATTCATTTATAAGATCGAGACCGATCAGCAGGTTCACAAAAAATGCTTTTATGAAATTTACAATCAATTTAACCAATTTTTTAAAATGTATTAAAAACATTTTTAAATTAAATTAAAATTGGTAGAAATAATCTGTGTAATAAATACCGAGTGACAAACAAACACGCAATAATTAAAAAATTTTTATTATTTTATAATTTAACATTTTTTTTAGAATAACAAACATTTCAATACTTTTTGGTAATTAATTGTAATATTTAATAATAATTAAAGATTGACATAGTCACCATATTTTTGTTTTTTACTGAAATTCTATAATAGTCTACCGCATAAAACCTAACCAAATTTTTAAATTATTAACAACTTTACAACAAATATTTATGAATCTAGAGAATAATTTATTGTTGACATGTTTCTATTTTAATTTATGACCAGAGAACACATGACATTTTTTTCTTCAGTCTTGATTAGTCTGTGGTCTGTCATCTGTTTTGTTTTTGGCACTTTCCAAAATTTGTTGTACTTCTTGGATTTTGGATTTTTCCCTTGACGATGAAATGGTGAGATTTTCCTAAAATGGACCCAGAGGAAAGCAATAGCAACGAACCAGAACCACCTGCTCCAAATAACATAGAGTTGACGTCTCGAGAATCTCGTAAATCCTGTTGGGTATGTTTTGCAACAGAAGAGGAAGACCTCAATGCTTTATGGGTTCAACCGTGCAAATGTCGGGGAACAACAAAATGGGTTTGTTTTTAACAATTTGATTAAAAGCCCGCTTCCAAAATTGTTTTAAGGTGCATCAAGCCTGTTTGAAAAGATGGGTCGATGAAAAAGAGAAATCGGATCAACCAAGAAAAATTGCTTGTCCACAATGTCAGACTGAATATATTATAGTCTTCCCGAATATGGGATTGTTGGTCTTGTTGTTAGATACAGTAGACGGTGTTATTTTACGAGGCTCGTTATTTCTTGCTGCAGGCATTGCAGTAAGTGCTCTGTACTGGACAGGGGTCACATATGGCGCTATAACAGTGATGCAGGTAGTGATTCTTATAGTTCAACTCATTTTGTTGCTTATTTTACATTGTTACAGGTTGTAGGTCATAAAGAGGGCATAGATATGATGGAACAGGCAGATCCTTTAGTTTTGTTATTAGGACTTCCATCCATTCCATTGGCGTTAGTTCTAGGCAGATTAATCAGCTGGGAAGATGCTGTTTTAAATTTTATGAGACGTCATTTCCCTAAAGTACCTGTTATCCATAACATATTGCCATTCAGGTTAGTTTAAACATGTTTTCACTTATATTCCAAACAAAAACATGGTTTCATATTAATAATTGTGATATGAATCATAATATTACAGTTTTTTTTCTACATATATTTGATTTTTTTCCTTTTAGGACAGATGTGGTGTATTCTGACTCAACTACAGAAAATGACATCCCTCCAACAAACAACCCTATTTCGGTGGCAAGAGTTGTTTGTGGAGCTTTGCTTATGCCAACAATTGCAAACTTGTTTGGTAAATTCTTTTATAGTTCAGTCAAATCAAACTTTCAACGCACAGTTCTTGGAGGATTAACTTTCATCGCAGTAAAAGGATTTTTGAGGATATACCATAAACAGCAACAGTACATCCGACAGTGCCAGAGGAAAGTCTTAGACTATACTGAAAGTAATATCTCTACTTATTTACATAATAGAGGCACCGATTGAGTTATTTATTGTGTTAGAATTATGTGATAAAAGATGATTATATTCTTAAAATTCAGCAAGAAACTTATTTTTAAAATACGGGACTTCAAAATACTTTTTTTTTGTAAAATAAAACCTTAATAAATTTGAAGAAGAAATCTGTTTATTCTTCCACTACCTTTATTGTAGTTGTTTTGAGAGCTCAAAACGAAGTAGCTTCGTAAAAGTACTCTCCGAACAAGAAAATAGTTTCTCAGCGCTAAGTGATTTTCAAGGCTGCCCGACTATTGTCGATTAACTCGATATTAACCTGGCTTTGGAATTGATACAATTGCCTCCACGAAAATAAATTTAGTGTAATTATAAATGTAACTAGGTTTTAGATTAGAGCCACATTCCGCCAATTCTTGTTTCGAGCTGAAATTTCTAAATTGCCATTATATGGTAATTATCTCGGAATAGTAATAGTTTTTATCATATGGGGTCAAAACCAAAACAAAATAATCTGATTAGCATCAATCAATATGTATATTGTAAAACGCACTAACGAAAAGGTTAAGAACCTAAATTTTAAGAGTTCTAATTAAATTAAAAATAAATTTTCTGTTCTATTCAGGCCTTAAGTTCGTAGCTGACAGAAAAAAACAGTAATAACCTGTATGCAAGGTACGGTAATTATACTTGAAAGTGAAATACATTTGAATAAAAAATTTATTGAATTGTATAACAAAGCAGTAATTACGCCTTATCATGATCACGTTTATTCTTATCATCAAATATTCTTTGATTCAATCTGTTTCAAATACAAAACGCAATCGTTCTAATTCCAATCACTCTTAAAATTAGATTATCACATTTGGTGGAAAAATAAATCTATTTCAATTAACTATCTAATTAAATGATGGCAAGTTGATTTACGCCTCACTAAGACTAGAGACTGGGATATAAAATAATTCTTGTCGTAATTCTATGCTAACTCTGGACCTGTATACGGAAATGAATCGGTCCAGTACCAATTTGGCGACCCTACTTCTTGAAGTCTTACAACACCGGGAGATAATTCACGTATAACACGATAATAGCTGCATTTTCGCACTCCATTTCCTGGAATAACTGTCTCATAGGGTGGCCCCAAAATGTCTATAAATGCAGCAGGCCCGCCTATACTTTCAATTTCATGTAAATTCTTGTTTTCTGGATCCAAAATACAACAATCGCTTTGAGTTCCCGCGAGCACTTCTCCAGAACGTTCAGCTGTAACATAATGAGGTCCTGAAGGAGCTCGATCCATTTGTTGTGTTCTCTCTGTATTTATCGAATAACTTGTAATTTTAAGTGTTCCCCCTAAAACTTTAATCAAACCATGCATATGTGGGTGATTGTGCAGAGGCAGTCGCATATTTGGCTTAAGAATAAATATTCCAATGGTAACATTGTAGTCTTCGTAAATGTCTACGTAGGTTACAGGGGCTTTGTTGGGACGCTGCCATAGCTCTTTCGTCAAAAACTGGGGGTGTAGATTAACATCCTCGGCACTCGTTTTATCTAAACAAGCCTTCAAGATTTCCAAATTTTGGTAAAAGAACTCTTTGGAACTGAAAGTGGTTTTGGCTTGTCTAAGTACTGTTGCAATTTGGCTACTTAACATTTTTAACTTATATAATTAATTAATAAACTAATGCTAACTTTACCCTCTTAAGATTTCATTTAAAGTTAACTAACGTGTAAAAAATAAAAGCAGATTTATATTATATATTATAAATTTTGACATAAACATGACAATGACGTTTAAATGACAGTTTATTTAACTAAAAGCGCATGTCCATTTAACAGCGATTTTACGCGATGAAACTCATTTAGACAAAACACAATTTAATAATGTAATTAAAATCTTGAAGATTTCCCAACCACCTTGTAGAGCTACACCAATTCCGTTCTCACTTGTTATCTTGCAAATTTTTATAATGACAGACGTATATACAGCGTGGTCAACAATGACTGTTTGAGTTGGCAATCCCACATAAAATGGTACCATTGCAACCACGTCTTGTTGATGAGTGAGACTTTTGACATTGACAATATGATTGACAGATGCCAATTAAAAACTTAGTCGCTGTGGCATAACCCACAATTTTTTTGAGTGTTATGTCGAATATTTGTCAAATAAGCATATCCGGTTACAGTCTTGCAACTAGGCAAATAAAAAGTCTTTAAATAGTGTTGCGAACTCAAACAGTCATAGTATTTGACATTTTAATGTTTTAAAATTTTTTTTTTTTAATTTCTACTATTAATCTTCTTGAATTTTTTTAAAACTAAGCATTCTCACACGCAAGTGGAAAATGCCAAGTTTCCCCACGAGTGCGGTAATAGAAACAAAAGGAAAAAAAATTTTGTTTTTCGGAAAAATGCTTAAAATATTCCGAAACTTATGTAACCATAATTGTTTTTTTCGTTGCTCAATGTATTTGCTCAGCAAATATTGCACAAGATAGGTATGCAGCTATGTGACAAAAACATCTGCTAAAATTGAAAAACATATGCTCTGGCATGTAAATTCATTGATTCATGTCGAAACAGGGAACCAAGAAAAATCAAATTGCTGATATGTCATTCAAAAAATTCCTACAAATAGCGGCTCAAATTGAGAGTAAAAGCAGTTCTCAATCAGACATTATGTCTAAAAGTGTTGCCATTATTTTGTGCTTTTTGGTTGTAGCTTTTGTGGTTTGTGCCCAAGAGGACGAGTCTGAAGTGAGCGTCTATACATTTTATAGCTACGTTTAAATAATGCCATTTATTTTTCTTTTGCAGCTTGATTCAGATGTTTTGAATTTTTTGAATTCATTTCAAAAACGTGGTAGAGGTAATCTTCATGCTTTGTGCGCAAGTCGAGGAAAAAGAAATGATCATTTAACCGAGGCTCTTATGGATTTATGCAGCATTCCTTTACCTTACCGAAATATGTTGTAAATATGTAGAAACCCTCGTTTCTTTTTATGGAGGATTACGCATAACTGTTCATAGATAAATCCGATTGAAAAAACTCTTTTTTTTATTAATAAGATATAAAAAATTAAATAGTTTGCGTAAAAAGAATTAAATAACAGACCTAAAAGTTGTTACTATTTAATTTAATCATTTATACAATTTATAGATGTAAAAGTCCGCTAGCAGCCGCATGTGCCATTAAAGTGTTTGCAGCTTGCTGAGTCTCCAACAATATTCTTGTTTCTCTAGTCCACTGTCTTGCAATTGCTTTTGGAGCTCCTTCTAGTAAATTCATATATTTAAGAGTTTGCGCAAAATCACCTCGATCCATCCAATATCTAAAAAAAACAGCTTTAGTAAATAAAGATAATTCTTAGAGAGGCAATTCTTCAACTCTCGCCTTATCAAGTTTTTTCAGAGCTGCCAATCATAATAAAAAAAATTACCTTGCTCTTTGTAATATTTCATGTGTAGTCATTTGACTATAATCCACTGCTTCATCATTAAGTTCCGCTTGCGGTATTGGACTTGGGTTCTTTATTAAAAAGAATGATTGAATGTACGAAAGAATATAAATAGGTAAACGAGCACCCTCAGCTGGAACTAATGCCATCCGCCTCGCTACTTCTTCAACTTTCAAAAAACGTTCTCGAAGAGCGTCTTCGGGAAATACGCCGCGCTCTTTGGCTTCCCGTGGAATACCATTAATAACAGCCTCTACAAGTTCATCACCTTTCGCTAGAATATTAGTTGAATAAAAATATATCAAATAACTTTAGTAATACCTACCAGCTGCATTTTCAACTAAACTAATTTCGGGACTAAGTGGCCGAAGTTGCTCCTTCCAAGGAATTCCCGGGCAGCCTGTTTTGATAGCTCGTAGCAAAGCCTGACAGGCGGCCCACAAAACTTGCGATTGCTTTGAAGCTTTATCAGCAGCATCTCTTGCTGGATTAAACAAAATTATTACAAAAAATATACAGTCAAACCTCTCTAAGCCGGCCTATCGCAGCGTCCCGCGTTATACAATAATATAAACATAATAATACAATAATATTACACAATTCTAGTAAACTTTGATAAGTGAGCATATCTTTTATTTCTTTTCAAGTCTTTCGCTGACAGATTTGACAGTATGGCTTTTAAATAAGATTTAAGCGGGTCAATTAAAACATTTTTGCTTTGAGTACGTAATCTCGTACACCTACCTTTAAAAGCATGATCCAAACCCTTCATCCTTCCAACCATTGCAGCCATTTGTTTCTTATAGTTAATCTTCAAAGTCTCTAATTCCTCATCAAACCGCCGTCCTAAATTTCGTTCAATTTCTTGTGCCCTTGTGGCAACAGCTTCTTCCAGATGATCAGCAAAGACTTGTGATTGCCTTTTTAGTTGGTCGCGCAATTCCTGCTCGGCTTCTTTTCGCAAATCTAAACACTAAACACGAAACAAAAAAATTGTAATAATTATGAATGTTTAGAGCTGCGTCACACAAATATCAAATTACGCTATAATTTGAAACTAATTTGCGTTCTCATAGTTAAGCGTTTTTTGGCAAGAGATCCTTTTTAAGAACGTTTTATTTCTAACAAATTAATTGTTTAATAAGTCGCGTACGTATGCAACAACTAAACCTATAATTAATGATGTTAATAATAATAAATGTATGTACCTGTTTTTGAAAGAACAGTGTAAGACGACGTTTTTCCTCATCTATAGCTTCACAAATAGCTTCCTTGTTTAAGGGTTCTAATCCTTCTCGTCTCGCTAAATCCAGAGCACCTTGCAATCGTTCATTAGCTATTGTTTCTAATCTAGCCAATTCTTTTTGATAAAGTAACACTACCGAATAAGCATGTAATACTAATAAATCCACATCAGCTTCATTAATCTCCAATTTTTTACTGCCAATATCTACTGACGGAAACAAACTTTCTAATTCTTGACCAAAATGCTGTCGTGCTTTTTGCACTTTATCCCAATATTTTTCAGTAACGCCACCCAATCTTTTTTCTATTTCATATTTCGATCTTGCGTTACTGATATCATTTTGAACCTTTTCGACTTCAATATCTACCATATCCTTTGTTGCTTGTGATCCTGAATAACCCGGTTTGGTTAATAAAACTTTTAATTTATTAATATTTTGCAAAGCTTCTTTCGTTTTATCTTCAGCTATTTGAATTGATTCATTCTTTGTTTTTGTTTTTTCTTTTATCGAAGTCCAAATTTTTTTATCTGTTTTATCAATAGATCCTTCAATTATTCTTGCAATATCTTCATTATAAACTTTTAAATCTTTTGTAGCTGTATGATATGCATTTATTGCATTAGCTGCTGCTTCGCAGAATTTCTGCTCAATTTCGGCCAAGTTGCTCGGATGCGTTTCAGGAACAGATACACGGCTAGGAGGTATTTTTGCTTCACCACCTAGGAAAAAAAGTATCATAAATTTAAGATTACAGAAAAGGAAAAAACATGTCAAAAAATGATAAATACTTTTACTCTACCAAACACCCCATTTCAATGACCATCCCGGATGGGTTTTGAGCATAATAGAACTTGTGACCCAAAGCTTTGATGTTATTAAACGACATTTTACTATTTATTTTTCACATTTCTGTAAAATTTGTGAAAAAAACGAAAAAGAGCGTAGTGTAGATAATAAATATGTTTTTGATTGAAATGTCTGAAACTTTGCATATATATCACATTTGCTGTCAAAAACATTTGTCAACTAGATAGCGTAAAAAGTCTTAATACTGAACATAGATAAAAATTAGTAAATAAATAAAACACAAACCAATTTCTACTTCAACTTTTTCACTCGATTTATCCTTTTGCTCAAGTCTAATTTCCGTATATCCATCCTGCGGCTTTTTGGTATCTTCCAGTGCCGGAATGATAGGAGGGGGAGCTATTTTAGTAATTGTTTAATATATTAGTCACACAAAAGCTTTAAAACCAAAAGCTCTCACCTTTATAGGGCGCTATCTCTTGCACACTGGACTTTTTCTTTGGTTTCTGTTCTTCCTCTATAGTGGATCCAAACAATGACTTTTTCAAATCTTCATAAAATCCAGATACCACTCCGATAGCACCGTTTTCTTCTTGAAAAATCAATTTAATAACACCATCTGTAAATGGAACATATTCCACTAAGGTTTTGCGAAACTGAGGGTCATATTTTGCGTAGCCTAGTGTAGCACCCCCTACCAAAGTGATTGCTCCAAATGTGTACAACACACCGGAACCACTACTTCTCGGCTTTTGTGGTGGTGGTGTAGGGCATATGTCTTTTTCTTTCGCATATTTCCTCGTTAATTCTAATCGTACAGCTTTCTTCTAGACTCACAAAAGAAAAAAGCGTCAATTTTATGTCAGCGTTTAAAGTATAGCTTATATAATTAGGGCACCGGTAGGTGCCTCTGAGCCTTTAAAAAATCTTTAGGAGTATTTACAAGGATGACATAACACCTGTCAAAATAGAATTATGTAATTATCTATGGAGGGCCTTACCGAGGGTAAATTTTTGGAGGAGAATCGACCTACAACTCTTAACATTTTGAAGGAATTCTTACTTTGGGCTTAGTCACCAAAATCTGAAAATATACATGACTTTAAAACAATGACAGCCGCTAGCTCGTCACCTGATAAAATTCAAAGTTAGAAGCCTACAATAATGGAAGCGACTTTACTTGAAATAATGCAAAGAGAAAACGTACCCTCACCTTTAATAAAACATTAAAAACAGCAATATGTATGACACCAATACAAATATTTTTGTGGTTAGTAATTTTGATTTGAGGTTAGCCAGAGATGGAGAGAAAAGGAGAAAACTTCTGTTTTAAGTAAACTGTCATTATTATTTTGGTAATTTATGAATCAAGGGGTAGCGCATGCATAGCTTTGTCTCTAAACCTGCTGCAAACATAATATAACTAAAGCTACTAAATCGTAGAAGCAACGGAAGATTAAAAAAATTAATAAAAAAATCAAACTTATTAAGCTTTGATTGCAGATTCTACATTTTATTATTAAAATTATATATTTTTTTATAATATTTTTAAATGTGTTTTTATTTGTTGATAGATTGCCATAAACTTAGTTAGGTTAGAAACTATGACATTTTTTTAGAAAATTATAAACGGCAACGTTGCCTAGTGTTATTTTTAACAAGCACTTAAGTAAACCGATTAATTTAAAGTTAGGTTTTAAATTGTGTGTTTCTGTCAAAGCTAGTCAATTTTTACGATTATAAATGACTATTATGATTTAAGAGCAGTATAAATATCAAATTTGACTTAAAAAAAAGTACGTCAATATGACATCTGTCAATGTCAAATAACTGTCATTTGCCAAATGTCATTTCAAATGTTTTTATTTCTAACCTCGGTTTTTATTTAATCCATAGATAATTTAACCTAAAATTAAAAAAATATGTTCCGCTTATTTTCTTCTGTCTCGAGGCTAATCCCCTCTGTGATAAACAATGCTACTGCAGTTGTACCCCGGAGCTTTGCTCCTGTCAGAACATATACATTGATGCCTATTATGAAACCGGCGATTCCCTTATTATCAAACTATAAGCTTACGCAAATGGTTAACAATGTACAAAGCAGGGGCGTGATTAAATTTTCTCGAAAAAAGGGCAAAAGAAAGTCGGTAAAACCTGTTCGTTTGAGGTTTTATCGGCTTCATTGGGGAGCTTGGATCAGGAGAATAGCGGGATGGAAGAAGAGACTTTGGAAGAAATCTCCTGGAGCAAAGAGAAGGGGGAGGCAGCATGTGCTGTGTAATGCGACACAAAGCTATCTTTTAGATAAAATGGCAGGAAAATACTGGACCAAGAGGAGATATTACGTTGATGATCCGTATGAACCCTATCACAGCCGAGAAGAACATCCAAATACTGCACGTAAACCCAAGGACTTTGAGCCGCCATTTGGGGTAGTTCCCAATTGTTGATCACTCATTGTCTGACACATTAAGTAGTTAAGTAAAAAAGTCTTTCATAAAAAAAAAATTTATTATTTTACATGATTTTTCAATCTTCCAATTCCTTCAATTTCACTTTCCAAGATGTCTCCTTTTTGTAGGAATTCTTGAGGCGTACGATGCATTCCTACTCCCGAGGGAGTTCCAGTCAGAATAATGTCTCCTGGATATAAAGTGACAATTTGTGATAAATACGATACAAGGAAATCTGTCTTAAAAATCATTTCTGACGTATTACCATTTTGCTTAAGTTTTCCGTTTACCCACGTTTTCAGTGATAAATTATTAGGGTCTAGCTTATTTTTTGTAACAACTGCTGGTCCAAGGGGACAGAAAGTGTCCATACTTTTTCCCAAAAGGAATTGTCCATTATTGCGTTTCTTTTGCCAATCCCTAGCACTAATATCTTGAGCAATTGTATACCCAAATATATAATCGTTGGCTTGGTCGGGACGAATAGCTTTTGCTTGGCGGCCAATCACCACTGCTAACTCTACCTCCCAATCAACGTTCTGGAAAGTTTAGTAAATCAAAAAAAAACTGATCAAAAGTAGGTAAAATACCTACATTGCTGATACTAGGTAGTAGGATATCATCATAAGGTCCAATAATGGTAGAAGCAAATTTACTGAAAATCATGGGTTCTCGTGGGTATGGAATATTCTGCTCGTCGCAATGACCACTGTAATTGAGACCTACACATGCTACTTTATCGGGTTTTGTAATTGGTGGAAGAAGATTTACGTCTTTCAGAGGAATTACTGATTTTCCAGACGCAACAATTCTGAAAGGAATAAAAACATTGCTGAAATCGTTAATTTGGAAAAATACGGTTTTATTTATGTTGAACAATAATAGTGAAATTATGGAACTTGTTCAGTAAAATGAATAGAAAAAAATTGAAATTCAATTCTATATTGTTTACCATAATTTCAACAAAGACAATAAGCTGAGATCTATAAATTATTCATTACACAATGTGTATGATTTGCATTGATTGTTTATGGCACAGCTTATTTATTACGAGTACGTTCTTTATATCTTTATAGATATGGTAGACATTCGTATAAACGTCTAATGAGAGACAAATTGTGTAGCATGACCTACTACTGTTTATCTACAAGGTTCAAGTTGGTCTCAACCGCTAGAACTATACTATTTTCAAATGAGAGATGAAGTGGATGTAAACAACAAAGAGCGCTTGTAGATCACGTGATTGGAGATTATTGGCGTTCCTATTGGTTGAACTATCACTTGACCTATGTAGAAAATACATTCATTGGCTGGCTAGACAGGTTTAAGTACGTGATATTGTTTACCTCCACTTCGTCTTTAACTTGAAAATAGTATAGAAGCTGTTAGATATATATAAAACATATAAGCCGCCTTTTTAAAAAAAAATTACGCCATACATTGGCTTATCGTAGTAGCCAATTAGCTCACATCTCACATAATTTATGTTTGCAATTAACACATCAAACAATATCCATCATTTCAACGCTTATCATCATAAATCGTCTCTGCAAATACTACCCGTTGCCGCAATCAAGCTGATAAGTAATCTTATTTGCCATAATGTATGCATTAGTAATGTAATAAAATAAATATCATTTTAATCATGGTTTTTAATGTACACCTATCGTATTAGTATTCCCGATCCAACCAACATTATTACTACCTAAAAATAAAAAATATAAATTTTAGATGACCTCAAAAAGTTCAGTTTCTGTTATCTAAATAGTACCTTGGAAACTTTTGTTATAGTCGCCCCAAGTTTTTGCAATGGTATTTTCCACAGCAATGATTTTCATTCCAGCCAATATGTTTGCTTTAAGTGGGTAGTAATGTCAAAAATAAGCACTTCTGCTGATAAAACTAATCGTATTCTGCTAATGTAATTTTAATAAATTCGGGTCTTGAACATGTAGTCGCTTGAGGTGACTAGAATAATTTTGAGTAACCATAAATGTGCTTTGAAAAAATAGTGACTTAAAAAACTACTGAGTTTTCTATTTGACAACGCCAAAGTTTAAAATTGGTTTTTCTTTCCTTGGTTGCCTAGTTGCAACACTGTAACGGGATACGCTTGTTTGACAAATACTTGACATAACACTCATAAAAAAACTGTAGGTTATGTCACAGCGACTAACTTTTTAATTAGCATATGTCAGGGTCAAAGGTGTCACCCGTCAAGAAGTGGTTGCAGTTGTACCATTTTAACATGAAATGTAAGATTGCCAACTCAAACAGTCATTATTGACTACGCTGTATATTAAATGTTAAATTGTGTGCATAAATGCACAGAACATTGTTGCACAATTGAAAATATGTATGCAAGAATAATTTTGAAGAAAATTTGTAGTCAAACTGCAACTGCAGGCCTCGCCCAATAGGCCGTTTGCCTTACAATATACACCATCACAATTATTTCAATAATAATTAATGTTTAATGAGTAAACCTACTCATTTTGTTAACATTTTTTCATGTTTAGCACACTTATTTCTTCACAATCTTAAAATATCATTTTTGGTGACCTTCGCTGCATATGTTGACCTTCTAGTGCACGTTTTTCAAAACAAATGTAATTATTAGATGAGCACTTATTACTTTAGAAAACTGTCTTCAAATTAAAATGAAAAGATTTCATCTTTGCGGAATCTATTTTTGTTTAGAAAACATTTATCTAATGATAATAATTGAAAATGAGAAACATAAATTTGAAGGGATTTTAAATTTTAATGATTGATAGCGATTGATGCAAGACTTTAAATCCAATTTATTTAAAAAACTCCAATTGATTAGATTTTAATAAAATAGTTTGTCAGAAAATTATTGCTATTACCTCTTGGCTCTGTCGTATACATCTGTTCCCATGGCCAAAAACTTTACCAAGGAGCTGGGTATGGAGTGATCCACATTGCTAATGTCAAAGACATCCCCATCGGCGTTAATCTGGGCCCCCAGATGAGGCAAACCTCCAGATTTCAGCTTAAATTGTACAAGCCTCATCTCTCTTTTAGCACTTATACTGAAGTGTCTTATCGAAGCACATGACCTTTTAGAAAATAATTTTAATGAATTTGTTGCTAAATACAGGACCGTATTCGCAGGACGCATTTTTCGCTGAGACTGATAAGATGGAATGATGAGGTAAATAAAACAGTGGAAAGAGGGGGACCCGCTTTATTTATTTTTTTAATACTATGCCGCAGAAGGGGGAAATGTGAAATGTCCAACGATTTGGGTGTGAAATGGGAAAGGTAAACGGTAGCATTGACGAAATGGTAGGAAGAAAGCCGGTTCAAGGATGATATTTTTTGTGAAATTTGGGACGATTTGATTGAGACCATTGAGAAATAATGATTTTTAGGGGTCGGACTATGTGTACTCTCAAATTTAAGCATTATTTAATGTAGCCTTGGTACACGAATGTGTAATTATCATTATAAAATCATGTTTTATAGATTCTAACACGCGACAAAATGTCAAAGTATTGAAGGTTAGATATCCTAGATTCCAGACGAAGAGATACAGGATACACTACAATCTTAGTTATCACCAAAATATCCATATAATGTTAAAATAACAAAAAAAGCAACTGCTAAAAAACAAATGTCAAAAATAGAAAAAATTAATAATAAATAAAGCAATCTTCAGATTTTTATCATTCAAAATTGAATGCCGATGCAATTATATTACCTATTTGTTAATCCCATATTCCCCATTGTGGCCAATCAGACAAATTAATTTTACTTCCAATGGTGTGACAATGAATGAATGATTTGATAATGAATTTTAGATGCTTTTATAAAGCGTCATTTATAAATTTGGCGCTTTAAAATTGTGCAAACATTTTCAAAATTTATTTAGGGATCTTATTTCTAGACAGTTTGACAATGTTTGTCATGTGTCATTCTTGTCAACTGTCAATGTCGTTTTGCATCTGCGATCTGTCAAATAGTAAAATAAGTCACGTGCACGGAGATCAGCTGCTTCGACCTTGAAGGTAAGACAAAGTGATTTGAGGTTAGAATCTATTGTATTTCAGCAGTTTCAAATCGTAAATTCTTTTTAATTAGAAATTTTTTTTAATTTAAATATAGTTTATAGTGTGGTTTAAATGATTAATTTATTAAGACAATCTTTTAAAGCTGAAGCGAAAAGTTAACCTGCGTATGTTTGTCAGTTGTTCACTTTACATTTTATTTTTAATTACGTTACCTAGTCATTTAATAAAATAAATCTAAGCAGTTATTACAAAACTTTGGATGGAAATCACAGACTGTGATATTTGGAAAAGATTTTTGAGATTCAGTCTAGTACCAAGATCCATATCTATTGACTTTGAAGAAGTACTTTTGTCTTAACAAATTAATTATTTAAACAACACTATAAACTAACTTATAAAAAACACTATAAACTATATTTATACTAAAAAAACCAACTAAATAATCAAAATTGACGATTTGACCTTAAATCACTCTGTCTTACCTCCAAGGTTGAAACAGCTGATCTCCGTGCACGCGACTTATAGAACACTATAAACTATATTTATACGCTATATTTATATGCTAAAATACAATAGTTTTTAATCTCAAATCACTTTGTCTTACCTTTAGGGTTGAGACAGCTGATCTTTGCGCACGCAGCCTATAGGCAAGATTTTATACAGCAAGCTGTCATACTAACTGTAGCGTTCCGTGCATAGATGTCGCACAATGTACTGATTTTTATTAATTTTTATCATACAGCGTGGTCGACAATGCCTGTTCGAGTTGGCAACACTTTTTACAGACTTTTTTGCTTGCCTGGATGCAACAGTGCATTCTAATACGCTTGCTTAACAAATGTTTAACATAACACTCATAAAAATAATTGTGAATTATGTCATAGCGAGTAACTTTTTAATTGGCATCTGTTAATAATATTATCAGTGTCAAGGTTGTCACCCGTCAGCAACAAAAAATGATCGCAGTTGTACCAATTAAAAAAAAATGTAAGATTGTCAACTCAAACAATCATTGTTGACCACGCTGTAAATTTATAGTATTTGCCTAAAAACTTCCAGTATGGCAACGCCAGCTTTCAGCTAGTGATTTTTTGTTTGCAGTGTTGTTATTTTCTATTTTTTAAAATTATCATGTTAAATGACAGTTTTTGACTAACTTCATTTTTTTTATATGTTTATTACCTTAGAACTTGCGATAGGGTAAACGAATTCTGATAATTCTTTCTTTAGTTAAATAAAAGCTAATGCTTTCTACATGCCACAATATATCAATTTGATTAAAATCAAAATAGTAGTTTTACGGTTTTTTTGACATATAATTTTTGACACTTATAATTTAATTTATTATTAAATTTCAATATAATTAAACATAAGCAATTTGAATTAATTAAATAAATAAAATAATAATTAATCATATTGAAGATGGGTTTAACCAATTTTTAATTGTTGCTTAACTGTTATTGATTTGATTGAATTTATTAATATAATTTTAATTTGATGTTAATTTTAAAAGTAAAGTCTACTCTTTTTCATCTATAATTATCAAACAGTTTTAATGTTGGCAACGCCATTTAAAAGCAAATGTCAGGAGCACGGTTATTATAAAGTAGAATTTCAGAATTTTTGACATTGACAGTTGTTTATTAAAAAAACCGACTTTAGGTATTTTTAATGTTTATACTAATTTATATAGCGTGGTCAACAATGACTGTTTGAGTTGGCAATCTTACATTTTATTTGTAAGATTGCCAACAACTGCAACTATTTCCTGTTGTTGACGGGTGACATCTTTGACACTGACAAAATTATTGACAGACGCCAATTAAAAAGATAGTTGCTGTGAATAACCTACAATTTTGTTTATAAGTGTTATGTCAAATATTTGTCAAACAAGCGTATCCGGTTCCAGTGTTGCAACTAGAGAAAAAAAAAGTCTGCTAACTCAAGTCGTTGTTGATCACACTGTATGAGAAAAGTAGCTTATGTTTATTCTACATGACTCTCGTGTTTGTTCAAACTTGGTCTATCCCAAGGAATAGACCTATAATGTATAAACTATGTTAGAAAAATGTTATCAATGCAAACAAAAAGTCGGTTTTATAACTAACAAAAACATAAGTAACTAAATCTAGTAAATGTAGTGACTTTTCTTTTATCGTGTTTACTTTTCAACAATGGATTGTATTATTAAAAAAGTACTATTTGAGGTTATATTGCTATTAATTAAAATTTCACAAAAACATCGTCGACAATTTTTTGTCTTTAAGTTTTGAAAAGGTTTTGTATATATGTTGCTGTATCAGGTCCAATTTCAATTTATTAAAAAAAAATTATATAAAATTGAAAAATACGTTGACTGTAGTAGGTACCAACGTTTCAAAAATATAAAACTCAAATAAACTAATTAGTATGCAACCGCATTAATAAAATTTATAAAAATAACTAGTCCGGTCAATTTAGACATTCGAAGTTACATCAATCCTCAATAAGCTGAAAATCGGTGAAATTGTTCAAAATATGATTATAAACAAAATCAGAAAGTTCCCCATTCCTCCCCTTTTTGCAAAAAATTTTATTCAAGGTCAAAGGGCGAAAAAATGAGTTTTTCGCGATTTTCAGCAAAACGGTAAGTTTTATCATAAAAATACCTCAAACAAAAATTGTAGATCATAAAATTATCTACAAAAAATGTATAAATACTTTTTTTCCTACGAGCCACCGTTTCTGAGATATAACGATTCAAAAAGTTGTAAAAGTTGTAATCGTCATAATATGCACACGTTTCCACGCCACCTATGAGGTAGTGTACTTAGCGCGTTTTTTTACAACTTTTTGAATCGTTATATCTCAGAAACGGTGGCTCGTAGGAAAAAAAGTATTTATACATTTTTTGTAGATAATTTTATGATCTACAATTTTTGTTTGAGGTATTTTTATGATAAAACTTATCGTTTTGCTGAAAATCGCGAAAAACTCATTTTTTTGCCCTTTGACCTTGAATAAAATTTTTTGCAAAAAGGGGAGGAATGGGGAACTTTCTGATTTTGTTTATAATCATATTTTGAACGATTTCACCGATTTTCAGCTTATTGAGAATTTATGTAACTTCACTCTTATTTTTTTGTCTAAATTGACCGGACTAAACAGTTTTTGAAGGTTTTTTTGCTAAAGAAAATTGCATACAAGTTGGTACATAATTATGTATTGGCATAATTTTAATTTATATTAAATAAAAAGATTTTAATCACCTAATGATTATCGATAAAAATTCATTTTTTTTCGTTGAAAATTATTTAATTAAACACCATCAGTCCAGATACGGCTCTCTTAATAAAAAGCTAAAACAATCTTTCAATCTTCCAATTAAAATAATAGTTCCAAATGTCTTAATTTTATTCTTGATGAGGAAAACATGTTAATGATCACGTGAAGGAATTTGAATAATTAATGAATAAATCCGAATTAGCTAAAGTTATCTTAGGAGATAAAAATAATCAGACAATAGTTTTTTGTGATGTGCAGAGAGCTCAATTAAAATTAAAGAGTCCTGTCAAAACTTCAAACTACTTGTAAGTTGTAATAATGGTCGCTCGGAACATTTACATAATGAAACAACGTGAATAGAGATGACAGAGACTAAGCATACTTAAAATGATATACCAATGATGTAATCTGGTTTAACTAAACGGCCGGTTAGTTTTGGAGAAATGCGCCACATAATAAACCCTAATTAAATTAAAATGCCGCAGTCAACTTTAGAGATAATTGATTGTCGAAACAAAAGGCTACTGATAGCATCTTGTGGGCAACTAACTCGGGCCATCAATAACAGAAAAATGACAATTCGCCAGGGACGACTCTGAAATTTTTAATACATCTAAAGAGATGCAGCGAATGCTACTTTTTTCCAGTGTTTTCGCGTTGCAAATGATCTAAGTATAGCCGTGCAACAACTACTTTGTTTTTATGACAGTGCAATAACAATTGACTTACAGGTAGCAAGCTGTGAAACAATCCGTCATAAATCGCATTCCTTTGACTAACAAAATACGGTTCTGTATAAGACCAGACCTCTGGTGATACTTTTATTTATGACCTGATGTTAGTTAGCGGTAATGAATACTATTAACTTCATAGACACCTATATAAAAACAAACTAGCTCTTGGACGACTATACCAAACATTATATCAAATTTTTACAAAATATTTTTTCTACTAACAGCAAGACAGCAAGACATTCGCTGCAAGGAAACAAGAAATAAAAAAAGATATAACCTGTAACACACTTTTAAAACAGCTTGCAGAAAAAGTTGTTTTATAAACATTAAGGTTAAAGGTTAACCATTCAAAAAAAAACAGTAAGAAAAAGACTGAAAATAGTTATCCTGCAAGAAAATCTAAAACCTGCCTAGTTTTCATAGCAAGTCAAAAAAAATTGCTTAAATTTTGGTGAAAATGATAGTGACTGAAGACTTTTTTCTGTTTTCGGAGAAGTCTAGAGTTCTTCTAAGCAAAATGAGAGAAAAAGCAGATTTGGTGGCTTACACCAAAAGGTTATTATTTTAGTTTGCGAATGAATCTTTTTCAAACAACCGTAAACGTCTATTTCTCCGACTAAGGTACCTAATAAATTCTATAAGTGATGTGTACATAAAACTTTGGACGGTATAACACTTTGTAAGAAAAGTGAACCGTCTTATTGCATAGTTGGAAAATATTTACACAATGCCCTTTCAGTTGACGGTAAAGGAATTCCCTTGATAAATTTAGTGGCATTGACAAATGATCTGAGTACGTCTCTGGTACCTATCAGTCTCAAATCTTGAAAAATATAAAGTGAAGCGCACGTCAATTGTTAGGAGCGACCCTCTTTATGAAATGTTGTCATACAAGTATCTTATCAGATGTTAACTCGCTCATTTGAGTGCCTCGAGTTTTGGTCGAGGGGCGTCCCATGTCCAATGTGATAAATTCCATCATAAATTTGTTAAATTCTTCGGGGATTTTAATGGGCGAAATTCACTTCTGCCTTGCAATTTGTTGAGATTTTATCAAGGTACTCCGTATAATGCGCAAAAAAGGGTGTTTGAAAATATATTTACTTTATTTGTACAATGTTAAGACATTTTAAATAAGCCGTTTTGCTTGTCGTTTTTGAAACTGTCAAAAATCCTATTAACTAAACATTTAATAGAATCTTTTATAAGTGAAATAGGTTTTATACCCTTATTGAAAATAATAAAGAGGAAAATAATTAGATAATGACACATATTTTCTAGAATGTATGTACTTGTTTCATTTCGTCAGAGCACACTTTGTTTTCTTGTTCAGAGATAGTTTTAATAGAAATATGAAAAAAATGGAATTGTCATCTACGTCATATAGCCATAACATGGAATATCCTGGATAACTCCCGACAAACTGACCCAGGAAATAAACCCAATAATATCCGGGATAACACAAACTCAAAAATGTTGATGTGGCAATACTACAACCAAAAACATCATTTTGAAAAAATCAATGCCAACTTTAGATCGAAAGGCCTTTTTATAGCACATCACACATCTTAAATGAGTGCTAGGAGTGGACAGAGAAACCCCTGAGTATATAGTAAGAGAAGAATGTAAGATAAACAAGCTGAGAGTGAAAACAAATACAGAGATGAATGAGAGAGAGAAATATATATGCAAGAAAAGAAGTGGAAAGATTAAGAACAAAAAACAAATGAATAATCGGACAGACGTGTGAAAAAAACAAAGATGAAAATAAGCAAAAAAAAAGAGAAAGAATCAAAAAATCTAGGTAGAACAAAAATTATGAAAAATGTATAACAGAAAAAATCTCAGTGTAAGTGGAAAAAGAAAGTGCGAAAGAAAGGTATTTGCAAGGTTCAGGTGCGGAAATAAAGAGAGAAAGAATATGTATTTGACAAAAAGAATGAGCACATGTGGAAAGAATGCAGTGAGATGAAAGAGGGAGAGAGAACAGGAAGAGAAGAAATATTGAAAGAAAATGGAAGAGAGATAAAGTGGATGAAAGAGATATAGAAAAAACGTAAAACAAAAACAGGAGAAGAAAACACAAAGAAATAACAGGGAGAATAAAATAGAAAATTTTTGTAAAATTGTGTAATAATGAGATATTTTAAGCCTGTATATGCAAAAATAAACCTATTAGTAGTAAATATTTACCGACTTTAAAAAAAAGCGGAGGTTATCAATTCGACTGTATTTTTTCTTTTTTTTTATGTGTGTTACCTCAAACTTTTGTCTGGGAGAACAAATTTTGATGATTCTTCTTTCATTTAGAAGCTCATGGTGCTTTCCAATTGGTCCCATTTAAATTTGATCAAGATCTGATAAGTAGTTTTTAAGTTATTATAATTAATGTTTTTTTTGACATATATTTTTGACATTTACAATAATTTATTATAAAAATTTGTGAAAAGTTAAAAAAATATATTTCAATTAATTTAAGCAATTTGAATGTTATTAATTATGTAGTTTTATGTGTTTGATAATGCATTACAATATCAAAAAAAAAATGTCCTTTTGATAAATTTCACTAATATAAGCGCAATTCATAAAAAAAATTTATAAAATAATTAGTATCAATTAATTAAATATTAAGTAAAACAGTAGATTTTCTATTTTGAGATAAATGTTTCTCCCTTTGTCTCATTCAAAAGGCGCTGTCTAATATTAGCAGCTCGTTTAGTGGATCTACCCAATTTGTAATAAAAATAATAGTGATCAAATCCACTAAAATTCAAAAAATAAAAAAAAAAATTAACAAAAAAAACCAACTTTAAAAAAAAAAACTTTAAAAAGTACAATATAATTGCGTAGACTTGTATGTTTAAAATATAATAAAATTATTTGGATACTATAATGTACAATTATTGTTATTTTTGGAGTCGGTGTCAGTCAAGGTATGATGAGCGTCGGTGTTTGTTTGCCTGTGCGCTGCGTGTAGTTAGTTTAAATATTGTGTATGCTTATATTAAGATTAGTATATCATAATATATACAATCTTATACAAACCTACTTTGACTGACACCGACTTTAAAAATAACAATCATTGTACATTATAGTATCCAAATAATTTTATTATTTTTTAACCATTATAATTTAATTATTTTTTGAAGTTTTGAAGAATTGCATATTTAATATGCAATTAACTTGAATTTAGTTTAATTTACGCTTTGTAAATGCAGTCTTAGAAGATGATCAGTATTTTCTAAGATTGTCTTGTTTTTTTAGTCTTAAATTCAGTGTTTATATTTATATATATTTTTTATATTGAAAAACCAAATTTAATTAACAAATTATATTTTTATTATTACTTATTTATAATTATCCAATTCATTTTTATTTGAAATCAATAAATTAACAATTAGTCAATAAAAAAATAGTTTCAAACTCAGTCATCAAAGATTATGCTTTAAAAAGAGTTTGACCAATCAATTAGTATCTCTAAACTCATCGAAAAAGCAGTCAATTAGTTTTCTAAAATCTATGAGATATCTGTTGAAACCGGTTATGATTTTATTAAGCAACTTCTCTAAAGAGATCAAAAAAATAGAACGTTATAGTGCGAGCTAGTAAGATTTGAAGAAGCTCAATTTCCTATATAAAGCTGTTAACATTTTCAAGTAGTTTATAACGGACATGTTTGACATTGCAGCTAACCGAGCAAATCATGGTGCTCATTCATGCGTGCGATCAATTTTTGCCTTGCTTAGACATCTTTAATGTTTGATGAGGTATCGAACAATAAGTCATAAACATAAACCACTATCAGCTACTTTAAAAAGTCAACAGTTTTATATAAAGTATTAAGCTCGAAAAATTTTCATCAATGCAGTGCTCGTTGATGTATAGATAATCCAAATTTGTTGTCATTAACATAGCAGTGAGTACTGTTAAAATGTCTATCATTATTAAAATTTTTTTTGTCTTTTGCTTTAACTTAATTTATTTTTTTTATATTAATATTTTCTAAAATTTTTCTGTTGTTTTAATTTGATTTGACGTAAAAAAATATTATTATAAATTATAATAGTTAATAAGTTAAATTGTAATTTCAATCAATTGCTTAATTTTAAGATTCTTTAATCTACCGCTGTTTTTGTTTTTTTGTGTCATGCTCTGAGCCTAAGCATACCAAATAACCAAGTCAAGACCAATTAGAACGTATTTTTTTTTAGAAAATGTTTGACATTTTAAATCTTTTAGAAACATTTTTGTCAAGAAATTTTCATTTTTAATAAAAATAGTAACAATTACATACATCTGCAGCAAAAACTTTGTTGATTAATTAACATAATAACTTTTTATAGAAAGTTAAATGACTGTAGCACAATGTCTTAGTATTTTTTAGACATGACCTGACCTGACCTGATTGAAAAATCATTTCATTTTGAGCAGCAAAATATAAACTTAGTTGCAGTTTTAAAGTTGATTGTATAATAACGTGTTGACCATAAAACTTTTAAGCTTAAAAAAAGTTTTCAAGAAGACAATTATTATTATTTCTGACCTGACCTGACCTGACATGACCTGATCTAAAAATCATTTCATTTTGAGCAGCAATATATAAACTTAGCTGCAGTTTTAAACTTTGTTGTATAATAACGTGTTGACCATAAAGCTTTTAAGCTTAAAAAAAAGTTTTTAAAGAGACAATTATTATTGTTTTTGACTTGACCTGACCTGACCTGATCTAAAAATTATTTCATTTTGAGAAGCAATATATAAACTTAGCTGCAGTTTTAAAGTTTATTGTATAATAACGTGTTGACCACAAAGCTTTTAAGCTTTAAAAAAAGTTTTTAAGAGGACAATTATTATTATTTCTGACTTTACCTGACCTGACCTGATCTAAAAATTATTTCATTTTGAGCAGCAATATATAAACTTAGCTGCAGTTTTAAAGTTTATTGTATAATAACGTGTTGACCATAAAGCTTTTAAGCTTTAAAAAAAGTTTTCAAGAGGACAATTATTATTATTTCTGACTTGACCTGACCTGACCTGACCTGATCTAAAAATCATTTCATTTTGAGCAGCAATATATAAACTTAGCTGCAGTTTTAAAGTTTATTGTATAATAACGTGTTGACCATAAAGCTTTTAAGCTTAAAAAAAGTTTTCAAGAGGACAATTATTATTATTTCTGACTTTACCTGACCTGACCTGATCTAAAAATTATTTCATTTTGAGAAGCAATATATAAACTGAGCTGCAGTTTTAAAGTTTATTGTATAATAACGTGTTGACCATAAAGCTTTTAAGCTTAAAAAAGGTTTCAAAAGGACAATTATTATTATTTCTGACTTTACCTGACCTGACCTGATCTAAAAATCATTTCATTTTGAGCAGCAACATATAAACTTAGCTGCAGTTTTAAAGTTTATTGTATAATAAACGTGTTGACCATAAAACTTTTAAGCTTAAAAAAAAGTTTTCAAGTGGACAATTATTATAATTTAAATTAAGCTGATTGTGGATTGATAATGATTGTGTAATTTTTGATAATTTTGTTTATTATTGTCTAGACGGCAACAAGTTTTTTGAAATTCATTTAGCTCATTAAAAAATGAACAGCTGTTGTTCATGGAGATTGTTCAAGTCAGATCGTGTAATTATGTAAATTGACATTTACTCAAACGCCCAAATATGCCCTATCACAGCACGTTAACACAAATTGGCAGATAATTGGCGTCGACCAACAATTTCATTCACTAAAAATGGTCTTACAAAATTACAACGATTATCTCAAACCTTGCCAAAATCAAAAATCTTTCAACGGCACTATACTTATCACATGTTCTTTAAAACAAACAGACTAAAAATTAATTAAAATGCGTCCGAAAAAGCATTTTTATTAAAAAGAAAACGAGTGTCTACTTGTAAATTGCTCTCATGAGCTATTTTCTTTTATTATAGGGTTCTTCTTATTAATATAATAGCCAATGTTTAACCGCTTTCTAAATCATCCGTTTAACATAAATTTAAAGGCAATTTTCGACGAGTTACATTTAGACCAATTCGATTTTAATAGGTGCTTTTTTCGGGCCTGATGATCGCCGCAAATTGTTATTCCGAAACGTCTATTAGGAATCGTTCCCAACGGCACAGATATGCTGTGTGTTTAGACGAAGGTTTGCGTGATAACCGGGTAATTGTGCACATTTTAATTAAGGGAAGTCGTGACAGAGAGGTGGATTGCCACAAGGTAAGTGTTGCCTGGTTTAAGCCCTTGGTTGTAAACAAATTATTTTATTTTACAGTACGTACCCTACTTACAAGTTTTTAACGATTATATATTGTTGGAAATGTTTCCGGTTTTTGGATTTTTAACCCTTTGGATAATTTTAGTTATTTTCGAAAATGTTGTAGGTACCTAATTTATTCGATTATTGTTCATTTAAAAAAATAGACTTTTGCTAGAATGACAGATTGGCACTTCAGAAAGTAGAAGTTATAGAACTATTTAATTCGATTATTTATAACAATTATTTTTGATTATGTAATTTATCAAAAACAACTTGAGAGAATAAATAACATTTTGGGCAACCAAAAAATAATGGAAAATTGATTCAAGTTTGTGCTTTATTCACAAAAACTTTTGTCTGAATTGTGTTGATCCTAAAATTGATATCATATTTAGTCGTTATAATAAGATCTGGTCTGTAATTTTGATTAAAGATAATTGTTAATAATTTGATGTGTAAATCTTATTTTCATCTTTCTACACATCAATGTTTCTTCGGTAATGAGACTCATTCCCCGTTCCGGCAGTGCCCATCTACCTAATAATTCGTTAGACAAATTATTATAAACAGGTTTCGCTATTAAAGATTCGAATGTAAATTGTGGGCTATTAAGACGCGCCTATGTGTGTTTGTTCTCGATTTCTCGAATGCTCTGAAGATAATTAATACGGCTAAATTGTACGTTGTTTGACCACAGGCTCTAATTTGTTATGAAGGAAACTACTTGCCTAATTATATTGCCATATAATTACCTACCAAGAGATCTCTTGTCTTATACATTACAAAACAATCAAGGAACTGAACTGTTGGATGCTTTTAAACTTTATTTAAAAAATTATGCGAAGCTTCTTGTGATTAGAGGAATGGGTATTATGACGCTGTTTCAAACCTTTCCCGTTAAAATGTTATTAGGTATTATGAATGATCACTGTAATCAAAAAGGGAAGTAACGGATGGAAGGCCCAAGGGGACTTTTGGTACACTCCTCTTAAGTTATTCCTCGAAAAACCAAACTTTTCTTTACAACCTGCCCATCATACCTACTCTCTAGATAGATACTTTCAAACATGAGATCACACAATGTCTAAAGCGTTTTTAGAAGACAATACTTAACGTATTTTTTCTACAAAAGTTTATTTTTGACACGATATGCTTGAATACAAAATTATATTCTTTTGATTAATTATAAAATTATTATAGATAATAGCCACAAAAACGTTTTGACAGAAAAGTTCCTGTACAAACTGCAAAAATAAGAATCTTTTGTTTGCTTGAAGTTTCAGCGTAAGTTATCGACTACCACCATGTAAGATGAGCTCATAAATCAATTTTTCACTTTTTTTGGTTTTATTAGGTCAAAGTTTCTCGACTTTTGTGGTTGATTCAAAGATATGATTTCTTACACTCTGATTAAAAATGACGTCAAAGTACCTTATACTTTTTTGTTGTAAATCAAATGTAATTGTTTTCTATCATTTTTTTTTTGTGTATGAAAATTCATATACTTAATAAAGTTTGCAAAATTAAGAATAGAATTTTAACATAAATACCTGGAATTATTTGTTCTTTACCCCCATAATAACAATAAAGTGGCTGCTAGAACTAAAAAAAATACAAATCACTAAATTTGTTTTTTTTAGCAACTCACCATCAGGTCGCACTTTTAGCGCATAAAAGTAAGTACTTTTGTTTTTAAATAGTTGAATGCCTAAAACTATTAGTTTTGCTTTTAAATAATATTATTTATAAATTTATAATCTTTAATTTTTGTTGTTATTGTTGTGACTATTTTTTTGCACTAGAAAATAATTAACTTTTACTTGCGATGGTGGTGTAATGGTTAGCATAGTTGCCTTCCAAGCAGTTGATCCGAGTTCGATTCTCAGCCATCGCAATTTGTTTTTAAATAAATGATAAAATGAACCAGTTGTTTTAAAATCTAAAACTTATGTTAACAAATATTTTATTTTTTAATATAATAATGTGATTTTGGTTACCAAAAAATATTCTGTTTATGTTATGCACTCTTAACAGACAATAGTACAATCTTTTCGAATAAATGATATCAAAAAACTACTGCAAAAGTTATTATTTTTATCTTTAGGAAAAACTCTTTAAGAACTCTACAATTTTTAATAATTGTTGTTATTGTTACAACAATATCTTGTTCTACCAGATAAATAACCACTTTCAAGTGCGATGGTGGTGTAATGGTTAGCATAGTTGCCTTCCAAGCAGTTGATCCGAGTTCGATTCTCGGCCATCGCAATTTGTTTTTAGATAAATGAAAAAATAAACCAGTTATGTATTTTAAAATCTAAAACTTATGTTGACTAATATTTAATTTTTTAATATAATAATGTTGTTTTCGTTACCAAAAAAAATTCTGTTTATGTTATGCACTCTTAACAGACAATAGTACAATCTATTTGAATAATTGATATCAAAAGCTTCTGCAAAAGTTATTATTTTCTTAAAGAAACAGTCTTTTAAAAATCTCCAATTTTTAATTATTGTTGTTATAGTTACAACAATTTCTTGTTCTACCAAAAAAATAACCACTTTCAAGTGCGATGGTGGTGTAATGGTTAGCATAGTTGCCTTCCAAGCAGTTGATCCGAGTTCGATTCTCGGCCATCGCAATTAATTTTTAGATAAATAATAAAATAAACCAGTTGTTTTAAAATCTAAAACTTATGTTGACTAATATTCTATTTTTTAAAATAATAATGTGGTTTTGGTTACCGAAAAAAAATTCTGTTTATGTTATGCACTCTTGACAGACAATAGTACAATCTTTTTGCAAAATTTATATCAAAAACTACTGCAAAAGTTATTGTTTTCTTGAAGAAATAGCCTTTTAAAAATTTCCAACTTTTAATCATTGTTGTTATTGTTACAAAAATTTTTTGTTCTACCAAAAAAATTACCACTTTCAAGTGCGATGGTGGTGTAATGGTTAGCATAGTTGCCTTCCAAGCAGTTGATCCGAGTTTGATTCTCGGCCATCGCAGTTAATTTTTAGATAAATGATTAAATAAACCAGTTATTTTGAAATCTAAAACTTATGTTGACTAATATTCAATTTTTTAATTTAATAATGTTGTTTTGGTGTTCGAAAAATATTTTGTTTGTGTTATGCACTCTTAACAGACAATAGTACAATCTTTTTGAATAATTGATATCAAAAACTACTGCAAAAGGTATTATTTTTTTTAAAAATAGGCTTTTAAAGATAATCAATTTTTGTTCATTGCTGTTATTGTTACAACAATTTTTTGTTCTATCAGAAGAATAACCACTTTCAAGTGCGATGGTGGTGTAATGGTTAGCATAGTTGCCTTCCAAGCAGTTGATCCGAGTTCGATTCTCGGCCATCGCAATTAATTTTTAGATAAATGATTAAATAAACCAGTTATTTTAAAACCTAAAACTTATTAACTAAATTAACTAATATTCTATTTTTTAATAAAATAATATGGTTTTGGTTACCGAAAAAAACTCTGTTTATGTTATGCACTCTTGACAGACAATAGTACAATCTTTTTGAAAAATTGATATTAGAAACAACTGCAAAAGTTATGATTTTTATCTTTAGGGAAAACTCTTTAAGAACTCTAGAATTTTTAATTATTGTTGTTATTGTTACAACAATTTCTGGTTCCACCAGATAAATAACCACTTTCAAGTGCGATGGTGGTGTAATGGTTAGCATAGTTGCCTTCCAAGCAGTTGATCCGAGTTCGATTCTCGGTCATCGCAATTTGTTTTTAGATAAATGATAAAATGAACCAGTTGTTTTAAAATCTAAAACTTATGTTAACAAATATTTTATTTTTTAATATAATAATGTGATTTTGGTTACCAAAAAATATTCTGTTTATGTTATGCACTCTTAACAGACAATAGTACAATCTTTTCGAATAAATGATATCAAGAACTACTGCAAAAGTTATTATTTTTATCTTTAGGAAAAACTCTTTAAGAACTCTACAATTTTTAATAATTGTTGTTATTGTTACAACAATATCTGGTTCTACCAGATAAATAACCACTTTCAAGTGCGATGGTGGTGTAATGGTTAGCATAGTTGCCTTCCAAGCAGTTGATCCGAGTTCGATTCTCGGCCATCGCAAATAATTTTTAGATAAATGATTAAATGAACCAGTTGTTTTAAAATCTAAAACTTATGTTGACTAATATTTAATTTTTTAATATAATAATGTTGTTTTCGTTACCAAAAAAAATTCTGTTTATGTTATGCACTCTTAACAGACAATAGTACAATCTATTTGAATAATTGATATCAAAAGCTTCTGCAAAAGTTATTATTTTCTTAAAGAAACAGTCTTTTAAAAATCTCCAATTTTTAATTATTGTTGTTATTGTTACAACAATTTCTTGTTCTACCAAAAAAATAACCACTTTCAAGTGCGATGGTGGTGTAATGGTTAGCATAGTTGCCTTCCAAGCAGTTGATCCGAGTTCGATTCTCGGCCATCGCAATTAATTTTTAGATAAATAATAAAATAAACCAGTTGTTTTAAAATCTAAAACTTATGTTGACTAATATTCTATTTTTTAAAATAATAATGTGGTTTTGGTTAACGAAAAAAAATTCTGTTTATGTTTTGCACTCTTGACAGACAATAGTACAATCTTTTTGCAAAATTTATATCAAAAACTACTGCAAAAGTTATTGTTTTCTTGAAGAAATAGCCTTTTAAAAATTTCCAACTTTTAATCATTGTTGTTATTGTTACAACAATTTCTGGTTCCACCAGATAAATAACCACTTTCAAGTGCGATGGTGGTGTAATGGTTAGCATAGTTGCCTTCCAAGCAGTTGATCCGAGTTCGATTCTCGGCCATCGCAATTAATTTTTAGATAAATGATTAAATAAACCAGTTATTTTAAAATCTAAAACTTATTAACTAAATTAACTAATATTCTATTTTTTAATAAAATAATATGGTTTTGGTTACCGAAAAAAACTCTGTTTATGTTATGCACTCTTGACAGGCAATAGTACAATCTTTTTGAAAAATTGATATCAGAAACAACTGCAAAAGTTATGATTTTTATCTTTAGGGAAAACTCTTTAAGAACTCTAGAATTTTTAATTATTGTTGTTATTGTTACAACAATTTCTGGTTCCACCAGATAAATAACCACTTTCAAGTGCAATGCTGGTGTAATGGTTAGCATAGTTGCCTTCCAAGCAGTTGATCCGAGTTCGATTCTCGGCCATCGCAATTAATTTTTAGATGAATGATCAAATAAACCAGTTATTTTAAAATCTAAAACTTATGTTGTCCAATATTCTGTTTTTTAATATAATAGTGTGGTTTTGGTTACCAAACACTATTCTCTTTATGTTATGCACTCTTAACAGACAATAGTACAATCTTTTTGACAAATTGATGTCAGAAACAACTGCAAAAGTTATGATTTTTATCTTTAGGGAAAACTCTTTAAGAACTCTACAATTTTTAATTATTGTTGTTATTGTTACAACCATTTCTGGTTTCACCAGATAAATAACCACTTTCAAGTGCGATGGTGGTGTAATGGTTAGCATAGTTGCCTTCCAAGCAGTTGATCCGAGTTCGATTCTCGGCCATCGCAAATAATTTTTAGATAAATGAAAAAATGAACCAGTTGTTTTGAAATCCAAAACTTATGTTGACAAATATTCAATTTTTTGATACAATTATGTGGTTTTGGCTACCAAAAAATATTCTCTTTATGTTATGCACTCTTAACAGACAATAGTACAACCTTTTTGAAAAATTGATATCAAAAACTTCTGCAAAAGATATAATTTTTTTTAGAAAATACTCTTTTAAAAATAATCAATTTTTATTCATTTTTGTTATTGTTACAACAATTTTTTGTTCTATCAGAAGAATAACCACTTTCAAGTGCGATGGTGGTGTAATGGTTAGCATAGTTGCCTTCCAAGCAGTTGATCCGAGTTCGATTCTCGGCCATCGCAAATAATTTTTAGATAAATAATAAAATAAACCAGTTGTTTTAAAATCTAAAAGTTATGTTGACAAATATTCTATTTTTTAATATAATAATGTGGTTTTTGTTACCGAAAAATATTCTGTTTATGTTATGCACTCTTAACAGACAACAGTACAATCTTTTTGAAAAATTGATATCAGAAACTACTGCAAAAGTTATTATTTTTATCTTTAGAAAAAACTCTTTTAAAACTCTACAACTTTTAATTTTTGTTGCTATTGTTACAACAATTTGTGGTTCCACCAGATAAATAACCACTTTCAAGTGCGATGGTGGTGTAATGGTTAGCATAGTTGCCTTCCAAGCAGTTGATCCGAGTTCGATTCTCGGCCATCGCAATTAATTTTTAGATAAATGATTAAATGAACCAGTTGTTTTAAAATCTAAAACTTATGTTGACTAATATTTAATTTTTTAATATAATAATGTTGTTTTCGTTACCAAAAAAAATTCTGTTTATGTTATGCACTCTTAACAGACAATAGTACAATCTATTTGAATAATTGATATCAAAAGCTTCTGCAAAAGTTATTATTTTCTTAAAGAAACAGTCTTTTAAAAATCTCCAATTTTTAATTATTGTTGTTATTGTTACAACAATTTCTTGTTCTACCAAAAAAATAACCACTTTCAAGTGCGATGGTGGTGTAATGGTTAGCATAGTTGCCTTCCAAGCAGTTGATCCGAGTTCGATTCTCGGCCATCGCAATTAATTTTTAGATAAATGATTAAATGAACCAGTTGTTTTAAAATCTAAAACTTATGTTGACTAATATTTAATTTTTTAATATAATAATGTTGTTTTCGTTACCAAAAAAAATTCTGTTTATGTTATGCACTCTTAACAGACAATAGTACAATCTATTTGAATAATTGATATCAAAAGCTTCTGCAAAAGTTATTATTTTCTTAAAGAAACAGTCTTTTAAAAATCTCCAATTTTTAATTATTGTTGTTATTGTTACAACAATTTCTTGTTCTACCAAAAAAATAACCACTTTCAAGTGCGATGGTGGTGTAATGGTTAGCATAGTTGCCTTCCAAGCAGTTGATCCGAGTTCGATTCTCGGCCATCGCAATTAATTTTTAGATAAATAATAAAATAAACCAGTTGTTTTAAAATCTAAAACTTATGTTGACTAATATTCTATTTTTTAAAATAATAATGTGGTTTTGGTTAACGAAAAAAAATTCTGTTTATGTTTTGCACTCTTGACAGACAATAGTACAATCTTTTTGCAAAATTTATATCAAAAACTACTGCAAAAGTTATTGTTTTCTTGAAGAAATAGCCTTTTAAAAATTTCCAACTTTTAATCATTGTTGTTATTGTTACAACAATTTCTGGTTCCACCAGATAAATAACCACTTTCAAGTGCGATGGTGGTGTAATGGTTAGCATAGTTGCCTTCCAAGCAGTTGATCCGAGTTCGATTCTCGGCCATCGCAATTAATTTTTAGATAAATGATTAAATAAACCAGTTATTTTAAAATCTAAAACTTATTAACTAAATTAACTAATATTCTATTTTTTAATAAAATAATATGGTTTTGGTTACCGAAAAAAACTCTGTTTATGTTATGCACTCTTGACAGGCAATAGTACAATCTTTTTGAAAAATTGATATCAGAAACAACTGCAAAAGTTATGATTTTTATCTTTAGGGAAAACTCTTTAAGAACTCTAGAATTTTTAATTATTGTTGTTATTGTTACAACAATTTCTGGTTCCACCAGATAAATAACCACTTTCAAGTGCAATGCTGGTGTAATGGTTAGCATAGTTGCCTTCCAAGCAGTTGATCCGAGTTCGATTCTCGGCCATCGCAATTAATTTTTAGATGAATGATCAAATAAACCAGTTATTTTAAAATCTAAAACTTATGTTGTCCAATATTCTGTTTTTTAATATAATAGTGTGGTTTTGGTTACCAAACACTATTCTCTTTATGTTATGCACTCTTAACAGACAATAGTACAATCTTTTTGACAAATTGATGTCAGAAACAACTGCAAAAGTTATGATTTTTATCTTTAGGGAAAACTCTTTAAGAACTCTACAATTTTTAATTATTGTTGTTATTGTTACAACCATTTCTGGTTTCACCAGATAAATAACCACTTTCAAGTGCGATGGTGGTGTAATGGTTAGCATAGTTGCCTTCCAAGCAGTTGATCCGAGTTCGATTCTCGGCCATCGCAAATAATTTTTAGATAAATGAAAAAATGAACCAGTTGTTTTGAAATCCAAAACTTATGTTGACAAATATTCAATTTTTTGATACAATTATGTGGTTTTGGCTACCAAAAAATATTCTCTTTATGTTATGCACTCTTAACAGACAATAGTACAACCTTTTTGAAAAATTGATATCAAAAACTTCTGCAAAAGATATAATTTTTTTTAGAAAATACTCTTTTAAAAATAATCAATTTTTATTCATTTTTGTTATTGTTACAACAATTTTTTGTTCTATCAGAAGAATAACCACTTTCAAGTGCGATGGTGGTGTAATGGTTAGCATAGTTGCCTTCCAAGCAGTTGATCCGAGTTCGATTCTCGGCCATCGCAAATAATTTTTAGATAAATAATAAAATAAACCAGTTGTTTTAAAATCTAAAAGTTATGTTGACAAATATTCTATTTTTTAATATAATAATGTGGTTTTTGTTACCGAAAAATATTCTGTTTATGTTATGCACTCTTAACAGACAACAGTACAATCTTTTTGAAAAATTGATATCAGAAACTACTGCAAAAGTTATTATTTTTATCTTTAGAAAAAACTCTTTCAAAACTCTACAACTTTTAGTTTTTGTTGCTATTGTTACAACAATTTGTGGTTCCACCAGATAAATAACCACTTTCAAGTGCGATGGTGGTGTAATGGTTAGCATAGTTGCCTTCCAAGCAGTTGATCCGAGTTCGATTCTCGGCCATCGCAATTTGTTTTTAGATAAATGAAAAAATGAACCAGTTATTTTAAAATCTAAAACTTATGTTGACTAATATTTAATTTTTTAATATAATAATGTTGTTTTCGTTACCAAAAAAATTCTGTTTATGTTATGCACTCTTAACAGACAATAGTACAATCTATTTGAATAATTGATCTCAAAAGCTTCTGCAAAAGTTATTATTTTCTTAAGGAAACAGTCTTTTAAAAATCTCCAATTTTTAATTATTGTTGTTACTGTTACAACAATTTCTTGTTCTAACAAAAAAATAACCACCTTCAAGTGCGATGGTGGTGTAATGGTTAGCATAGTTGCCTTCCAAGCAGTTGATCCGAGTTCGATTCTTGGCCATCGCAATTAATTTTTAGATAAATAATAAAATAAACCAGTTGTTTTAAAATCTAAAAGTTTTGTTGATAAATATTCTAGTTTTTAATATAATAATGTGGTTTTGGGTACCGAAATTATTCTTTTAATGTTATGCACTTCTACAACACAAAAGTACAATCTTTTTGAATAATTGATATCAATAACTGCAATAAAAATTATTATTTTTATGTTTAGGAAATAGTCTTTTAAAACTCTACAGTTTTGATCTATGTTGTTTTGTTTTATCAATTTCTGGTTCCACCAGATAAATAACCACTTTCAAGTGCGATGGTGGTGTAATGGTTAGCATAGTTGCCTTCCAAGCAGTTGATCCGAGTTCGATTCTCGGCCATCGCAAATAATTTTTAGATAAATGATTAAATGAACCAGTTGTTTTAAAATCTAAAACTTATGTTGACTAATATTCTATTTATTAATATAATAATGTGGTTTTGGTTACCGAAAAAAAATTCTGTTTATGTTATGCACTCTTGACAGACAATAGTACAATCTTTTTGCAAAATTTATATCAAAAACTACTGCAAAAGTTATTGTTTTCTTGAAGAAATAGTCTTTTAAAAATTTCCAACTTTTAATCATTGTTGTTATTGTTACAGAAATTTCTTGTTCTACCAAAAAAATTACCACTTTCAAGTGCGATGGTGGTGTAATGGTTAGCATGGTTGCCTTCCAAGCAGTTGATCCGAGGTCGATTCTCGACCATCGCAATTGATTTTTAGATAAATAATAAAATGAGCCAGTTGTTTTAAAATCTAAGACTTATGTTGACTAATATTCTATTTCTTAATATAATAATGTGGCTTTGGTTACCGAAAAAAGTCTGTTTACGTTATGCACTCTTGAGAGACAATAGTACAATCTTTTTGAAAAATTGATATCAGAAACAACTGCAAAAGTTATTATTTTTATCTTTAGGAAAAACTCTTTAAGAACTTTACAATTTTTAATTATTGTTGTTATTGTTACAACAATTTCTGGTTCCACCAGATAAATAACCACTTTCAAGTGCGATGGTGGTGTAATGGTTAGCATAGTTGCCTTCCAAGCAGTTGATCCGAGTTCGATTCTCGGCCATCGCAATTAATTTTTAGATACATGGTAAAATGAGCCAGTTATTTCAAAATCTAAAACTTATGTTGACAAATATTCTATTTTTCAATATAATAATGTGGTTTTGGTTACCGAAAAAAAATTCTGTTTATGTTATGCATTATTGACAGACAATAGTACAATCTTTTTGAAAAATTGATATCAGAAACTACAGCAAAAGTTATTATTTTTTTCTTTAGAAAAAACTCTATTAAAAATCTACAATTTTTAATCATTGTTGTTAATGTCACAAAAATTTTTTGTTTTACCAAAAAAATAACCACTTTCAAGTGCGATGGTGGTGTAATGGTTAGCATAGTTGCCTTCCAAGCAGTTGATCCGAGTTCGATTCTCGGCCATCGCAATTAATTTTTAGATAAATAATAAAATAAACCAGTTGTTTTAAAATCTAAAAGTTATGTTGACAAATATTCTATTTTTTAATATAATAATGTGGTTTTGGTTATTCAAACTATTCTTTTAATGTTATGCACTTCTACAACACAAAAGTACAATCTCTTAGAATAATTGAAATCAAATACTGCTGTAAAAGTTATTATTTTTATCTTTATGAAAAGGTTTTTTAATACTCTCCATTAATTATTGTTGTTATTGTTACAACAATTTCTGGTTCCACCAGATAAATAACCACTTTCAAGTGCGATGGTGGTGTAATGGTTAGCATAGTTGCCTTCCAAGCAGTTGATCCGAGTTCGATTCTCGGCCATCGCAATTTGTTTTTAGATAAATGAAAAAATGAACCAGTTATTTTAAAATCTAAAACTTATGTTGACTAATATTCAATTTTTTAATATAATAATGTTGTTTTCGTTACCAAAAAAAATTCTGTTTATGTTATGCACTCTTAACAGACAATAGTACAATCTATTTGAATAATTGATATCAGAAGCTTCTGCAAAAGTTATTATTTTCTTAAAGAAACAGTCTTTTAAAAATCTCCAATTTTTAATTATTGTTGTTATTGTTACAACAATTTCTTGTTCTACCAAAAAAATAACCACTTTCAAGTGCGATGGTGGTGTAATGGTTAGCATAGTTGCCTTCCAAGCAGTTGATCCGAGTTCGATTCTCGGCCATCGCAATTATTTTTTAGATAAATGATAAAATGAACCAGTTGTTTTAAAATCTAAAACTTATGTTGACTAATATCCTATTTTTTAGTTTAATAATGTTGTTTTGGTGTTCGAAAAATATTTTGTTTGTGTTATGCACTCTTAACAGACAATAGTACAATCTTTTTGAATAATTGATATCAAAAACTACTGCAAAAGGTATTATTTTTTTTAAAAATAGGCTTTTAAACATAATCAATTTTTGTTCATTGCTGTTATTGTTACAACAATTTTTTGTTCTACCAGAAGAATAACCACTTTCAAGTGCGATGGTGGTGTAATGGTTAGCATAATTGCCTTCCAAGCAGTTGATCCAAGTTCGATTATCGGCCATCGCAATTAATTTTTACATAAATGATTAAATAAACCAGTTATTTTAAAATCTAAAACTTATTAACTAAATTAACTAATATTCTATTTTTTAATAAAATAATATGGCTTTGGTTACCGAAAAAAACTCTGTTTATGTTATGCACTCTTGACAGACAATAGTACAATCTTTTTGAAAAATTGATATCAGAAACAACTGCAAAAGTTATGATTTTTATCTTTAGAGAAAACTCTTTAAGAAATCTACAAATTTTAATTATTGTTGTTATTGTTACAACAATTTCTGGTTCCACCAGGTAAATAACCACTTTCAAGTGCGATGGTGGTGTAATGGTTAGCATAGTTGCCTTCCAAGCAGTTGATCCGAGTTCGATTCTCGGCCATCGCAATTTGTTTTTAGATAATTATAAAATAAAATGAAAAAGTTATTTAAAAAAACAAAACAAATTTTAAAAAATTCTTAATTTTCTATTAAAATAATGTTGGCACTCTTATCACACACAAGCACAGTTTTTTTTGATCAGAAGAACAATCTTTTTGAATAATTGATCACTGCCAAAATTGAGTGATATAAGAAATCTCACCAGAATCGATGGTAACTTTTAAGGTACTTAATTGACTTGGAAACAAATCATCAAGCTGATAAAGGTATCTAAATAATTTGATAAAAAAAAATTAAGAGAAATTGAGGTAAATACTTTTTGTTTTCAAGCACCACCTACCTCTATTTTTTTTCTTAACAAGTAGCAGGCGTTTAAAACATTAGAAATTAAAAAAATGTTACACAACTGTATATTTTTTAATTACGTTTTGTATTAATACGAGCCTATGTAGATTCAATCAAAAAATAAAAGCGTGTCAGAACAAGACTCCTCCAGCGCACAAAATTCATTTATTCCCTATCGATGAGTCTGGTGCAGTAATGGTGGATCGCATTATAATTATACAGATTAAGTAAAGTCGAGAAAACTACCTAACTAATGTAGCTTAATATGAGTCTGATGCGAGAATGTGATCATTCCTCTACATTCAGCCAGCCTCTTTCACATTCTGCCAGACTGATAATAAATCGGAGACGGGTTTTTGATATTTTGAAAATATAATTACACGTTTTCATTCCATAATGGAATACCATGGACGGCGTTAACGTGATGGAAGTTGTTGGAAGAAAATAGATGGTCCTCATGCAGGTCTTTGTGGGATTCCTTTAGTGAAGACTCCGACCCCGTCAGCATATTCAAACATCACGAATCGAACCTTAACACTAATGATAGGAATTAGCCGGCCGTTCGATCCACCGCTAATACATAGTTTAGTTACAAATTCAGCCTTCAGGGGGATAATTTACCAAATTACCCGCCATAACACTTCAAAATAAACAAGAAAACAAGCCACAATCGCCACGGACATGATCGTGCACTGTTTATTTAAATAAAGTCCGTTATTTATGGAGGAGGTGACTTGGTAGCGAGCTTGTTAGCGCCAGATCTTCTACCTTGACAATGCCATAAAATTTAGAAACTCTAATTATAATTTTAGATAATTGTCTTTACAGTTTTGTAAACATTTGGCTCCATACATACTTCTATTTATAACAATTCTAAAACAAAAAAGCTATCCAGAAAACCCATTCAGTTTGAGTTTTTGCTTATAACTTGTTACGATAATTAAAAAGAGTTTTGAATAATTTGTAATCAAATCATTTTTGTTTTCAAAAACGCGTGCTTGATTAAGCTGCACAAATGTCAAAAATAGCTCTTATCAAAAAAAAAAAATAGTCATTTTATTTTTAAATTTTTTTTAAGTCAAATTGTTTTATTAAAGATAATAATGCTGTGGATAATATAATACAAACTAAAAAATAAATGTGATAGGCCTTAGTTATTAGTTGTTACAACCTAGGGCATTAATCAGACAAAAAAATTAAATAGTTGATTATTTGAAATATTATTATAGATGCTATTTGCTTATGTATTTACTCAGGTTACGCTACGCCTTGCAATTCTATTTCTGTTATCTGACTTGCCAAGTTATTTTTTAAATTTTTGTACATTATTTTTATTATTGTTATATTTATTTTCAATCAAACCGATTTACAAAAAAAAAATTGTTTACTTATTTTATTTTTCACTTGGTTTTTATCTGACATTTTATCTGTCAGAAGTCATCTTTGGTTTGAAATTTTTCATAGTGTACAGTACTCTACTGTACAAGTGTACACTATAGTTATTTTTTAAATTTTTGTACATTATTTTTATTATTGTTATATTTATTTTCAATCAAACCGTTTTACAAAAAAAAATTGTTACTTATTTTATTTTTCACTTTGTTTTTATCTGACATTTTATCTGTCAGAGGTCATCTTTGGTTTGAAATTTGTCATAGTGGACAGTGCTCTATTGCACACTACGGTGATAAATTAAAATCCAACATTTTTTTAAATAGTGTAACTAGTTAAATAGTTTAACATTTTTTTAAATAGTTTAGCAAACGTAATTTTTAGGAGAAATTAAAAATTGATAAGATTGTTTTTGATTTGATGAAATCAAAATTCTAATCAAACTTCTAGAAATAAATATTTTTTAAAAGTTCTGGTTAAAAAGATTAGGTTATTGGTTTCTAAATAAAGTTAAAAAAAACAGTTGTTATTAGCATTTTTTTGTTTTGACATGAGCAGCCATTGAATCAAAACTAACTAGCTTATGTAGACACTAGCTGAAATAAATAATTGGTTCGTCAGAACAATCGGAAACAATCTTTTAGCCTAAAACTGCGTTTAGCGTACTAATTAGAGAGAGGCCAACGATATGTTTCCCATTCGTGGAGTTTGACAGGGTATAATTTGGCCTGGAGTATGCGTTTCCTTTGGAATTTACCAAAGGCGTTAGTTATTCTGTGTTTAATTGTTCGGTACAATGTCTGAATGCCTCGCCCACGTTGCTTGTGGAATTGTTTTGCTCCAAAGTTATTTATTTCCGTGGCTGATCGCCATGAAGAAGCGATAAAGCCTCAATTGGAAGTCTCGGATTCTCGGCAGCGCATCAACACATCTTTTATTGTGGAAAAGTAATTTGCTTTCAGCATATTGCACGCTTTAAAACAATAAACTCAAATCAGAGCATCTCAACATATAATAACTCACTGGAAGGAAGAAACTGCAGAAAGGAGCAAGATTTATTCTTTAATTTGGTAGTGGGCTGGAATCGTCGACACTGATCAATTATTTGATTAAAAAACTTATTTATTTATTTAATAATAGTTCAGATATTTAAGAAACAAGAGTAATTACTGCTGGCATCGCTGGTAAACCTTTTCAAGCTTCAAAGTAAATTGGGAGATTAGTTAACTCTCTTGTATGCTGCATTGCCTAGGTTCGCTGCCCGTAGAATATTTGACAAAAGAATTCAGTTGCCATTAAATTAAGTTATTGTTTATATTTACTATATCACTCATTTGTCAAAAATAATCAAAATGTTATTCTCAAAAATAATTATAACTGCAGTTTTTATCATCCAAAAAACAGGACACTTTTTATTCAATTTTTTAGTCTAAACACAAAATTCAAAATTTTGTCACTCACATAGAATTATTAACAACAAACTTTAAATGCTTAACACAATTTAACAGTTATATTATATTATTTATTTATCATTTATAATGGCAAAGATTTTTTCAGATTTATATTAATGTAAAACTTTTTTTTTATTGACTATATTGTCATATACATAGTAACATATTGAATAAAATTTCTTTATAAAGTTAACAAAAAATGACAAAAAGTTAGGAAAAACTTAATCAAAAAATTCTTTAAAAGTTGTAAAATTTTGTTTTTTTTGCAATTACGACGATGTAAAATTGGCGTTTACGTGTAGTCTGACAAAGTGTGTTATATTGTGCCTTGAAGGCAAAGTTGATAGATATTTAATTGTTGGCCATCAAGCCCCGCAACATTTTAATAAACTCTTAATCGAGAGCGTTGATGTGCCTTAGAGGATAATTATGTAAATGCCTCAGCAAACGGAAAAGAAAATAACTTTTTCGTTGTAGGTATACACATCGTGCACGAAAGTCAGCATCGTTCCTCTCTTACAAAATTATTATAATTGTAACGAATCCACAATTTAAATTATTCAAATTAATACACATGTCAATCAGTTTAATTTTTTTTTGAAAAAGCGCCTTCTCAACCGTTGATTTGCATATCATTATTTACTACATTTAATGGATAATTAACTTCGTTTTGTTTTGTTTTGTGTATGCGGAATTTTGCCGGAAATTATTTAATGATGCTTAATAATCCAGAACTGAGCGCTCCTTGCCCTAGGAATACGATACCGACGTGGATAAACTTCACGCCCATTTATTTTGACGACTTTTCCAACTGCCCACTGGCTAAAGCGATCAATTTTTTCTCTCCAAATTCCTCACATTTCTACAGAGCACACCTAACAGAAAAAGTGGACATGCAAATTACATTAGAAAAAATCTGATTTTAGTAGAAACTATCGAAACCAAAAACGCAAGTCTAATCCAATCTAGAAAGAATTTTAAGCCTCCAGTCAGTCCACTTTCAAAAAACAAATTATTTTTCTAATTTAAACAAGTTAACACTAAAAGAATTTCTGAATAGTCTAAAACATATAAGAGATTTTCTTAATTTAATTATACCTATCAGTTTTGTAAAATTCTATTTTAAGTAAGTTCATACCACTTTGTCGCCGCTCCGGTCTTTTTCGATAAAATATCTGTCTCTACTTCTTCCCCCAACTGTGCTTTATTGATAAAAATGTTTTCCTTTCTTTAAATCTAAATTGGAAATTATGTCTATCAGAATTGACATCTGTCATGTAGAGTGACCCATGCATTAACATGTAGAACGCTTTTTTTGCGACTTCGATGTAAGGTTAGCTTCTAATAGAGGTCGCTATTTTTACCATATTACAGAACTAAAGGTCACTTGAGTAAATATAAGCTCAAATTTATCACTGCAAATTTATTCAAATAAGAATATGTTGCGGCTTGCTGAAGAGTTACCTAATATGTCCAAGTTTGAAGAAATTTGATTTTACTTTACTTTTTCATTTTGTTGGTAAAAACTCATAACTTATAATGCCAGAATTAGCAACTTAGAAAGGTTGGTTATATGTTGTTTGCTAAAAGTTGTAACAAACATAGATAACTTTGAATCTACTCTTGATAATAAAAGATTCAACAATAGCGTCATCTATTGGTATTAGAATATTCTTCTATCAAAGTCGAGAAATCAGGTTTCTACATGTCGATGCTATAGGTCACACGAATGATAAATATAGATTCTGATGATATATCTACTTTGGTTTCTACCAACATTTAGAAATTTCTACCAGAAAAAATATAAATTGGTTACTAGTTACGTGTTCAAGGGTTTAGCAGATTATATAAAAAAGATGTTAGTGGGTTCTTGATACAAGAAAGTGATGATTGAAGCAATGAAGAAGTAAATGATTTAAGCAAAGATAAGGTACCTACTGCTGTTAATCAGCAATCAGGTTTGGTCAGTACTTATCAAAAGATAAATTTTGTTGTTTTTATTATTATAATGTTGCGTTTTTTTTTGCTTTTCCTCACCATCGCTTTCTGTTAACCAGTGCATATTTTAGGTTTGAGAAAACATCATTGTTGTTAATTTAAAGCCACAATTTTCAACCTTTAATAATTGTAATTAATAGTTCTTTAAACCACAAGATGATAGTTTATCCAGCAAGCGCGACATTTTTATAGGCTTCCAGATGAGTCTTCCAGAATTAATTTACGTTGATTTCTCACGAATGAAAATGATCAACTCACGATTACTTGGCAGAAACCACAATTATGTTTGAGTAATAATGGGTGATGGGTCGGTAGACAGTGCTGGCAACCTAACAAAGCGTCCGATTCTTGGCGACCATGACGAACGGAAGCATGAGCGATTGTCGACTGTCACTGGGCTCCGCAGGGGGTTTATATGAGCTAATTGAGTGCCCATCAAAGAGCAGAAATTTTGTTTTACAAAAAATTGCTTATTTTGTTAAAACGGTCAATTTACAAATTGCTATGTTAACCTTCTGTAGACGTTTTAAAGCAGGTAGGTATTATTACAATATTAGTGACAAAAATTCAAGCACAAAATCATGTAGGTAGCGCTCTAAAAACCGGAAAAAGTCTGAAAACCTGACTTTTTCAAAGTAAAACTATTTTTTTGTAATGCCTACTGTATGAACTTACTGCAATACTATAAACTATTCATAACCGATTATTACTCCTAATCAGTCTCTTTACTCCAATTCTCTAATTTAATAGTGACAATATTATCGCCATTGTGTACAGTTTGAGTTTTATTTTGTTCTTGAATAAAACTGGTTTAAAACTCAAATAAATTTACCTATATTTACCTACATGAAAACTTAAGTTGATGAATATTAATGGGTTTGAGAAGGCACAAAGTGCTTACTCAGTGCTATCAACCTGGCAACCTAAATTTGTAATGCTTGGAAAGCATTCAAACTAAACATCTTTTGAAAGTTTTATGTAGTTTTTAAATTTTTAGAACAGCTCTGTTTTTTTTTAAGGAAAAACTCATCAGCTCAGCTTATTGTAGACATTATTTGATTTTTAGATGGTTGATCTTCACTATAATATGCTGGTTTCTGAAGCTATTCTCAAAATAGAAAACCAACAGTCTTTGATATAAAACTATAAATAAACAAAAACCCACAAAAGTCTAAAACTTGATTAATGATGAATGATACTAAAACAAAATTAAATTAAAACTAAATTTTAATAGTTACATATTTACATAAAAGTCAGGAAAATTTCACATTACTGAAGAGGAGCTAAATTGATTGATTTTAAAGCTCCGAGTCAAGTAAGAGATTTTACTAAAGTGTTTTGTATTAAATTTTTCCGGAAATCGTAAAAAATGACGAAATTTACAAATTTTAGAATTTTTTTGACAAATTCCACAAAAGTCAAGCTTGTCAATTTCGTTGGCAACTATAGTTACTAGGGTATCTTTTTTATTTTGCGTCTTGTAAAGTTTTTACAGTACTAGTCCGGAAAACTCAATTTTCCTGCGCGTAAATAAGCAGGAAAATGTTGTTTCCAAGACGATGTCCGGAAAAATTTATTTTTCTGAAAAATGCGATTTTTATTTGTGCCAGAAAATAGAAACACATCAACTACCATCAAAATCAAGATAAACCATGCTGTTTAATAAAAAAAATGGCTTATAGAGAAAAAAACGCTTTTATTGACAAACTTAGTGTTTAAGTGAATTCTAGAAGATTTTATAAAAAAAAATACAAAAAATTAAAGAGTCAGCAAAGGGAAGACTAAAGAGTCTGTAATTATTTGATTGCTGCTGCTGTAGTTAGGTGACCTGACCTGACTTGCCTGCGGGCGAAAAAAAACAAACTGCTAAAAAAAATTTTAAAAAAAACACCAATTTTTTTTAAAAATGTGGTTCTGGTTTTAGATATTTAAAATTGATTTAACAGCTAGGTTAAATAAATTGCAAAAATAAGGTGTTTCAGTGACAATTTAAAAAAAAAGAAGTTTTAAGATTATGTTTATGAATAAAATGTTTAGGATAACATTTATATTTATGTTTATTTTTCTTAAAATGTCAATTTTTTACTCGCTTAATTTTTGGTGAACTAATTTTTTTTTTTTAATTTATTTTTGTTTTAACTTCTTGACTAGTATCTATGTACCTAGTAAAACAATTTTTTTATTAAAAGGCTTACTTAAAAAAATGTATACACTAGAAAATTTAAAGTAAAAATGTACATTACTTATTAAATTTCTAAAATAAATGTTATAATATGCATAATATTACAAACTGCAAAGCTACTTATATTTTGTGTTTTTTGCTTTCAAAAAGCCAATGTATAATAATGTAATTTGTGTGGAAATTAATGTATATCGAGGATAATCATCCGGCATGATTAAGTGGCCTCCGGTATTTATTAAAATTAATAACGAAGATAAATAACACATCCGAATGACCGAATAAACACTCCAATCTGTTTATAACTGATACTGTTAATTAAAAACGTCAATTTATTAACCAACATCTTTCATTTTTTTCAAAATTTTTATGGTTGATCACTTGACCAGAATCGACGCAAATACAATCTTTGTACGGTTCTTAAAGTCGTCGTCCTAAATTTAATTTTCTGGTTTGGACAAATGAAATTAATATTCAGAATTAATTTTTAAATTTTTATTTTCAAACTTTTAAAAAATTTAAAAGTGAGCATCACTAAATTATAAAAAAAAATGTTTTTTTTTTAAATTATAAGAGTTGATTTTTTCTGCTAATTAAAAAAAACCGAGTTTTTATCTCTCTTTATTTTCAAAATAAATGATAGTCTTCTAACTTTTTTGAAGTGAAAACTTCTTTAGCGGCGCTGAGCACTTTTTTTTGTATGGGTAAAAACTTTCAAACTCGCGTCAGGGTCACGTGATGCTGATCGAAAAAGCGTAAGATCGAGGGGAAGGGAGAGGAACTAGTATCTCCCACTCTTTCTACCGTGCCTGAGTCATAGATTTATTATAACAAGATACAGCCATGCACTGCGATAGTCCGCCAAGACGTACCATCTATTGCTCTCACTCTCAACTGCATTAGTATTCGATAGCGCTATCTTTTAGAGAGGTTCCTACAAATAGCAAAGCAGAAATCAGTAGACGCAGAGTACGCTACGTCAGCATGACACTAGAATTATTTTGACGTTTCTATTCAAATTTTTCTAATCACATAATTTGAACAGAAAACTTAGTTCAGTCACTTAAAAATTGAAAATAATTATTGTCAAGAAAAATATTTAATAATTTGAAGGTAATTTTATTTATTGAGATTTCAACCTCAACTTTTATTTTCTTCCAGCTTTCTAATGTTTCTCTATTTTCTTAAAGCCTAACTTCAATTTTACAAATTCATAGGAGAGAAGTTTTTTATTTTCATTATTGTGATTGTCACGATGCAGTTGTGGGTTTGTAAGCTGATAAAATATGAAGCGGATAATAAAGTTTACATGGGTCTGACACAACTAAAAGTTGGTGAAATTTTGAAATTGGAATAGAGTTTTTTGATAAAATAATTAAGAATCATTAGCACTGATGAAAAAACCTTTATTTATAAATAATTATTCATTCCAAAATAAAATTGATTTTTAACCTAATTTTCGTATTTTATTAGATTGTGTATGACAAATGTCAATAAGTTGACAACAAAGCATTGCATCGTTGATTGTCGACTAAAATCGTAGAAATTCGTGTCTGTTTAATCACTATAGACTCGTGTGCGACATACAACAAATATGATGAAAAGGATAAAAAATGTGTTTCATTAAATATAGAAAGAAATGGAGAGATGTACCAATTTCTTTGAAATGTTTTTTAAGAACCGAAGTATGTTCAGCATGCATAGCTATATCTAATGTATTAAATCTATGGCCTGAGTGTGCTGCTCTGTTTAGGCGGCACAGGGCGCTTGCGCGAATGACCGTGTGTGTTTATGTACAGCGTCCCACGCGTATCCAAGGATGGTGACAGCTGATTGCTTGACTGTTGTGTAGTAAATACACTGTTGTGTATTCGTAAATGTGAATTGTTTAAATTATGGAAATCGAACAAAGTGAATCTATTAATGAAAAAAGTGATGATGAAGTAGTGAAAGAAAATGAGTAAGTAAGAAAAAAAAATTGAAAAAAGCTTTGATAAATTGCCAATGATTTTAAGTGGAGATTTCAATATAAACTTTGCAAACGATAAAAATCAATCGTTAATTGAATTTTTAAATAATGAATTTGGTTTAACTATGTCAAATGATCGCAATTTTAGCACAACGAAATACAAAACTACTATTGATGCGGTCTTTATTAGACACTTAAATAGGTTCGAATCAAAACTGTTTGTTTCTTACTTCAGTTATCATAAACCAATTGTATCAGTTGTAAAAATTTGCGATCATGATTCTGATAATAACGATGGTGTAAAAGTCGTCAAAATTATGGATGGAAGTTGATTTTTGTGAGAGATAAAATTTAATGTAATATATAAATAACGATATAATATTATAAATAACAACATATAAATTGTCATATTTGTGTACGATAGCGCAATAAATAAACATTGTATTCTACCTCATAAATGATAGTACTTTTATACTTATAATTAAACACAACGTTAATATTGAAGTTTTCACTTCTGCCGGCACTCCCGGAGTGCTACCTTTTTTTTATATTTTAACGCATTTGGCTTAACCGTTTTGAAAATACATAGCTGTAGGTATACCTATAGCGACCCTGTATCTATGTATAGCTTAAATTGCCTTTGATTATAACAAGGATGACATAAAAATTCAGCAAACACAGGAGACCTAAGCACGGCTCCCTAAAGTCAACGAAACTTGGCAAAAATAAAAAAATACTATTTGGTATAGCAAATAATATTTTTTCCAGAGACAAGATTAAAAATTTAAATTAACAATAGATAATCCGTTAAACATGAAACGTAATTGGGCTTGATTGCCGTCTAACAATCCAACAAAAGAGGCAATTATCTGCAGTCAAGTACTTTTACAGAAGCCATATAATCTTATAAAAAAAGTCAATTTACTGTATAAAATGTAACAGATCGCAAAAAAAAAATATTTTTTTATAGTTTATTATTCTGCTAAAATTAATTTGGTTCTCTAAATTAGATTTCTTAGAGATCAGCATGCTGATGTATAAAGTAGAATATTTTTCAGAAAAGTTGCTTACAGAATAGTCTGCTGATAATATGCTAAGTATTGTTAGGTAATCAATATCTCGAATAAAACTGGCTAAAGACATCTAAAAAACAAAAAGTTTTGATTGACTAAACCAAAAACGTTTTCAAAAAGTTTTAGGAAATAATAAGCAACGAAATGGTTCAAAAACAATCGGCAACCAAAAAAAAAGAAAAAACTCATAGGAAAATTAATTTTAAGAAGAATTTTGCAATGCACCCCTGTGATTTCGAATGTCAGCTCTGGTCAAATTTTAGGAACTCGGTATCACGTAGACTTTATAAATGAATCACGCATTGATCACGTTCTACACACTGTTTACTATTACTCTTTCTTGAATCTGAACAGACTATAGTTAACTGTTACAATAAAAACTATAGCTCTATGACCAATCTGAATAGTTCACTCTCACTTATTAATAATTGTTCGATATAGAGTATATCCTTCTCGTCAAATCTAAGTTTCTTATTCCACCAAGACTGTACTTCTTTGACGCAATCAGCCTATATTTTTGAAGTAATACTTCCAAGAGCTTCTTTCTACAGATTTATGCAGAATGCTACTGAATGCGTCTACTATAATAGGGATTTGTAATTCCCCACACATGCTCGATAGGGTTAAAATTGCAGTGATATGGTGGAAGTCTAAGAGCGCTATGCCTATAGTAATATAATTATTGCACCTTTTGAAACGCAATGACTGGAGTGCTAGTTGTAAGAGCTGCGGCTTTTGTGTATTATTTTGTAAATTTGTGTGTAAATATTTTGTATATTTTATCGTTAAATATTTTGACGTTACAATACCTAGGTATATGTCACAGTCGTGGCAACGTCGTGTGTCATTGCCAACAGAAATGTTTGTTCTGGTCATAACACCGTCCCCTACTTTAAGTACCTAAATTAGATTGGTAGCATTTATTCACTGTTTATGACGTCATATTATTCTTAGCTCAAAAACGGTATAACAATGACTACGGATTTTACAATTTTCTATCGCAAAGTTGAATTTAAATTGAACAATGTTTTTTAAATGCTTAAGTAAATCAGTTTTAATATACCTAATATAAAAAATTTAAAAGTAAAAAAAAACAACTTTAATCTATTTAATTATCGGGTAATTTAATTAATTCAAACCAATTGCTTTTTGTCTAATTTGTCTAAATTACTTAAATAGATAAATTAATTATCAATTATATTCAAATCGATTATCAAAATTCTAATCATCTTCCTAAATATCAATTTACTCAAAAATTAATGCCAAAAAACACAATAATTGCTATTCAGATCTTTATCAATAATTTTTGTTAAAGCCTGTTAGTAAAAATAGTCATAAATGCGATTTATTGTCTCTTACAAGTAATTAGTCAAATTCAATTAGTCAAAGTAGTCAAAGTCAATCAAATATAAAAACCATTATCAAAAACCATAATTTTACCCATTATAAAAAATAATGCCTAAACTATAATGAAGCCCTCATTAAAAATTGACAAAACAACAAACACAAGCTTTCAAATTAAAAAAAAAATATCAAAATTGCTCTAAAAAGTTCTGAAAAAATGTTTTAGATTTCTAGAAACAATACACTCAAATTTAACACTATTTTTTAAAATCTGTTATCTATAATATGCATTAAAAGTGAGTTTACAAAAAAAAATAAACTGCATTAGATATAATCTCAAATTTAAAATGAAAATGATTGGTGGTTCTCTCAAATTCAACCAATCGCAAAACGATTTAGTTTTAATTTAAATACTTAATTGGCTCTGATAAATCAAAATTTTCTAAAGATTTATGCAATCAAGTCTGGAATAGATAGATAAAACAAAATTAAACAAAACGGATAAAATAAAATGTTTTGTTTAAAAAAAATATTTTTTCCTAGATGGTTAAATAAAGCTATAAGTTTGATAGATAATAAATAAAAACATAATTAATTAGAAAAGTGGCACAAAAATAATAAAAGATGCTGTGTGAAATTAAAACTTGTACCAACAAAAATGATTATTTAGGTAAATTTTTGAATAACAAATCTAAATGATCTCATTGTATAAATGCTAGATACAAATCTAAGTAGGGATTTATCTAAATAATAAAAAAGTTTTATTTTAATTGAAAACAAAGAAATGTAATTGGGTAGTAGCTTATTGTTAATTGCTTTACCTATATAGATACCTACTTAGATACAAAAATCTAACATTTCAGGGCCAAGTACATAATCACATTTATCATTAACGCTTGATCTAAGTAGATTTAATTAAATTTTTAATTTAAACAAAAATATTTTAATATTATAAATTAAATAATTCTATTAGCTTTTAAAATTAGTTTATAATTAATTGTTAACACTCATAAATATAAACAACGTTTTCAAGCAACGCCGAATTTGCGTAAATCACTTTTTCCGTCATTAATTTAATTATAATTAGAATTAAAAACACCACTATACAAACTTATTATGTAGTCAATTTATCAAAGGCAGGGGTGTCGATAATAGTTGTCTAATTAAAATTTAGACAAGAAAAATGATCCGCCTATTGGATGCGCGAGTTGAAATAGGCGGAGTGAAATTTCTAATTAAATCTTTAAAATAAAAGTAACAGAAGAGATATGTCAAGTGACTTAAGTACAGTCGACAACCTGTTTGTTTCAAAAGTGCCATAAGTGTAATACTTGGGCATTTAGTGAGGTGAAAATAAAAGGCGGGGTTTGACAGTGTAATTCCATTTGTATTATATGGCTGACGAATGAGAGTCAAGTAATAACACGAGAAGGTGTGTAAAGCTTAGCCAATCCTAAAACGAATATCCCCTCTTAGTTGTCATGCTAAATTGTTACGTCCTGTGGTCAAGCCAGTTTATTACCAACAGAGTTTCAGTGTCGGTAGCACGTATTAAGCGCTAAATAGCTCAATTTGACATTTTCTGCCACGTCCGAGAAGGCGGTCATGCCGCATTCGTGTGTTTAACCTAGTGCATACAAAGTGCTGTGGAGATTATGTGTTCGTGGAATATTTTGTGGCGGTGCTAGACCTTCTGATGATGATGCCTTTGGCACCGACGCCAATCGTGGCCGTGCCCTCTAAACCTAAAATCGGCTTTTCCATCGACTCCATCGTAGGTGGAACTCAACCGTCTCCTCAACAATCTCCTGTGCACTTCTCGGAAGGCTCTCCGACGAGCGATATTGAAAGACTCAATGTATCACCACCTTCTAGATCTCCGGTATCGCCAAAACCTCCTATAATGGTGCCCGGCATTCCAGCGCATAGCTTAGTGCGGCCTAATCCAACTTATGATCCTAATTTAGTGCCCAAAAATGGGTTTTTGCAACCAGAAATGGTGCATAATCATGGACAGCATCCGTTCGCGTTGGCGGCGCATTTTCAGGGGGCCGCAATTGCGGCTGCTTTAAGTTCGGGTCAACATGGGTTTCCGCAACCGTCTCCTTTAACTACTCACCAGCCTAGGGATAGTTACCCTTTGTATCCATGGCTGCTATCGAGGCATGGGAGGATCTTTCCGCATAGGTTCCCAGGGGGTACGTTCTTAACATTTAATTAACTATAAAATATAAATAAAAATTTATATTATTCAATGATAACTCAAATGATTCGATACTGTCAAACTTGATTGAATCTAATACGAAAGTCGCTCATATAGTATTTGAAGAGGAATAAAGTTAAGCCGATAGAGTTTAGGTACAATAAAACGCTTGTAACGCTCAAAGTACTAACCAAAAATTCAATCTATAATGATTATTAAGAATAGTGGTTATTATTAACATCCTGAGCTTAGTTTTATGAATCCCTTTATATTTTGTCTCTTATTGTAAGTTGGTACCAATTTACCTATTAAATATTTTTTTAACTAAAGGATTTTGTTAAGAATTAAAAAATGTTCTAATAAATGTAAAACTACTTGATTTAATACTAATTAACGTATTACTTTTAATTTTGGCAGGTAACCTATTATACCTAATCCTATTTATGTAAAGATGCCTGCCAATAGTTTATATAATTTGTTAAATATTATCTAGATATCTAATCAATTGTTTATGTGATATATCAGCGACTGTGATTGTTTAATTTTTCTAAATTATATAGATATATATTAATTAATACAAATTGCTTATTTCTATAGCTATTGGCAGCTGTCATTTATCATTTAATTATTGACAATAAATATAGATACATACAGTGATAACAAATTGCATTATTTATGATAATTCAAATATTTCAATATAATTAAAATACTTACAAACACTTGTAATACACAACAATCATAACAACAACAACAATCCAGAACGTGCAAGAGCGTGACAATAATAATTGCAACTTGTAATAGGAGGAAATTGCTATATACACAATAATTTTTTAGTAAAAAACCATTCAATTTGTTTTATGTAGGTATTATAGTGTATAATAGGTTTGTAAACAAACTGATAGGAACAAGAAGTGTGAATAAATTAATATAGGTAAAAGATAAGTTTTAATCTTGTTATAACCTAAACTAAACGTACGATAAGATGAAAAGAAGAATAACATATTTGCATTTTTATTTAATATGAAAAAAAGTTTGTAGTTCTACGAAAAACTTGAGATTTTTACCTATAAGTGGGTAGTACCTATGGGGCGGAAGTCATCAAATTAAAAAATATCAGCATTATCAGAAGCGTTTAAAAAAATTTAATATTTGTATAAACCTATACCTAGAAAAAATATACAGAATCTTACAAAAACTTGGAAACTCTTTAATGTGCATAGTCTAAAATGTTGTTTAAAAAAAGCTTTTGCACATTTAAGTTTTCTTTCTATAATATTCGTATTTATGTTATCTAATTTAAATAAAAAAACAACAATAATTTTAACTTTTTTTACAGTGTAAGTCACAAAAAATTTAAAAAACCAAATGTGATCAAAAATGTTTTTTGAAGAGTTGTATATCGGGATTTAATTTACACTGGATGTTTGTATGTATCTTTTAGTCAAGATTTTAACAATGTTTTGCATAGTGTCACATATACCTATAAATCTTTTTACACAGAATACATTAAATTTTTCAATTATGGTCTAAATGCAGCAGGCCTATCCGATTTTTTACCCTTTTCTTATAAATATTGTAGCATAAATTTGGGCTAAGACAAGCTTGCATGGAACATAGGGTTTTCTATCTCTGGTTTTTATTTACTTATTTTATTTATTTATTGTCTTTTATGCTGATAACTTTTTGTTCTACCTTTTTATGTTTTATCAGCTTTTATTTGCATTTTGGTTTTTTTTTCGATTTACTAAAATAATTTTTAAAAGAAATGTTTAAAAGAAAGATATAAAACTAAATTGAATTATTGTTTGTTTTTGTTTTGAACCAGAAAAAGAAAGTTATTGAAATAAACTCTGTGGTAAAGATTATGCCAGTGCCATAATCGCACAAGAGCAATAGATACACTATAGTTGGACACCAGGCAAATGGAACTTAAATATTAATAAAACGTCTATTGAAAACAAAAAACAATTTAAAAAAATAAAAAAAAAAGAAAAAAATTAAACTTAACCAGGCAAATGGATATAGTCTATTGTTGTGTTATTTGAACATGTTGGTTTGGAACATGATTTCTTAACTTCATTTCATCTTTTTTACTATTTGAGATTAGGACTTGATCATTTTGTATCAATTTTTCTTCAAAAAATAAATTAGAATCAGAAAAAAAAATTTAAATGTGTTATAAAAATTTGGTTAGATGGACAAAAATTAATATTTTATGTAAAAATTATAAGAATCATTAGTTTGCTTACCAAATACAAAACAATAACAAATGAAAAAAATATTGCAAAATCAAGCGGATTAATCAAAACTTTTTCAACAGCTGCTTATAAACACAAACAAACACTATGAAATGAAAAAAAAAAACAAAATTTTAATTTTATTAAAGTTTATAAGAACGTACTTGTACAGTTGCTGTAGGAACGAGTAATTTCCGTAAAGCATCTACTTTTTGTACAAATTCCATCCAATTATAATGTCTTAATCATGGCGCTAGAGAAAAAAAAGTTTTGTTAATTCGTTTTGTGATGATAAACTTAGAAAAATTCGTATATGTATCTACAAAAGCGTTTTTAAGCTATAATCAACAACATTTTGATGTTAAACCAAGAATTAAGATGACATAAAGTTCTTGAAGCATAGACTATAATTTCGTGCACAATTGGTATTCAATGATCTAGGTACCACATTAGATACTGTCTGAAGTTAAATTTCAAACAGATTAAATAAATAAAAATCAACATAAGTACTTATTAAATATTATATTAATATGTACCTACATTAATTTATGTTTATTAGTACTTATATACGTCTTATTAGTGTTCTCTGTGAAAGTTTGCAATTTAATTCTAAATGAAAAAAGTTGACTCAACTGTTATTGAAGTGAAAAGTAGATGATAATGAAACATAAGAACAAAAAATTATATCAAAATCATCACAATCATAAATATTAAAATAAATGAAAAGTAGAAAAATGATGCACGTTTATTAATAATTATTTTAATTTTGACTTACCTATTTATAGTTATCTCAATCGGTCTAAGACAATTGTTTTTTTCTGTTTAATTACCTATCCAAACAATCAATAGAATTTGAACATACGTGAACAGTATTCGACCGCGCTGTTTTGCGACTGGTTGACTGATGAGTCATTATCTGAATCAGATACGTGGTCAAGTTAGCCAGTAAAAAAATTGTGATGAGTAATGTGCTCGATATTGGATAAACGAACTGGGCTGTTGTAAACTGTACTTGTTTTTAAATCAACTATACGTTAAAACAACACGACAAAACTGTTAAACTACATCTAGATAATAAGAAAACCCTAACAAACCTATAATAATTAAAATGTTTATTAATTACTCAATCTCTATATCATTCACATTCTTATCCTTACATTTTTTTTAAAGCTTCAAGAATTTTTAAATTATTTTATATTTTTGCAAAAAAAATATCCGATTTATGTAGTAGTTTGTAGGTAATTATTTAGTTGCAATGTAACTAATTAGAAATTAAATTAAACGTAAGTTTAATTAATTATAATTTTGCATTTCGTGTGTCAGTGAAGGCTTTTGGCTAAAGTTCCAAAGCGTTCTGCAATTTTGCTGAAAAAACCCACCTATCTTATATTAACATTAATTATTTTTTTAATTATTTAAAAAAATTAACTATTTTACATTTTTTTTTTGGTTGAATCATTTAATTTCTTAGAAGGATTTAGTGTTGAGAAACATCGCTGGATCTCTGAGGCTGTTGGGAGCTGTTAACAGTTTATATTAATTTTCTGGCTTATAAGTATTTCCTAGATTGCTTGTTTTTGCTATTTGAAAAAGTGCACAAAATGTAATATTAACAATAATTGTTGGTTTTGCTAAATAACAAACAGTTTAGTTTGAGATATATTAAATTAATTATACAAACTACTTACTAGGACAGATATTTATTATAGTGATCGATTGACTTTCATGATTAATTTGGAAAATATAGATATAGAGGTACAATTTAAAAATCTATTGATATATTTACCTTACAGCTGTTTAATCAACTAATAATTATCATAAACGTCAAATGTCACTTTATTTAGCATACAGCTGTTTACATTTTCATCTATGCTTGTTAAACTATTAGTATATTTTTAAAATAAATTTATAACACTATAGGACATTTGAATAATTTGTTGTAAGACTTTTTAGGTAATAGTTGACCTAATAATATTCAGATATCGGCTAACATTGGTTGAAAATTGGCTTGTCTTGATTACAATATATTTTTGGCTAAAACTAAATGCAAATCATTCCATTATCAATTTGTTCTATAATATATCTATAAATATAATTACATACATATTTACACAAGTACCCTACACAAGTCCCAGCAGGTGAGTTTTAGGCTCCGAAAAGTTTGCAACGGTTGGTTATAAACAGAAAGCCACTTCATTTTGAAATTTTATTAAAATTTTAGTTTGACATAATTTGTTTCATTTAGTTGTCGCAAGATCAAGTTGTTTACTTTTTCAATTGTTTCGAAAGCTAAATATCAAAATTTTGACGCAAATCAATATTGGATTGCTTTGGTGTAAACAAAATAATAAATATGGCCAAATTTTTAGGAGAACCTACACAAAACTTTGATTTTTTGGCCTTCAGACAAAAACTTTATAATACCTATCTTATTATTCTATTTGTTTTTTGTTGTATATCGTCTATGTAGATATTGTAAGGTACTACTGAGACATTACATGATTATGTGTGTTTAGGTGCACATGTGCCATATTATTCGAAACTGTCTTAACCTAAACTATGCGAGTTTCAGGTTTCATTAAATTTTGATACCCAATAAGTGTTCAATTAATAGCATCAATTGTCTATTATGTAAAGAGCAATGTAATGTCTTCATAAAATTTAACAACTATGATTAAACATTAAATGACAATTATTACCTATACGTGAATAAATCAAATTTTTATTTACAAAATTTATTGGCAAGTAAATAAATTACATACGGCACAAATTTATAACTAAAATTTTATACCATCTTAAGTAATTAACATTTAAGTACACATATATTCATGTCAACTAAAAATATTATTTTGTACAATATAATATTACATATGACATAAATATTAAAACAAAACTGCTATTATTATATTATAAATTGCTGATAATAAATAGGCACTAAATAATATAATAGTTTTTTATGTGTTAAGGGCATAATTAGGAGATTATGACATGAGGGAATGTTTAAAGCTTGAGGAACGAGGGCTATAATCGACCATTATGCCCGTGGTACATAAAACGTTTTATTCTATTTTATAATTCTAAAAGATTCAATATTTAGTAATCCTAAACTAAAAGTAGTGCCCATGCAAATTTTAATGTGGTGTAGAAACTAGAAAGTTAGCTACTTTGATGTTAAGGTTACTGCGTTTGCTTAAAAAACAATTCCTTTATTGAAATAAAGGTTTTTGAAGCAGAAAGCGTTTGATTAGCGAAAATTTTGCAAGAATTTAAAGCCGTTGAGGGAAAATTGATTTTCCATAAATCCAAAGGTTTGTATGTGAAAGAATATGAGAAGATTTGCAAGTGGCGGCGCAAAAGTGTGGGCAACATTTGAAATGAAAAACTTGTAATGACGTAATTGTCTCAAATGGTAAAAAAATATTGTTAAATAGCTCACATTTAGTATATTATTGTGCTTTGTTTTTTGTAGTCAAAAGTTGACAAACTTTTGTCTCTTTGGTCAGCTTAAGAAGATGTTCAAAATTTAAGGACAACGTTGATATCTTAAGATTTCTTCTGGTTACTGAATATTTGAAGAGTGATTCCGTGGGCGATGAAGTTAAAAAGTCTAACATTACAAAAATTATAATATTGTATGGTTTTTTTTAATAAATATTTGATGCCATTGTTTGACTAATTAAACCAACCGTTGCTTGGCAAAATTTTTGACTGATCTGTGCCATAAACGCCAATTTTCGCCCTCATTTGAGGGCGTCTTGTTGACTAAAATAAAATAAAAATATTTTTCTTCTATTTAATTACATTCAAATCACAAAACTAACCCTTCTCCAAAAACTTAATAACCACCTATGTATTATTAACTAAAAGCCTGACATCTGAACGCTTTCTTTCACCCTATATTTTGTGTTACCTAATTGATGGTTGAAAACATTCAATAGTTGGTATTCTAGGTATACACTTAATAAAAAAACGACTGAAGCAATTTTATCTCATTTAAGCCAGTAATTAAAAAAATATTAGAAAGGGTTTGCTGATTGTCTAAATTTGTTTATTGTCTATGTGGTACAAGCTGTATTCTGAAAATATAGTCAAGCTTCAAGATTAATGTTTTTTTAATTGCTCTAATTTGTGCATTATTTAAAAGCAAAATTGTAGCGTCATATAAAATTTTATTGCCAACTATTATTCAAAGCTTTTACTTGTTAATAATTATAAAGAGTTAAGCATAATTAAATCAATTTATGTGTTATAAAGATAATAAAACAATAATGCATAAAGTGCTTTAAGAATACCATAAATTGTTTGTTAAATTATAACAATAAAATATTTATAAATATTTTTTCTTAATTTGCTTATTTTTAGAAGCATTCTAGAAAATGATAAGTAAAAGACAATGCTAATAGTTGGAAGGAAAGTGTGACAAGGATGAACTGCTTTACGAATGGGACTTTTTCTGTATATTTATTTATATTGTGTTTTAGTATTATTCTTTGACAGTTTATTATTCTAAGTTATATGATTGGTTCAAACATTTGTATTTTTATTCTTCTGAAGAGTTTGTCTATAAAAAACAATAAAATTTTTTTTAAAATATCAATTTTAATTTATATAGGGTTTTAATGAATCATATATATATATAGAACAGTCATAAAAAGTAGATCATCGCATGACATTTTTGTGGCAAAAAAACTATATTTCTAATTATTTTAAAATTCTGAAGTTTGCTGCCAATATTCTACAGTGAATATACTAAAACAGCTTTTTTAATTTTGTTTTTTTTAATTTTATTTTGTTCAAACAAAAACTGGAAAAATGTAATGAATATTTTTTTATTAAGCTCTTAGATTAGAAATATAACAGAGAACACATTTCTGATATTAAAGATACTAGAAATAAGATTTTTTTCTCTTAGATTGTACAACATTGACATTTTATATCAATTTTAAATAAAAAATAGTTAAAAGCAGTCTTTAGATTTGCGCATATTGTTGACTCCACCTATGCACTTCGTAGGAAACAAAGCTATAGTGCTAACAAGCTTGAAACCGGTATTGCAATATGGCCATCGTCTAGATAATTTATTCCATCACACTTTTTTATAATTTTATCACTTAACTGTCAATAATCTATCATAGCGTATGTTAATTCTGCTTTTAAAGGCTGCTTAATAATTTTTATATTATTAATTATCTTTTATAAATAAATATTATCAAAAAAAATATCACTAAACTGAATTATTCAATATTTTTTTACTCAGGTTATTTATTATACCGACACTCAATTAATTAATAATTTTCTGCTAATAAACCATTTTCTTAGTTTTATAAACAATTTAAGCAAAATAAAGCATGAACCAAAACGCTATTAAGTAGTGGCGTTTTTACAGATTAAATAATTTTTTTTGTTGTAAAACTGGACTGCAAAGTAGTCACTTTATTTCTACCAACCTTGGCAATAATATATACCTATATATATATAGATATATAAAAGTACGGTCAGACGGAAAAATGTTGCTCAGAAAGCGAATACCATCTTTGGTTATTCTCAAATTATTTTTTTAATTATGACGATTTTTGATTTAAGACGGTTTGTATCTTAGAATATTCTGGCCAAAAAAGTTGATGACAATGTTTGCGACTAGAAATATAAGTATTAGCGTTTTTTTTTGTAATTTTTCTAGAGCTTACTTATTGTAAAGTTTATTTTCTTTTGAAAATTTTAGTTTGAAGATTTAAATGCCAAATAACTTTTGCTATGAAATGCTAACTAACTTTTATCACAGATATCTTGAGTTGAGAAAATAGTTTTAGCTTGTATTACAATTATTATTGTACTAAGATCACGAAAGACAATAGTTAAGGGAATGTGTTGTAGTTCTGTGTGTGTAACCCTATCTAATCTCTAGAACAGACTGGAGCAGGGTAGACGGGCCACGTGTTGTAATTTGTATGCTAGGTAGTTGTTCATTGTAAACACCATTTAACTATTTTAACAAAAAACAGTGTATATATATCGTTATTTTTAACTATATTATGAAGTAAAAATTATCTAAGTAGTTGTTTATATTGTATTTAATTTACATATCTATGCAAAAAAATAAATTAAAATAAATTCAAGAAATTACTAATAGGCATATGTTTTATTAGTTTCTAATTGGTAATTACATTATTATTATTAATAGATATAATTAACGTAAAATACTCATATCTGAAAGCAATTATTCTTGTTTATTATGAATACAAATAAATTAAAAACTCCTTTCTAATTAGTGATTCAATACTCTATCGGAATAATATCGCTAATATATAAATGCCAATGTAAAAGGTGTTCGTCGTGTCGGCTAGAGCCGTAAATATCATTAAGTCATTGTGTTGACAAAAATTAACGTCTATTACTTAATTCATACTTAATTGCAGACTAAAAACAAACAAACCGTGAGAAAAAACAGTTGACATGTAATGGGCGGGCTTATTTTATCAAACTTGTAATTACCACATGTCTAAAAAATAATGAATTTTAAAGTGGAAGACAAAGAAAGAACAGCGATTTAAGATTATAAAAAAATTTAAACATTTTTATATAAATAAGTACAATTGCACTAATTCATATGTTAAAATCAAATTAAATATGTTTTTAATTTTTTTTTGGCAATTAATTTTGCTAATTTGCACAATCATTTGTCAAATTAATATGACAACCTGATTGGAACAGATCGCATTACAAAATATTAATTAACTTAAATTCTAATTTATAAACTATAATTACAAACTATTAAGTCATAAATTTAATATATACCTAATGTAAAAAACTAAAATATTACCTCAATAAATGAAGAATTTACAACAGTTTACATTGTTCAAAAATTTTTTTTTTAATTATTTATACAATTTGTTTAAGCTACTAATTGATTAATCCACAATATTTAGTTACAATTCATTCTTATAAAATAAAAAAGATCTGGGGATCCGTAAGATTCTAATATTATTTATTATTTAAAAACTTAGTTTCTGTAACAAATAACATGCAAAACGCATAAGAGAGAAAAATAAAATTTTTATGTCGACATTTGAAATGTCAGGTCAGGTCAGGTCAACAGAATGACTGATCTTCTGCCGCTACCTTATAATTTAGTAACCTTATAATTCTTATAAATAAGTGTTATTTATAAATGACTGAATAGACAAAAATCGAATTTGGTCGAAAGCAAACTTAGTTTTCCATCTCACGGCTCTAAATGAGATAGAAAAAGATGCTGCTATATTTTGCAACAAGCTGGTATTTTTAAATAAAAATTCCTTCATTAACTTTGCACGTGAATATGGTTTAGTAAATATAGACACTGACTTTGACTTTCTGATGCAGAAATTTTGAGATAAAAGGCAGGGCCTCTGACAGAGCTGAGCTTGACAAGATGCAAAATGTCTGCTGCTTGAGGCAAGTAATGTAATTGTTTCTTAATTCAAATAATTTAAGATTTGGAGAGAAAATTTGGTTTTTGCTGCAACCGACAGGTATAAAAACCAATTTTTTATTAAATTATTATTCATGTTGTTGTTAGTATTAGCAGTAACAGTTAATAATTAAATTTTGATTGGTTGTTTATATAGGTTTGCAGTAAAAATCTTTTTATGGAGCATATATATATCGTTTTGTTATAATTAGATACAAGAGAATGGATGTGTGCAGATTAGCTGTAAAAATAATTAAGTTTATAACTTGCTAAACACATGAACAGCAGGGAATAACCATTACAATAACTTCACCACTCAACGTATTCATGGTTAATTTACATAAATAGTCAAACATTGAGGTAGATTTTAGTAATTAAAATGATCATTAACATAGGTATCCCTTTACATAAATTTCTAAAAAACCAACTGAAAGTGACGTTGAACATTGTATACTGAAACAAGTTGTCCTTCAGTGACACCTTCTGCTTAATTAAGTAACCACAATTAATGGAATAAGTGTAGCTTGTATGTGGTAATGGCGTTTAAAATGCTTTCGCTTTTTATTTTCATACATCTTAAATTATAAGTTGTCACCGCACATTTTTTTGATGAAGAAATTGTAACCTTAATTACATTCTAATTGCAAATTCAGCACAAAGAAGGAAATTGTTAAAAAATACTCATGTAGCTTAGTTAAAGTTCTGCAAAAAACAGTGTAAATAGCTCTATTTAAACTGTCTAATATATAGCTATTATTTTCTACTTAATTCAAAAATGACATCATAGTTTTTTTACCATCTTGCGCTTCTAACATAATTATGGTCTGTAAAGAATAGCACATTATTCAATGTTTAACAAAAATTATAACCGAGTTGAATACCATACTTTATATTTGACTGCTAAACTTAAATACATACTTGATCTGCGTTATATTTATTATTTATAGCAAAAAGTTTTTGTTGAAGTAACTTGCTGTTGTCATAAAATTATTTTTGTAACCAAAAATTACTCAAAAAGCGTTGCAAATGCACCTAATTTTAGACAATTTCTTAGACGGTACAACTCAAACTGTCAATAGATAAAACTCAGTTTGCAGTCAATTAAAAAAAGTCTTAAAAACTTATTTTTACTGCTGACTAACACCACATCTTCATTTTACGATATAAAATTAGTTTTTTATTTTAATTGGACAAAAACTGTTAGTTTCATGTTTTCGACAAGACATGGTTATTAATAAAAAAATTACAATTTTAAATTATAATTATCAATTTTTTGGCTAGGAAATATGTCAAAATAGTGCAGACAGATCAAGATTTTGGTCTTGAAAATGACAAATAACATCCTGCTGGGTATCTAATTATGATAATTAATCACATTACTTAAACTACTTCTCGCTAAAGAGCTAAAACTTTTTATAATTTTGTTCGAAACGATCGGAACAAAATTAGAAATAAATTTGTTGATTCGAATTTGAATAAAGTCCGAACTTGGCATAAAATTTTAATTATCAACAAGTAATTTTATTAATTTTCTTATAAGAAGCAGGTGCATCTTTGTGAACATCAATAATTAGTGATTATTTAGCACTGTATAAATTTGACTAAAATAACCACTCTTTATGAATTTTAATTCAATTAATAAAACCCGCATTAACTAGCAGAGCCATATGGGCACGTTTTGGATACACTTTGTTATTTATACTCATTGAAAGACACCTGGCGCATTATAAGTCGTTTAGAATACCATTTCAACATTTGTTTTATTTTATAGAAATTCTTTGCATATGTAATCCTATTGTAAATTATCCAATTAAAACGATTTTAGAGTGTATAATATTTAAAAATTTTATTATCGAATGCACGATGACCCTAGTGACTTCTTTGTTTATACAAGCTTTCATGTGAGCAGAACAATCTTGTAACACTTGTCTTTTTATGGAAACTTGGAGAAAACATTTTATTCACAAATTTAAATGTCACCATCAGATTAAATAAATGGTACCGAGTTATTTCACCAACTTTCTAGATACATTAACAAGACTTAATTAAAAATGAAAAAAATTATTATAATCACAACTATTTTATCGATACATAAATCTTGATAAAAAATTTAACTTTATTCAGCCTAGAATGTTAAATGCATGCCTAAACTGTAAACGATCGTATTCAAAGATAATCCAATTAAGTATCAGTGTCTAATATTAAATATTGAATTTTATAATTATAACTTAAATGTAAATTAGTTTTTATTTGAAAATTAACACAAAGAAACATTAAACATTAAAACAAGGTTTTAATAGCAAAAATCACTTCATTTTGCAGAATTTTAGGTTTGTTGAAGTAAAATTACCGGATTTATAATAAATTTTTTTTATACTTTTATTAAATTACAGTGTTACAGTTTAGAATAGTAGTTTTAATAGAAAAAATCGTCTAATGTTGACGCAAACGGTTCATAAATCCTGTGGCTGTAGAACCGGCCAATTCGTTTCTCTTATATCAACCACATTACTTATATCACAATTTGTATATTGACTACCTACCTCGTTCAATTGGGGTTGATAATAAAATATTTTTTTGTGTCTATTATTAAATTAAATTGTAGTATATCTACTTTTTATTGCAAGGATTAAGAAAAATATTAAATTATTACATATTGATATATTATTAAATGAGTAAAGGGTATTAAAAAGTAAATAAAATCAAAATAAATATTTTATTAGTTAATAGAAAAAATAAGCAATATTTTAATGCTTATTTGTTAAAATATATAGAAACATACAAAATAAAAAAATATCACTTATATTTTATTAGGTAAATGACTGAAGTTGCGACTGTCAAACCCTGCCTGAAACTCGATATTGGTCTACTAGACCCGTACAACAGCACGCAGTCAACTACTGTTTACATTTCATAGCTTTCAACTGCATTTGTAAAATTTTGCAGTCAAACTAAAAAAATTTAAGTAATTGACAAAATAATCTTTAATCAGACTTTAATCTTATGAATAAACAAATTAAAAAAAAACTTCTGTAGACTAAAATTTTTTATTTATAAAGGTTGGCTCCTTTTCTGTCAGCCTTGTTACGAAAATTAATTTTGTAGTAAATAAATTTTTATCTGTTTACCATATCTTATAGGATTTTTATACTAAGCCATCTTATCTGCTTTTAGCTACTTTTGAAAGTTTTTTTTTGACGCTGATTTACCAACTGTGATGTATAGTCGTCTCAAGGAAAGATTATTTATTAGTAAAAATCTTATTATTATTAAAAATAGAAAAAAATTCATATCATTGTGTGTTTCTCCAGACTGATTTTGAATTCTTGTTCAAAAACAGAAAGGAGGATCTTGTGCTTCAGAAATTTATAGGTACTATAATTATAAGTGTTTCTTGTCGTTGCATAAGATTTTGCAAAATTCTTTTGATGTCATTTCTTTCTTAAATCGGCATTACTGTATAGAAGAATGTTGTTAATATCGCTTCTCAAAGAAAAAATGCCATTTAATAATATATTTTCTGCAAATTGCAAACAAAAATATGTGGTTTATAACAGGTTTCTTATTCCCAAAATTGCTATATTGCGACATAATCTCATGTACAACAACGTTACGTGCGTCTTGAATATCGTTGTTACTATAATTAATAACTGAATACTTTTGTGTGTTAATATTAACTAAATTTACATTTATTCTGACTTTTTTTAAGTATAAAAATATTTTCTTAAATTTGACAGTACTCTTTTGTACGTTTTTGCTATTGCGCTTATTTATTTCTAGTTTGAACAACTTGTAAAGATATTAGATTTCAGTTTCTATGGTTTATTACAGATAAGCTTTTTAAAATAAAAAATTAAACAATTGATAAAATTGTTTAATTTGAGTTAAAACTTGAAGCCTCTTTTCAGGTTAACTTTGAAACTATTAGACTATACATAGATTCATAAACCACTCTTCTAACTTTACAAGACTGCTTATTTCTATCTAAACTTGTTAATTTTACTAATAGTTCACTTTAACATTTCCAACTGATTTGTTTGACTGTACATTGCGCAGCGCGGTTTTATATACAATAAAGATAAAATCCAAATGTTAGTTTGCGTTTGTAAGGATGTCTACTGTATAGAGGTTGTTTGTATTCACAAAAATGCGTTCCCGCTAACAATCGACTAAGAGCCAACAGGTCATAAATTAAAATCTGACCCAGAAAAAGCAGATGTACGATCTTATACAGCATCGTATTACGTTATTAGATTTGTCTAGAGCTTGTTACCATAAAGACAATTGTTTTTTAACCAATTTTAAAAAAAAGATGGTTTTTAATTCGACTGTATTTTTTTTTCATGGGTGTTACCCCATAACTTTTTTCTGGATGAACAGAATTTGATGATTTTTTTTTTAATAAAAAACTGGGGTTTTTCATTTGATTCCATTTAAATCTGGTCCAGATCTGACCAGTAATTTTTGAGTTATTCTTGTTAATGCGTTCTTTGACAAATATTTTTGACACTTTATAAAAAATTGTAAAAAATTAATAAAATATTTCAAAATAATTAAATAATAGTCTATTTATTTAATTATTTAAGCAATTTAAATTAATTAAATAATAAATAAATAGAATAATAATTAGTCATATTGAAGTCGGTTTTTTTCAAATTTTTAATTTGTATTATTTATTTTTCTAATTTATTATAGCAAATTCAAATGTATGCATTATTATGTTATCAGATTATTAACACATAAATAGGTTCAAATACCTATCGTAAACTTAAGAAAATATTCCCGTTTTTAATTGTTGTGGGTTCAGAAGCATAACAAAAACATATACAATTGATTTTTATTTCACCTTTAAAATGTTAAACGCTACAAATTTACATTTTTTTTAAATTAGATTTTTTGTGCATTTTAAACTACGTATTATTATAAATAGAATGTGTTATACAAAAACACTGTACAGCAAGGCTTCTGGAGATTGTCATTATTATGTAAAATTATTAGTGAATAAGAAGTTAATACTAATATTACGATGCAAAACGACTTAGGCTTACATTAGTATTCACATTCAATTTGCAACAAAGTAAGCATATTTATTGTGAAAAAAGCAGCAGGAGTGACTGAACTGCATTTTTATCTGTAATAAGAATCAAACCACAATGTTTAATTTACATAAAATAATTCTTCACAATTTTTATTTAGTTATTTAAATTTGTCAATTACAAGAATAATTCCTAATTGCATTTATATTAAGTTTCAAATCATCGGCTTAATTACTATAGCTTAAGGGCCTCTAATTACCTATCCAGCTCGCACCATTTTACATGCAAGACAGTAATCTAACATGTAAATCAGGATTCTCTCAGAAAAATTAGAAGCTTACAGTAAATTAACCACGCACTAAATAGCCTAAAACCTAAATACCTTTAATACCAGTATAAAGACGCATAAATAAAATGCTTCAATTACAAAAACGTAAATTCAAAATGTTTGTGTTTTGACAAAAGTAAAAAATAATCTTACTATATTAATTAGATATTGAGCGTTTTGTACATTTTGTTGCAGTAATAAATTACGCCTAGCAATAATTGAAAAAAAAAACTAATTTTGATTTGAAAGCTTCACGCTGGACTGCAGGCTTTGCAATTCTTTTTTATCTTTAATTTTAATTGTTTTGTTTTTTGGTATTATCAAAGGATTAAATTGAAAACAAACACATTGGCAACTTTTTATTGTAGTATTTTTAATGGTTAAACTATAACGATTTTCATCTGTAATTGTGCTGCAGATTTCAAATGCCTTTAATTTCTTTTGATAAAAGTATCTAAATTTAGACCATAAACGTCAGGTTTAATAAAAGCAAGGTTTTTTAATTTCGCATAATTTGTTTCAATTTATCAAAACGTTTTCTTGAAATCTGTCAACTTGCTAAGTCATCAATTTTACGATTTAGATGTTTTAAACTTCCAAAGTTGTAAATTAGGTCAAAGTTGTAAATCTAGCGTTAGAATTAACCAGACTTGTGTATCTCATACAGAATTTTGTATTGACAGCTGCCACTACATTTAAGACAGTTTATGTTGTACACTAACAAACACAAACAGCATAATGTCCTAACGAAAAACACTTGCTAATATCATTTGAGGTGTCAAACACAATCAATCACCTAATTGACAACCAATTACTAACACTATAATGAATTTACATTTTATATAATTCCAGAAACCAAAAAAGTGCATTTTTAATTAATGTAACATTTTGATACAGTTTTTACCTCATACCAGTAATGTTTTTAAGTGTTTTTTACACTGTAAAACGTGTACATTAGGGATCACTTAATGCGAATCTTATCTGCTACGATCTTGTACAATTTCTGTCATAATATTTATTAATTGTACATAAATTAAATTTAATTGACATTTTGGTTCAAGTCTGTCAAATGTAAAAGAGTGAAAACAGAGATGCTAGATGTTATTTTATAAAACAAACATGTACATAAAAGTCTTTTCTTTCGGTTTAAATGGATGGATTTTCCTGTTAATGTGTTACTTGATGCATAAATTCTGGCTAAGATTATAACGTTATTATGTTCAATTTTTAAAATAGTTTGGCATCATACAGCATTTTTTCAGGAAAGCTAAGAGATAGTGATCGTGAAATACCTTGAACCATGGTAATTATTTACACATTAGCAGTGCTGTGGTAATTATATCTAGAAGCTGTAGCACTGTTATTATGTTTAAGACTTGAAATTAATACTTTAATAGCGTAATTGCTCGCCTGCTAAAAAAGACCCTAATTATCAGAGAACTAGGCGATTTTAACCATGCAAATGGCACCTAACTTTTCTTAATGTGTGATGTAACGCATTCTCTTATTTAATAAACATGAGGTCAATTTAAGAACAAAAAATGTTTGAAAATTTTGACAGCTTTGATGTAATACCGGTGGCTATTCCGACGGTACCAGACTAGTAAACATTTCTGTAACATAACAGCTAAATATTTTTAAATTTTATAATAATTTAGGTTACATGTTCCACGTTGGTACAAGATCATGAAAATATGAGTTAATTTATTTGAATTTGATTGTTCCTGTCTCTGTTAATGTCTCTCTCACACGAAAACAGAGACAAATAGTTTTATTTTTATGAATAACTCATTTACATATTATTCTATAACTACTCTAGGCAACATAAAATTTCTTAAATTTTTTTCAACAGAGGAAAACAAATTGCACTTACTACACAAAATGTTTACAGCAATGTAATAATTATTACCAATTAGTGTGTCAATTATAAAAAATTATTCACTTGTTTGCTTTATCATACAAGAGCGCCCCTATGATATAAGCCCTGATGTGCACACTTACCTTTTACAATTTATGATGACATTTTTTTAATAAAACATTTAACGTTAATAAATCACTCCAAACCTGGATATGCCCAAGTTCCAGTATCATTATATTGATATTTTTATAATTGCTAATATCAAAAGCAATTTAATTAAATAACCATTTGAGTGAACGTGGTAACTACAGTTGTATAATTATGATTTTGGAGGCCTGGCTCTCGTAATTTGATCAAAACCAAAAGGTGTGATTAAAAGCAATCAGGGCAGAGCTAAATTCTGCTTAATTGCACCTTTAAATTTGGGAAATGTATGAAGTGTTAAACACGAAATTTAATTATAAGTTATAACCATACGTCAGAGTCTTGATTGAAAAGGCAGATCAATTAAGTACAATTAAATAATCAAATTTCTAAGCGCTAATTTTTACTAATAAAAAATTTATAAATATTAATAATATTATGATCTTGCGATTTGTTGCTTTTTGGAAAAAACTCATTTACAAAAGTTAGTGTCGGATTAACTACAGGCTATACGTTTTAAGAGGATATCTACACTACTTATCTAAAAAAGATAAATTTTTGTTTTTCAAGTTATTTATTGAGCTGTAAGAAAGAGGTGTGTCAATTGTAACAAGTTTATCAACCAATTAGAAAAGCTTTTTAAACTGTAAAAAAATAAATTAAAACAAAAATAAAACTTTTTGTTGAAAAAAATTTATTGGCGCATAGTGTACAAAAAGTAGCAATACCTAATTATTGTAAGTTTGTAAAAAAACCACAAATAAAATACAACTATAGATACAAATTACCTACACTTAAAAATACAATTTATAGATACAAGTGAAAAAAAAAACCAAACAACACTAAAAAAATTGATTAATTTTAGCGCCACTTGCGTGAGCTTGTTTATAGTAATCTCTACATTGATATTAGTATTGTTGGTTTTAAAACAATGTAATGATAGCAGTTTTTAAATTCTGTTTTTTGTTAGCATTATTAGAATTGCTTTAAAATTGTTTGAAAATGTATAGCTTATAACATTTACAGTTTTGTCAACGTAAACTATGTTTTAAATGTAACCTATGTTATTAACACAGTTCTACCATGTGATCAATTATGGTTTTATATAAACTTTAAGAGATTTGTTAACTGACAGGTAGAAGATTTATCTCAACATCTTGGAAAAAAAGTTGATAATGTATTCAAACTTTAAAGACTTAGGATATTGATCAATCAAGAGCAAAACGAAATGATTTAGTAAGAAGTCTAAAACATCATTCTTCAAGAAGTTCATCGCATCTATTGAGATAGTTTTTAATTTATTTAATTAGATATTAGATTTAAATCTGGCCTGACCTGACCTGATCTGACCTGCTACGGAGTCTATAAAAAAACATATTCAATGTTTTAATTTTTTTGAGTTTAATAATTATTCTTGAGGTCCTTATACCTTTTGTAAATTGTACTCTAAATTGGACAACAGTGTTGTTGGTATAAATTTCTCTGTTGTATTTAAAATTAGACTTACTTCAAAATTGAGAGATTTTTTCTGAAAGAGTTTAAAACTTTTTTCTATTTTGTTATTTTGCAAACAAGTAAAAGTGTTCAAGACAGCTGCAGCATGTTGAAACTAGTTATTCATCAGTCAGGTCAAATCAAATACGTTTATACTAGTAAACTTACTTTTTAAACCAAATTTAAAACAAATTTACAGCTTTTATTATTAAGTCTTTTTTTAAAGCGACACTATGGATGTCTTTAGTTGCGTGGACGTGCTATCACGTTGTTTTTGTTTAATGTTTGAAAAATTTAGAAATTAGTAAAATTTAAAAAAAAATGTTAACAGTTTAAATCTGATCAAATAAACATTTAACTGACATATTGCTATCAAACTTTAAGCAATGATATTTAAATTGTTGTAGGGCGTTAAGGAGAATATGTTATAATTGTGTCTGATTGGCAAAATTAATTATTTTTATGACGTCAATGATGATATAAAACGGTTTTTATTTTAGATTTCTTGAATGTACTTTAATTTAAAAAAATCTTTAATACTTTTATTTAGAAATTATAATAAAAGCTAAATAATTGAATAAAGATGTAAACCGGTCTAATTAAGGGTGTAGCATTGGCAGACCAAAATAGTGGAAGTTATAATAGAATTTTTTTGAATATAAATTATAAATAAAAACCTACAATATTAGTATTCACAACATAGCGATAATCATCGGCGTTATCAAAATAATTCAATAAATTCATAGATAATGCACGCTTTGCCACCTTTTTGCTATAATTATATTTCAATTACCATAAATTACAAAGTAAAATTTTTCGCCGCATGAGTCATGACGTAGCCCGATCAAATTCTATTTCAATAAATGTAGCTATCAAATTACACTCTTTGGTGAGTTTTTGTGCGTGCCTTTCCAAATAAAATGGAAAGAAATACTTTTATAAGCTCTAGATAAAAGTGGCTCAAAAATCTATTCAAATTTTATTCTAATTAATTACAATACACCGCTAATAAAGCCATTTAAATGTTAAGTCGCAGAGGAAACTCGTTAAAATTTTTCTTCGGCTATGATCCCATCGAAAATTTAAATATTTGCGTTGAGTTTTTCAAACGAATGAAATTTTTATTGTGGCACTCACTTATAATTACTATTTTTGATGCGATATCATCAACGCATTTTATAAATCGTGTTTATTTTAAACTTAGAGTGCTTCCATATTTTTAATTTTATTTCCACCCGTTATCTTAACATAGGTCATTTTATAATAGCTTTTATAATGGTCACCAGTGGTGGAGATTATAAAATGTAATGTATATTCACACACTTTTTAATGTTCATAGTTTTGCATTTCTTAAACATAATTTAAATTGTGATTGATGTAATGCTTTGATAGATATATTGAAAGCCTCAATAAAACTACAAAATAAAACCTCCACATTATTTTCTAATTTCAATAAAAACACAATGAAACATAAGCTCAGTTAATATAAATACAAAAAAGATGTTAGTAGTAAAAATACTAATGTATACAATATACATTATAGGTGAGAAGTTTGGTTATAAAAATACATTCTTTCTCTACGAAATACTCACTTGTTATATAGATATAATAAATATAACGACATTAATTAATGAATAAAATTTTGTTATTGTGACAGTTATTGAATTATAAGTCTAAATTTAAATTATTCTTAATTATTTTTAAAAGGCAATAATTAGGCTCTCAAAAAACCGATGCGATAAAACCACTTCGTCAAGGATAAATTCATAAATTTATAATATGTATAATTTGTGATTGATTTTGGTTCTAATGATAAATTATATAATCATAAAAATGTGCCTTGAGAACATATGTGATTGAGTTGAATCACTTATTTACTTAATATATAAACAAATTACCATAGTTATAATGTTGCAACTGTAAAACAGTAGTTGTGGTATGATCATCTAATTTATTAATTCATTCAAGTTAGTGCAAGCAAAAAAAAACTATTATTTATTATTTTTTGTAGAAATTTTGGTAATATGTATTACATTTCTCATTCATGCTTGGAAAATTTCAATTTTTTTATAATTTTTAGGTTTTAATATCACAATCGTATATAAATTTTTCAAAAACGACATAAATTTGAATGTTTAGTGATTTTTATAAATTATTGTAATAACTTTGAAATCAAGCTTTTAAAATTGTCTGCAACTTTCTGTCATTATAGCAGTCTACGTTTTAAAGCTGTTAACATTGCTACAAGTAAAATAGATAATAAAAACATGGCCAAATAAGTATTTTTAAGTTACAAATTTGCATGTTGTAATGGCAGGTCTTGTAAACATAAATTAACAACAAAATAAGCAATAAAGTACGGTAAACCAAACCTGTGGTTTAATACCTGCTACGCCAATGTATTCCATACATTTTTTTGAAAGACCTTAATAAATTTCTAATTTTACCGTGTTTAAAAATATGCAAAGCATGTAACAAGGTTCAAAAGCATAACAACATGTTTTAGGCATTTACAAATGATGCTTTCATCACGATTCTAATGCCTTGTCAATTGAACATAAACACCCTTTCAGCATCAATAATTTCTGCTTTTAGAGTCGCTGCTATCACGTTCGGATATTAAAATTTTTCTGGTAAATTAAGTGCGATCACGACAAATTGCTACTTTGGAATAGGAATCGTTCATGTTTTTGTACTTAATTTGCTTAACTGCTAACTATTAAAAATTGTAGAAATTATACAGATGTACCATCATGTTTTAAAATGGCAGACATCAATTTATAGTCTTGAGACAGTTGGTTGCTTTACCTATAAATTTGTGATTAACGAGAGTCCTAAACTTGATCCCTGACATACACCTGAAGCTAGTATATCATTACCACATTAAATGCAAAGCTCTTGTTGCTTCCTGATTTATTAATTACATCCTGTAGTAAAAACAATCATCTAAATGGCAAAATTCCGTTTCCTTTAGTAAGATGACTGACAGCTAGTATCGAGTAGCTGTTACTTTAACTAACACGTACACAATAATAATGACAACAACGATAATAACGTTTAAGTGACAACAACAATGACAACCAGTTTTAATAACAATAAGCGTTAACATTTGCTTTAAATTATAGATCTAAATAAAGAGCTAAATAATTTTCTTTATCTTTCATCACGTGATTAAATAAGTTCATAACCAATATTCAAAAAATTTTGAATTTTTAAATAATTTTATAATATATGCGTGACTTAAAAGGTTAAACTAATCATACTAAATTAATTTGTAAATCAGTAAAATCAATCACTTATATAACCTACTTTTTAATGAGCAAAAATATAAAAAACACTATAAAGCAACTAAAATGATTTTTCTTTTATCGAAAAAAATTTTTTTAACTACAATCTAGTTTATTAATTGTTCTTTTTATGGTAAATAATTTATAAAATTACAAAAAAATAACGTATGCATTCGAACACAAAGTTTTTGAACGACTGGGTTTTGGATGTGGCGGTGACTGTATTATTTGTGCGGAGAAATAGTTTGCGACGCAAATTTATTCAGATGGGTAAGCATAAAATAATAAAAACAGTAGGCTAAACACGTCATTCTCATCAATTTTCATGTTAAAATAATTATGTTTAAGCAAAGTATGAGTTTTATTGTTTAGTACTAAAATCTTTAACAACGTCCGGTTAACCTTTCAGATGGTTTGCTATAATTACAGGTTACTTATTTTGATAAATATCAGATAACTAGCTTTTCACAAATTTACTTTAAAATTATTAGCTTCATTACAGCAGTAATTAACATAATACCTCATATATCTTTGTTCCATATCCGTTTTTCAAAAATATTTTAATTAAAAGATTTTTTATATAAGAAAGTATTTAGGCAAAATTTAGTTATAGGCGCATCTGCCTGTTGTTCGATAATGAGAAAATAAAAATTCAGTACGCGTTTAAATGACCCAATAATAATGCAAAATTACACCGGATTGAACACGAGATTTGCATGCATATCACTGATTGCTTTTCTAATTCCTATTATTGGCCCACCTAGTTTGCTGAGAAATAATTAAAATGTGCAATTATACAAATTAAATGGGCCGTATCAACAATTTGCCATAATTTATATTCACATAGGACGCTTATTTTGGCATTTAAACAATTGTTGATTTTACAATGCTGACTTCTAATCGCCAAATGGGAGACTTGTAATGCAGAATTTTGATGAGAAGGGTATGGCCAGAAACGCAAAAATGTTTAGAAACAAATGACTGTAAATTGTAGATACGATATTCCAAAATGTTTATTATTAGTTTTTTATAAATAATTTTAAAAGAAACTACAAAGTTTATCTTAGTTTCATTTTTAAAGAGATAAAGCGGTAAAATTTCAGCGCAGAACTTTCTCGTGGATAATTTGTTATTCTTAACTTGTTACATGATAATTTAAACTATTAATACAAAGCAATAATAAAAATTGTATAATATTTAAATGAATACATACATAATTTAGCCACAACATTTAACCACAATTAATTTCTTTTGAGTGACAAACAAACATATGTACCTATTAACATCCATAATTATTATTATTTAAAATAAACTTTCAACAACTGACGTTATCTATCAATATTTTAATTAAATATTGATATACATACAAAAAGTTTAAAATATTAAACACATTAAAACACCTCCATTGTCAACTTGCTGTCATTACTAATCTTGTTGGGTTATGCCTATATTATTTAAACGTTTTTGTATTGTTTTTTTTTTAACTTGTAAAATATGTAGATATCAATTTAACTACGACCAGAGATTTAATTATTCGAACAACATGTTTAGCAAATGTGTTAATTTGTGTAGAACAAATTTTTATTATAAAAACGTGTAAGCATAATTTGTTTTTTTGTTGATGTGTTGTTAATTTGAATATTGATAATCTTTTTGAAACAAGAATGTATTAATAGACGTCATTAATACACTCTTTTTCATTAAGAAACGGCTTTTCTGATTTTAAAGTTTTGACAATGATACAAGCAACTAGATCTAAGCATAATTTGTTGTTTTGTTGACGTCTTGTGAATATTGATAATCTTTTTGAAACAAGAATGTATTAATAAACGTCATTAATACACTATTTTTTATTAAGAAACGGTTTTTTTGATTTTAAAGTTTTGACAATGATACAGGCAACTAGATCTAGGCACGCACATAGAACAATATATTTGTACTGACAAAATAAAAAAAGGACAAAGCAATGAGATGAGAATAACTTCATTATACATTTTAATACATAATGTTATTTATAGAAAATCTATTATTAGTAGGAAGGGATTCATAATCAGGCTCAAATTATTCTGTACGTTTTCAAAGTTCTTTCAGGTTATGCTTTTGTCATTTTGAAAAATAATGGTTTAGCATTGTTTTCTTTATGTTTTAGGGCAATTCTGGTCGATTTCTACTCTCTGAACGTAAATAATTTTTTTCAATAGTAATTGGTAATTTTTAGGTGATCTTAAAAATAGATAAGATTTTAACTTGGTGCTAATTTTAAATTTTGTTATCAAAAAAAAGAAACGATTTGTGATTAACGAAAAAATCTTGTATTTAACTCGTTGGTTAATGGGCGATTACTGACTAAACTATTAAAAAGTTTAGTTTATTTTTAGCTTTAATAGTTTTGATTGTTTATCGCCTTCATTAACTGTTGATTAAATAAATATTAATTAATTTGCTGTAAATCTAATTTATAATTATCTTTTGCATAAGAAACATGATTCTGAAAATAGCGTTATGTTTATGATTATAGTTAACATTCTGCATAAACTGTTATGACATTTAAAAAAGCGAAAATAATTCTCTTCTCTAACCAAGTCTCTGCCAGAACGACATAGTTTTCAATTTTATTTGTTTATGTTTATGCGTATGCGAGTAAATTACTCACATTACTCACAGTTTTTTAAATATAAATATAGCAATTATAACAATTTTAAATGTCAAGATTTTATTGTTTTATTTCTTATCATATGACGTAAAGTTAAAGGCGAGCAATTATTATGTGGTTGTGTTTTTGCTTGTTTTATTTCTTAATAATTCTCAGTCGAACAATAAATTACAAGCGCAGACACTGTGTAAATAATTGATTAGTAAATTGTTTGATTAATACAAATTGTACGTAGATGTGTTTCGGGTCAACTTGATTGATATTTCCTTTTGTAATTTGCATCATTAGTGAGATATTTTTCTCATGCTCAGATAAGACTTGTTTTTAATATTTTTCAATAATATTTTTGTTGTCTTGGTTGATTAGTTGTAAACATGATTCAACTTATTTTATAGCAATTTGTACCAATTAATGTCGAATTTTATGGAAAAAATAGTTTGTAAAGATCTAACATAAGGTTTTTTTAGACTTTTAGGGTTAACGATAATAATGTAGTAATAATAAGGTGCAATATATGATATTCAAGTTGCTAAGCGCGTTTCTCACATAATGAACACGTTGTGTATAGTGTATGGTATAATATGTATTCGAATGCGTTCTGTTGAGGCTATCGTACTATCTCTGGTACCTAATGGCCCCCTATCACGCAATGCCTAATTGACTTGTGAAATCGCCGCAACATAAAAATTACGGTTAGAGGTATATTACACGCTTGTTGTTTCTCGGATTGTTGGGCGGAGAGGTTAAAGAGCATTTTTTTATATAATTGTTTCACTTGCTTATTTATACAAAGTGTCTATCAACACATAACATGAAAATATTAGATACTTTTAATATGCTAACAACATGCGCTATTTAAATTTTATTTTGTTTTAAGAGTTCTACAGGAAGCGCTAATCAAAATTATACAGTTTATAGATCAACATTAAAATTGTAAATTTATTTTATTATATATAAATCGATTATATATATATAATATTATATATAAAACGGCTCCTTTGCCTTGACGCACGTTTTGATTTGCCACAAGCTTTCTATTACTAACGTTTAACAAGCGCTTATAGAAACTGAAACTTATATTTGTTTAAATACTTATTTTTTGAAAAATTACCATTAATAGCTGCTTAATTTTTGAAAAATAAAAAAAAGTTTTGATTTAGCCTATTCTAATAAGCTCAAAAAAATACTTCTAGAGCCAATTGTTGACAGAGTTAGGCATTTTGTAAACTTTGGGAAATGTTTTAGCATTTATTCAAGGTGTTTTTCTAATATGTATTATAAAAGAAATTAAGTAATGTCAAAATTAATGCAAAATAGTGTCAAATTTGAACTATACCTGTGAAAGATGCTTGCATATATTACAACTGGAAAACCAATGATAATTTTTAAAATAGCTAATTATTTTAAAACATACTTTTGGCTAACGCAGCTTTTAAATAAAAAAAACTATTATAAATGGTTGAGCATTTTGCTACCTATAGGGCAACAGCCAGACACACACATTCTCAGATACTCTCACACATTATTTTTTGTCAAAAGTCAAAAATTGCTTTACTTTACTTTTATCTGCCTTAAAACGTTTGAAAACCGCTCTGGAATTCAATTTGCGTTTTGTTATCTGCGCTGCTCATAGTTCACTTTTATGCATAAAAGAACTTTAAATGTTTTGAATTATCCTTATTAGTGATTTTGTTATTATTTGCTAGCGTTTGTTAAAATTGTAGCGCCAAATTATGTTTAATCTTGCGGTAGCAACTAATAATTTCTGTAAACTAATTATATTTTTTTGGATTAAAAACAGATATAATTTATAAAAAAGTACTTACAAGTACCAAATATGTTTCTCAAATAGCGTTGACACTGATTTTCTTGGCATTTGAAACAATATTTTTTAATATTTTTAAACATAAGTGATAAGATTATTTAAAATTAAATAATTTGATTGAAATCCTTCCAATGGGCGTAAGCAAAATACTTCTGCTGAAAAAATTAGTCGTTTCATAAAATGACTTTGAATGATATTTTAACGTTATTTTACGTTTATAATGTTGTTTTTGTTGTATCCTAAAAAGAAACTTGTAATATCAAATTTCGACTAAATCAGATGTGAGCTTAAAGAGACTAAACATTTTTCAACAAATAAGCCTGTTAAGATTGATTACCTTAGCTGTTTACCTAAAATAAAAGATCAAAATCGGTTGAGCCAAGCCGCTTTGTAGCTACAGGGCAACCGACAGATACAGAGATACACACTACAAACTTATAGCAGATCTCTTTAGAGAATAAATATAGTAATAATAACTGCCATGCACATAAAGAAGTTGATGATTGTTAATGCTCAATTACAATCACAATCAGGATTAAAAAAAGTAAAAGGAACACTTCAGGCAACGTTCTTTCTTATTCATTTATTGCATTTTATGTTGATTTTTTTTGACTATTACCTGTATTATGTTTTTGAAAAAAAAATTGTCAAGCGGTTGAATAATGCTCAATGATCTCGATTAGCAATTAAATAAAATATTTGACGCTCACTCAATATAATAAATTGTTTATATTTTCTAACATTGTTTCATACGTTTTGTTTTCTGAATCATAGACGGGATTGATCAATGTCATTTAGATGATTATAGTAATCTCTATTCGATGCAGTTGCAACAATCTATTACAATTAGAAACCGGGTTATTGTAAGATTAGCATACTACTTATGTGTCTAATAATTAGAGTATCAAGTTTTTAAATAAAACAGAAATGCTATAAATTTATTTATGCACTCACATTATTCTTAATAGGTGATTATCACTTAACTACTTCCTATACAAAACTAATTAATATAAAAAGATGATAATAAAATAGAAGAATGTGTTTTTTTTTGTATTTAATAAAAATAAGTCATTTGGTTTTTGAACTCGTGGTAGGAAGATTCTCAAGCATTTATAGTTATTCGCTGATTAAAAAGCTTTTGATTGGATAATTATTGTAAACGTCATTTTATAATCAATTGCTATGTAACACAGCCTCTTTTATAATTTTTTTTATTACTAGAAGATGTAATAAAATCAATTCCAAACAAGTTTGTCCATATGTGCTTTCCTAAATTAATTAACAATTTATGATTATAGGTGTTACAAGGACGCTCTGTTTTACTCAATTCTGAAAACATAAACTGAAACAATTTACAAAGGTAATTAATTGTTAAAAGTTTGCAAAATACCATCTTTCAGCAGCCGCTTTAGTGAATTCTTTGTATGTAAAGCAGCTTTCAAAGCGGTCTAAAAAAAAACTACAAGCAAATAAGTACAAATTGTTGTACGCCTGCACAACTTTATTTAAGTACTTGCTTTTTTGGTTTCCGAACACGGTTGTATTCAAATTCACCTTGTCTATTAAACTAGTACTAAATATGCCACTGGAATGCAGCAGGAAATGTTTGTTAACCAACTTCATCGAGCATTAGGAAATATTAAGTATTAAGTAGAAGAACTTAGACGATCAATTGAATCCTAAACGATGAAAAAAAAAAGTTATGAACAATGTTGTCACGTTGGAGCTATTGAACTTTAATCAAAGCTTCATGATTTTTACATAATAATATACACACTTATAAATATGTCACGCTTCATTTAGCAAAAAGACGAATACAAAGAGCATCTGCACGTTCATTTAATCACCAAAAACAAAACTTGATAATGTACTATACAAAATTTAAATTATTAATTACCTATACTTATATGAATTACATTATCAATAATAACAGTAGTTTTCTTCAACGTAAGCACGCATTAAGCAATGTTACTTTGACCGCAAAAGAATTTAGGCTATTTTTTAATAATTTTTTACAATTATTATTTACCTCAATTTCGTTAGACTTATCCTAAGTTACTATCAAAATATACAAGATTTATATGGGATGATGGTTTGTTGCTGTACAGCTGTCATAATGGCGTTATGATAAAATCTACGAAGTTGATCTAATAAAAAGATTTATATTTAATTTAATTGAAAAATAGTTATTTTAAATTTCTTTTGGGCAGGCTAAAATATCACCATAAACCCTTAAATTTCTTATTTGACATAAATACCGCTTTTTATTGAATGAAAAGTATCCACTAGACTGAAAGTTGACGCTTTGCTAAAATAATTGTGATATTTAAAAGTTTGTAAATTGTGATTATATGGCATTAAAAATGTGCATAAATTACAACTAATTACAAAATGCGGTATAAGTTTTAAATTTGTCATTGACAATTATTTATAATTAAATAATTATCTTGCAAATACTTAACTTTAATTATACTTTATTTATTTGTATTTAACGCCGACAATTTGTCACTCAAATTTAGAAGTTTAGTGCTAAGCTGTAAATATTGCAAAAGTAGTTTTAATGCCTAACAATTACTATTGAAAGTACCGTACACAAGTTTTATTATTATTTTTGTACGGACTAGATAACAAAACAGTATATGATAACAACATTGTAGCAATTTTTAGTAATTAATTTTTCGATTAATATATCAGTTATTATAATTTAAAAGTAGAAAAATATAATAGATTTTTCCATATGAATGTGACCTGACATTTTAATAATAATACTATGTAGTTATTAACCGTTATTTTTTATTGATTTTTATGTTAATTAATCTCTTATTTTAATAAATACTAATTAACAAACTTATGCAAATAATACAATAATTACAAATAGTACCTAAACTAAATAGGTAAATATATGAAATTATTATAAATTAACATTTTAAAATTGTTATAACTTCCATAAAATTGGATAATACCTAATCTAAATGTTTAAAAATATCTAAAATAAAAGCGTTTTAGAACTATTATTAATGCCAGGGTTGCTAAATTTTTTAATATCTGCCTGTGACACATTTTGTAAATGTAGCAACTGTTAAAATAGTTTCAAGATTTTACAAAATCAGTTAAAATTGTGGTAATTTTTTATGATTTTTATTGTCATTCTAACAAACTATTCACTTTGACCCGTCATTACTTTGAGTGGCAGATGTAACAGAGAGAAGCCATTTTTAGCTTTTTTATTATGACACCCTAACTAGAGTGTGATTGACTTATGAATTGTTTAATTTTATAATAGAGAGGACACAATAAGGTTAATCTAGTTTGCACGCCCTTGTAAAAAATCTCTTTTTGTGATCATTTGACGATGCGTGAAGCAACGACGCTTAAAAAGATTACTAAGGGCGACAACCCTTCACAAGAGGGCTTATTTTGCTGCCGTTAGACCAATCATAAGTGGGATATTATCCTCAAAGTAGTCGGTTGTATAAAAAAATCTAAATGTATTGTGCTGTTAGAACGCCGACATGTTGAAATGGCATTTTTTAGTTTTATTTATAATTCATTATTTAGTGTAAAATTTGACAATTGTTTTTATGTTTCTAATAGAAACAAATTGTTTAATTAATATAATTTATCTAATTACTATAATTACCTATTATTTGCAAACACAATAAAAATTTGGATAAAAAACTGCGTTATCAGTACTTTTTCCCAAATTTTACTATGCATTTATTACTCTTTCTCCTCTTCGAATTAATCAAAACATTTATATTTTAGTAAACATTTATGTATATTTAGAACTTTTATTTTTATTCAGCAACTTTAAACTAAATAAAATTTTAATAATTTGTCAAAGAACATTGGATTCTTATTCCTCTATAAAAAATGACGTCAAAAATCATGTAAAATTGTTAAGTATTGAACAATAGTAAATGTTGACACTGCGGATGACAGAAATGAGACAGAATCTGACTTTTGTCAACCAAAGATATCACTCTTGATAAGAGGAAAAAAATCTTTATTATTGATTTTAAAGTGAAAAATCATCTTGTATAACAAATTTTGTTCTAAAATAGTGTATTTTGTTCTAACAGAGTAGACTTGACTACAGATTATGTACAATAACTTAAAAAAACATAAGAATGCTCTAGAAAAAAAAAATATTTTTTTTAAATTAAGAGAGTATGATATATTTTTGCAAACCATGATAAAAATCATCAAAAAATTAAAATTTGTAAAAAAATAAATATCAATTAATAATTTTTTTACAGTTTTAAACTATAATTTTTTATTGTATGATCAAAAATAAGATACAACTTTGTCTAAAACTATAAAAACTGTATTTCTTTGTTGAACTATTTTCATCTTTTCTTGTACATCTGATGGCTCATGTTACTCTGTTACAGACCTGATAAAAATGGCTTTAGATATATTTTTGACAATTTAAACATTTTATAGAAAATGTAATTTTGTTGCAAAATTAGTAATAAATGGATTTTCTTCTTCCGTAGAAATTCTGTACCATATTCGATTTTTAAACTATTGTATCATCCTTTAAATACATTAAAAAAAATAGCAAAAACTTTTTAGAAATAACAGTTGTCATTTTAATTAATCAACTAAAAGAATATTGTACCTAAAACTATTTACAATTCTATTAAAATTTCTTTTGTTGCAGGACCAGACATTCCCGGTTTTTTACTACAACCCTTTAGGAAACCAAAGAGAATACGAACTGCATTTAGTCCATCCCAATTATTAAAACTAGAGCATGCTTTTGAAAAAAACCATTATGTGGTGGGTGCTGAAAGAAAGCAGCTAGCCCAGTCCTTATCACTGACAGAAACTCAGGTATGAGTATTTTCAATTTTTTAATTAAATTGAATAAAGTTCAAAAAAGTTAAAGCTTCCGGAATATTTACATAATACAAACATACAATACTTCAATAAATTATGCTTCTAGTAATTCATAATCATTAAATCACACAACTATAGGCCGCATTTAATAAAAAAACAATCCATCATCTTGTAATTGTTTTTGTCAACAAATATGGTAATGGCCGCTATATTTGTATTAATGACAGTGTAATTGTTTGTAGCTTTATGATTCTTGCTGTGAATGACCTGTGAAAGACTGTCTTCCGACACATTGACGTTTCTTAGGACTGATTAGAATAACTAATACAAATTTCACAAACATGTAGTAACAAAAAATTCTCACTTTATATGGCGTTTCTAAGATTTCAATATAATATTTAACCAATTTAATTTTATATTTAATAAAAGGTTGTTGACCACTTGATTTGACAAATTGTTTTGTCAAGAATTTAGCAGTTTTAATCTGATTTTGAACCATATGTTTAACCAAAATTGGTGTATTTTATAAACATTTATTATCGCAGCAATTAAAAGAGAAGTGGTAATAAATGATGGAACGGTACACCAAAACTGATTTATAAAGATAGAAGAATAAAATGACAACTTCTATAAAACACCGAGCTGATAGCAAAACTTTTTCTGACTTAAAAAACAATGCCTTACTTTAGATTTGGCATTTTATATTTCATAATTTTACGTAAAACTTTGGCAAAAATAATTGTTTTCGTCGAAAAAAAGTTTAGCTTTCAGAGTCATAAATCTAAGACGATAATCTTCTCAAGTTAAACTGCTTTGAGCGTATTTAGCTCTCCGACTAAGAACATGAAGCAATTTCAATGCTGTTGCTTTGAAAAGGGTTTTCGGTCTGCACAAAGTTATTTTTCTGTAAACTGATTAGTGGGAACAAACAAATAATTCTAAACTTGCTGTAGCTATGTTTGTGACAGATGAATTTTTCTAAAAGAGGAATGACGCACTAAACAAATTTGAGAAATGAAAAATGTGAAAATCTTGTGTACTTCATTCTCCTCTAAGCAATATTTTGAGTTTGGAGTCAATATACTTAATACCCATTCAATTAAATTTCAGATTTTTATTTTTGTTTTGTTTCTTTTAAAAGATATTAGCGTATGAAGAAACTGTTATAAGTGCTCATGTATAAATAGGTATGTATAATGTCGCATAAATTAATTGACTCATGCACTAACTAACTAATTATTCATTTTGAAACGACACTTTATTTATGTTTTACACGATTACTTCTAATTAATATATCTGCTTACATCTACCAGTTTTATTTTAAAGGTTATTAAACTCGCTTAAAGTAATAAATAATAATAATAATGTGAAAAAAGCTAAATAGTATTGAAACAAAAATTCAAATTAAAATTTAATTCTAATATAAGTAACTCTTGGGAGAAAAGGATTTATTTGACTATTATTTATTTTTTTTTAAACTCGACGTTTTGGGATGATTTGTCTTTACCTTTATCAGGGTTATCAGTATAAAAACATAAATGATTGGTGTACAACCATTTACCAAATTAAAAATTATAAAACAAAAATAGCTTTTAAAATTTATTACTTAAGTTGTTTTATTATGATAATATAATTACTAAACTGTTATTAGAATAAGAATTTTAAAATTCTAACAAATTAAGACTTTTTACTTTAAGAGCATTTTTTTATAATACAATTTATATAGAAACATTTTCGAAAAACTAAAATTGATTATCGAAAAAAACGCAATGTCTATTGATAGAACAAGAAAAAAACAAAATAGAAATTTCTAATCTATTTACAGTAAAAAATAGTAAATTGAGCAAGTTTAGAGCACTGAAGAAGAGTATTAAAAGATTAGAATTAGAAGTAGAGTTTCAAAAATATACTCAAAGAGTGTCTGTTACAAACATTCTAGGGTGGTTTACAGAAAGTAATTTAAACCAAAATTAAGTTAATTGTAATTAAATTTAAATCACGTAACAAATTTACTTTAATTTTTATTAAATATTTAATTCGGTTACTATAAAGTTACTAAAGAGTTGGAGCATAGTACCAAAACATCTAAAATCAACCCCAAATAAATTTATAGAAAAAATTTATATTAAATTTTGACTTTACGTCAAAATATCCAAAATATTAATCAAGTCTATGTTGATAACTTTGTTACTTTAATTACTATAGGATATTCAAGTTAGAGATGAAGAGGAAAAAACTCATGTAGATCACGTGCTTGAAGATCATTGGCGTTTCTATTGGTTGAACTACCACATGACCTAGCAAAAAGTGCGTTGATTGGCTCATTAGACAGGCTTGAGCACGTGATATTGCTTACATCTACTTGGTCTTTAACTTGAAAACATTATAGTTAATTAAATAATTATCAATGCTTAGTTTGGCTTGTAGTCTTTTGTAAGGTTTTACAGTAGCCTTTTCATCTTGTACATATCTAATCTTTTTTTGTCCAAGCTGTGTTCAACTTTTAGGCATTAGCCTGTTCTGTTCAGTTGTTACAGCACCTAGATACTTATAAATATTGGTGACAAAAAAATTATATTTTTTTTTTAGATAAAAATAACATTTAATTTGAAGATTTAATAATATGGTTTAGATTAAAAGACTATAACAGCAACAAAATTAACACAATATTAGTTTTAAAAAACAAAAAAAGCTTTTCATTTGATGTTAACAATAAACTGTTTTAATAATCGACGACAGCTTTGACATACAGAAAATCTTGCATTTATCTTACAGAAGCCAAGTAAATGCAATGTATCTAAAATCTAGACCTTGAGTGTATTTTTAAGCGCAAATTTTAAATCATTCTTGTTGCTTGATCAAAATATATTATGTAGATTTTAAAAAAGTTAGAAATTTTTAAAAGTTAGCAAATTTTAAATTATTCTTGTTGCTTGATCAAAATATATTATGTAGATTTTAAAAAAGTTAGAAATTGAGATATAAATGAAAAACTAATTCAAAAGAGAACAATTTGCATAACTTTGGTTCTGATTAAAGTTTACCGCTAACTGTTGTTTTAGAAAAAGGTCGTGTAAAGTTATTTACATTAATTGTATAAACACAACCTCAACCTAGTTGTATATTTTATAATATAGTAAAAACAGTCAATTAAAAATTAAATACAACGCTGTGTAGCAAAAACCAAATAAAAACTTAATTTATTTGTATAATTTGTTTATATACTTAACGAAGTACACAGAAGGTAGGAAAATAAAAGCAAGAAGTTCAAAGCGTTTTTAAGGAAATAAATCTTTTTAAGTGTTAAAGACAGACAGCAGCGTAGCTTGTTAGTTTTTTGAGGAATTAATAAGAAACCAATTATTAAATATTAAAACACATTTTCAGATAAAAAAATTAAATGAATGGATAAAATGGCTCTAAAATCTGGAGACAAAAAAGTTACAGAAACGTCGTGGCGTTGAACTTAACATAGCAAAGTGAACCTAACGCGTTTTAACATTATGTTATTAAATTTGGCGATAAAATAGTTTGGAGTTTACATTTAAAAATAAACTCTAGTTGCAGTAGGCCGTTTATGGTCTATTTAAAATGTTAAATTCTGAATAATATAATATTATGTAGAAAACAAAATTTAAATAAAAAATTTAGATTGTCATACAAGTTTTTTTCTGTTCGCTTAGTCACAGATAGGTCTAAAAAACCATTATTTGAAAAAATATGTTTATAAAACATAAAAAAAATTAAATTTTTGTCAAATGTTTTATTTGAACTCTTTTTGGACTAGCACATTTCAATGCTCATGCATAGTGGCTTATGTTGTTTATTCTATACTCTAATTATTTCAAATTTAACTTTATCAAGCTACGCGGTCACTAAATTGTGTAGAATATCGTCTCTATTACATACTAATTTTTTTTGAATAGACATGATTTTTGGTCTCATATCTTTCAAGTGACGCGTTCTATACCTCTCCAGAAACCAGGAATGCGCTCCATACTTTCTCCCAGATTTGAGACACTTCCCAAGCGTCTCAAACTTTCTCTTAAAGCATCTATGGTTTAAACTCTTTTTTTGCATGTTAAATTATACAGTGAGAGCAAAAATGCCTGACTAGAGCTGAACACGCAAAGCTTACATTTGCATTAGCAAACTTTTATCATTTCCAAGCAACTCAAACAAATAAACGCAATGTTTCAACAATCAAAAAGCAGCACATTTTTACGGCGATTACGTTTTAAGATACCGACACGGTCAGGTTTTTTTGCTCTGTCTGTATATCGGCTATAATTCGGCTATAAATATAATTGTTTTTTTTTAATTATTAGAACCTTTGCAACAATATGCTGTTTAACAAAACAACATAAATTTTTTATGTATCTTACTTGTGATACTTGATAACATTTTAACTTGTTAAAAACTCTATTTTGAAAGTTTCATTATGATGAAATTAATTAGTAGGTATCAAATTTGTCGCAATAAACTGCAGTAAGAGATTAAAAAGCTCGCCGACGTCTGTCGTTATTATTTTAAGCGTTCGTATGTTTGTGAACGTAATTGAAAACGTGTGGGTCGGACTTTTCTGCGCTTATTTTAATGAAATGTAAACAAAATATATGCGTGTCCGATGGATTATATTTGAGTTTTTAATCGTTTTCATGTATAATCAATTAAAAGACCTACACCCACCAATTATTCTTTTATTTGGTTGGTGAAACTTTGCCATATTTGCGCAGTGGACAATGTTCACACAGAAAACACGAAAAATGCGATTTGGATAAAAAAATAATGTACGGTACTATTCTATATTTATAGTATTGCTGATTAAAAAGTATTTAAAATTATTATATTTCAAGACGAAAGAAAAGCACAGTTTATTAAGACTCAACTATAATTGACTGCAAATATCGGAATTAATTTCAGAAAATGGCTTTGAACTACTTTTGAAAACTTTGCTTAAACAAATACAATCAATGCAAAGGATGCAAAAAACCGAATACACAAAAATTCGTAAAATAAATAACTACGTATTATATAAATTTTTTTGGAAAATTTGAATTATATCAGAAAAATTAAAAGTTTTTATATGTTTAAGTTTAAACTAGGGTATATATAAATATAAACACGTTATAAATGTAAATTTAAAAAATGCTTTAACCCTTAAAAAACGGAATTCAACGGAATATGAAAGAAAATGCTATAATTTTAATATTATAATATTTCTAATTTGTTACTTATTCTGATCAGAAATTTTTTTTGAATTTTAGGTGAAGGTGTGGTTTCAAAATCGTCGAACAAAACACAAACGAATGCAGCAAGAAGAAGAAGCCAAAACGAGTCAAGGGGGACCAAAATCCAACTCTCAAAGTAACCAACAAAACAACAGTCATCACGTGAATAAATGGAAACAAGAAACAAGTGACGATAGCCAATATGGCGAATATATAGACATGGAAATGGACGATGATTGTGTGAGTGATGTAGAGAGTGAAACATAATAAGTTGTACATAAAACAAGTTATAAAATAGTGCCAACATTGACGTGCCAAACTGTTTTGTTCTAGTGCCAACCTCGTTGCAAAGCAATTTCTTTTTGATCTTTCAGGGTTGAAAAATTCTATTGTAAATAAAAATTTTATTATTTATTTTGTGATTTCCTACAAATTTGTATTTATTTTTGTATATAGAACTGTTTAAAGGAGACATTATAGTTTGTTTTCTTGTGATTCGTCTGATTTTTATTTCACATATCTACAATTTTTTATCAGTGTGTGTATAAATAGACGTTTGTTGAAAAAAGTTTTTTACATGTACATTTTTAACAAAATGCACGTTTAATTTTTAATAAAACAATTATTAAAAATTAAAAGCAGCAATATTAGATATAAATGTAGAAAAAATTATGTTGATTATGATGTACTTAAAACAAATTGTAAAGAACACGAATATACCTAAAAACAATTTTATGAAAAGTTTTGTTTTATTTAATCATACTCATCAGAGATAAACAACGTTCTACAACGGTAAGTGATAAAGCAAAATCAATGCAAAGTTTGATAAAAACCTTTTATCAACTATAGTCGACTTTATAATACAGGATGCTCCTAACATAACCATGCTGAAAAAAATCTAATAAGAAGTGACAATGAGTATAATTCTGTTTTTAAATAAGTTTTTTGTTGATAATAGAAGATTTGTTAAAATTATAACCTATTTGAAACAAAAAAAAAAACGGCTTTTTCTGTCATTTGTTTTAATTTTTATAGATTAAGAATGATAACCATTGATATAGAACCAATAAGAGAGCTTAGAAAACAATAGTTTCTTGTAATAGAATCAATCAATAATTTCTCAAAAACTGCAAGAAATATTAGGATCCACTTTTCTATTAATTTCTTAGTGTTTTTTTAATAAAACTCAACAACTAAATTTAAAATAAAAACTTTGAAAAGATAAAAAGAGTTAAAAATTGTTTAAGAAGACAGCAAATTGTCAAAATCTTAAACAGCTTATATGCGGAAATTAAATGTTTTTTAATAAGTGAATAAAGATTATCTTTGCTTATATTATATATAGTCTATCTGAAAAAGTTAAAATGTTATAGCCGTTTTAAATCTAATAAAATTGCAAAAAATAAAGCACGTTATATCAAAAATAATGACTTATTTGAACCAATATTAAAACGTACAGCAAGTCTAGATGGAATTTTTCTATTATTTTTATCTCTATATCTAAGACACAAAGTTGTTTGTATATGAGTTTTACTTAGATATAACTCTTAGAGTTGGATATAACTCTGCGTTATGGTTTTTGTGAACTTATCTTAGAGTGGAAAGATAGCAGTAGTTTAGCAAAAACTAAAATTACAATAGGTCTATTAAGATAATATATGACGTCATACTGTTGTATAGTAAAAATTATGTACCTATAATGCTTTACAATTTAAACTTAGCACTCTCGTTACGGTTGGCAATACTTGACTACGTTGCCAATCGATTTCAAGTGAATCCAGTTTCTAAAGTGATTTTTCATTTGTTCATCATTTATAAGTTGTATTTAAAATTCTGCAACCAGTAGTACGTACGTCTTAAACCCAAAATTTTTTTTTAATATGGCAGCAAGGCTATGTTATAACGCCATTTTGAACAATAACGCATTGTCATTTTAGTTTTGAATGGCCTATATAATTGTTCAAATGCCAGACATGTTTTGCTTAAAAAAAACGTTTGTTTAGCTGAACAGCTTTAAAAATAATGACGCAAATCATTAGATTTGTACATAAAACAACAAACTATTATCTGTTCTACGATAATACAAATCTGAAATCGATCTGATTCTGACTAAATCAGTATAGCGTTGGTTAAATTATATATTTTCTCTCTCTGTCAGTGCAGTTTTCTGTCACTTTGAACTAACAAACAAACAACAGAGAGATGTTATCGCGTTATCAATAGAACTTGAACTTGAAAAGAACTTTTTCTATCAGAATATTCAAGTATTCAAACAAATTTACGATTAGAATAGGCTGTAACAGATTAAATGTGTAGCCTTATAAACTGAATTTTACTTATAATAAAATTCAGTATTAAATGTTGTCATAATGACTTCCATCATGCGTCAAATTGTAATTATTGCCATTTAATGTATAATTAATTAATTTTGTAGAATAGTTTACCCTAATTGTAAATTTCTTTAATACCCCGTTACTTCACAAACATTTTTATCATGCTAGATCTTTCCGAAACTAGTCTTTGAGAAATTTTAAATTTTTTTTATCTAATTTGAAAATCACTTGTCTGGCTTTGGCTGCATGCAAATTTGTAGTAAACTTTTTTAAAAACTGCATATATATGTTTAATTTAATTTGTATACCTATTTAAAGTTTCACTTGAAATCTAGATACTCAGTTAAAACTGCCAAATTTTATGCGAAGCGCAATTTAATTTTTTTTTTGATCAATAATATTAAAGCATCTTTAAGCTGAACTTTCACTATTTAATTTTCTTTTTCTAAAAGTTAAATAAAAATCTGCATTATGTAAAATTCTAAAGTATATTATCAGCACACATTCGGTAAACCGCGTGTCTGATGATCATTAAAGATTTGAGCAAATCTAAGAATTTGAGGTTTTTTTTAGTTACGTTTTTTATCAGAACTTGATAAAAGAGAATTTGCAGTTGCTGTTGTTGAAATGCAAATTTTCAAAGTCTCTGTTACTCACTCTACAATGTAATGTATAAAAAAAAAATTAAATAATTTTTAATATTTAATATTATAATTAAAAATAAGTAAATAAAGAGTGCAAAAAATCCTTTAAAAAAGAAAATTAGAAAATAGAAAAATGTAAAACTCTTTAAAAAAATTAAAAAATAGCAGTAAAACGTAAAAAATGAAAAAAATATTGTATACGATGTGAAGACATAGTAAAAACTTTAAAGTAAATTATAGCTGAAAATCTTTGGCGAAAACAAAAGTAAACTGAGGAAAAACAAATAATTTCTTTGATTGTCGTTCACTATAATATACAGTTTATAACAAAATTAATTATTTAGTTCTTTCTTATTTAAAACATGTTTCAAGCAGCTTTGTTTTTTTTTTTGAAGTAGTTTAGCATTGAATTTGCAACTATTTTTTGTATTATTTTGTATTATTTTTTGAGTGCTATTAATGGTCAACATTTTGTGGATATAAAAGGCCTCAAAATGTAAGCAATTTAGCAAAAATTGATTTTATATTAAAAAAAAACGATGTTTTTGAAGGAATAATTGACATTAACAAATCAATGACAATTTTTAATGTTGCTTATTTCTGTTGTATTTACTCAAAATGAGCTTAGATTTAGTCTTATGAATATGATTTGAAATATGACTTTAAAAACTCTGCAATTTGTACTAAAGTCAACTTGGTCAGCTAAAACCTCATAAAATTTGATTATGTTGACATAAGCAAATGATGGCAATAGGCTACAACTTATTATTTTTTTCTTATCAAAAAATTATATAATTATGTACTTTATTTTTGTGAAGCAAATGTTTGCTCAATAATATAACAAATTAAAAGTTGGAAAAAACTGATTTCAATGAGAATTATTAAGTAAATTAATGTAATTAATTTAAACAAATTATTTTTTTGCTTAATTTATTTAAATAAACTTTCAATTTCTCAAATGAAAGTCAAATTTTAAAATTTCCAGTTAGTTACTTGTTTTTGTAATTTGTACAAAAGTTGTACAGTAAGTGTCAAAAATGTCTGTCAAAATACGCATTAATAAATATCTTCAAAACTACTGCTTAGATCTTGATCAAATTTGTGAAAAATATAACCAAAAGAATCACCAAAATTGATTCATCTAGAAAAAAGTTCTGAGCTAGCACACAACAAAATACAGTTAATTTAAAACCTCCTCTTTTTTAAAGTCGGTTAAAAAACCAGAATTGTTTCTAATTTTTTTCATTTTGTTGCTAAAATAAATTGATGCAGTCTGATAATTAGGTTCAATTAATTTATTTATTTTTCAATTATTGTTTTTGTTTTAAATAAAAATTAAGAATTTTTTGTTTTTTTTTTTGAGAAGGTTTAAAGGTAAACCAAAGACCAATATTCTATTTAACTATTAATTTACAAACACTCGATTTATTCAAACCGCAAAATTATTTGTTATTGTAGAATGTAGAAAATACCTAAAAAAACACAAAATATGTTTGAATTGCTTAAAAATTTCAAATTTACTAAAATAATAACATAATACCGAAATTGAAAGCAAATAAGGCGTAAAAAACACTTTCATAGAGGTATTTTGATGACACCAAAAAACAGCAACAGTATTTCTATAATTTTGATTAATTTAGCATTTTTTCTAGATTTTTGAGAAACCGTTTTTTTTTATTCAACTAGACTTTTGTGTCAAAAACCAGCTTAAAAATTGTAGCAAAAGCAGGTAGCAGCTTAAAGCTGGAAAGCCAATAATTTTCGGCATATTTTGTTGCCATATAATAAACTAATATCCTTGTGTTTATGTTTTTTGTTGCAAAAACTTTGTTTACCCACCCCACCTCCAATTGTTGAGCTTTAGATTCAAGAGCAAATAGATTTTTAAATAAAACATCTTTATAGTAGGTATAATTGTCAGATTGGTATATTAATAAATAAAGTTGTAATATCTTAATCTTTAGTGCATTAAATTGTAGTCTTTGAGTCTTCAATAATTACCACATGTGCATTACGGAATTGAAATAAATTAATTATTTAATAATACGTTTCAGGCCTACCAACAAGTATTTTAAGCCGATCCTGTGTGAGATTAAGCAGCAATAAGTCCCGATTATATTCTCGATAAACGGACCAGCCCACCATTAATAACTTAAATCGAAATCTATTCATCAACCCTGATTAAAATAACAAAAAACTTCTAAGGGTCGATAGCCATTGCGCACGCAGAGTCCTGTTTACTCCGGGAAAAGAAGATCTTCTCATTGGATAAACAAGGCTCTAGGGGATATAGAAATCTGGCATTTTTTACAATGTGTTTATTCCTATAGCATTTGAATTTTCTAAATGAATCACTTTGTACAATTACAGTCTTCGACGCAATTTAGCATAAGACCTTCAATGAAACACTCCTAATTCACAAGCCATTAAACATTTGACAAATGACTCCTACCCCATATTCTTTGTATTTTTAAAGGAAGGGGGAAAAAATAAAAGTTTTTAGGTTTTTTCCGGTATAGATTTTGCGTGACATATTTGATAAAATTTATGAAGTTTGATAGGGAAATGGCGGATGTACAAACACTTAACACGACAATTTACTCATGTTGTGAATCCTAACCATTTTTACAAAAATAAAAATGTGCAAAATAAATTTTAGTGTTAGTGTTACGAATTTAAAACTAGATGGTGCACTAAAAATATTTTAAATTTTAGCTGTTTAATGTGTGTGACTAGGAGCTTTTTTTGATTGGTTTGTTAAAAATTGTTTGATTAATCAAGTAATCTATTTGAGAATTTTTTTTGAAAAACCTAAAAGCGTGTTAATTTTAAAGCAGCAAGTGTCTCTAAGTTTTTAACTTATTGTTACAATTAAATATATTTTTATAACTATTTATTATTTTAGTGGTACAAAACTACAACGCTGCGAATTTGATATTTAAATTTAATTATTGTCACTCGTAAATTGTTTTGATATTTAAATTTGAATTAGAGATAACTTTTGCTGATGTTTGTTAATACATCAGCAGTACGTACGGCAGCGGCAATTTATAACAATTTTTAGGTTAGATCCATGGAAAAGCTAAGCAAATAAAAAAATATACAGTTTTAAAATATTAAAACAGTTAAGGTAGGCAAGCAACAATTCATCACAAGATGGTGTTTTTATATATTAAAAAAAATAAATTTAAATTTTTTATTTGTGTTGATTGAAGAAATGTAGAACTAGGTGTTTTGCTAATTCAAAAAGAGGAAATATACCGCTGTCAAACTCCATTGTAAGAAGTATATGTTCAGATAATTTTTTTAGAAAGTAGGTAATGTCAACCAACAATTATAATAAAGTATTGTTCCAATAGTAGGTAAACTGTAGCATTCTATCAGATACATTAAAAATATTGCACCACAAATTGTGTAATCATGCGGTTATAATTACTCAATTTTTCACACACAATTTCATTAAAAGCTACTTTTTCTTCACTTAATGATCGATGAAGCAAGAGAAAATGTTCAATAAAAGCAAAAAAAAAAAGATTTGCCGTTAGTCGTCGATATACGTGAGAAAACAAGTTCACTATATTAAAATAGCGGAAAAACATATGTTAATTATGTTCATTAACGATATGTGAATTGAATTATTTGCATTTATGTAAGTATTAAATTGGCAGAAACTTTAAAATGCATCCTGGCAAAAAATAAAATATAAAATGCTATTTTTGTCAACTATTATAGTAAAAATGATTTTATATAATTCTTTGCTGTGGTAGAGATTTATAGATAAAGTCAAAACTCAAGAATATAGTGTGAGTGTCATGTTAAATAAGAATGGAACAATGTAAGGCAGGTTTTTCTCTTATTAGAACTTATCAGTTTATGCAAACAGTTCAACCAGACAAAATGAGCACATTCTACCATCAAATAATTTTAATATTCAAAGTATCAAGTAATTCAACTATATGTCTTTTATTAAATGGTTTTGTTGACATATTATAATCTGTCTACACAGAATTATACAGCACAACAGTAAATTGTGTAAAAAATCGTTTTGCTCCAGCTACTATCAATCAGATGTTAATAGCAGGTCTTTTTGAGCAAAGCTTAATGTGCAGAGACCTTCTGCGCAAAAATCCAATTCACATCGAGCAAAGCCGCTAATAAATTAACAAAGCGTGTAAATAATAATTTATAACTAACTTGTAAACAAATTTGAATCTATTTTATTAAACATTATAAACAAAAAAATCTGAAAAAAATAAATAATATAAACACAAAAAGAAACGTTAGTAAATTTATTTTGTAGCAACACACGTCTTTGATTGTGTCAAACCCACAATAAGAATGTGTTTTTAGTTTTTAATCTTCTGTATTTTACAAATTTACAACACTAATATTACATTTCTCGTGAGGAATAGACATTTGAGTAAATATCAGCTCTTTCCAGTCAGATCAAATTTATTCAAATTATATTGGTTTATTTAATTGTGATATTGATGCACCACTGATTTAAGTCTTATTTTTAAGTTTCACTAATAAGATCTAATAAGAACAAAACATGTCTAAATATACAAACCGTTGTTTTGAATAAATTTGCATAAAAACTATTATTTTATATTATATTATTGTAAGAAACCAACCCGACTTGTCAAAATTTCTTAACCTTTAATGATTATGATCAGTTTTTTTCCTCTACAAAATAAATATCTTGTGTCTATAATATCTTTGATATGTATGAAAATCAATTTAAAATTTATAAATATTAAAAAGCATTTTATTTTTGAGTATCGTGCCATACAGTAAAATATATTATGTGCTAAGTTACTGCAATTAAAATTATAATTGAAATATTGACATCTTTCGGAGAAGACCGGGTCGAAAGGTTTAATAAAATTGTCGGCGTTTCGCACTCCATCGGTGGAGGCCTCATCAGGACAGGGAAATAAAAGTGAGAACAAGCACGGCAACTTGACGTGTGAACTACGCTATAGGCGAAACTTATTCTGGAAACTTATTTTGAAATTATAATATTAGATAAAAAATGTGTGTTGGAGAATTAGAAACAATGTTACAGATTGTAGCACGCTCATGATAGCCGAGGATAGCAATGTCGTAGTTTTGAGAAAAACTATGATGAATAGTAATGGCATGAAGTAGTTCCCTGGAGGCCTCCCGATTTCAGGTGCGCCCTTATGGAATTTTTGCTTGAGGGTTCAGCACCGCCCTTGTTGCATGCAAAACACTTGTTATGGTTTAGTCTATCAGGGATGCCAACATAAACACCTGAAATACCCCAATATCGTTAACAAATGGCTGTACACGTACCAAGGTGGGTATAATAGCGACGACTCAACAATTACAATGTGACGTAAGCCATTAATTATAACCTAACCTGTGGTTAGGACTTAACAAGCTGTCACTAGTAGATTGTTAGCGGGTTATTTATGAGAATTTAAACGCGGACTCTTGTAGTACAACTCGATGTAGCAATAGAGCGGAGAAAATGCGAGCTTTTGGGATTTTAACGGATGATTGACCACTTCATTTTTGTAATAGGCTTAATAGGGTTTGGAAGAGAGTGATGGTAAACAATCATAAGTTTATATTGAATATGCAAATACAAGTTGTTAAGATGACAAGATTATCATTATCTTAACAAATAACATTTAGCAATTTTATCCTATACAACACTCGGTCAACTAAAGACTTAATAATCTTATTCCCCCAAAAAAAACAAACTAAAATATAAAATACATCAGAATATTAAATGTCGCTATATCTAATTACTAAAGTAATTTTTTTATTTTCAAGCCGTGTATGTTTTTCATATTTGATTAAATACAACGATCTGGTTTTGGCTTTATAAGGATCATTTTTATAATTAGAAAAACATTTTTTTTAACTGAAATAAATTGTATGTGGCTAGAGTTTTTAAGCAGCTGCTGATTGATTTAAGAGTCAAGAAAATTGCGTTTTGTTGGGCCGTAAATATAGCGAATAATATTTATTTTGCTACAATTCATCAACACACTAAAAATACAAAAAAAATGGGTACAAATAAACTCACATTCTAAAACCAATACAAAACGTTATCAACTGACTCTTTCCTTACTCGAAGAGTTCTTTACAACTAGTGGCAAGTTTTGTTCACACAAGTGGCATTGTTTTTTTTTTTTTTTGACAGATAATTATTATTTTCAATTATAGAAATAGTCTCTGGATATCTTAAATTACACTCTATTATATCTGATATATTTTTATTCACTAAAAAACGTTCTGTGTATAAATGTGCTTATTTATTTCTTTTAATATTAGACTAGACTGTATGTACGGCTGATTTCAAAAAAAACTGATACAATTCTTGCTTTTAGCTCTTTGTTCGTGTGCGGAGCCATTTAAAGATTATTATTTTTGCGCGGTTATTTGTTTCTAATCGACAATTCTGACAAGTTTTTTAATTTGACAGTGACGGCGACTGGTGCCCTAGAATACACTGCTCAAATATTTAAAAAACGTGCTTTAAGAGTCGTATCAGTTTTTTTTGAAATTAGCCGTACCTACCTTCAATTCAAGTTTCAAAAATTTAACTTTTTCTACTATAATATAGGTAATTAAACTCTAGAAGTTAATGTTCTAATATAATTTGCATTCTTTATTTTGCTATATGTATTTGCAATTTTTGTATGTATTCTTTTGTACAAGATGATACTACAGTTAAAACAAAGATATATTATGCTTTTGTGGATTATCTTTATTATGCACCATGAAAACCGTTTTTTAGACAGTATGTATACTAGATAAGCAGATATCTAACTGTTTTTTCTTTATTTTATATAATAAATGTTTATTAAAATTAGTTCATTAGCATGCTAAGAGATTTTATTTCATTTACATATGAGATTTTGAAATCGTCAATTTTCATATTATGACTACATTTTTCCTACATTTGCTACAGTTATTCTTAGTACCTAACACTATACATTTTGTCTTTTCATCATTAACTTTCAATTTATTGACTATCAGCCAATTACATAAAATATTTAATTTGCTGTTTATGGTAAAAGTAGCAACATCTTTTAGAATTAAAAGGTTTTTGAAACCAGATTTCTACTTGTTGATTGTCGGTTTAGATGGTCACTGTAAAAATCTTGATTCTGGTGTTCCTTAAGGCGCCGTTTGAGTCCCGATGCTTTTTAAATCTTTAAAAATAATTTAGCTGATTTTTGAATTAGTGATAAAATTTATCTGTTTGCTGATGACACCAGCATCACTTGGAGTCACTAAAGTGTTGGTGACACCAGCATCACTAAACTTGGAGTTTTAAACTAAATAGTCTACACAAATTTGTTTTTTGAAAAATCAAGCTAAATTACTATATCTTCTCACGCATCTGCGATCATATTATTTGAATTGTTAGATTTAACATTTAAAAACATTCGAACAATATGACATAAACATAATAATGCTGCTTTCTGTATTTCTCATTATTGTTATTATTATTATTATTATCAATATATTAATAATTCGGTAAATATCTTAGGTCTTCATATAGAACTAAAATGGTCATTTCATACAGACATACTAATTAATAAATTATCGATGTATTGTTCTTGTGACTTGCTCTTCAGCAAGCCACCATTTCTCTATTTTCTAATAATTTTAATTTTTTAATTTTAAAACTAAAGTATAAAATAAATTTTATTTTGAATATAAGATACATAATGCAAATACAATAATCAAAAATAATTGGATTGCATTCTCCAATTTGCGTGTTTTTGGACCTGAAGCTACATTTCCTAGACAAAAATTCAAAACATCTTTACTAATATGGAGCCCAATAATGTTGCTATAAAAACGTTTCCATCCGAAATTTAAAATTATCAGACTTTTATCTAAATTTGGTAATAATGATTTCCTTAATTGGCTTAGCCTGGCTGAATGGAATTTTGTTAATTTAAATTTTAACACTAACAACAACTTTTTTATGTTTGTCGATACACTTTCATGCCATCCTAGCCAAGCTTTTCACGAATCGAAAACTTTTTGTAGACATTTGATTATTTAAAAAAAAAAATTAAAATGTTTTCAAATAAAGACATAAATCCAGGGCTGCGCCGCTTCACTTCAACGCCCTGGTGCAGATACCTATCAGTTATTATTAGATTTCATAACATTATAGAATCAAAATCTAGTTTAATATATATACATATTTATTAAAGACAGTACCTAGAACAATAAATGTAAATAAACCATATTAAACTGAATAAGATCGAAAAATACACTTACTAAAATATAAAATGCGTAGAGTAAGAGAAAAATAAAAAGAAACAACTAAGTATAGGTAATAGTGACGCGAGTTGTTTTTGTCTATAATGCATAATTCTAGGAAGTTAGTTTTTTTTTACAGATAGGTGCAGTATGACGAAATGAACTTGAAAACACAAAATATGTACTTACAAATAAGGCTGTGGAAATGCCGCCATTTTCCAAAAAACCGCTTAAGCTTGTATCTCCGTAAACGTGCATTTGAAATCTATAATTGTAGATCTTTATTATAGATAATTAAATTTCCTATCTTTTATGTATAATAATTTTTTTTTTTGTATTCATTACTGTTTGCTTGACTTTTTTACCGATATCTTTTCTAACAATTGTTTAAATAATAAATGGTCGATAATCAAACATTCAAATTGATAAATTTTCTACAATTTTTAATTACTGTTTGTTTGACTTTTTTACCGATATCTTTTCTAACAATTGTTTAAATAATAAATGGTCGATAATCAAACTTTCAAATTGATAAATTTTCTACAATTTTTAAATTTAAACTTATTCCTAAAATTAATATTTTCGAAGTTATAACGCGTTCATTGTTGTACTACATAATGATGAAAATTCTATAATGAATATTTAAAAAAATTAAATTATAGTATTTTTTTAATATTATAAATAATTTACGTTCGTTCTTGCAAAATACAGCGATTACTTATTGAAATATTTTCTATTTTAATATCTATACTATTTTCTGAGCTTGCCCATCTGATAATGCTGCTATTTAATCTAGTATTCTTCTAAAATTTTTTGGCGGTTGATGGCTGGCTTCTTTTGCCAGAACCGCCTAGACACAAGATTCTTGAATATAACGCGTTATAACTTCGTAAATATTAATTTTAAGAAAACTAATTTAAAGTTGTAAAAAATGTATCATTTTAAAAGCTTGATAATCGGCAGTTTCCTATTTAAACCATTATTAGAAGAGGTATCAGTAAAAAGTCAATAAACAAACAGTAATAATCTTATAAAGCGTAAACGGTAAGTGATAAAAAAAGCATTTTTAAACAAAAAAAATAGAAAATTTAATTATCTGTAATAAAAGTCCGTTTAATTATAGACCTCAAGTGCACGTTTACGGAGATACAGGCTGAAACGGCTATTTGCAAATTGGCGGCACTTCCACCCGCCTTATTTGTAAGTATTTTCAGTTTTTAAGTTCATTACGTCATACTGCAATCTGCAATCTGAAATTTATTATTCTTTTCAGCAAGTGTTTTGATTTTCTTAGAATCAGCTTAAACGGTGTTGTTACTGCATCAGCAAAATTATATGAAAGTCAGTTAAAATAAAAAGATTTTATTAAATATTTTTTTTGCACCTACTAAGAATTTGGCGCCCCCAGAGCAATGCGCCCGGGTGCAATTCAACCCCTGAACCTCCGCGTTGCGCGGCCCTGCATAAATCATTTGCATATGAGATCTGAAAGAGACTATTGAATGATTTTCTGTGAAAATCCAAGTGTTTACATCAAAGTACAAAATGGCAATACTATGTAGATCGTTATTTGGTTTGTTTTTTTTTTATTAGTTTGTCTTACATGTTACTTTTTTCTACATTACAACTTTAACTTTGTGTTGTATTAATAAAAACAAATGTATGTTTATTCTAGTATCAGTCTAAATTTATCAATCTATCTTTCTATACTAAATACATCAAACATATAGTAAATACAAACGGTGGTTATATTATGAGGCAATAATAACAGACAAAAAAGAAGGATCAAACAGGCATTGTAAGTTCTTGGTTAAGTGCTATTATCAACTAAGTGATAGAAAATAGAAAAAATACCACTACAAAATTGCTTTGGTCACGCAGTTTGATTTTTTGAATATGTTTGAATGAAGCTATAGAAATTGATTTTGCGCTTGTCAATAAAACTAATTATTTTTAATACCGGTCAAGTCTGTAGCTTCATTCCATCGATAAATCAGCGTCCGTTCATTTCCTCGCCGTCCAGCAGGTCAGCATTCCATCTAGTCTAATATTGATATTATTAATAATTCTTCAATTACTCTTTGGTAGTGATTTATCATAACTTGGAGCGACAGCATAACCATTACGTCGTGTGCGTATTATGAGTTTTGCGCAATTCGAGTATAATTAATAACCTGTGGTTTTGAGTTGAATGAGACTAATAGTTATTAAGTATATTGTTAGGCTAATCTTGAAGCTTCAGGGTATTTGGTAGCCTGCTTTATAATAGTTGAATGAGACACTCCAGGGGGCGACACTTACACTGCCTCGCTCACAGACACAGAAAAGATATCATCTAGACGCCTATGGAATTTTTGACGTTTGTATTATGAAAGGAGATGACTGTCCAGCATAATATTAGGCCAGTGGCGGAGTAATCTTTTTTTATTCATTCTTTCTCTACATTCTCAAACCACTTTTTCATAATCAAACAAATTTCAATTATTTTTTCTTTTAAAAGTATCTACCTAATTAGTTTTAAAAAGACTAATTAAACAGTCTTCATCAAACTGTATAATACTGGCAAAAACATATTTAATTGCGTGTTGGTAACAAGATTTCATAATAAATATTCGATTTACATGTTTTCTATTAATTAGAAAATCTATTTGTTTTAACATGCACATTTTTGCTAAGTGTCGCTCTTTTATAAAACGTACACAAACGTATTAGACGTGCTTGTGACGGTACTCGGTACTATTTTTCTGTAGTTTTATAACTTATTTTATGTGATCAGTGCTTAAATTATTCATTATATGTACAACGCTTTGCCAAATTCAAAAAAAGTGACTAAAAATTTGGCCTTTTTCAGAAATGGTTTATTGGTAAGATATAAATAATTTTTTATTTAATTTTTGCAGTTATATATATAGAAAACCTGTTTTTTTAAATTAATTATAGTAGGGTAGTTAAATGATTAAGAGAATACTTATCGTAGTTCTACAACTAATCAAAATGGTCTCACAATAAAAACACTTTGAAAATATTAAGTATTAATTCTTTCAAATAACAGAAATAGAGAAAAATATCAATAATGTTCTAACTTGACGGTGAAGAGTCCGAGAGCTTGTGGCCCAAAGAGAGTCGACCGTAGGTATCTTTATAACTATACTGTCCGACTAGTTTGATGTGCTGTTGGATTTAAAAAAAAATGGATCAATTTGTACAGTTAAATTAAAAGTTGTTTACATGGTTTGTCGTAAACACAAGCGTCAGGTTTAGAAACAAATTAAATAACTGTTTTTTTTTATAAAAACCTGCTTATTGCGCTGCCGCAATCACAATTGGGGCTCATGTTGGTTGACGTTCAATTGTAATATATCTAAAAAAGTCAAAATATTTTTAAAAAAGCAACTGTTTTTGAAGAATTAATTACTTTTTAAAGGTATACAGATAATATAGCTTAAAATATTATGTTTTAAGTACACTTGCTAGTTTGCTACATATTGGTGGCACTGCCTAGCAAACTGTCAACTACTTGACAATAAACAATTGTTTGCAAAATATTTATTAAAACATTTGGTAAAAAACACTACAAGAAATATTGTGAAGCTCTTAGTCTGCGGCCTTAAAGTGCATTTGCATTTGTTGTGTTATGCAAGTTTTTCAGTCCTTGTGACATTTTGACATTAACAACTATTTAGACATAGCTGTCAATGACACATAAACAAAAAAAAAGTATATAACTCAATATCGTTTTATCTAGTTATAGTTTATTTGACAGCCATAGTTGTTAACTTCTAAATTAAAGTGAATTTAAAATTTTTTATGTTTAAGTCCACACTGACCATAAATGTTAAAATTGTCTCAACTTTTCAAGTGTCAACATTCTAAAACTTTCTGTAGATTTAAAATTTATAATTTCTGGTAAATAAAAGTCCAACCTACGTTTCCAAGTTATTTTAATAAAATTGAAATAACAAATATTTTAATAAAATTAAAATAACATGATAATATCTACTTAAGTTTCAATATCCTTAAGAGATCATCATCAGGGCATAACTAAGAGCTGAAAAAAGAAAAAAAGAGTTAAATCTAATGACCAAATAACATAAATTAATGATTTAAATAATAATTTTGAAAAACTTACATGAACTCATAGTTGGCGCCTTATTTCAAATTTATTTAGTCCCAGATAGACCTACCGTTCTGTTAAAAGAATCTATGATAAAAAATGCTTAATTAAGAATATTTTCTTTCAATCAAAATTCTGCGTATGTTATCGATTTGCTTAGACACTGTTCTAAGAAATGCAGCAATGTTTTGCTGTGTGTTTGCAACAGGTACTATAAAATTTCAGTTGAAGTAAGTGGCCTTATTGGCAACATGAATCGAGAACTTTGGAAGTACATTTGGCCTATAAATTATTAGATATAACTGAAACAATAAAATGTTTTTCCAAAGATATTGTATTTTAACGGTAAACATACAAATTATTATTTGGTTAACTTTTCTGGTTGTAAACATAGCCCAAATCTTAGCGACTTTTTAAAAGGACGGTAGGATTTTGAGTTGCTTATAAAAATTTACTAAAAAAAAACAATGCAAAATTTTTTTTTATTTTAGTTATAAGTACCGATCCTTAAATTTAAATGAACTTTTGGCGGAACTTGAAAGTCCGGATGTTATTACTGAATCTCCGGCGGGTATAATAATATTTTCTTCGGAAAACGCTAACGATGATCTGACAGATGAAAATTCTGGAGAAGAAGACAACATTACAATAAATAATCTCCCCGCCTCTCAACTTCGTGCAGAATCAATATTTACTTCTCAGATGAAAACGAAGAAAATGTTGCAATAACTCAACTTTATATGACAAAAGATCGTTATGATAGCGAAGACGAGTTGCCACTTTCAAATTTTTGTAACGCATCATTCAAGGTTTTACAGAAAAAAGCTGCAAAGAAAAATTACAGTTGGACGAAAGAAAAAGATAGTTCAAATGATTTTCCGTAATGGATAAATACCCAATATGTTGTCACCCATTGAACTATTTTTAAAATTTTTCTACTTGTTTATAATTCAAATGTTGGTTGATTACTCAAATCGCTATGCTGTTCACAATAATTGTACGGCTAACATAACTATTTCTGAAATCTATTGTTTTATTGGCATTATGTTGCTAAATGGATATGCAACTACACCACGACGAAAATTATATTGGGAAAATGCCGACGATACAACCAACAAACTTGTTTCTTCAGCTATGTCACGGGATAGGTTTTCAACTGTAATAAAATATTTGCATTGCTGCTACAATTTGAATTTGAATGCAGATGACAAACAAGTTTGCTAAAGTAAGACCTTAACTGAACAAAATAAATAATTTTTTTTTGAAGTTTGCTCTAATAGAAGAATCCAATCAGATGGGGCTATACATTTTGGACAGGAACTACACGTCTTAGATATGTAGTCTGAACAGAACCTTATCAAGGAAAAAACAGCAACGAATCAAAAAAATACGATGTAGGATTAGGTGCTAATGCTGTTTTACAATACACTGGTGTTTTAAATTCTCTTGGCTACAACCTACCGTATCATATATTTTTTGACAATTTTCTCAATTTCGTAGAGCTTCTGATTGAACTGAAAAATCGCAATTTAAAAGCAACAGGTATCATCAGAGAAAATAGTTTGTCTAATTGCCCACTTTCTAACTCCAAAGTTATCAAAAAAACAGCAAGAGGATTTTTTGAATACTTATTAGAAACTGTAAATAGCCTTTTAGTGACAAAATGGAATGATAATAATGTAACTTGTTTTGCAACAAACTTTGCTGCTGTACATCCTCTACATAATGTCAAAAAATGTTCACGAAAAGAAAAAAAATATGTTTCACAGCCTACTTTAGTGAAACTGTACAACCACAACATGGGCAGAGTTGACAGATGCGATCAAAATATTAGTTTATATCGTGCTTCAATCAGAGGAAAAAATGGTATTTTCCAATAATTGCACATTGTATTGAGCTGTCTATTCAAAATGCATGACAATGCCAAAGAATGTAAAAAGGAAAACTTGATCAACTCTCGTTTCGTCAATCTGTGACAAAAACTTCTGTTAAAAACATATAAAAAAGTTGGAACGAAAGGTCCTTCTAAGAGTTCAGCTCACTTACGTGAGCACTCGCGGTATGATCGTCTTGATCATTTGATAATGCACAAAGAAAATCAAACAAAATGTGCAGTTTGTCACAAAAAAACAAATTTCAAAATATAACAAATGTGATGTCACATTGCACCCAAAAAGTAGTTTTTTTGATTATCACACTCCAAATTAATTTTTTTTTATTTTGTTGTTTTGTATTAATTAATTAAACTAATTTTTTAAATAGCAATAGTGTTAAACAGGCTAAGATTTCTAAATAAACATGTTTTCTAAAAAACTATTTTTATTGATATGAAGTAGTTGAAAGTCCTACCGTTCTTTTAAAAGGTCTATCATTTACAAAAAATCTAGACTAGTATTTTAAATTTTTTCTTTTTTTTTATATGCATAAGTGAGCCCTGTGAACACACATTACAGTGTTTTTATTCAATTTAAAAAAAAAAGTTTTAGATCTATCTGAGTTAAATAATGCGGCTTAGATTAATTACTTTAACAAATCTGACAAATGAAAAATGTTGATTTTATTTTAAGGAAAAAAATGGCCAATTTTTGTGAATTTTGCCAATTTCTTACACCACAAAAAATAGTATGTTGTAAAAGATCAATTAGATTGTGAAAAGAGCTCATAAACAGACAGCCATTAGAGATTCATACAGTGGTGGATAATATAATATTTAATTTTAGCGGATATATCACAAGTAGCAGCGAGCAAAATAAATTTATACAAATCTGTTTGGGATTTTATTACATTTCAAATTCTTCAGATCTGACCACTGTGACTATTAACTATTATTTTCATTTACAGCTAATTTCATTTTTTACAAAAAAAGTATGAAGCTGTTAAGTGACCAATATATTTGCCAACAAAAAAATATTAATAGATTTTAAGAGATAAATAAAAATATTTTTCCGGAAATCGTCTTGGAAACAACATTTTCCTGCTTATTTACGCGCAGGAAAGTTGAGTTTTCCGGACTAGTACTGTAAAAACTTTACAAGACGCAAAATAAAAAAGATACTCTAGTAACTATAGTTGCCAACAAAATTGACAAACTTGATTTTTGTCGAATTTGTAAAAAAAATTCTAAAATTTGTAAATTTCGTCTTTTTTTACGATTTCCAAAAAAATTTAATACAAAACACGTCAGTAAAATCTCTTACTTGACTCGGAGCTTTAAAATACTCGGCACAAAGTGCCTCGCATTTTAATTTAGCTCCTCTTCAGTAATGTGACATTTTCCTGACTTTTATGTAAATAACTATTATACTTATAACTAAAGATTATAATATTAATTTTAATATTTTAGTGATTGTGCTTACGATTTTCTAATAATTGTGTTTAAAGCACACTGATTATAAAGGTTTTTTTTTTGTTCAATTATATAAAAGCAAAAAAGTTTTTTTTTTGGGAGTTTAAGATAATATGAGAAAGCCATGCCTAGAAAAAACTTTTTAGATGCTCATTTTCTCCAGTTTATCTAGAATAAAATGAAATATTCTCGGATTGATTAAGAAAATGCTGAGTTGCATTGAATTATTCTATATGGTGTTTTAGAGAAGGTATTACTGAAAATAAATATAAGAAATAACAGCAAAATGACTGCTGAAAATTAATTACTGATGTAAAATGCCTGATTGTTTTCTTTTTGTTGAGAGGTCCAACTTTAGAATGCTGTATCTCAGACAATAAATTTGGAACAAAGAACAAGAAAGAGAGCGTTGAGAGGCAGCGCCTGACCAGACATAGCTCGTTTTTAATTGTTATGGATCAGTAATTAAACAAATAAATTACTAAACGGTCTCTTTGGATGTTATTAATGATCGTACAACAGTTGCCAGCTTCACCAACGTGGTTATTATGTAATTATCAGTTAGTTTTAATCTTGGGTTAAGCAAACCTTTCAAGATTGCCAACAAATTACTCTTCGTACACTCCTCCGAACGCTCACTATCTGGCTACGTTTCTATAAATTATTCACTAATGCCCCACGAATGCACCAAGGAAACGAGCCTTTCACGCGAAACGTTTCCGGTTTTGTGAGAATTTGAATTTGCATTTTAAGAATTGGGTTAAGTCTAAAACTAAACCTTCAAATATATACTATCGGTGATCATAGAACACAAAAATCAGAAAAAATTCAACACAATTTTGTTCATAATTTAGCCAAAAAAAAATTTTTTTTGCTTACCAATAAATGTTTTGCTTTTAATAAGTTGCAACAATAAATTATTTGAATCAATTGGCAGTGACGAATTGGGCTTGTATAGATTGAAATTTCATTACTATCTATAAGAGTCCACATCTGTCATTTGTACCTATGCATTACCATGCAGAAACCTAGTTTCTCAACGTTGGCTTCTGACAAATGTTGCTATTTTTAGCATATTTTAGAAGTAACAAGCACTTAGATAAAAAGCCCAAATGTGTCACTACAAATTTATTTAAATAAGAATCTGTTGCAATTTGTTGAAAAGTTCCAAAAAGAACAAAACATGTTCAAGTCTACAGATCAAGTTTGACTAAATATGTTTTGAACTTATAGCAACAAACTCATCTATAAAAAAAATTTTAACAAATTTTTTCTACAATCGATTGTGTGTGTATCAACAATGTAAATGACATTATGTAAATGTACAATCATTAACCAACTTCAAAAAAAAAAAGTTGATAATTTATAGTTGGTTTTGCTCTTTTGTGTGACTTTTCTAGGTAAATTAGTTCTGATACATCTGTATTTGTTTAAAGGCTAATGTGGTTCTTATAAATGCGTTTTTTGACATACAACTGATTGTAAAAAATGATTTTAATTAACAATTGTCAGTTTATTTATTTGATTAGTTTAAACTAACGGAACAAAAAAAATGGGCTGAATTATTTAAATAAATAACTTTATAATTAATAAAATTATATTGAAGTCAAGTTTTTAATTTGTTACAACTATTGTAAAACAAATTGTTGAGTTTTGAAAAAGCATAAAATAAGTAGCCGAAACAAGTAAAGACAAAATTTTTTCATTTGCTTCTTTTATTTTTGAATTTCTAAAGTAATCAGTATTTGACAAAAAATATAATTATGTATCATTGTTCTCAGGCAGATATTATTAGAAAAAAATGATCAGAATGTCAAAATATTGTATACCTAATGACTCATTTACAAATTTTAAAACAATGAATTGATAAGAAAAAATTTCAATGTTTGCTATAATTTAAAATAATTAGGTACTTATAATCATTAAAAAAATTCAATCAAATCGATTATGGTATCAGTATTATTGTTGCTTTCAAAGGTTTATCCCAATTTTTATACAAAATTACACTATTTTTGAGTTTTAATACAACAGCTTGAATAAACTGTAATCACTATTAAAATAGTTCTTTCACATTGTTTATAATAAAGTAGTAAACATGCTTAAGGTTAGAATTATGGTATTTTTTGACGGTTTCACATGTTGAAAAAACACATTTAGTGTTCTTTTATTAAAAGCAAATTTATCATATTTTAGGTACATCAGATTATCTTAACTCAAAAGATATGTATCTTTAAAACATATTTTAAAGTCTATTCTGAGACACTATTAAGTTGAACTTTCGACGCACCCACACAAATTCCCTTGATCCATCTCATCTTCTTCAAAGCCTATCTCTTGTCCATATACCTACCTTATTTATAATTCTCCTGCCACATTGCATCCTGATGAAGATGTCTACGGAGAGCAGGTTACCATAGCGACAGCTGTTTAAAACTCAGCAGGCGTTCGTTATGTCGGCCTCCTGCTGTCTGCGCCGGACCGGCTCAACTTAGCACCTGGACGCCTGCGCCGTCTATGTTAAGAGCCCCAAATACTCCAAGTCCGGATGAGAGAAAAAACTCATTTACTCATAAATATCCCATTGTAATTTATGTTAAAGTCATGAGAACACTACAATTTACACTTAGAACTCTTCTGGGCTGATTTTATTGCTCATAACCAAGCGCTGCAGGACTTGATTTCTTCACCACAGAGGTTTTCTGTCTTGTTTGTGTTGATCAAATGTGTAGTGAAGAAGAAAGATAGGTTGTTTTGATAAATGAAGTGAGATGTGGGGTTCGAAATGGCTGTGGAAGAACTGATTTACACGGACTTCTATTGTGTGTTATGGAGTTTAATGCTATTTGACACTCAATTTAAATATTTACATTCGTGGATGCTGCCTCGCCTTATTATCTGGATGTTTTATTGTTTTCTGAATCTGCTAAAAATAAGTATTTTGAATAAAGTTTCTATCAAATTGTATTGCAGCATATACTATTTAATATATCAATTATAAATCAAATAAGCATTGTTTTGCCACTTTAAAAAATTGTCTAAATACATAAATAACGTATACACACACAATAAAACAAATAATAAGTAAAAAAAATTAGTAATGCTTTAGAATACAAAAACAGTATGAAAAGCAAACAAAACTATTATTAGTTATTAAAACATAAGATGCCTACTATTAAAAAAATTAAGATCAAACAAAAACCAACCACAAAAAAAAATTCGAAAAAAAAGCTACAGAACACAATATCAGAAAAAAAAATAGACATAAAAGTAAGAAAAATAGTAAAAAACAAAGTAAAGAAAGCAAACAAAAGTAAAACTATTAAATTGAAGTTTTATAAATCTGATGGCGAGTGTAGAAAATATGTAAAAAAACAAATGTAAACTGAGAGCAAACAGGAGACGCCTAGACTAGAAAAAGTTTGTTAAAGCTAAATAAATGTGTGTTTATTGAGTCAGCTTTTATTTACTTTAAGGTGTGATAATAATAATAACTTTCTAGCTACAACAAGACAGTTGTGCTAGCTTATATAAGCTGCTTGTTCCTTAATCATTTATTAAGAAGGAACTTAGTAGCTACCAAGCCCAGAATGAAGACGATATTTTTTTATTAGAACAAGAAAGTGAATTATAACATTCCAAATTGCACAAGTCCACAATTTTTTAATGATATTTCTGTTACAAACATTAATTTGTGAACAAACAAGTAGGCTCTTGAAGTTACATTTTGTATTTTATAAAAGCCATCATTGTTGACTAGCACGACTACTAAGATTGTTCTTGCATCTTGTCTTCTACAATCTACTGCGTCTACAATTCTCACTCTGTTGTGATATCATCAGAGCAAAAATTGAAACATTTTAATTAACTGTAATTGTTTATTTAAAAATTTTAATTAAAAAAAAGCGTCTTATGCAAGATTAATTGGTTGATTTTTCAGCTAGACTTATGGCTTGTCTAGCCTGTTTAGTATTCTATTTTGTACAGTGCTGTAATTGTCAAGATTTGTATTGTCAATGTAAAATGTGTCTACAAGAATCTAAAACAAGCCATTTACCAAGTATCGGTTTAGATTACAAATAGAACTAGCGTGTGTGGATAGAAACTCGAAAAGCTTAAATTTATGCCAATCCGAACAAGCCTCAGGTAACCCAACACCTAATCAATTCCTCCTTTGCTATGACCCTTCTTCAACAATTGAATTTCTTTTCAGAGCGCCTACTGTTAGTTCAAAACAACAAAACATCTCTCAAATCTCTCAATCAATGTATCATCAATCATTAAAAGAAATCAGTGATGAACTTGATTATTTTGCGTCGCAGCAGTGTATCTACCAACATACTTAGGATGGTTCACAAGAGAATGAATTTTTTATTGTTCTTATCTAAACGAAACAGAAACTAAATTGTCATTTAATAAGACGCAGCATGACGCAACTGAAAATATAAGCTCAATTGTAAGAAAACACTTTATCAAATGAAAATAAATTCCCCGTTTAACATCATATCAAAGATATAAATCAACAAATTTCAATGATCTAAACAAAAATTTGAAAAAAAAAACAATGTTACAATAAAGTGTAACATGCTTAAAATAAAAAAACCAGACACATTCTATGCAAACATGTGCTACAATAAACCATTTTGGCAATGAAAAAATAATTTGCAGGAGAATAAAATATTGTATTTATATTTGTGAATATAAGAATAGTGCCAAGTCGCATATAACTGTAATAAAAGAGGGAAAAAACAAATTATTTAGACCAACGCCGTAGTGCAATAGAGGTTTAAAACATAGTGACAATTTTGACTAAATAATCTATATATTTTTTTTGATAGAGCTGGCAGATGTGACGTAAATGAGCAAAAAGAAGACATTGCTGAGACATGTTGCATACTAAGAATACTATTTAGGCAAACTAATGAAGCAAAAACAATTTTTTCAAATTATATAAGTTTGATAGGTTTTTAATACCGAGAGCAGAAAACTGCAAGTCAATTTTCACAAACATTTTCCACTATTTTTGAAAACCAAAGCGATGCCAGACACAGAAATTTCATTAGCATAAACTATTTGTTAAAAAAAATTACTTAACAAGACCATAGACTAAGTCCCAAAATATCAAAAGAAAAGAGTATCGCCATAGACCACTTGTAAAACTTATACGCTAAGAAATCAAAAAGCCTAATTTTATTTGTCTCCAAGGTATTCTACAAAAAATCAACCAATAAAATAGTTTAAAAAAGCTAACGGGCATAAGATTTCAAACCGTCGAAGTCTACCAAACAAAAAATGTAACTATACAATGCAAAAACACTAACTAATCGTCAAAATAGTTAGGCTCATACTTTAATAATAATGGAATGAGTAACGTAAAACGTTGAACATTTGTGTCAAAACCAATTTTGTTAATAACCAAATACTGTAAAACTCGTTCGATTTTTTTTTCATTTTAGTGTATATTTTTGCCTATTTTTTGTATTATCTATTTTAATAGATAATACATAAGTATAATTTTTTTGGAGAAGTAAATTATAATAAAAATAGAAGTAAAATAGAGCAAGTCATCTCTTCTAGTATGTACGTTAAGCCATAAAATTTAAATTTCAGCGTGGTTAATAAAAAAGTTTACAAACACTATTTAAATATTCAAATGCTTAGTAACCAACACGTTTATCTTAGATTACATTATATCAAACCAATCTTGGATAAAATTTCAATAAAATAATGATATGGTAAAGTGTTTATTATGTAAAAAGCACCAAAGTTATTTGAAATTTAATGTAATCATTCGTAACAACGGTATTTTAACGTCATACGTTTCCGGATAGTCACAAGAAGTGTGAATAATAAAGTTATTTACAAGAATTTTTGACTTTGAATTTGATTATAAATATGTCCAGATTGTAGATAGTAGGCATAGTAATCAGTGGAAGGTAAATTGTCATCACTGACACCTTATTTGGTCATCATTTACACTCGTTGAACAGAATGTTGGCGTTTCTATAAATAATATTGTAGTTCAGACCTGAGTGGAACTTGTTTGAATGTTTTTCACATTAGTAACAAAAATTAAGTTTTTAGTGCTTATTTTGTTAATTATTAAAGCTACATTTTTTAAAACATCTTATGATATTTATTTTTTTAATCTAAAATTAATTCATACTCTTAGATCTTTGTCTGTACAGTTTTATTTGTTGTATTATTATCTAGTATTTTCACTGCGCTTGCAAGACCATTTTTTATAAGTTTCTAGTACTTTTTGTATATTTTTATACAATTTTTAGCTTTCTCTGTAATTTTTTATTATTGTTATTTTTTTTTCAACATTATTCTGCAATTAGAAGCTAATATTTTACTTTTTTTACAGCAAATAATTTTTAAATTTGCGGAGCTGGGCATTACCGTGCAGACTTAAATTATTACTCTACAACAAAAGTTATATCGCTTTTAATTAGAGGAATAGTCCATCAGTTATAACTACTTGAAAGTAGAGTAAACTGAGCTCAATCGGCTGATTAACATTCCTTTATTTCATAAAAATAATATGAAACAACGGTGAAAGTATAGTACATTATTAAAAAAAATAATTAAAAAATATTTAATCTCAACTGATTAATAGTTGTTGATTGATCATTAAATAAGCAATTTATTATTTTTGCGATTGAACAGACATGAAATCGTGAGCACAAATTGAAAAAAGGCAAAAGTAATTCTATTGATGAATGATATTAACTTCAATTTTCAAAAGCTATTAAACAGTATTGTAATTTGTATTTAATATTCTTCTTTTGTACTCTTTGTACAGCGTGGCATTTGAATAAAATTGCAATATCATGTCAATTGTGATTATTTCACTTGATAAATAATGCAGAATATCCCATAAGTTAATTTAATTTCTGTGTAATTGTTTTTGTAAGCAATAAATAATGAATTTACATTATCGAAGAGAAATATCATATTCAGATACTTTGTGAAAGTAAGCTTTGCATCAAAATTAATAATTTTATTTTTAATATAGCAATTTAACAATTACTTTTGCTTTCAAAGTCAGAAGGTATTGAAAAAGCTGTAATGTTTTGTAAAATTTGGTTTTTAACAGATTATTTTTTTTAGTCAAAACGTTAGCAGAACAGAAAAAAATAAGCACTGTAACTTGACGTGCAAATCGCGCTGCAAAAACTTATCATGTTGCTGTTTGAGTTTAATGTGCTAAATAAAAGACTGGTGTAAAAAAAATTAGTGCTATAGTCAATCAATTTGCCAAATATTTTGTGTTTCAGCAATTTTAACTATTTAACAAAATTTTAATAATTATAAACGTGTTCAGCGGATATTTTCGGTTTATAATTGTATTAAACCAAAGTAAAACAATAATTCCAAAATCACGCTAGCGGTGACACAAAACACAACACATGATTGTTAACAATGTTATTTAGTGAAATAACAACAATATTAAGATAAAATTTAAATACATAAATAATTAAATCAAATAATAGATTTTTATCAAAATAACAATAAATTCATCAAAATAGCAGTTTTTTTAAATTCTGTTTTTTTTTGTTAATACACAATGTTATGAGAAACAGATAATATTTCACATGTGAGTGCAGTTTCCGCTAGCCAGTATGAAAAATGTTTTTTTTGCTTCCGGCAGATAACGCAATTGCTGATACACGGCGGACAGTTAAAAAAACTGTTTTCTGCAATTGCTTGTATTGACGCAAATCATGTATATTGTGTCAAAATTTCAGCTCAATCGGTGCAAAATTTTTGAGCTCTCAAAACGTACAAATAAATTGTTTAATTAGAAAACAAAAAGATCTTGTTATGTTTATAAAATGATTAAAACATATTGTCAAAATAAAAACATTTCTTTGTGAATTTTTTAAAAGTTTTAGAACTTCAGAGAGTTACAATTTCTAGATAGTGTTACTACCTTTAGAGAGTTACTATTTTTAGATTGTAACTCTGTGACCATTGCTTGTGAATATGACAATAGAACAAGAATAATTGTCCTAATTTCATTAATCGGTTTTTTTCACAGAATGCTACCTACTTAATAACTTCGGTCTAGAAGACGTTATTGAAAAGAAAATAATAGAAAATACGTCATACTTTATGCTTGCAGATTATAATTATGTGCAATAACATTCGATGCTGTTTTTTGCTAAAGTGATATCTTTTTGTTACCTATTTGGCAACCCTCTTGTTGCTCATTACAATAAGTTAAAGAAAAGATTTTAAAAGAGTCTCATGTGGTGCGGCAAGCTCGTTAAACATGGCTATTTTGAAATATGTACCGCAATAAATCTTGAAATTTTACGACGACATGTAGTGTAAACACGTTAAATGTTAATTCCAAATTCAAATTACTGATACTCTGTAACAAAGAGCTTTTGCTTTAATTCAATTTTCTAATATTTTACGCTATAATCGCTTTGAAATGCTTAAACTTCAATAGGTAGGTATATACGATACACTCATGTCTTACATTATTATTTAAACATGTAAGTAATAACATTTCAAACTGCTGTTAAATAACATTTTTGTTGAACTAAATTTTTTCTATCCAACGGTTTACAAAAATTTTGGTTAATGGCTTTCCAGCATATGGTATACTTTGTTCTTGTTTCTAGATGTTGCAGAACTTTAATAACCAATATTAAAACTTATAATTTAAAAATAATTTGCCTGTCATTTGATCTTAGTCTCGGTTTCAAGTGACAAACATGAACTTTATAAGCGTTGTCTTTCATGTAAATTTATGTAAACTCTTAATTATATTCTAAAAAGTTCTTTATTAGTAGTTTACAATAATTTAGTTTGTATGTGAAGCAATTTATTAATTTACATTAAAAAGTGCTTTTAATACGTTTATTTAGTTTTGTATATATATATAATCTATTTGTTTTTAATTCTGAATCAGTTCAGAATTGCAATGCAGAAATGCACTTGCAATTTTTTTATTCGTTTCTTGAAAAAGCGATTAAATAACTTGTCATTTTGTAAAGTTTAATGTAGATCTTAAAATGCTGTCTTTCGTCCACATTGAAGAAACCGCAAATCTTTTTTTGACGTTGAAGAAGTAACTCAATAGCTCTTCACTTACCCCACAAACATCGTTTTCTGTTTCCAGTTATTAAACTCACTCAATTCTTTGCAATAAGCGTCTCTGAATTTGGATTTCTTGGGTAGCAAACTCGATGTGACTTTTTCAACATCTTTTGCAATTTTTTCAGGAAGAAATCGTACACTACATGATCTTTATAAGCGGTTTCTTCCATGTAAATTTATGTAAACTTTCAATTATATTCTAAATAGTTCTATTTATATGTAAGTATTTTACAATAATTTGGTATGTATGTAAAGCAATTTATTAATTTACATTAAAAAAACTCTTAATACTTTTATTTAGTTTTGTAGATATATATATATATATATAAATATATATATATATATATATATATATCTACAAGAGAATATATATATTATATATATATATATTCTCTTTGTTTTCAGTTCTGAATCGGTTCAGAAGAGCAAGCAAATACATATGCTCTCTTTCAAGAACTTTTGATGATTTCATGCACTCGTAATTTTTTGAATCGTTTCTTAAAAAAGCAATTACATAACTTGCCATATTGTAAAATATCTGTATTTTTGCAAAGTTTAATGTAATAATAATAATAATAATGCACTTTATTGTCATTTAAAATTGTACAATAAATTTTGTAGACAAAGTATAAAATCCAAAAAGGAAAAAACATAGAATTTACGACATGTAAATTACATAGAGTCAAGAACAAAAAACAAGAAACAAGAAACAAAATAAAATAAAATAAAATAAATATATATATATATTCACATTTATAATTATATACATACCTTAATATATAACTACATATAGAAATTTTATAAAGTCATAAATAACCATATATAATCAATTAAATATGTTTGTGCAATGTGCATTGCCCAGATCTGTCTACATCTTAAAAATCATTTTAGATAAAAGTCATTTACAGAATAAAACGGTTTGTCAAGTAGATACATTTTAACTGATTTCCGAAACATGGAATATGATGGTTTTAATTTAAGCTGAGAGGGAAGATGATTATATAACTTATTTGCATTATAAATGATAGAGTTTTTGGTAAGTTCTGAGTGAGAATGAGGATCTTAATATGCTGTCTTTCGTCCACATTGAAGAAACCGCAAATCTTTTATTGACGTTTCTTGTTTCCAGTTATCAAACTTACTCAATTCTTGGTAATAAGCGTCTCAGGATTTGAATTTCTTGTGTCGAAAACTCGATGTGACTTTTTCAACATCTTTCGCAATTTCTTCAGGAAGACATCGTACACTACATAAACTTTCTAAGCGTTGTCTTTCATGTAAATTTATGTAAACTTTCAATTATATTCTAAAAAGTTCTTTATTAGTAGTTTACAATAATTTAGTTTGTATGTGAGGCAATTTATTAATTTACATTAAAAAGTGCTTTTAATACTTTTATTTAGTTTTGTAGATATATAAATAATCTCATTGTTTACAATTTTGAATCGGTTCAGAAGAGCAAGCAAATACATATGCTCTCTTTCAAAAACTTTTCATTTTATGGACTTGTAATTTTTCGATTCGTTTTTTAAAAAAGCGATTAAATAACTTGTCATATTGTAAAATATCTGTATTCTTGTAAAGTCAATCTTTAACATGCTGTTTTTCGTCCACATTGAAGGAACCGCAAATCTTTTTTTGACGTTGAATAAGTAACCCAACAGCTCTTAACTTACCCCACAAATATCGTTTTCCTGTTTCCAGTTATTAAACTCACTCAATTCTTTGCAATAAGCGTCTCTGAATTTGGATTTCTTGGGTAGCAAACTCGATGTGACTTTTTCAACATCTTTCTACATAAACTTTATAAGCGTTGTCTTTCATGTAAGTTTATGTAAACTTTCAATTATATTCTAAATAGTTCTTTATCATCCGATAGGTAAGTATTTTACAATAATTTGGTTTGTATGTGAAGCAATTTATTAATTTACATTGAAAAGAGCTTTCAATACTTTTACTTAGTTTTGTATAAATATAAATAATCTCTTTGTTTTCAATTCTGAATCGGTTTAATAGCAAGCGAATACATATTTATTACATGTTCTACACATTGTAAACGTTCTTATCGCATCAAATTGGGAATCGATATTCAAACCACAAATATATTATTCCTTATACATCATAATCAAGTTGTATTTTCCAATATGGAATAGGTTCGATGGTGGCAACAATGACTGTAGAATGAACTAAACGGATTTCAAAAATTAATTTCTGGAGTTTCAGGTGCCGCATGCGACGTAGGTTGTACTGATAAATAGCTGAGATAAGAACCAAGGCACAATATGCTCGAATAAAATATTACGCGAGCTTTGTGAGATATGTGGAAGAGATTAAGGTTGGATGTGGGATATAGTTGTCACGGACAGCAGAGACCTCTGTCAGATATTTACATTTATTTAATCATATTTAACTGCCTATTATAAATAGGATAGGGTGCTACATCTCACTAAGTAGCAGAAGCATCATAGGTAAAAGAAAAAAAAAGTTTTTAGAGTCTAAATTCTAGAATATTTATCAAATATGGTTAACTGCTTTATTCTATTAGTAGTTATTTTATTGGACAGTGGTTATTTGTCTTGCAAGGCAATCTAGCGGTAGTAAATGAGAAACATTTAAGAACTTGAAAGATCGAGTGATTACACTGACAAATGTCCAAATTTCGTAAATTGTTCCCTTGACATGTTAATTGTCCTCTCGCTTCTTCCACTTAAAATAAATCTGAGTAATTTTTAATATAGTCACTAGCACAAGAGATGGCCATTGTACCTGTCACTGTGCAGCCAGTTTAAATACGACCTCAGCGATACAATCTCGTCGTTTGTGCTATGTTCCGTTTCTGCTTACAGATTATAACTTGTCGCAACAACTTATTCATATCTTTATAAACTTCTTTATAAAGTCTTCTTTAAAAGAGAAAGGACTTGAGGAAGCTTGAACGGTTTATTACTGTTTTAACAGTTAACTAATTGTCTTAGAATTACCACTTAAACTTTATTTCAATTGTCAAAATAATAATGTGCCATGTTTTACATAAACAATTTACAGAACATGTTAAATATTGCTGGCTTTGAACTACTTGCAAATTATTTCTATCTTGAAAAAAATCTTCAAATTTGCATATAAACTGCTGGATTACTCTCCATAAATTTATTAAATTACTAAGATATAAAAATGTTGCCACTTTAAAAAAGCTTTGACTTAAAAAAATTAATTAATCAACATTTTTTTGGTAAAACAGGTCAGTATTTTTTGTTTATTTAAGAAATTGGTAAATATTAAATTTGTTCGCTGTTACTTCAAAAACAATTTCAAGTTTGTTCCTTACAAAAAGCATTGTGGCATACCTACTGGTCGGCACCAGCGTTTTAGCTAAATAATCAGCCAAAAAATTTATGCTGTTTTTTTAATGTAGCTGTTTGAACCTGATAGAAGTTCCTTCTACAATATTTGCCTATTTAACAACCCTTGTATATGTCAAAATATGAAGCGTTTCTTATCAAAATAGACCCTTTTGAGTACTCTTCTATTACCATAGATAAATGCATACCATGAAAAATGAAATAACAGGTAATCAAGTAGCTCTACCAAAGGTGAAATACATTTAAGTAAGGCATTTTTCGTTGAAAAATTTCTGCACACTATAAAAACAGTGGATACCAGTCACTGTTTCGGAAATCGACAACCGTGGCACAAGCGTATGTCGAAGAGTCAAATTGAAGCAAAATAGACATTGCTAAGAAGATACTAGTAGTGGAAATTCGGAAACAGAAGGTAATGTTATTGTGAATACATACTGAGAAGCCAAAATCGAATAAATGTGGAAGTGACAAAAATTTTATACATAAAAAATAATTTTATATATATAAAAAAATTACATCTTTTGATATAAATGTTAACCTTAATCTTAACAAATGATTTCATCTGAGATTCCTGTTAACTGTAATTTTATCTATTGTATTTTAAATTGTTTTCTGTAGACTGTTAAATTATATAAAAACAGTTGTATTATTGATTCATAAAACCACTCGTGCTTTATAGACCCCACAATTCAATCAAAAACATCATTTTTATAAGGTCATAATCCAGAAGTGTAAGATAAAACAATTAATTAAATTATGTAATTGAATTTAATTTTTATTCTATTTGGGCTAAATTAAAATTTTTCACATGTTATGTTTTCTGTAATTTGGTTTCTCTCAACCTCTTAGAAAAAAATAAAGTATTATTATTATTATGTTTAACTTTTTCTGTTTCGGAGGCACAGCAATTTTGCTAGACTCAAAAATCATTACGGTCTTTGACACCACTTACAATGATGATAACCATATTATTGTCTCAATTATATAAAACTTCTTGGAAAAGAAGCTTTCAGTTTTCAATTAATTTAAAAACCAATAAAATTAAAAGCAAAAAACACATTATTATGTTCAACCCTCTCTTTCCCGGAGACACAGCAATTTTGTTGGATTCAAAAATCATTACGGTCTTTGACAAGTAATGATAATGATGACAAAATTACTTTTTCAATAATACACAAATTTTTGAAAACATGTTTTTAGTTTTAAATTAGTTTAAAAATCAATTTTAGTATTAAATACAAACAAAAACTACAAATTGTGTTTTAAGCCAAAGAGAAAACATAAGATTGTTTTTTGGAAATCCAATCTAAACTACTATCTCCCCACACATCTGCGATCATATTATTTGAATTGTTAGATTTAACATTTAAAAACATTCAAACAATATGGCATGAACATAATAATGCTGCATTCCGTTTTTCCGCAAAAATTTTTAAATTCAAATCTAAAATTTTGATATTTTTACTTATTGATATTAGTACAACACTCATGTTTAAAATAACTAAAGATAAGATTTTTACCATTTTTAAATGCCAAAGAAACCTAATGACCACTGAAAGCAGCGAATATTTAGCCATTTTTGTATTAAAAATATAAAAAATTAAAACAAGATTTATGTCATAGGTTTATTTAAATCCCTTTCTCATCATCGCGCAGTTGATAGTATGTTGAGACGATCTCTTAATTTACTTTTCAACACAATTGTTTGATTTTCCCAAATTTTCTTGATTTTTTTTTGACGTATGTCAAAATAATCTTATTTTAATAAATTATCTAGAACATAATAGATTAATCATAAAAATCACACTTTCTACAGATAGAAAAAGTAGTTATAGTCTTCCGGGGAACCAGCTCAAGTAAAAACTATTGAAAAGTTTTGAGAAATTGACCCTTTTGTGGAGCACTTGTTATTGTTGATATTATTATTATTGATGTCGAAAACCCACAACTTTAATCGTTATTAATGTTATTGTCTCACGTTCGACGTTTGATCCAAAATTATACTGGATGATTTGTGGGCAAAACCGACAACAGAAGAATTATATTGTGGTAAATTTGGTAAATTATAAGGTTATTGTTGTGGGTAAAGATAAAGTGAAAGTACAGTTTTGCCAAGCACACCTTCTTTGAAACTCGACCAACCATTTTGCGAGTCATAAGATGAAATAATAACTCCACAAAAATCTAAATTGGCGTTTAGCTATCTTTTGCCTAATTATATATCATTCAAAGAGCATTTTCTGTCTGAGAATTCAAAAATTACAGTACTTGAAACAGCAGTCCTGTCATAATTTGTCATAAAATCTTTGTTTCATTTGCCGTCTGTAGGTGCATTTGCAATTTCATTGCACAATTTCTGTATTGAATTATAACTTAACTACCTAATTGCTCTAGAAGCAGTCAACCAAACTAAGGAGAAAACTCCACTGACATTTTAATTGCCGATTTGAGTGGCGGCAATTTCAAATCGTGAAAGTATTCAATTTCTGTTATAATTACAATAGACTAAGACGGAACATGTCCGTAAATCCGGCAAGCCCATATCATTTAATTCGCAACGGTATTTAACCTTTGATGGTAACGATCTCGCTGGACAATAATGGAAGTTGAAATACAGGTTATCAAACATTTGCACATAGTTTGTGTCAATTGTCAGAAACAAACGACTACGCGTGTTTATCTGATTAAGGATGGCTGGCCATGCTTTATTCATTAACAAGAGCAACGTCACGGCTAATTTCATTTTAATTGAGTTATTAATTACTTAACGCTTAATTGAAATTTGAAATTGCTTTTGAGGCTATAATATAGCAGTGGGAAACTCTCGCCTATTTGTAATTGTTGCCAATTTCACCGGTGGTGCGGAAAATCGCCGCCTCTACCTTATTAGGTTATCATATAAATTTCTATTTTATATCACAATGTTTTCTTCCATAAAAATCCCACTATAACAAATCAACGCCAGTATGCCTGCAATCCCACCAGCTTCTCTACTTTAATGTCTTCTAATTTAAACAATTGAACCACTTTTCAAAATACTCTCGGCTCAAAATAAATGCACATCATAAGAAATCATTTGTTGACATTTAATCTTGCTACATACGACGTAATTATTTTTTGACAGTTATTTATACCAACTTTGAAAAAAAAACTAAAAAAAAGAACACTTTTGCTTTAATAGATACCTATCAAAGACCACACTAAAAATTAAAAAAACTAATAAAAGCTTTAAATAAATAAACAAACTTTATACTAAATACAGAAATTTATATTTAGTGTTTTTGTAGCTTTTATGACATACAGTTTGAATACCCAATCAATAAAAAATATGCAGATTCAAGTCTCTGACCATATTTTGCTTACAAGTTAACATGTTATTAATACCTGCACTTGTAAAAAAATGTGTTGTAAAGTGTAAAACTAATAGTATTAAATTTCTATAAAAACAATAAATTAAAGAAAAAAAAGTCTATTGTAATAATTTGCTCAAATTTCAGTCACAAATTACATTTTTTCTTATCGTTATCTTGATTCAGAATCTCGCTTGTTTTATGTTCTGCGATTGTTTTGGTAGCGTTGTAATATTTCGAGTTGGCCCCCTGTGGTCTACTGTGAAGTGATAATATAGTTTTTACGGCTTAGCAAGACATTTTAAGGGAGTGGCCATTAAATTATTTAATTCGGATTTAATCGAAACTTTACATCAATAAAAAACGCATAAATAGCGTTGATATATCGTCCAGCATCTATCGATAATACAGATTTGGATCTATGTAAATACCATAAATATTCGATGTTATGGCTGAATTGTTTTGAAGCTTTGAAGAAAACGTTCCCAGGCAATATTCAAATTAGACAATAAATTTATTGTTAATAAGCGTCACGTTTTTATGGTATTAAACGACGATATTTCTCGCCCCCGGGCCGTTATTTCCAACTATTAACGACTAATTTAGTCAACATGTGCAAGTTTATTTACACAAAAATTAACTATGGCTGAATTTGTGTAATAAATTGATATTTTATATAGTTTACGGCTTAATTAAAGGATTATGCAAACAGGCTCTGGCCTGGATGCTACTATAAACTAGAACTCTTTACGGCGTCGAATATTATATTTTGTTTTTTATGATACATGCAAAAAAGACTTAACTTCAAAAGCTTTATCGAGATAATTTAATGCATATACACTATTTCTACATCTTAAAATTGTTATAATTAGCAAATTAGCAACTATAAACTGCATTAAATCTAGTATTCAAACATAGAAGTTTCTAAGAGACGTTTATTTCTAGTAAGTTTATTACTATAAAACCAGTGAGTAATAAGATAGGTTGGTAGCACTTTGTAATGCTTTTTATTTTATGTGGTAGTCTCAATAATTTGTAAGAGTGACAAGCGTGATAGGTCGCTCAGTGGTCAGGTGCCTGAAGATAGTGCTTCCAGAGCTTGACCGAATGAGTGGCGTGGATTTAAGTTCCACTCAAAATGGTTTTGTGCTTATAAGTCACAATATCCCAGTTAATCTTAACCTCTTAGCTGACGTGATAATTTTTTTGATATTTACACAAAAGTAGCTCTATTATTTAAAAGTTGTATTTGGTAGTCATGCTTCTTGTTGTAAGCCTTCTAGATTCTTGTGCTCGAAAATTTAAGAAAATAGAGAGTATAAAGTTGTTTTTTAATTATGAATAATGACTAACCAGTTATTTAAAAAGTGTTGCCAGTTGAAGAAAATTAAATCTATATCTATGCAAATGTATAATGTATTTTTTTCATTTTCTATAGTATTGTATCTATAAATCGTTAATTTTTTTTTTTTGACTGGCTATCCTATCCAAGGTTTTTTTTTATGTGTGACATTATGAGAGCAGTTATTGTGCTATACAAAACTGAAAATTACCATAATTTCTCTTCTTTTTTTGTCTCTGTCGATAAATAATGATTTCATTTGGACCATCAGTTTCATAGACAGTTATAATTAATGGCGATAAATTGAGCGTCTCGGCAGTGTGAAAAACAAATAAAAATCGTGACTTGCAGATCCTCTTCAACGAAATAGAAAAGCAATAAACCCCACGTCCATCAAATTGATTCGTATCGACACAAATACAGAGAATTAACGCCGAAAACCTAGACATTATCTTTCACTTTATGCCAATAATCACCGTCAAAACAACTCCTATTTTTAATATAATTTTTTAAATAGACACTACTTTGGTCTGGATTCGAGTGAGTGAAATCTCTATTATCCCGGACGAGGTGTTATTTAGATTTTGATCTCGATTGGAAGATTATTGTATTCATAGTGTTCAGTGGGTTTATATCGAGATAATTAAGATTGGGCTTGAGATTTTTTCCTTATCACAACAACGATTAAACAAACTTCTTTCTTTGAACTCGTTGGCGTTGTTGTTGCATATTATTGTTATTTGAAAGGAGATCGTATCGCGAGCTGAATAAATCGCCACGGAAACGATACGAGACGCTTGATTTAATGCAACAATTAGTCATTTGCTAGGGATGGGCTGGATTTAGATATAGTGAAAATAACATTAAAGCAAGCGTTTTGTACGCTCTTCTACAAATATGTGAAATACAAAATCATAAATAATTCCTAAACTGTAAAAGAAAGCCAAATGCACTAGATCTTCATTTGTTAGACAGACCTACAATATCTTGATATATGACTAATCTGGACAGAAAATTAGCTGAGCTCGTCTAAATTAGAAAGACATAACCACAGTTGTTTTAATATTTTACAAAAAGTCTTGATTATTTAAACTTAAATATAGTAAAAACAAAGTAAAGACAGCTACATTTAAATAAAAAATATCTCTTCTAAAAAGCTCGGAACAGAAAGTGTACTCCGAATACAGTTCCTCGTTGAATAGCTAATAAGATTTTTTGGAAAAGAAATTGCCTGTCTTGCAAATTAGTTTCCATCCAAAAACATTTAAAAAAAATTTTGACTTTACGCACCAAAGATCCAGTGTTTCAAAAACCAGAGCTTTGAAAACATATTTTGCAATAGAACGCAAACATTCTATTTGTTAATACATATATACATATATTATATATACCAGGTGTAGAATTTTGTTCTGAGGCATCAGGTTTAACGTGTAAAATTAAGAAAACTAATTTATTTGCGCTGATTTGGCACCAAGTGACTTTTTTGTGACAACATGTTAAAGATACGATAGTGGAAAAACTTCCAATAGTGAAAATTTTAAATACAGTTATAATTTAGTTTTAGTTGGCAAATTAGTGATGCATGGTAAATTAAATGGCTAATTTATTAAACCATACTAGAAAACAATAATTAATAGGACATTTTTACCAGTCCGACCAATACAAATTTTATTGTAATCCCTACCATTAATATCTCTTTGATCTTGTTAGAACGCAACCTTTTTCAGGTAACTTAATTAACCCTATCAAGTCATCAGCTAAAAACGAAAACACACCGCAAAGCGTAGATTAAGAAAATCTCTTAATTATAATGAATTCAAATAAGCTTTTCAAGCGGGATTACGAAGCTATAAAGCCAACAACTTCTTCGGCAAACTTTTTGTGCATTTGTGGGAATGAGCTGGAACGTAGTGGATTAACTTGTCTCTCCTTTTTTTGTCTGTGATGTGGTATTTAGATGCGTGATTTATGACAGTGTTTAGCATTTTCTTTGTAGTCTTAAACACCTCAATAAATTTGGATTATGGGGCGGTTTTTCAAACATTTTAATGCGACATAATACTTGGCTTGAATAACAGTGACGACAAAAAAATTGTTTTTACAAAAATTTTATTAGAAATAAATAATGATTTCATTTATTATCAGCAATCACCAGATTTTTTATTAAAAATTAGAATCTAGAAAACATCAAGAAATTATATGATTAGACTGAAACCAATGAGACGCCGTATGTGTCAAAATTAAAGTTATTTCATACGAAACAAAAATCATATAATAATAGTTTTACGCACAATATATATGTTTTTTAAGTGTAATATATCACAGCTGTTACACAAATGTGGCAACGCTGCCAGTAGGTCTATTGGCATTTGCTAGTTCAAGTTTCTAGTGTGTTTATTTTTCTGGTAGCAATACTTTGGTTTTAATCTTCAAATAAGTGAACCTGTTTGCGGTTGTATTTTGTTTTTGACTGTTTTTCTAAGTGTTTAATATGTTACTTTATTAATAGGGTATGACAAATTGCACTATTTAGCAAAGGCAAATTTTTTGAGGTTAGATGCGGTTAGTCGCTTTGTTTTGTGGTAATTTTGTGGTGTAAGCGAGATTACCAAATTTGTACAGTGACTTAGGTAAGTTAACAATCAGTTAATGGGATCTGAACGTCATACATATCTACTTCTGTTAGTCTTAGCTGAGCTCACTGCCACAATAGACCCACTAACGCTGTTGCCAAGATGATGTTCACGGCTTGTTAAGTAGAGACGGCTGTAAATTTATGTAAAAATATCCAGCTTCTGTAGCGTTCTGTTATAGCAGTCTATAAGAGTACTCGTGTGGTAATAGTTATTTACCTAACGAACTCGGAAAGTGAAATTTCTCACATGAGCAATTCGTTTGCAGCACGACCGAAGGGAGTGCTGCATCTATTGCGAATGGGGGAAATTTCTTTCCGAAAAAGTTAGGTACAATTTTTTTTGCAACGAATAACTAATTTTTTAATAATAAATAACTAATTTTTTGATAATAAATGATTTAGTTTTTTACTTGTTTTTTAGTTGGTAGCGTTGCCCACGCCGATTATCTAATTTTTTAAATTTGAAATAGTTTTATTGTTTTGTTGCTATGGTTGTATTGAAATACAAGTTTGTTTTAAAAATTTATTTTGCCATTTTCTTCTGCAAATTTTTGTTTCAAATTTGTAAATATGAGCGACTCCGATAGAGAAATTTTAACTCCACCTGAAATAAGAGAATCTGCAAATAGAGCAGTATTAAATTTGCTTCCTGAGAAAAGCCGCTCGAGGTACAAGCGGTTTTTAACCATACAACAAATTTTTAGATTGGTGCAAAAAAGGAAAAATCAAAAATTTCACCGAGAATGGCTTATTGGCATATTTTCAACAACATCAAAGCAAGAGATCCCTTTGGTCTGTATACTCTGTGCTTCAACTTTGCTTAATGGTAAAGAATAACGTAGATATTTCAAAATTTTATAAACTTTTTGGAACGTTGTGTTATTAATCAATGACTTACTATTTTCAATCGTTTCCTTACTTATTTGGCAATAAATCTTTTGTGTTGATTATTTACGTATGTGATCAGAAACAGCCATTTTGTAGAATGGTTGTGTGACAATTGACAGTTTGACGTGACGTCTCTGGATTTCAAAACAAACCTGACTAAGTCATTTCCCCTAGTTTCGCTTGCAAAGGAAAAAACACCGCGGCGTGGAAAAATTGTCTTTACATGCATTGGGAACAAACGGAAACTACTGATGTTTGAGCGATGAGGGCAAAAAATATATTTAATAATTTTAAACTTTCTGACGCGCCTGACTTACTACAAACTTGTTGACTCTTCTTCATTCAAGAGCTTATAACACAAATATTATTAATAATTAAACAAAAACACTTTACATATTCTTAGATACCTATACACTACACTGATGCGTAAAAAAATTTTTATCTTAAATATCTTGTTCTATGAAAAATAAAAGTCTTTAAACCTCTTAAAAAAAATTTTATGTTTGTTTCTTTCTGTCTTACACTCGTCTGCTATTAAAATAATTTATAGCTATGTTTAAATTTATTTAGTCGCTTCTATTGTTGAGAATCTTTAGTAAAAACTAAATTAAAGACGGAATGAATAGCTGTAAAACCTAATCGTTAATAAAACCACTCTAACAGCTTGTATTTAATAACCGTTTTGGTAAAAACCATCCCAAATAGATATATATTATAAAACCATTAAAAACCTAATATATTATAGCCTGTTTAACTACAGCCCTGGCTTTTTCTGGCTATTAAAATTATGTTAAAAACGAAACGCCCGCTCATAAATCTAACCTTTTTTAAACCTTGAAATATTGTCAATTAGGCGCCCTATTCAAATTTAATTTGGCGCGGTCATCTAAATGTAAATTGTAGGCAAGTATTTGCTTGGAGAGAGGAAATGGACTCATTATCATCAATAATTTGTCATCTAGTTTTCTCAAGATTTAGACTGAGATGATTAGGTCCACAAATTTTGGAAAAATATAATTTCAGATTCTTGCAGTCGTGTCGCCAGAAGTATTTATGTTTAAATAATTTTGTAAATAAAAAAAAAAGTTTTCAGAGATAAGAAAAACAATATACATACTGTGATGTCAAAAACTATGTTAGTCAAAATTATATGAAAAACTGCAATTGCCAATTGTCTTCGAATATAATATAGTTTTAGAAAATCCGCAACTTTAACTCACAACATTATGAAGACCTACTGTTTAGGATCAAAGTTTAGTACTTTAGTACTTCAGGTTTAAGCCTCAAAGCTTGATAGATTCTTAAAAAAAGAGAGAAACTCAGAAGTGCGAGAAGTGTAACGTTCATTTGTACGTGTCGAAACAGAACACAACACAAACTAAACAAAAAACACGTTAAACATCCGAACATAGCCTTTCGTCGTTCATGAATCATTGGCATTCCTTTTTGTGTTTATCTTTGTCTTATCCACGTACCCCTTATGGTTCATCTATGTTGGCCTTAAAGTCGTAAATTATCGCTAACCAATACAGCCAGTTGAATTATTGTTTTTTTACCTCATTAAATAAATTTTCAAACTCGATAGGTGTTTTCGGAGCTGTGAAAATGGTAAAAATAAAGCTCGTATTTATTTTGTGGCGATGAATATATTTGGAATATATCAAGTTGTTTGTTGTAATAAACGTTAACATAAATTATCCAGGAGGCAGCTTTTGCATGTGGGTTTACTCAGTTATTAACTGACTAATCTTCTTCTTTTTAATTAACTTCTTTCGAATTTTAGTTTAAGCTGGCAGTGCTGGGCTGGGTGCAGGTATCCTAACCTGTTGTTTAGGGAAAACTGCTTAAAAGCTGAAGACCATTTTAACAGACTTACGTTTTCGAAGAAGATTTGTAATCACATTACGCAGGCGATTGATCCCTATGTAAACCTTTTAAGAGATTATTAATAACAATAGATTCAAACAAATCTGTGGTAGGTATGTTATTAGTGTATATTGTCAGTCAAGTTAGGAGGTTTCTGACTTCTCAATAGCTTTTAGAACAACATCAGACAAACAAACCGCTCATGCTCAAGAGATTTATATTAAAAATTTAATCTTAAAGAGTCAGTATTAACAATAGAACATGCAATCTATACAGCTGAGATATAATACGTAAAAGTTAAAATAATATTACTATTTTAATAAAAGTTTTGAAACGAGTTTGCAATGTTTGTTTCTATATTAAGCTGTTTTTATTTGTTTCAGAATAAATTTACATAATTAATTACTAAATTTTAATATTATATAACGCAGAGTTTTGCAGGAAATTTTAGAGCATTTTTTTTATAATGATACATATACAAATGTAATTTTTATAATAATTGTTCACTTATTAAATGATAGATAGCATGAACTCAATTGTTTCTTACGCAAGGAAACAGTTGCAAAAACTGCATCTTCAGCTTTTTTAAATTTAAAACAAATACTTAAAAAATATGCATTATGGATAATAATTATCTATAACTTTTCCAAGAAGAGATTAGAGGAGTTAATTAAACAAATTAATTTAAAATAATATTATTTGAAAAAATTTTCAAATACTTGGAATACTAATTTACAATCAAATAAAGTAACTAATTGAGAAAAGATTTAGTTGTTAGATGTCTGTTCTGATCTGTTGGATTTCTTGAAATTTCTTCTGTTTTATTAAAAATGTACGCCGATAGCTTAAAAACAATTTGTTTAAAAAAAAATATTTTAGACTACCTTACTTAGAGGCAAAACTAACAAAAACATAAAAAACAAATAAAATTTTTTAACATAGAAAATATGTATGTTCTGTATGTAGAATCTGAGCAAGAAGAAGCAAAGTCTGAAAAAACATAAAGAAAAAAAAGTAAATGACTATAAAACACAAAACTAACAAAAACAAAACCTTACAGATCAAATTCAAGAGTACACATTGCCAAAGATTTTTTTTTACCAACCTATTAATAAACTGGCAGGAATTCTATCTAAACGTTCACCATAGAACAAAAACAAAATCAAAACTTAGAAAAAAATTAACATTAAAAAAAAAATTTTGTAAAAAAAAAATTATTATAGAGTAAGAAAACAGATAATGAGAATAAACCATTTTTAACCCTCATAAAAACACCAGTAAAGAGTTTTCAGAAGCTGGCAAAGTGAGTAAGTGTAGGAGCAGAAAAAAAACATAATTAGGTACAAAAAAATGTTTTAAAAAACATTAATGACAGTTTAGAAAATGCTTCCAAAAAATTTAAAACTACTTATTTACAAATCAAAATACGCTATGTTTAGCAGATATTGTTTATTGTGGGCTCTATTTCTTATTTCAAGAATCAAGAACACTTGTTTTTAAGCCGTTTACAAGAATATTAGCTCATGTAAATCCAAAAAATTGTTAATTTAGGTACACTTGCTGAGTTGGTAAAAATAGTATATTACAGTACAAGGGACAAAAGTTGAATTTTCGGCCCTGCGCGCCATAATGCCAGAGGCGAAGCCGAGGGCATTATGGCGCGCAGGACCGAGATTTCAACTTCTGTCCCGCGTATTGTATACGATTTTTCTTCATACCTCGCTCGAAAGTACGTACTTTAATTTTATTTTTTTAACTTTAAATGCTATATTTTTCATGCTGACAGTTTTTGATGCCTGCCGCGACATTTGCGGCACGAGCGAAGCGAGTGTTGCTAGTCATATAACATAGTTACGAGTATAAATAAACACGATGAATTCTTTCTTCCCGCTATACAGGGAAGAAAGTGTACATCTTACAGGGACTAAAAGTTAAACTTTCGGCTCTGTTATTAGGGACGAAAGTACGTACTTTCGAGCGAGGTATGAAGAAAAAACGTTTTACTGATGAGCCTATAAGGCTTATTTCAAAAAAGTATCAGAACAAAAGCATATTTCAAAAGCTTGGCTACACAACTAAACCGTTGCTCAATAGTATGACTTTGCTGTCCAGCAGATGAATTTTTGCTAAAACTTTGACACTGACCATTAAAATAAAAATCCAATAGATCTTAGAATAAATGATGTATAAAAAATTAAATTCAGTTAATGTTGGTTGAACTGTTTTAGAAACAATTTCATGTAATCATGTTTGTTTATCAAACATTTAAGAGACAGTTTTTGGTAATTTATAGACTCATAAATAATATCTATTACACACAATTAATGAGTCAACATACATTATACAATTTATGTTAAATACATTTTTGATGCTCTGAATTTTTTATGTTTTAAGATAATTTATTGCTTCTGACTTCATTATACTTCTGTTAGTGTGTATTTGCAAGATTTTATTTTTAAGGTTGCTGATTGTTTTTGTTTTTTGGATGTTTTAAAGCTAGAGATTTAAATGTAAATAATGTTTATGATAAATAGGTAGATTGCTTTAGTATCACTTCTAAGAAATATTCTGAATTAATAAGATGTGTCTCCAAAATGTGTTTACGACAACTACGTGTGGAAGCAGATGGTGATTAGACAATTTGTCATTTTTATCGATTGCAGCTGGAAATAATGTAAATGAAAGCAGCTCAGTGCCTGAAGAATTTACATTAAAAATAATTAATAGTTTTGGTAAGTACGACGAACGTGGTTAATAACATGCTAAATACATATGAATACTAAACACACAGCCTGAAGCTTCTCACATCCAAAATCTAGCTTCGACTAACAAAAGTGTTGATTTTTTAATTTATTTCAGTCTGTCGGCGCCAACAATGTTGGGGTGTTAAAAAAGCTATTATTTATTGAACAAGTTTTATCAAATGAACCAGAACTAACTATAGAGCCCACAGTATAAGAACGAAAATTTATTGAGATAGCCAATAGTCTATGCGTGAGGGTTGGTATTAAAGAGACAACCTAATACTTCAGACTGACAAAAATAAAACTATTATAAATCAAAATCAATGGTATTTTTAAAAAACCTTAAGACTGCTAGAAAATATCAAAATATGCATTTAGTAATAACTAATACTTAAAAACTTGTGATGTTTGCTCTTTGAAAAGACACTATAGGTGTCGCTCCATAAAATGCATATTATTTGTTTTTGTCTTTTTTTTTGATATTATGGTTGTAGAATATCAAAATATATGAATAAAATTTTAAAAAAAATGTACTTTTTAAGTTCAATAATGTGAGAAAATGGGCAAAGCAAAGCACACATTTTAATAATAATAAACTTTATTGTCATAAAATTACAAAATTTGTAGACAAAGCGAATAGCAAACATATTAGGAAATAATGACCAATAGTCAAAAAATGTCAAACGAACACATAAAAATTAGAACATCTAAAAGGACAAATTCTAGAACTACTGATGGACTAGTATACCTATGTATTACCCAAAAAAACTTACAAATTATTAACTACATATATTCAGCTAAAGAGTAAAGCGGTTTATTAACTAAATAAGACTTAACCACTTTGCGAAAAGATACGTAGGTGGAAGAAGACTTTAGGTGAATGGGAAGTGAGTTATAAATTTTTTTTGCTTTGTAGAAAATGGAGTTTTTTGTAAGTTCAGATGAAGGGAGAGGTAAGTAGACACTGTTAAAATGTCTTATTGAGTACCTATGAGCGTTAGGTGTAGGAATATCGTCAAGGTGTTTGCGAACAAGACAGACGGATTCTAAAATAAACAGCGCAGAGAGTGTTATAATCTTATGTTTGACAAAATACGGACGACAATGTTCTCTGCTAGTCAATCCAAGAGTGTAGCAAAGAGTTCGTTTTTGTAATTTAAAGATGCATTCAAATTGATTAATTGTGCAATTTTCCCAAAAGGGTAAACGGTATCGCAGATGCGATTCAAAAAGAGCAAAATAGGTAGAACGAGCTGTTTCAGTCTTCAGTTCTCTGCAGACAGATCGTAAAGCATAACAAACAGTCGCTAGTTTATTAGCTAGTATGTCTATATGGGTTGACCATTTAAGAGATTTTTCTATATGAAGATCTCAGAATTTTACTGAATCTGCAGTGTTTATTGCATTATTATTGTTGATAAAAATCCATTAAATGTTACCTTTAAAAGAAAGAGCTACAGTTTTATTTGTATTTAAGCTGAGACTATTAGAATCGCACCATGATTTGATAATTGCAAGGTCATCAGAAATAATACGGTGGAGGAACTTGCTGTCAGAGTGATTCCGAGTGATGCTAGTGTCATCGGCGAAGAAATTTTACCACTAATTCAAAGATCAGCAATATCATTTATAAAGATTAAAAAAAGCACCAGGCCCAAAACCGAGCCTTGAGGAACACCACAATCGAGATTTTTACGGTTTAAAAGAGAGTCATTTGTTTTTACAATTTGAGCTCTACTAAACAAAATGAATGTAAACCACTTCAAAGGAATGCCTCTAATACCAAAAAATTCTAATTTTTTAATAAGTACGCTGTGTCTAACGCAATCGAGAGTTTTTGCAAAGTCACAAAAAATTGTAGCAGTATATAATTATTTATTATTCACTGCTGCATAAATATGATTTAGGACCGAAAATATCGCATCATTATATATTTTTATTTGCTAGAAAACCAAATTGGCAAGAAGACAATACTTGAAATTTTGTAAGAAAGGTCATAAGACGAGATTTAACTAGCGTTTCAATAATTTTATCAAATCACTCCCAAAGAATGGAATGACGTTTCCAACTTGTAATAGCATATAGAATAAAAATAATATTTAAACAATAACAGATCTACAAATCTTCACACAGAAGTAATGCTAATAATTATAAACTATTGCGTCACAATTACCAGTGGAATAATAAATATTGTTCTAATAGTGACCAATTTTTATCATATTTATTAAATAAAACTAATTAATATAATAATAATAATTAATAAATTTACATTTTGTAATACTCATTTGCCGCATTTGTAGTAAACTGTTTACGCCGGTCATGTGTTTTTAACTCAATGATCCTGTTTGGAGATTTGCATTCTTTTGAGATCACATTTGACGTCTACTGTGATAGAAATTTGTCAGCTTATGTTTTTTTTTATTAAAATTTTTCGAAAACATATACCGAGCGATCATTTAAAAAAAGAACAAAATAATAACATTGTTAATTTTGACATCTCTTAGCACACTTTAAATATAGCGTTACGACTGAGTATGGATTTATCAAACTTTTAAGAAGTATCTAAATATGTCAAACTTTTTAAAATATTTTATTAAATAAGCGAAATATAGAGAGGCAAATAATACGCTGAGGCAACTGATGTCGTAGACATTGTAATTAAAAACAACTAAAAAATAATGCAAATAAAAATGACAACACTAAAATTATCACATTTTAATTATTTTTTTTGATTTAGCTTTAATTTATTTATTTAAAAATATCACTTCACTAGCACACAAAAAGTTGCTGTACAGGGCCTGTGTATATAAAGTTGCAGAAAAATAATTTAAATACAGAAAAAATTCGAAATATTTTGATTACAGCATTTTTTTATCTGTTGTAACAGTACCCTTTATGAGATTATAAAAATACTTTTGCCCTTTTCACTGCCCAATGGTTGAGTTCTCTAATAGGATCGGGCCGGTAAACTGAATAAATATTTTTCGAAAGCTCTTGACTCTAGCCACAAAGAGATCAATTTATTGATACCTTTTTAATTTTGCGGTAGAATGCATTTGGGCCAGGTGGCCACCCACTTAGCACAAAAAAGAATATTCGTTCAGGTTATTACAAATGGTATTTTGAAGGCAGCCATTTACAATTTTTACAATTTCCTGGAAGACTTAAGTTGATGGCTTTGCTTTTATATAAAGTGAATACCAATAGATCAGGTTGAATAACTTGCTTGTACTTAAGACACCCACAACTCGCGAGTGCATAAATTTCATTGACTGGCTTCGCAGAACAACGGTTTAATTCAATTACAGACGCCGCACCAGACACCATTTACGACCTTTTTCCTCTATGAATTATCCGTTTTTTTATTATTTGCAACTTAGTTAATCATATGGCTGCATAAGGCACTCTTTGCCACCAAACTTCTGACTCAGCGGAGAACTTATGAATTCAATTGATATTCTATTTTTTATTTCATATAAGGTACAAAATTAAATTAAGAAGAAAGGCTTTCACGGCCCGAAGTCATTGAAATATTGACATCTTTCGGAAAAAACCGTGTCGAGAAGTTAAATAAATTTGTCGACGTTTCCATCGGCGAGGCGTCATCAAGACAGGGAAATAAAGATGAGAACAAGCACGGTAAGTCGACGTGTGAACCACGCTAGAGATAAAACTTATTCTGACTAGACCTCGTTGCTGCTTTGGCTTATATGGTAAGCTAGGAAGAGAAAGCGGCGGGAAGGGCAAAAAAGAAACTGGCGCAGGGCTCGGAAGAGAGAGCTAAAAAAAATTTCATAGAAAAATCATAGAAAAATTTTGATTCACAAATCAAGGAAGATTCATCTAGACAAATTTTGTGACCGGTGTCTAGATGATGTTCAGCTATGATGACTGGGACCATAAACCCGAATTTATGCACGTTTTATGTTCAGAAACTCGAAGTTTAATTGAACGTCTGGTTTTCTCAATGTAATCTTTGCCACAAGAGCACGGAATTTTATAAACACTTTTTGACAAAAGTGAGTCAAATCTGTCTTCTGAAGATGGTAACATTTCCAAAATTTTTGTAGATGATTTGAAAACCGTTCTCAATCGTTGTTTACGAAGAATTTTTTCAATTCGGTCTGTAACCCCATGAACAAATGGAAGAAAAGCAGTTCCAGTAATATTTTTCGATTTTTTTGTTTTTGTGCGAGAATGTCGATGGTAGTTTATAATACGTTGAATATCCGGTTTCTTATATCCATTATTTATTAGGCTAGTTGTTAACCGGTCTAATTCTGTTTGACAGACCGAAAAAGCGCGATGTACCAAAGATTTAATGACAGACAATTTTTGGACAAGATGATGATGAGATGTCGCATGAAGATAGCAATCTGTAGGAGTAGGCTTTCGATAAATTGTATGACCCAAAAACCTGTTAGGAAGACGTGTTACCAAACTATCCAAAAACGGAAGAAAATTTTGATTCTCAATTTCCATTGTAAATTGAATATCTTTATTTAGACCATTTAGATGATTTAAAAAGTCTGGCAAACTGTCTTTACCGTGAGGCCAAATAATAAACGTGTCATCTACATATCGGAGCCATACTTTAAGTTTTAAAACCGATGTTTTAAGTGCCTTGGTTTCAAAGGATTCCATAAAGATATTAGCAATGAAAGGAGACAGAGGAGAACCCATTGGCGTTCCTGTGACTTGTGTATAAAATTTATTATTGAATCGAAAATATGTTGAAGTTAAAACTTTTTCTGTCAGATCTCCTAGGATTTAAAGAAAGTCATCATCACGTAGCAACTCTCTGACAATAGCCACTGCTTCTGGAACAGGAACTTTTGTAAAGAGTGATACTACTTCAAAACTAAGCAGCAAATCTGAAGGATTTAAAAAAAACGTAGATAACATTTGAACGAAATGAGAAGAATTTAGGACATGAGACGAAGATTTTCCACTGTAACTTTTGAAAAGTGAGGCAACATAACGAGCGGTTTAAAAAGTGGGAGAAATTAAATCTCAACTCCAGCATCTCAACCTTCAAAATGTTTGTGAAAAAATTTGTTTTTTTTTTGAAAAATTTCAATTTTTGTTAACTTTGACGTTTATGATAATTGACGTCAAAAAATTCCAATGAGCTTAATTGTTGACCCGGGAGTCTACCACCGACTTTAGTAAGATCTCTAATTGATACCAAAACTTACACACGTTTTGCCAAAGTAAACATTTTGCAGAGTATCTTAATTCTTTGTTTTAAATAATTATTATTATTTTGGTAACTTCTAGACACGGGTGTATTAAACAAAAAAACTATTAATGACTTCTACATTCGAAAAAGCCTGAAACTAATCACAGCATATAAAAAAAATAAACGATCTAAATAAGAAAAGTAAGAAATGTGTTTAAACCAATAGGTGCCTTTATACATTTTTGGGGTCTGCATGGATAGTACTAGCGTTATTAGAAAGTAATGCAGCAAATTTTTAAATTAATTTATATTTAATGTTTTTTTTTTGACGAAATTAGATATTTACGTCTTAATATTTAAAACATGACAAAATTCTCTCTCATCTTTGACACGCATGTTGGTAAGTTTTTGGATTCTACAAGCTCCACGAACTCTTATGATTAAGTAACCCTAAATTTAACATTATTTAAAAAACATAATTTATGCAACATTATTGGCTATTTAGTAAAAGTTTGTTTAAATCCAGCTTAGTAAAAATGTTTGTTCTTTTGGCACAATATCTTTCAGGTTTTTTTTCTAGATTGACTATTATAAGCGTGTATTTTTCAATGTTAACATTCTGACAGAGTTTAATTATGAATCGAATCAAAGAATTGAAAGATGCAAGTAGAATCTTCTAATGAGAAATATTTTAAACATTTTTCTTGTTGCATTATAAACTAAACCGTTCACAGCCACCTCACACTTTTATTGAACGTTTCAGGGGCCAAACAAATTAGCAGATTTTTTAACAAAATTAGCATTTAATAAAAGAGTTGACATTGATGTAAAATTCTACAGTTAATATGTTATAGAGTTTGATCACAATCAATTAAAAAGTTAATAGTTTTTATGACACAAAAGTACACAGTGACAACTAAATAACAAATTTTTTTGAATCTAAAAGAAAATATAAAAGAGGTTTATTTAATAATATTTTGAATAGAGCTAGAATTGATGTCGTTAGTTCACTGGTAAACCTACCTATAAAATTTATTGTTATTTAGGTATTTTAATTAACACTTTTAGTAGTGATGTTAAAATGCAAATTTTGAACCACACTTGTAATAACATAAAAGCTGCTAAGCTTGGTTAGTCTTTCTTGGTCATAATTTAAATTAAATTAACACCGGACTAAATTAATTGCTCATTAGCTCCCACATTATATTTTAGCAATTAACATCCGCACTCCCTTTTTATCATATAAATAACAACAATGCTTTAATTTGCGACATGATGTAGTGTAACAGCTTTGAAAACTGGTTCTATTAAATATTAAACAGATATAATTTTATAATGTTCGACGAGTGGAGTAGTATTTATATTCCTACAGAACAGAAGTGGTGCCTACAATTGTAAAATATGTAGCGACCATGTGCGTGCTTCTTTATGACTTATTTCAATTCGAAATGGTCAAAGCGTCTGGTTTACGCGTAATATCAAGCCACCATTACCATTATATTTATATGACCAGTCCCACCCATCATACCATGTTGACTTATTGATGGCGTAAATCGCAAAACGGCCTTTAGGGGGCCTCAGCAAACTTAACTTTTTCCTATCTAGATCGTGGAGTACGTCTAGACGGGAGACGGAGGCGATAAAGGATGGGCTTCAGGGGAACGCTATTGTTTAAATGAACGCACAAGGTAAATGGACCGTGAAGAAAAATTTAGATAAACGCATTCTAACACCGAGGTATATTACTACTAAGTCAATTAAAACACTTAAAAACGGTAATTTAACAAATTTAACAACTTTTCTTAGATTTATTAAACAAATTTTTATTTTTAGATTAGACTACTAAAAAATATTTGTGTTTGTAAAAAATATAAAACTTTAACACTAGTTGGTGGTTAACTAAAGAAGATTTACATTGCATACCTGATATACGTTTGAGACACAAGACACTAACGCGATAGCTTGGTTGTCTAATCAGCGATATACTTTTTATCTATTAACATTGACATTCTATCATTTAGAGTAAAACCTATAAGTATGCAAACAATTTTGGTGCAAGGTAGCTTTTAACAGATGTCGCTTGTTTTACCATATTACAAGAGTAACAAGCACTTGGTTATATAAGGTCAAATTTGTTCTTGCAAATTTATTCAAATCTGATTCTGTTGCGACTTGCTGAAGACTTCCAAAAAGAGCTAAAGCTGTTCAAGTTTACAGATATAGGTTGAATAAATTTGCATTGATCTTTTTACTTTAAAATATGACAAGCAATATATTTACAAGCAGTGTCTAATGAGTACAGTTTAATGACTACAGCTTCTCTGATAGATAGTTTTTGATTACAATTATTTGATTAAACTGTTTTTGAATAGATAACGTAAGATTCTCTAATTAATTTATAAAAACGTGCTAAGTATTAAGAAGAGCATTAATTTAACACTTATAAAACTAAGCTTATTGCTACTATTAATGTGGCGCACTGAGCTTTGATAAGCACTAAAAGTTGCGTGCGCACGTTTCTATGCAATACTCTAAATAAAAAAATTTTTGAAATTTATCTGTCAAATTAAAAAATTTATTAGAAGATGAAAAGATGATTTCTTAGAAAAATAAAACATAAAAATTGAAATATTATGTATGAGTTCTTGGGTATAGGGGCTCAGAAATAAGACACTATTGTGTTGTCTTCTTCGACGTTTCGCCAATTTATTAATAAAAAATTATATAATTGTTGGCTTCATCAGGAAACTAAAATTAATAAAATCAAAGACAATCAATGAAAACAATTTCAACATTTAAGTGATCCTTACAATTACACAATATTTACTAATACAATACACCATAATCAAAATTGAAGTTTTATGAAAAATAAAATTCAGTCAAATAGAGCTTCAAATTATTATAACTATTTTACCACTCTTGTGCTTCAATAACTCTTTTTTGAACGCCTAATATAATTTAGAATTACCGAATTTGTGTTACTTAAGAAGAGCATGCTAATTTAACACTTATAAAACTAAGCTTATTGCTACTATTAATGTGGCGCACTGAGCTTTGGTAAGCACTAAAAGTTGCGTGCGCACGTTTCAATGCAATACTCTAAATAAAAAATTTTTTGGAATTTATCTGTCAAATTAAAAAAATTATTAGAAGATGAAAAGATGATTTCTTAGAAAAATAAAACATAAAAATTGAAATATTATGTATGAGTTCTTGGGTATAGGGGCTTAGAAATAAGACACTATTGTGTTGTGTTTTTCGACGTGTTCCCAATTTATTAATAAAAAATTACATAATTGTTTGCTTTATCAGGAAACTAAAATTAATAAAATCAAAGACAATCAATGAAAACAATTTCAACATTTAAGTGATACTTACAATTACACAATATTTACTATAATCAAAATTGAAGTTTTATGAAAAATAAAATTCAGTCAAATAGAGCTTCAAATTATTATAACTATTTTACCACTCTTGTGCTTCAATAATTAAAATATTTTGACTCAAATCGTAAACAAATCGATTTTCTAGTATTTGAAAATTGCTTGAGGCAAAAAGTGTTGCTTTTGTTTGGTGTTTTACATAAAAACAAAATTTGAAAAATAAAAATATTTAATACGGCAGGCGCCTAAAATTGACTATTACCTCAATCACGTTTTTAAGGACTTGTGTGAGGTCGTATCAATATTCCATTGGCAAGAATAGTTAACAATAGCAGCAATGGTCATAAATTAGCCACCCTCGCCTGTTGTTTACGGCTTTGTCACGTTATGACGTACTTTTCCTGTGCCCGTTTGTATGCAGAACCAGGATGAGCACTGAGTATTCCACGAGACTCATGCGTTATTCATACGGCAACTTTAGCTCGCTGTAATTTGTATCGTTTTATGGGCGATGGGCAGCGATGTGCCCATTTTTAATGTGAGCTTGATAATGACCTTACAGAGTGCGAGTTGCAGACAAAATAGGAAATGGGTTCTGAGAATAGCTTTCAATAATGTAAACTGCTAATACTGAAAAAATAATCTTTTTGTAGTCCACAGAGGGTAAAACAAGTTCCACAATAAAATAAGAGTTTGAAATTATTAAAAAAATTGAAAATCAAATGTATCTTGCACTTTTAATACAAGATACACACAAAAAAACCATATTCTGTAGATGCTACAATTAAGAATATTTCGTTTCTCAAAATAACAAAATAATACAAAATTTTTAAGAATTCTAAACAATGTTTATTAATAATTTTAAAACAAACAAAAAATAAGAAGTAGAAGTGGGTAATAAAATTACTGCACATATAGATCTAGATAACAGTCAGTTTGTTTATATTTATCTATCGCATTGCATCTCTATTTGTGGTCTATTAATATCCCCAAAAAGATTGCAATTTTTTTGAATCTTTTGAAGCTATCAAAAGCGTTGTTTTTGTTGTTTTGCAGGTACCATGTTGGCAAACTCTAGGGCTGTTCTGGTAACAGTAAAACGCTTAGGTAGGTGGAAATTGTCATCTATTGCAGAAACGTACGTAGAAGAGTTGGAAAGCAAAAAAATTGCTGTATCTAAGCGTATACCTAGTGGAGAAAAGAAACAATTCAGTACCTCTGTACAATTGGCAAAGCAAACAATTACAACTTCTGGTGTTCCAAAAATAAATACTTTCAATAATGTTAATTGCACAATTAAAGTAGCTGTTAATTAATATGTGAGAATTTGTAAATTTGCGGTTGAAGTGCTATATTATCTACTTAAAATATTTGATAAAAATATAGTTTAACATCTGCTATAGAAAAAATATTATTAAATTCATACATTTAAACCTGTTAAAATACTTAGAACATCTAGTTACTCTAAACATGCCACCAGTTCTTGGGCTATCAGTTTTTGTGCAAAACTAATCTTTTTTTCCGGTAGAATAACATAAAAAGGTTTTTTTTATAATATTTGTAAATTATATTTTGCATTATATATTATAAACAAATATAAATTAAAAGTATTTTGTTTTTCAATCTTTTAACTGATATTTAACTTGATAAAAAGCAGTTATAATGCAATTAATCTTGTAATATTTTAAAGTAACTATATTATTAAAATAGTTAATTAACATTTCAGTATTGTAAACTGCTTTATTTTTATTGATGTTTGATGTTTAATGAAATCATCTTTAGTTTTATCTGAAACCCTCAATTAGTCGTCTTATTAAAATGCAAATAATCCAAACCGAAATAGCAATTGAGGTGATAATAAGGCCCATGAAAAGCACGTAGTTTGTTAAAATTATATTTGTTTAATGCCTCATTTAGACGTTTAGACTGTGAGAGGCTGGCGATGATCGTAAATAACCGATGCACATTCTGAGAATATTTTTTGAATTATTATGGTAATGCAAAAGGCGTACACTGTTTGAAAATGTAAATTGACAGGGATAGAGTACGAAGATCAGAATGATAGTTGTCAGAGAAAGAAAGATGGTATTTTATTACCTGAAGGTCTAGCTAACCAATTATACGGTGTCTTTTTTGACAGCTTTAATGTTAATATACACTGAGAGTACCTTGTTAATATGTAATAGCCTTTGTCCAAGTTGGGTTTCTTCAATGGAGCTTTTAGATGAGGAGAAAACGTGTTTTCTGACGGTTTTAGGTGACATTACATACATTGCAACAGAATCAATAAGCATTATATTGCACCTTGTTTTGAAATGTCACCACAGTTGTGAAAAATTAAAAGCCAAAAACAAGAATTCAAAAGTCTTTACAAAACACATTTTAGAAAAATACATTTTATGAATGGCATCGTCATACGGCAATCGAAAACCAATTATTTTTGTTAGACCAAAAAACAAACCTGTAAAGCAATTAACACGGCAGAGTACTTCTTATGCATTTCATATATTTGACCACAGTTTGTACTTTTTTTTATAGATGAGTATTAGAACGTGCTTACAAGGATGTTAAGAAAATAAAAAGACTGTTAAAAAACATCTGGTGCCACTTTCAAAAATATCAGCGACATTTTTATTTCTTGTTTTGCAAAATGTTGGCAACTTGTGTGCCCGTCTATTGAACCAAGGATTAAAAATCTCTAGTTTCTATATTTTATTTTCGAAAAACTACAACTAATATACTATTCAGATATAACTTTTTTTTTAAATAACTTTTTAGACTTTTAAAGAAATGAGTCTTAAGCGGTTAAATCCGGTGAACACAGAGAAATAATTAGCTCATCGAATATGTCGCGTAAAAAGCTATATTCTATTCCTCACAGTGTAGCTCCATCCTGTTGAAACCATACTTGTTAATAGCTTTCTAAGACTGGTTTAAAAAATGAAGAGTCAAGTTGTGTTGAGCATCTCCTGGTTGATGTTTTTCTAGCTCCCCAAAGATTTTTCAGTACTTCTTAAATATTGTAAGCCGTTTGGACATAGAGAAGCGTCTGTAGTGATAGCACTAGAAATCAAAATAACCATAGCTGCTGACGTGCTGGCCTTAAAGTTTTAAGTCAAACTAAATATTAAAAAGCATAATTTCAATAATTTTGTTTTTAAATTCTAAATCTTCCTTAAGTCTAAATGCTTATTTTATTTAGTAAAGCTTGTAGTAATTTGACAACTATGACTAGACAGTTATTACATTTCGTTTGCCTCTGAAATACCATCCATATATTTTAATTCGGTGACGTGTTAGTTTAACGGATTAGCTTAATTGAATCCATGCATTCAAATCTGTTGAACTGTATAATGGTGGGCGATGACACCAATCATATTTTATAGCGTCAAATTATTAATTCCCGAAAAGATTTTCAAATGTAACAAATATTAATTTTTTGGTCTTAAAGTCAGCCCATTTACAAATTAATCAACAATAATGTTGGGTTGAGGTGACATGTGCAATTTATTAACAGATTTATAGCTGTTCTATTACTGTGAAATAATTAATTTCTATCTTTGGACAAGCATATAAATTATAAAAATTTAGGTGCTTTTTTCCGGTTTAATAGATATGCTAACGAAACAGGTGTCTTAGACACTGTCTATGTTTTTTTTCTTATGCTTACAAATATAATTCAAAAAGTCAACAGTATGGAAAAAATTTAATAAAAATTACACAATTTAAACTTAGACAAAACACAATTTTTGTTTTGTTTTAAGCGCCATTGATTTTTTTAAACACCAATGTTTGGTTTTTTTCTTGATCCAATGATTTTGTTTTTTTTATCTTAAGAGCAGCATAAACCATTTTTTATTCATAACAAAAAAAAGGAATTTTAAATGACAAGTATGTAGTTTTTTTGGCAAAACGCTGGCTTTTGGAAAATAATCCATCCAATAACTTTAGCCTTAAACAATAACTTTAGTGCTGAAATCGAAAAACTGGAACATAATTTTTTTTTGTCTAAAATGCAGTTTGGGAAGCTGAAGCTCGTCGAAGTTTTCTAGGAAAAAATACTCACGAATTGAAGTAATTTTTAGATCCACCTGAGAGCAATCCTCCACACAAAAGAAGAAATATATGTTACAAAATTATGAAAATGATACAATCACTATTTATAGTATATAGTAGGCAGCGGCAATGTATTGCGATTTGGAGTTTAGATTCATAGATAACTCAAGCGAATCCAAAATTTGTTTTCAAAATATCAAAACAGTTGAGATAGGCACACAACAATTCATCACTTTTGTACACAAATTTTTGAAACAATATCAAACCTGGTGTCTTTAATAATGTAGAAACATACAATTCATCTTTAGTAACAAATATTGAATCATACTTTCCTCAAAATTAGAACAAATGCTCTAGGTTTTTTGCAGCTTTGTTAATGAACAGATTTTTTTTCAATCGGTTTCTATATCAAGTTTCAACGTTTTTTTCATTGTTCAGCTTTTTGACGTTGGTAATAATGGTCAATCAAAATTCAAGAATACTTTTTACTTTTATGCATAATATATAACGCCTGTAGTGCTCAATTTCGGTTGCGTTTTGGCACCAACCCCAACCGATCTGATCGTATTGAAAATATACACTTTCTTTCTAACTACCGAATTTGAAAAATAACAAAGGTCTAAAGTGAGCTTCTTGTAGTGCTCCAAACAGCGTAATAATTAAAGAAAAATATTTATTTTCCAAACACGATTTCCACGCCGCCGCTTCGTAATTGTGTGCCGTGTTTCACGCGTCAAACGACAATCGGCGTGTTCTTTTGTGTTCATTGTGTTCCAGGTAAGATATATGACTGGGTTCAGGACCATTTTCGACTAATCTAAAATCAGAGGGAACAGTTGTATTGGTGATATTTTACGGCGTGTAAACTTAATAAATTGATTTTACAAAGCCGAACACCTTTTGATTATATATAGAGAAAAAAATAACTCTAATACAAAAGACAAATATTGGTTCAGACAAATCAGTACATTTTAATTCTCTACAACGGAAAAAGAATGTAAACAAACCTTAGAGTTTTGTTTTTTATCTGTTTAATTTTTTGAGAAAACTGATACGAGAGGTTTGATGCAATGGTGGTTGCTATGCGCTGCTAACAGAAAATTAATGTTAGCTATTGTGTTGATATTAAACACTTGTGACTGTGAGCATAGACTGTTATTGTGATTTGTAATTTTCATTTTATTTAATGAATCTATATTATATTGACTGCTTTTCATTAAATACGCAAAATAATTTGGAATAAAGATTGTTGAATTATTGAAATGCGGTGATTAATTACAGATACAGATGGGTTTTTGTTTCTATTAATTGTTTGCACCAGGTATTAGAGCCAGCCACATTGTCACATAAGCGGTGTCTGGGAAATTATATGGTAATTTTCTCATATAATGCTGTAGAAAAAAAATCGCTTTTTCTGATTCACATAATTTAAATAAAATAGTTAACTATAATTTTGCACTTTACTTCCACGAACACATCAGAGGCCAAAAAATTATAAATTGCAAAATAAATATTTTTAGTTGTTAAAACTTTTAATTAAAACAAAAAAGTGGAAGATCTAACTATCTTGTTACAAATTGGCCTAAAGTGTACGCAATATAAATCCGACCCTGGTATGTTCAAGCATTGCATTGTTAGCACAACACTTTACCGGCCTCTGGCCACGATTGCATCGCTTATTCATTAATAATTACCGGTCAAATTGATATTTATATTTCGCCCGACTACCCTGCCTTATCAGACAGTTCATCTTAATAACAATTATAAATCTTTAAAAAGCATATTTTATACTATTATTTGTGGCTTTTGTTGCAAATGGCTTTTGACCTCTATCAAAAAGTGGCTAAATGAGATAGAGAAACAAATTGCGTGATTATCTGGATATGCTTCAATGCTTTGAATGACTTTTCCGAGAAATTTTCATTTGTTTTAATCGTATCAAAACAGGTGTGAAAGGGTAAATTCCAAAAATGTTTCCTAATATTTCAGAATCAGAAAACAATTACTTAGACAATAAGCCCTTCTCTTAAATATAAATTTTGTGCACGATACCGGTTAGACATATTTACTGAACCAAGAGTATTTGAGCTAAAAAATATCAAATTAAAATAAAATTTAATTTTTACATATTTTTAAAAATGTGTACAAATACTTCATCAGCAATTGTTACAAAAAAAACATTTTTATAAAAATTTAGTTTTAAGACCATTTGCTCTGAAAACTTTTAACTTGCGGACTTATTGACCATTATAATTGTTAGATTTCAGTAATGAGAAAGAAATATACTCAATATTAAATTTTGTGTTTTACTCTTTCTTAAAGCCTTGGAAGCGTTGTAAGATTTTCTACCCGAATACCATTTGCACATATATTATTTCTCTGTAAGTTTTTTTCGTAAATTTTAGAAACTTGTAATTAATTTATATCTTTTTATTTAATAATAAATGTATATGATATTAAACGTGTGACAGTTCCATTTGCTACTATGATAGGCTCGTACTTAGATTAAATGAATCGGTAGGCCTGGAACGTTATTCAGCCAAAAACTAATAATTCCAAAAAAGGTAAAATATTTGACTCAAACAAGATACTTTGCATATAAATCACAAGAAGCCATGTTTCAGTAGAAATTTAGCGACACTTTTGACGCTAAGTAAAGTCCCTGCTGCTCAAGGTGCACGCAGGCACACTTATCCATTCCATTGTTCAACCAAAAAGGCATAAAACCATCTATGAAAAATCAAGTCAGCTGCTACAATAGTAGTCACTTATTTTGCCATTTAACAATACACCAGCCGCCTTGATCTTTATTTGTTAACTACACGCTCATTATTCGTCAATAGAAGGTCATTTTGTCAATTCTTCGAAAAATGGTGAGAATAAAGCCATATACTTGACAACTAACGCGAATATTGGTTCTTTTGAAAAAGCTCACCATGTGGTCTTTAGGTTGTTAGTAACAAATTATTTTACCTGGACGTATATGGTCACGGCCATCAATATTCCTTATGTGTTCTCTTTTTCTGTTTTTGGTTTACTTGAAAATTTCGGTTGCAAGGTACTCTACTTAATAGGGTAATTACTTGATAATAAAAAGAAGGAAGATTGAATTCTGAGCCTTATGATTTAAAATTGCGGGGTGCAATTGGCTGGTTCAAGTTCGAAGAAGAAGAAGAAGAAGCAGCAAACACAGTATTCTTGTGTATTTATGTTCAGTAATGATAGGCTGCCCACGAACTGATATATTGGACGGGCCTGCAAGCTTGTTTATGTTCAATGAACAGGGGCGGACTTTTAAGAAAATACTTTAAAAGTTTATCCAGGATTGCTCTCCTACATTCTATATTGATTTATGCGAAGGAAACACAAAATAAAATTATGGTTTCAACATATTTTTGCCAAAGAGTGTAAATGTAAACTTCTACAGAACATAGGTACCTATATGTATGATAATTAAAAATATTTTATTTTTGCTACGTGTACAGTAAAACCCCGTCTAAAATCTCGTTTTTTTACAGTACAAACATCTTGCAAATCTACATATTTAAAGAAGAATGTGAAGAAAAAGTTGCATATAGTCTCTTGAAGACGTTAAACGACGTTGGTCGAACAAAGACACTATTTTACTATAATCTTAAACAAATTTTCAACTTTGATATTGAACCCCAGTTATGGAAACGTCAACACTGTGTAAATTTCCAAAATAATTTAAACCAACTATCTTTTTGGATAAAACACCGCATTAAACAGTGGGTGTAATAGACGTTATTGAACTATCTTGAATTTGCTGTCGCTTATATTATGCAGTTTTTCCTATTAATGAACCCATTTAATTGGAAATAGGCTATGTCGCTCATAATTGTATTACAAAAAAAATCAAAAAAATGACAAAAATAATACATAATTAAATTATTGCTGGTAATTTGTTGGTATCTATTGTTGAACTAACTAAATTTTGTTTAAAAATAAAATTTTTGTAGTCAAAATTCTTTGCAGCAATTGTCGTCAGAGACCAAGCTATGCCAAAAGTCTTCTGGTTGATGTTTCTCTATCTTCCCAAATACTCAATTCAATGAACAAACAGTCAAAACAATGAACTGTTTATTTGAAAAATAAAATTCAACAATTTGGGCGTGTTGTTCAATTGTTAACTGTTCTATTTTAGATTCCTCGAATCTTTTTAATACAAAATACTCAGAAAAAATTTAAAAATTATTGGTTGAAAAACATGCTGAAATGTTTAATTTTAGTACTGCAGATTTTTTTGCACTGGGTGTTTTAAGAAATTATTATTAACTTATGATAAAATAATTTTTAACCGTTAATGTTATCACATTAAATGGTGTAACAGAGACTGTATATAAGCCACTTTGATGTTTTAGCTGTATTTAGTGTTATCTTGCCGTTTAATTGCAAAGTAGATTAAGAATAAAAAAAATAATTTTTGTAGTAATTATATATTATATAGCAATTAATAATTATAAATGAGATAGAATTAATTACCCACATAACGTGTTTTTTTAACACAATGGAGTCTAGAATGAGCTTAATAAAAACCCCAAACTCGCTTACACTAAACGGATTACCGTGGAGCTAATAGCGTAGAACAATTACTTAAATAATAGCAAGCCGCTGGAAAATGGCTACCGGATCTTATTTCCTCAGGGGGAAATCACTAGTAAACATCTAACCCTCCTGAATATAAGACTGTGACTTGGTTTGATAGCAAATTTGCTTGAGATACACATTCTATTTTAGAGTTTAACAAAGGGGTTGGTAACGATGTGTTTAACGAAGACTTAGACTGTGAAGGGCTCTTTTTTGCAGAAAGGATTTATGACCGACCGGAATTAACGCGCACAGTCTTGAGGGATGCGATAAGCTTGGAATTATAGGGTGATTTTCTAACAAGGCTTTTTATCAAGGGTAGATGTAATAAAATTAGAAGGGAGGAGGTAATGGGGTTGTATCAAAATGATGAAAGACAAATTTGTAACTATTTTCATTTTATTATAAGGGGGTTTACAAATTGCATTAGAACAGTTATTGCCGAAACTGATCTGATACAGTTATTATCAGTATAAGCGGTAAAATTTTACAGTATATAATAAAATAATTTGCTTACATTTGCTATAAATTTTATAATGGTAATTCTAGAGAAATAAGATTATATATAGTCTGTTTTTTATTATAAACAATTGTCAGTATCAAAAACTCGGAAATTATGTTGGAATCTTGCTTTATAACAGTAGAAATCACGCTCTTGACATTTACTTCTAAAAGGCGTTGCCAACATTAAAACTGCTTGACATTTTTTTATAAAAAAAAACAAACTCTAGCTTTTATAAATTATTGCAAATCCAACTATAAACCATGTTTTAAAAAATCATCTAATGTAATCACTTTTAAATGTCAATACATTAATTTTATAAGCAGCGCGAAGTTTGTAACCAAAGTTCTAAAAGAAGAACCTTAGATAAACAATATTAATTAAAAGAACTTTTTCTTTTTAGAAATTTACTTACTGGTTTATATATAATAAGACGTTTAAAATGACATTTGTTGTCACATTTGTAGTACTTGTTTAGGTTTTTGAAAAGTAAGCAAGTGAGAATTTTTGTCATTTTGGAGAATGGCGTCGAATTTGAAAACTAAACAAAGCAAACTTTAGCCAAGTTAAACTCTCTATAGTACAAAGATTTCATTTATTAATTTCATATAGTGGTCATTTTCCAGTAACTTTTATATTTAGCAAAGTATAAGTTTAGCAAGTAACTCTATGATAATAAATAACTCAAAACAGAGCATATTTATTTCGACTGTCAAAAAAATGTTATAAATTATATTTGTAAATGATAATTGCCAACACTAAACACTTGTACTAATCTGTCTAATAAAAAAATATTTAATGTTTTCTAGCAAAAAATGTGTTTGTTTATTTAAAAAGTCTAGGAAGTTTAAATAAAAACCTCTTATAACATCTGAATGAAAGCACTAAATCATATTATGGACTAGCTATTTAAATTCTTTGGTTATTGTGAACATCTATTCACGACCACTGACTATAATTCTATTATAATTGCCATTCATGTCTATCAATCTTGTTTTCTTTAAAAAAAAAATGCCTCTTACCATGAATATCATCGATATGAAATGTTCATAAAAACCCATAATTACAGTAATGAATGTAGTACCTAATATACAACTCAAATTCTTAGGCCGTACTGGCAATTGGCGTTGCCTGATTATTTTGATTTATTTATTTGGGTTAATAGAGGTTTTAATTAAGCAATTAGTTACAGGAAGTTATAGCAAGTTTTGTCTATTAATTGTGACAAAATAGATCATCTAAAAGTATAAAACACAGTAATTTAATGTAGCAGAATATATTGACCACTTACAAAAATATCCAAGAACAGTTTTGGTATTCTAATTTAAGATCTTAAAGTAAAAACTGTATAAAAGTTTAAAAAAATTATATACAGTGTGGAAATTGCTTATAGGATAAATTAAGTATGTATTTCAATTTTTCATTCTTAAAATGCGTATATTAAGTCGCTTTATTGTTTTTAATGTTCTCTATTTGTAATAAGTTTTTAATAAGTGTTTTACTGATAACATTATATTTTCGATTTATGCTGTTTTTATTGCCCACCCCCGTATTACAACTAATGTTTTGATATAGGATCCAATATCGCATAAACCACCCTTGTTGGCTTTCCGACGCAATATGTCGACCGTAAACAACCCCGATAAACTAAACAAAAATCATCGTCGATGCAATATTGTTTGGGGGCGGCGAGGGCAGCCACCTCTTCTTTTCCGCTACAACACAAAAGAAACTCAATCGTTTCTTATTTTATACGTCCCAAAACAATACTTTCTATAAAATCGAACAGCATAAATTGAATGTATCCGCAAAACGATCAACCCGGGAACGATTTTCCATTGTTGAAACAACAGAAGGCCAAACAAATACATGGCGACAATTATTTTCAATCGGCCATTTTCCTTTTTTTACAAAAAGGATGTGGGATCAAGTTGCAGCTTTCGATCAGCGAAAACGGGCCTCCGGGGGTGGCTATAGATGCCTTTAAAATAAATCCAGACTTTAAGACTTTTTTCAATTCTGAAGCTTGATTGAAGTGAGACTATAACTTACAAGAAAACAGCAACTATCGTTATCCGAAATGATGTAATAGTTTGCAATTTAAAATTTTGTAATGTTATACACAGAAGCCTCAGAAAAATGAGATAATATTGATAATCGGCCTTCAAGTTCTCCACCTGCAGAACCCTATCGTAATCTGAATATATTCGATATAATCCAATTAATTTGAAAACCTGATTATCATCTAATCTTAACTTTTATTTGTCTATCTGCATAAACGTTGCAATATAATAATTGTAATTAACTTTAACCAATTTCAAAATATAACTAAGAACACTCTCTATTACTTTAGCTTTAAAAAAAAACTACTAGATCAAAATTGATTTAGCTGTTTGGTAGCTACAATGCCATAGACAGACATAATAGGTTAATTTAACAAATCCTATTTGCGTCAGGAGTCAAAAATAGAAATATAAAATGCAATAATAGGTATAGATTATACCTATATTTTAGTGAAGTAATTAGCAGACAAAATTTATGGCAGTTTTATTAATATTGGTTACTGTTATTCAGCTATTGTCAATAATAATTGAACTATAAATAACTAATAATTTTTTTGATTGCTTGCTTTATTTGTGTGTATAGCTTTTACAAATGTATGTACATTCACCAACCAATAACAACCCGTAATCTTATCATTAGTAGGCAGCACTTTTCTTAACGGATAAAACTTCCACCAATGATTTCATTGCTTTTATCTACATTCTGTGTCACATTTCATTATTATCCGGTTTAATAAAACAAGCAGTCATTCGGCTTTAATGTTGTTATAAGTCATAAAGAGCAAGACGCAAGCACATCATTGTTTTTATAGCATCTAGAATTTTTGACTGGAACCAGTTTGTAATAGAGTCTTAAATCATAACAATAGTGTACCTACACGTGTTAACCATATAAAAGCAGATTTTTATTTGTATTTTTATTTTACGTTCTGGTAACTTAATTACTTGGTTAATTAACACCAAACATATTATGACTTTCATTCTTACAGTTTATGATGGCTGTAAGAGTATTACTACAGTTACCTACCGTCTTAGGTAAATTGCTTCATTAAGAAAATTACAAAATTCTTACAAACAGAATGCGCTACACCATTAACAAAATCTAATTTATTTTTATAGTTGTATTCAAGAAGATGTTTGAAAATACTTAACAATTTAAAGAAATTAATTTTTAGTTTTTTTTTAAATATACATCTTGTAAGTACCCACGTTAATTAGGTGGATGCATGTCAACAATAAATTACTACCCAGGATTCATTTTTTCATGTTGCATGTAGCTCAAATTTTCAAAAGTAATTTTGAATTTTTAAGGTTGTTATAGTCAATGTTGAGAATTGATTATTATCTGTATTATCTGTCAACTATTAATTGAGCTCTGTTAACAAATAAATAAATATGCTACCGAGAATCAACTGACATTGATTGCGGAATAAAAAAAAACATCTAAAACTAGCGTTTTGCAATTATTGCTATAAAAAATTTGCTGCCTTTGATAAAAAATCTGAAATTTGATCAAATTAAATGAAGCATTTACTTAAAACGTCAAATTTAATAAAAGCTGTTTAGACTAATAAAGAGAAATCAAATAATCGTCAGCTTTCAACATTTAAGTTCTAAAACCAGTGTCTTTAAAAATGTTGTTCTACTCGAAAACGTGAATAAGGGTGCTATTCTTGGCCATATAAATTAAAATAAGATATAATTGTTCTAAATACTGCGTGGCTTGTCAGTGAAATTGTAACATTTTACTTACGTAACACAATCTTAATAGCCTCTACTGTTATTCTTTAAGCAATAGATAATAAAGCATTTGCCGATACTGTATGATGATATTGATTAACTTATTTTATATAAAATAATTTTATAAAACTTACAACACTGTTATGATGCTATGACATAGGTACAGTCAAATACAAAAAAAATACACAATAACAGCTTTTTATAACAGTTTTTCTCCAAAATATAATTGTATTGACTAATTTTTGTTTTTTTTCTTCTAAAATTTAGACAGTTTTTCAGGGTTAACATTTATTTTTTTAGCAGTTTTAAATAAAAAATAAACATCTGAGAGACAAACATAAGCAGTCAAAAAATTTTTGCTAACCGAAGAAAGTGTGAATAAAGCTAGACGACACTTGTTGCAAATTTAAACGTGGAAATTGCTAAACCAGTCTGGTGAACAGTTTTAAGTATTTGGCGACACTATGTGGCCGCTTTGCTGCAAAGGGTTAAAGAAAACAGTGTCAAGGAACAAAAATGATTAGAAAATAATAGAATGTCAATTGTTTTTGATTTTTGATTTCAAGATCGTTTTATTTCTCGACTGGGTATAAGAAAATTGTTTAGTTAAACAATTAGTATTTTTTATAATAGTAAGTAATGTTTGTAGTTAAAGAGTTTTAACAATGTTGCTAAGAGTCTAATAACTTAGAAAATTTATTGAGAATAACTATAAGTTGTTGACTCATCTTCTATACGTAGACTAAACATTTTTGTGGTAAATTATCGTTATTTTATTATCATTCTCCACGCTTACAACGATCGCAGATATTTAATCCGGTCGTAAAAACTCGATACGATGTGTTCATGAAGTAAGTATTTGTCAAAATCGTCGACATCTCTATTTATTATTATTTCAAACCATAAATTAATGTACGATAAAACTAAATAAAATTAGTTAGATGTACAGTTGTACATCTTGAGGCTAAAAAATGAATGATTTTTTAATTGGTTAGTGTATAAATAGAGACATTAAAACATAATTAATTAGAATTAATTATAGAAATAATTGTGTTAATTAGCTGGCGCAGCAAACATTATGATAATTAGGTAATACAATACGGGTTTATAAGCATAAAAGAGTAGAATAACACGATGTGTCAAGACAACACATCACTTAATAACAACAAAACTGAGAAATTCATGTAGTTTTGATATTTCAACAATATTTTAATGAAAATAAGAATCTTAAGCCTAACTCAAACCTACTTTCTGCTTTTCTGAGAAGAAATGCTTGAGATTTTTTAAACCAGGTACAAATGCTAGGGAACTATAATAGAGGTTATAATATTTGACGATTTAATATATTTTTTGTTATAATAATTTTTAATTGGATAATTTTGTCGCTTGTTGAATTTCTTTATTTAATTATCAGATATAAATTGTAGAAGATTTTTATTTGTAGCTAGTATAATAAAAAGCACATAAAGTTTCTTTCTCGACGACATTCTTCGGAAATCTGATCTTAATTCTTTTATGAAAATTTGGTGATGTTGTGGAGCTTGTTTTAGATGATCATTGCCATGAGACAAGTTTAAGCGATGATTTGTATTCTGTTTTAGAACGATAATAACAACTGTTTAATACGCTATAAAATCAAAGTGAATACGGTTTATAACAGCCGGTGGACATATACAAAACCTCATTAGCACTGTAAATTATAAGACACCTAATTTGACAAACTGTAATCTACATTCTTTAAACTAAACATTATCTATTACCTACGTTCATAATAATTTAAAGTTACTTAAATGTCTTCGATTTATAGACTCTAAGACTATTTGAGTTTTTTATTAGATTATAATCTGAAAATCTGTGATCAATAAGCTTGAAGCACTAAAAAATGACACAAAAAACTTTTCTAAAGTAGAGTTCTAAATATATTTATTTTTTATATTTAAAAAAAAAACAAAGTGGTTAGACACTTTCATACTTATCTTTTCGCTATTTTTTTGGCAAAAGAATGTAAATATTAAAAAAATTTGCAGGTTTTCAAATTGTCTACATATTTCTTTTAAAGAATTTAATCAGACACTGAGATTTTAAGACTTTTCCATAGTAATGTCGAAATTACTCCGGTAATTTTCCGGTCTCCTTACACAACATCACTTCAGTAACTAAATAACATCACAATCCAGCAACATCTCCGAGGGTATTTCTACTTTAGTTGCATAGATTATGTTTCATCAATTTTTGCAGTTGTCTTTTTGGTAAAAATGTTTAAATTTTAAAAGCAAAACAGGTAAGTGATCAAATAAAAACCAAAAATTAACATTAATTATTGCTTTTATAAAAGCATATTTTTGTGTTATAATATTTTTGAAAATGTGTAGATAATCTTCTTTTAAAAACCTGATCGAATACACTTAAAAGCTTTGGAATTCAATTAAAATCTATCGTTTACACAGTAATTAGCACCACTCTTAATGTTGGGCATCAAGTTCTGGATGAGATACATTCGAAGAGGGGATCAGAGGTATAAATGTGCTTGTTTATCCCTTGTCTTCTAATTAAGTGAAATCCAAATTGCCGTATTAATTATCAACGAAGTGGTCTCAAGCGTCCAATTTATCTATAGCACCTATCGCCACACTTGTATAATTGGGCTATCGAAAAAGAAATTGGTGATTAGTGGCTGTGTTTATCATGTTAATTGGTTATAAGTCACTCAAACATGCTTATCTCGTTATCAGAAGTATAACAGAGTTTTACAAATATTCAAGATGTGTTCTGAAACGAAATTAAGTGGTAGGTCGATCACGAATGTTTCTGATATCTTTTTAAGCTGCAATTTGTTCTCAATTCTCAAGTCATATGTGACTTGATTAGGTAAACGAATTAATTTACTAAATAAAGATTTTATTGAAATTCAGTTATAATTTATTTGAATGTCAAGCATTCGTTTTGACATCTCATTATTAGTAACACTTATACCGTGTGATCCACAATTATTCAGATAACATACTACTTAGCTTGATACAGTCCTGTTAATTTGACATCTATTTTTGACTTCAGTCAAATTTGTTGGTTAACCTGGAGCTTATATGAAAAAAGCTGTATACATATTTGTTCTCAAAACGCTTAAACAGGTATTAAACGATTAAACGATAAAGCGAGTTTTGTGAGACAAATGACGCCAAGATTTTGTTGGTGTATCATGCATTCAATGGTCAACATTTGCTATCACCTCTTCTGTTCTGGTTGTTGGCCTACCAGCACCTTTCTTGTAATCTACACCTCCAGTTTGCTGCATATCCTAACAGTATTTTTGACCATTTTATAAAAACCTGCTTCCAAAAAGTCCAAACCGCTGCAAGCATGAGCGCTGTATTTCAATTCACTATTAAAAAATGCTATATTTTGAAAACATGCTTCTATTAGAAACGTTTTCTGTTTTAGTAGAAAAACCATTAATGCTTAAAAACGGTTAACCAACCAACTTGACAGAATTCAAGAAGCAAAAATGTCAAAGTAAACGCGTTGAATCAAGCTAAGAGTCTGATTTTGTTAAAATGTTCAAAAATTTGGTCAACATTTTAGGGCTTATTTTGTACCTTATTTTGCCGAATTGGATTCATTTACATATTTTCATATGAGGTGAGATAAATAATTGGCAGACAATGAATCTTTAAGTTTACAACATCTGCAACTGTTCCAAAATAGATTGGTAATTAGTTTAGAGTTTAAAGCAGTTACGACGTTCTATAGTGACGGAAATTCGAAAGCTCATTGATCAAACTTTATCAATGTAAAATAATCAATTATCAAAGTTTTCAATCTTCTCCCAATCAGGCGGTTTTTTTATGCGTATTCGTATTTACATAAAGATTTAAAATTTATTGTAAAATCATTTTATAATAAAAATCTAATAACGAGTCAAAATGCTCTATTTATCACAGTTCACCGAGTAACTCAAAAAAAGTATTTGTATTATTAATTTTTTTTAAATTTGTCTTGTCATAGGATCATCTATAGCATTCTATTTCTATCTTATTTTAAGATAAACTTGTACTAATTGTTTAATTAACAAAACATCTATATAACTGGTACCACTTTTAAATTGAACTTCTTGACAGACTGTATAGGCTGAGAAAAAAAAATTAAAATTTCAAAAAATTTTGTGCTCTATCTTGTAGAAATATAAAAATGTCTGTTTTTTTTTTTTGGTATAATTAAGACTTTTTTTTAATATTAAAAAACTTAGCTTATTTACTATATTGGTTTATTATCAACTTGATTTCATTAATATGTATTTCCGTTTAATGTGAAACACAGCAGCAATAAATTAGTTGGCAATTATATGACAATATTCTGTAAGAAAAAAATGTTTCAGCTGCCTGCTTACCTAAACACCTCTTGAGCAATTATGAGCAAATTAATAGTCTAGGAATGCAAATGTACAGCATATTTATATGAAAATTCACACCAATTTTGGAACTATTTTGCTATTTAATACAGGTGTTTTGATAAATTGCTAAATTATGTATCGTAGAATTATTTAAATGTCCTTCAACAACCAGCTGAATTTTATGAAAGCCTATACTTTAGGCATTTTTGTCCACAGTAACAGCAGTTTCTTCATAATTGGTGTCAAATTTAAATCAGATAAACAAACTGAAACCCGTCGCAAACTCAAAAAATGAAGACGTTACACAAGATTTATATTATAATCAAATTCTTGATTTTCGAATAACTTTTAAAGCTTTGATGTTAATGTTGGGAACAGAAAAAACGCTCGTGTATAAGGTTTACAATTTGAGGCGCTTAAATCAAAGTATTAATTAACACTTTTTGATATCTGATAAGCCATTAAATCTTTAAAAAATATTTGTTAGTATTAGCTTGTTATTTATTATTGAGATATTTTTTTAAACGTCAGCTTTTCAAGCTGCAAAATGAAATAAATGTTTAGTTTTATGAGGAAAATAAGGTTTTGCTTGGCGCGCTTTAATTAGTGTTAGTTACTAGTTAGTTAGTAATATTTTTAAAACCACTTATCAGAATAAAATAAAATTTGACACGTGTCAATAGTTCAAAAACGTAGAGAAAAATGTCTTTTTTTATGTTTATTTGATTCAACAGAAAATATTTTGAGAAAAAATAATACAAAAACGTTGAAATTTAAATTGTTTTTAATAAAGCCCAACCTATTCTGTAAAAAGATAAATAAAATGTAGTCGAAATTGAACTGATCTGAACTTATTCTTTAGCAGCTATAAATTCCTTCAATCCACAGTTTACAAAACACAAAGTGTGTTTTGTCATATTTACAAATATCGTAATCAAGCTCGCGTGCTCTCTGCTAGAATTCGTGTTCTTTCAAGTGTAAAAAGCTTTTATTGTATCTTTCTTTCCCCTATCTCGTTCTCAGTCTGTTCGTTTATTAGGAATAAGAAGTCGGATCTGGTAGCTCACCCACTGTTTATGAAGGGAAATTGAAGCACTTTGTGCTAAGTGGAAAACGCTCTATAATAATCCCACTAAATTTATCTTTAGCACCGTATTCGATGAGGAGTTAATTTAAATTTTGTTTAGAAACGTCCTTATGAATTTTAATCGACTTGGGCTTATTTCGCCGTTCAATTTAATTAATGTTCTCAGAATAGTATTTTACGAATAAAACAAATCTAAGAAAAAAATGTATCTATAGGTATAAAATTGTAATCATTATTTATGTGAAAAAATTCTTTATTATGGTAGAAGCAGGTGGCTCTCGGTAATCCTCAACAAATTAAATGACTTTTGTATACAACAGTAGGTACGAAATATAATGAGAAGCAATTCAACCACCAAATTAAAACCGTTATTATTATCACATAAATCATTAAAGATCAGATGATCAACGTACATTAAAATTATCTTCAACTGCTATAATCACCCAAAATCAATTTATTTAAATGTAACTTTAACTGCAATTTGTCAATTTGCTATTTACATTTTAATACAACAAACAAAAAATTAATATGTGTTTTTATTATTTTGAGACCAAATAGCTAATCACAAAAAATATGCATAAAACACAAATATAATAGCAACAAAAACAACACAAAACAAAAAAAAATTATTTTACGAAAAGAAGCATAAAATATAACACATTTTTTTTTAAATTGACAGTTACTTAATAATTTTCACCATAGGTTTTCTTTTTTATACACCATATCTGGTGTATAAAGCTTTTACAAACATTCCGTATTTTGCTTAGAAAGCAAGATGGTTGCTTGTAGAATATTTATAGATTTGTCTAAAGCGTTTGATCGTATCAACCATAAAATTTCAATTCGCAGTTTATTTAGCAACAGTATCCGAGACAATGCTTTAAACAATAAATCAACAAGTAGGTACAAACATATCTATAACAGCTGTACAAAGCAATATTTTTAAATTTTTTCTCTTTATTATATATATATAAATAAATTACTACTTTTTGAAAAACTTAGGCTATTACCTTATAAAATTTCGCATTTCATAGAAACGGTTTTTGGTATTGAATAGAGTGCTTTAAGTTGAGTTTTCTATTTTGTTTTCATAGAAAATTTAAAAACCTGTACTCACTTTGTAGAGCTAGAGTACACTGATATGCTACAAATAAGGTACAGAATCAAACGCTTTCTTGTAGTCTATCTAAGCGATTGAGCTGCTGAGCTCTTGTCCGCGAGCTTAATTATTTACAACCGATTTAACTGCTGATAATTCTTTTGTACTAAGAGAACTATTATGGCAGTCATTTTTACTGCTAAATAGTATATTACACTACAAGGGCAGAAAGTTGACATTTCTGCACTGCGCGCTATAATGCCCGAAGCGGAGCCGAGAGCATCATGGCGCGCAGTTCAAGACTCTCAAATTTCTGCCCGTGTAGTGTATACTAGTTTTCTTGCTACTCCAGTCGAACGTACGTGGTTTCGGCTGCGATTCCACGGCAGAAAGTGTATCTTTCATGCACTGGTAGAGCTGCACTTTCTGCCGTTATTTTAAAAACATTATTTTGTTGCAAGTGGCTGTATATCTTTGCTTCTAAGAGCTGTCAAGATCTTGTATATAAGTTAATTATTGAGATTCATAATTGACTAGTTCACTTTCTGGTATCATAAAAGTTAAACCGATGGTAAAATACTGTAAGCTCTGCTCAAGATGTTTTATGCAGCAGCTTTCTTACAGTTTTGCTGTTACAGGCTGTAAATGTCATCAATTTTTGATGTTTTTCAATTGATTGTTTTAGTTAATGTTTTTAAGAGATCATTTTTGGTGGTATCAAGTATTTCCGTGTCAGGAACATTTCTTACTTTGTTTTTCTGATACGCATGGTTTTCATAATTCTTAGGCCTACTTCATATGCTAGTCTAAAACGGAAACATTTGGTTTTGATTTAATGGCTGGTTTTTTAAAAGGTTTTCTTGGCTTAGTTGTCTATAGAATTTGTATGAAATGATGTCAAACTGTTGATTCTGCTTACGTTTATTCCATATTTTATTCTACTTCTTCAATAAGCACCCTGAGTGCTGTTATTTTCTGTTCTAAAATTTTTTTTAAAATGTATAGCTAGAATATTTCTTTGAGATTTTGTGGTGTTTACATATATATATTTTTTATTTATTGTTGATTTTATGTAATGACTGTGTTAAACAGGTAAGTATAGAGTACGCTTAGCTTTTTTCAAAATTTATCAATTTTTTTACTAACGGTTTCTTCCACGGTGGTTTTGTATCTTTTATTTGTTTTCTTTTTTGGTTGTAGACGCATGTTTAGTTTAGTGTATATTATTATTATTTGTAGAAGTTTTCCAAAGTTACATTATACATTATCAGTTAGAAAATAATGCAATTTCACTTTGATAGAAGAACTGGAGAAAACCAATACAAATAATTGAAAGGTTAGGCTACTTTATAATGGTAAAATTTAATTCTAAACAAGGTAAATCTATAATGATACGTAGTATTTTAAAACAGATTGACATACGGAATTGGCAGTTAAATAGCGTACAATTTTGAAAGCGGCTTTGATTTAATAAATGATTCCAATAGGTAACCTGAGATGAAAAAAAGTAAATACGGTCATGCGGCGCTCGATCTCAAATTAATTTGAATTTTTCCAATTTCCGTCAATTGAAACTGTCGTATGGTCAATGAATTTTAAATTAAAACGAACGATAAATCTTTCACATAATCATATTTGTTTAATAGTTATGTTATGATTGTTACGCAATAAAATAAGCGGTCGCGGATGGTTCACGAGAAATATTAAACGTGTATAAAGTACATACAGGACCGTGCTTTGCAACATATGGTCCGTGAAATTGAGCAGGGGCTACAGAGGTGTCTGTCGAGACACCCAATCAATGAGTCGGAAACTTCCTGTGATTTATGGTTTTTCTGACAGCTCAATTATGACAAAAACTCCTTACTGGATCCAGACCACCGGAATGACCTCTTATAACTGGCTTTAAAATGATTTCATCTAATAAAGCCACTCGTACACCAAATTGCAACAAATCAGATTTAATAAGCCATTTTTACATGCAAATATAAACAAAAACGCTTTTTCTGCAAACAGCGGAAATAAAATATTTAAAATTATAGAGCAGCTTTTGTACAAAAATTTGAGAGTATCACTAGAAAAATCTAAGTTATTATTTCTAAATTTATCAACAAACTGTGAAAACTAGAAATGATGTGTTCCGGAAAAGCAGACATTCAACTTGAAAAATATTTACATAAGGCTGCAAATTACATTAAAAAACCGGATAAACCTCGGTCGACGCAAGCATAGGCAAGTAGATGTAAAGTAATGAAGTGCTACCAACTTTGAAATTACGTGATATCTCAAACTATGTAGGTATCAGGTAGTAACTTTAAGTTAAATTTAACACTTTAGTGAGAGCATAGATGACATATTAGGTAATCTACATTAACTCTTGCGTGAGTAACAAAAATTTTTATTAGTTAGGTAAACTCATCTGAGGCTTTTATACAAAAAAAAAACGGCGCCATGTTCAATGAAAATACAAATTAACAACAAACATTTATATTTAAGAGTTATTTAGAATTAAGATTAACAGGGGTCAATTGTGCTCTCTACATTTACAAAAACCCTTTGCCAGACAAAAGCCATCTTAAAACATAAATTTGTTTGGGTTAGATTTAAACCCACTCTTGATATTCGGCCAGGTCATGAACTCACTATCTTTAACCGCCTAGCTACCGAACGACGTCAAAAGTCTAGTACTGATTAATCCAACTACCACTGCTATTTTCTGTCATTGCATTCTTTTCACATAATAGTATATTAAGTATAAACCACAGTAAGAATATTTTATCTAATTAATATTAGTTATAAGATGTAAGTTTGATTAGTTTTGATTAGTTATAAGTTAAGTATCAGTTATAAGATAGAACAGTTTTATAAATTGAATATTTTATCGATCAAAGACAATTGTTTAGAAGAGAAGTCACTCTAATTATTGTCTGAGATTGTAGTCCTTAACACTTGCTTTCTTTAAAAAGTTTTTTTTTATTTAGTCTTTGCTTAATTAAAAAAATGAAGCTTGAGTTTGTTGATTTGATGAGTAGATTGTAGTATTAAGTATTATTATAAATTAGCAATCATGTGTTGTCAAGAGATTAGTCTGTTGACTGGAAAAATATAATTGTAAAAAGACAGCTGTCAACAGAATTTAAAAATTTTTTTGCACACAAATGAGTAGACACGGAGTCAAACGGTTTAGATAGTAAAATTGTAAAAACTTTACAACAAAAAGAATATTGATTTTTTTATCAATAATTTTTGAAAAGTCAAAAAACTGCTATTAAAATACATATAAAATCCTCAAAAGCTGATGTGACTCTTTTTTTTTAAGATGTTTTTTTAGCCTTGGTAGCCGCAGATCCTCTTTTTCAATTTTGAAGTTTTTTGAATTATTAATCATAATAATAATTATTCAAAAAACAATCTTATGTTCTCTCTTTGACTAAAAAACTTTGTTTTTAATTTAATTCTTAAAATGGTTTTTAAATTAATTGAAAATTAAAAACTTGTTTTTTAAAAATTTGTATGTTATAGAACTTGTCAAAGACCGTGATGATTTTTGAATCCAGCAAAATTGCTGTGCTTCCGGAACAGAGAGGGTTGAATATAATGGTTTATTGTTCAAAAGATTAATCCAGTTACAGAACAATGTACGAATATTACACACAGCATAATAAAACATATTAAAATAAAAATTAACATTTAAAAATAGTAACACAATAGTGTTACATTTAAAACCAAAAATAAAAGCAAAAGCAGAACAAATAAGAAGAATTAAACAAAATGATAGTAGTGTTACAATTCACAATTTCGGTCATCTGAAGTAAACAATTACATGATTTAAAAGAATCGAAGCAAATATCAACATTGCTTGAGACTTTGTTAAAATTGTATAAATAATAAAAAATATTTTTAATTGTAAAAGTGCCTAATATGAAACGTTTGATATAGTAATAACAAAAACCAAAAAATGTTTGCTATTGAGTTTAGTCAATATTGATATTTTGCACAAAATTTAAAAAAATAGAGGTCAAATTTCTTATTACAAAATGATCTAAAAAAATCTATAAAATCTTTTAAAATTACCAAAATCCAACAATAGACACTAAAAATACACATGACATTTTTCAAAAAAATGTCATAATTAGACTTATGTAATTGAATGGAGAAACATACATGAATCAATTAAATTTTAGCTTTAAGATCTTATGGTAAAATTGTTTAATAATTAATTGTTGTTTTCCTGTAGTATTCTGTTTATTAAGCCGCAAAGCAGATTGCTTTTACTCATTTTCAGGCAACTATTATTTATTATTTTAATGTTTCTAATTACAAATTGAACCGAAGCTTTTCAAAACATCATATCAAATTTAATTACATATTCAAGTAAATGAAATTAAAATGTCATTGAAATAATGTTTCATTAACTTTAAATTAACCATAACAGCCGTATGAGACATGAAAGACAGAAATGGCTGGCTAAATCAATTCGAAACCAACACATTTAACATACCCTGCAGCTTTTTTGTTTGCTTGTATAGCCACTTGCGTGTATTTGAGTTTAATGTTTGTTTTAAGCGAGCCAATCAGGGCTTTTTGAAATATTCTGAACCTCCTTCAGCATCTCTTTTTTGCATTTTGAATATGTATGATGTCTGCAAAAAAAAATGAAATTTAAATAAACGTTCGTTTACTGAATAATGTTAGTGTAAATAAGACACAAAATGCATACAATTTTAGTGGATATAAACATGTCTAACGGTAATGTTTTATTAATGAATTATCTTCTAAAACACTTATTTTATGTTTTAATTGCATTTTTGCTAACTGTATCAACACAAGAGTATATTTTCCTCAATTTGTAAAAAAATTAAGATATCTGACCTGACCTGGCCTGACCTGATTGATTTAGTATACAAAAAAACCAATGTAATAAAGAAGTAAAAAATTTGAAAAATATTTTATTTACTGCTACATGCTCCTATAGGTATAAGTTTGCAGCATGACAAAGAAATTATTACTCTAATTGGCAAAAGATTTACCACTACAGGCAGTGATCAATGATCATAAACAACCGACGCATTTTTTGTGTTTAAATTATTATTAAAACAGTTTTGTTAATGCAATATAGATTTTAAAATAGTATATTATTATACAAGTTTAATAAGACGTTGTATTGTCACACAAGTGTGTGTTAGATCCGAAGAGTGAGTACAGTATTGAAGCGAGTGTAATAAAACCTCTTATTAATAAAATGCAATATTCTTGTTTTTTCAATTTTAGTTTATTTCTACAAATATTGTGAAAAAATATTTATTATTATTGTTTACAATATTTATAAATTTTATGAGATAAGTAGCGATATACGTTATGCCTTAAAATCACAAGTAGTTGTGATGACATTTTGCATCTGTCATAAATTTGCGAATTAAACAGCATACAAATCTTGCGTTTTTGCATCAAAAACAAATTTATTTCTTAATTTAAATTTTATTTTATTTTTAGCAAAAATGTAACGTTTTTTGCTCTAATTTGCCATGTGGTGAACTTTTTTAATGTCATTATATGAATAGGATACATTTTGATTAATGTATTCTTTTTACTAAAGTTTTAAGCAGTTTAAAAAAAAATGAAGTACTTTTATCTTTTTTTCTTATTATTTTTGGCTTAAAGTCAGCAATCTCGTTATTTTCTTTAAATCACTATGAGGATAAACGTAGGTGTTTACCAATTGCGTGGTGGAACACCTTTCAGATCGTTATTGTTTCCAACAGCTAAAAGGTGCGAAATTTGAATGAACATTGAATGAAGGCTTTGGTCACTCTATAACTCGATTAGTGTTTAAAAGAGGTAATTGCTAATTAGTTCGCAGTCACTGCTTATAACGCTTGGTAATTGTGGAATGCATTTTATGGCTCTCTTTTATGAGAATCTGCAACGATTAGTGCGCAAGAAATTCAAGAATGATTGGAAATGTTGCTGAAATTAGTCTTGTAATGAGATGTGATTCAAAACTTGCAAACTCCTTGTGTAGCCATGTGAAAAATTTACATAATTATCACAAAAAAAACTTGTACTCGTATCTAAACGTTTCTTTTATAAAGAAAAACCAAACAGAAATTTAGATAGTTTAAGCAATATATTTACAATATCAAGAAATTACTTTCTAGGATTTGAACTTACTAAGACATATTTTTATTCTGTTTGAGAATGTGCTGGGTCGCTAATTTATGCACGACACTGTGCTTAAATGTCGATGTCAGTTGTAAATAAACACGTATTACTTTAATTAATCAATATTATTTTTAAAATGGAATAAGGCAAGAAAATGAAGAATGGGAATATTTGAATAAACCGTGTCTTCAAGAAATGCAGCCTGAGCATCAATGTGTATCAGTGTTGTCAAGTTATTTTACCTAATTTTTTTACGAACCGGTCAAAAACCTGCTTCCAAAAAAGCATGTTAATATTATACACTCTGCAATGGCGTAGCAACTCCATAGCGGACCAGGGTTTGAAAAATATTTGCGGACGCTTTAAACTTTGTGATAAGTCTATACCCTTTTTTTTTGTTTTTAATTTTTTTATAACACTTTTTATTAAATCTGTAATAAATTATCTAGAATTTATTTTATGTAATAAATAAAACATTGTCATCATACATAAAAAAATACTTTTGATAATTCTGAAAGCAAACAAAAACAAGTTCATTATATTTTACAATCAAATTATAACTATAAAAACGATTTTTTTCTTGCTTTCATGGTAGCAAAATTTGTCACTTAATTCGATAGGTTTAACTCTTTCGCTATAAAGTTTTCAATTAAAATCAAGGATAAATTTGAAAATCGTTTTTGGTTTATAGTATTTCGTAAGTACGTTTTTATTAACTCCAGTTTAGAAAAAATGCGTTCAGCAGATGCTACTGTTAAATTAAACAAGTTTACTTTAATTGGTTTCATAAATAGATAGCTTTTGTTTACTAATTTAAATAACATTTTTTGCGTAAGGACAACATTTCTAAATTATTATTTTTAATAAAGAAAAGTTGTTTAAGAAAAATTAATTAATAAAGTTTACTTCAAATCAAAGCATCATAATAAATATTTTTTCAAAAAAAAGAACAAAAAGTTTTTGTTAAATTAATTAATTTCAATAAACTTGAAAAAAAAGTTTTCGCAAAAATTTGACTCACTTCATAAAGTGGCTGAAAAAGGAGAATTTATTATCTATTTATTTAAAGTTTTCAGTCTGTTAGTAGAATACTTTATCTTAAAGTGATATATTTTTTAAAAAGTGTTAATTTTTGTACATAATAGAATCAGTAAGTTGTAAAGCTCAAGTGTTTTTCTTTTTTCAGTAAAAAGACATCTTATAATACAAATAGATTTATAGATATTGACTAGAATTGTGCATCTGGGTCGCATAAGTCAAAAAACTTGTAAATAACAAAAAAGATCAATAAAAAGAACTTCAAGGGAAAGAGACTCTTTACAGCTGGGTTATTTTTATTGACTGCCGCCTATCCCATCTCCTATTCTATTACATTCCAGGATCGCTAGCTTAAAACGTAACCAATTGTTTTATGTTATGTTTTTTCGAAAGTGACTTACTTCTAACTTTCGTCATTAAAACAAAGAAAATTTTTTACAAATATGACAAAATATACAGAAAGTTTTTTTTTTGTAAGAATAATGTGTATTATCCGGGCCCATGTAGCCTCGGGCCCGGGTGCCCCTAGTAGATTCGCCACTGACACTCTGTATGATTGGCAACAAATGTCAAACAAGCGTCAAAGCTCGTCTATGATATCGTACGTTTCTGCGTATAAACTAAACAAAAAATGAACATTTTGTTTATTATTATTTGTTATTTCAAAAAGAAGAATAAATGTTTGCTTGGTTGCAAAGCCTAGCTTGACGTTTAATTGAAGACATTTTGACAAAGTTAAAAAGGTTTTGCAACTGTCGTTTTATGACAATTGACGTTTTATAAAACAATTTTATTTTTCAACTTGACGTTCAATGTGGCTAAAGTAACGTTATAAAAATAAATAAATTATATTATTTCTGTGGCTTGTCTAAATTACGTTTTTTTATAAAAGCTCAACATAAAGAATTGTAAGACGGATTTCGGCTTTTTTGCAAACGTTAGCAGGCCTCGGTAGCGCAGTAGGCAGCGCGTAAGTCTCATAATCTTAAGGTCGTGAGTTCGATCCTCACCCGGGGCAACCCCTTTTTTATCTAAATTTTATCTGTTAAATCTAGCTTTATACTGCCTATTCCTTTATCTGCTTGCTTAATTTCCAAATCTGCAGCTGTGATATCTTCTCATGTATCATGTTACTGAAACCCAACCAAGCTTTAAGCTTTTGCTGCTTTAGCCATTAGCTTTTTCCCCAAAATTTAAAAATCGTTGCTGTGGCACGTTGTGAAAAAAAATTTTTAATACAGCGTACACATAAAAATATCTATATCTATAAGTGATCACTTAGCTCAAACCAATCAAAACGCTTCAGTTTTCAAAAATAATCTAATCAGAGTCGAGTGAGACAATAATTTGTGTTATAGTAGAAGAGCTCACAATGCTAAATGTAGATTTACTCAAACATCGTAAAGATTTATTAAATTTTAAAGATTGGATAGTAAAAAAAACAAGTTTTCTTTTTATCGGTAAGAGAAGGGCGGCTATAAGCTTCCAAAAATAAATTAACAATGGCAATACTCAAGCGCGCTTCTAATGACAGAGACATCTGTCAAAATTGTTTAGACACAGTTGTGTATTTCAGTGTGTTGGATTTTTAACTAATCAAAAAAACTGCCAAATCAGCAGTGACGCAAACTAAAGAGATAAAAAGTTGTATTGAAAATGAAATGTGTGATTTTTGTCCTGTAAACACGCATTTTTTTATAATATTTGCCTGAAGCGTTTGAGTAAATGCTTGAGTAAAAACCTCTTATTAAGTAAGCTCTGATGCAAATAATTATTATCTATAAATTTTTTTAGGGTTATTTAAATCTGACCATTCAACTCTTTTAAACTGTGTTTCTCAAGAAATAGTCTATAAGTTACCTTTCCCACATGCCAAATTGTTTCAAATTTTAACAAGTTTTTATTTTTGTCAAGTTTATGACAATCTTATTGACAGCATGGTGTGCACTTGGAATATTATTATTTACAATTTATTAATTTGTATTGAGATTTAGAGAAACTCTAAAACAACAATTCAATTTTTTGTAGATTTTTTTTAACAAACGTCAGTATTATACAGTTGAATCAACACATACAATGCAACACCTGTTTTGATATGAAGACCAGCAGTTCAATTTTGTAGTATAGTCAAGCCTGCTTGCAGAGCTATATACACTAAAATTGTCTGGTAATACTTATTTACATAAAAGTCAGGAAAATGTCACATTACTGAAGAGGAGCTAAATTGAAATACGAGGCACTTTATGCCGAGTATTTTAAAGCTCCGAGTCAAGTAAGAGATTTTACTGACGTGTTTTGTATTAAATTTTTTCGGAAATCGTAAAAAAAGAGGAAATTTACAAATTTTAGAATTTTTTTTGACAAATTCCACAAAAATCAAGTTTGTCAATTTTGTTGGCAACTATAGTTACTAGAGTATCTTTTTTATTTTGCGTCTTGTAAAGTTTTTACAGTACTAGTCTGGAAAACTCAATTTTCCTGGGCGTAAATAAGCCGGAAAATGTTGTTTCCAAGACGATTTCCGGAAAAAGTATAAAAATGTACTTCCATCAAAAAGTTTTGTTCAATTTTTGAAAGATCAAGTTGACAAATTTTAAATATTAAGCCAGTAGCAAAAGGAAAAAAAATTAAAACAGCAATCAATTTTTTTTACGATGTAGAACTTATGAATTATGAATTAAACTTATTTTAAAACCTACAAATTATCTTATATTTATTAAAAATTAAAATTATTTTACAAAAAAAAACTTGTAAAAAACCATACATTTTTTGGCGGGAATATCATTTTATAAAATTTTAATTACAGTTTTGAGGTTCTTGCCTTTCGGTTGTCTAACATTGCCCTAATCTCAACTGCCTGGTGTTTGCCTCTCCGGTATTATACTACTATTTTTGAAAAACTGAGTGACTCTGAAATCTTTAGGTAACAGTTTAGTTTAGAGTATTAAATGCAATTACTCACTGATAGACAACTCAATAAAGAGGTAAGTATATTTTATCTTTTTCAAAATTCAGCTTTCCATTATAGGTAGGTATCGCCAAATATTTTCCTTTTGCAAAAAAAGAATGACAAATTGTGAAAAACGGGAAAAGTGTATTTCCCTAGCGATGCGTTGTGATCGCGACATTATTTTCCCTTGTCATTTGTTTGCAGTCAAACGACTGTAATATTTCAGAATATATTCGACACTTTTACACCTTTATGTTTTCCATAAAGATGACTATTTTTATAGCCGACAAGATAATATCTTTATGTTTGACAGAAACATGGGCTATTCAACTTATTTTGCCCGTGAAATATCGTGTCGGTGCGGCGTTTGGGAAACAAGTTTTATTCAGGCAAAAATGAGAACAAATATGATTTGACACTCACAACACCACCGTCAGTGCAAAAATTAGCCAAGAGAAAACTAAAGTAGTGTGATTTATTTTTAGAGATACAGATAAAATTCTAACTTGAACACATCCGAGACGTGTAGAGAAGACCATAAAAGGCTGAGATAAATGTAATTCGGTTCTTCCAAGGCTTTCGTAGCGGAATCACAAGCAATTGGGTGCTTTTTACAATTTTTATTGAAAGCTATTCTGACAAAACCATCTCGGTTTTATTATCAATAACACAACAAATATTCAGTGCAATACTTCTTATTAAAACTAAAAAATAAACAAAAAAACATTTTTTAACTTTAGCAGCTAAGGTTATCTACAAGCAATTTAAAACGTTTTAATAAAAAATTTAAAATTTTATTGAGCGGTATAACCAATAAGGATAGGTTTACGTCAAATTATTGCGTCTACTTTTATTTTTCTATCCTGATAACTTCAGGTGCAAAATTTTGACATTTTTTGCAGAGAAAAGTCAATTTTTCTAATAACTACTAGCCGTGTTAGAATTTTTTCTTCAGAACAATCTTCAGCCAAATTTCAACTTTTCTAAAGCCTGTTTTGGCAGACAAATATTTATAGTCTTTGTTGTAACATTTATAACACAATGCGTTGATGTCAAAATGCTATATTCTCAAAATGCTGAGATTGACACGATTTTTTGATGCTCAATTAAATATAAATTAATTTTTTAATATAGTTTTCAATAAATAAGTTTAATCTATATATATAAAAGAAAGTCGTGTTTGTTACAACACTTATAACTCGAGAACGGCTGGACCGATTGCCATGGTTTTTGATTTGTTGGATTTGTTTCCGTCCCGAATAGCAGAATACATCTTAAAAACAATGAAAACTCGATATGTGTAATGAATACTTAATCATTTCAATAGATGCTGATTTGTTTATTACATGTCAAACATTTGTTGTCTAATCCTGTCAAATAGTGTAACAACTATTTTTTTTTTTTTTGGAGTTTATGGCCTGGTTGCTGAGATTTTTAAGCCACAACTTTATTTTTTTCTGAAGACATCATGTGTGCGTTCAAAAATTTATATTTTGTAAAATGTTTACAAAGTTCAAGTACTGTTATATTTGTTTTTAATTGCCGAAAACAATACCTAAGATTTATTCTACAGTAAAAACATAAAATCTTCGGAAAGGAACGGAATTTAGAGAATAAAAAATCAGTTGGTAAAGGTTATAAGATTAAGGAAAAAAAATCTACAGGTTAACAAAAGTGTAAATGTCTTTTTATAGGTTGTCTATGATTTTTCTTGATAAGCTATTCATACGTAGTGGTTATATACTCTTTGAGCTATTGTCTATGTCTCGAAAGTTCAGGCACTGTTATTATATTTGGTGGTTTTATGCGAGTGCACATTTTAATAACAATGCCGCGTCCTAGAAGATCTAATCTTTCCCAGCGAAGCCGTAATGCAATTAGGCAACGGAATATCGCGAGTCAATTATCTGCGAAAAATTGCACGCGTTGATACTTAAAGGAAAATTTAAAGATGAGGAAGTTCTTATTCCTAGGGTTCTGATGATCCCATCGGATATGCCCTTTGAGTTTAAACGAATTTAATTCCCGATTCGTCTTGCCTTCGCCATGACGATCAACAAATCACAGGGCCAATCCTTGACTATTTGTGGCCTCAATCTAGAAAATGCATGTTTTTCTCATGGTCAATTGTAAGTGGCATGCTCACGTGTCGGCAAACCATCTGCTTTATTTGTTCTTGCGCCTGACCAAAAAACAAAGAATGTCGTTTACCACAAAGTGCTTGAATGAAAATCCTATTAATGAATTAATCCGAGTTTTATTTTTTTCCCCCAATCTGCACAACATAGTTTTCAATCATTTTTTTCTGACATGAGTTTGAAGTACTTAAGTATTATTTTTTATTTTTTTTTATTTTTATTCTCATTCTGTATGTATGTTTTCATCATCATTCATCATAATAAAATACTTTTCTGTTTCTATCTATATAAATATATTATTTTGTATCATTGTTTTACGTTCATCAAAGCCTAAATTAGTTCAGCTAAAAAGTAACACGACATTCATTGACTGTTAGGCGGTACGAAGTTTGCCTGGTCAGCTAGTTAAATATAAATTATAAATTTAATTAGACTGTAATAGTAACTTTTTTTGCCTTGAATCAATGAAGATGATACATGAGACATTTAAGTTCCTTAAATTCAAAATAAATTTTGTTCATATCAAAACACTTTATAAAAGGTGCATCAAAAGGAAACAAATTTGAACTGTGGGCTTTCAATCCGGTCGCAAATCTTCCAAAATGCGTCTTTATGAATGATTCAGGAGGACGGTTAGCCTTTGTAGCCTGAAGCAGATCAACAATGCCAATGATGTCCAAACCTTGTCCAGTCTTTGCTGATTCACTTATTCCAATCGCTTGTAGTTTCGTGAGAAAACTCGTGTTCTTGTCTGCCACGTGTTTGTTTATACAGGATTTTAAAGGTTGCATTTTAGGAAACACAATAGGGAGCTGAGCAAAACAAATTTTATAAATTTTTTTCAAATCTTTCTTTTATTTCGTATTTAGTTCACGGGGCTTAAATGCAATATCTCTCTTGTGATCATAGGGTGTACTAAAAGTGTCAAAAAGCTTGTTTTAAAATTCCTCTATAATATGCACCGCCAAGACATATCTAAAAGGAAAAATTCAGTTTTTTTTGCAGTACTACAACTCTATTTTGATTTTTGAACAAACTTGTTTTAGAAGCATTACCAGATTATTTCTGAAGATACTGTTGTTATTATTTAAGTTGGTTGTTTATAAAATACTTTAAATATTAATAAAATAAAATCAAAGAAATTTTATTAAAACTAGATTCGTAGACTTGAACATGCTTTGCTCTTATTGAAACTCTGTAGTAGATCGCTACAGATTCTTATTTGAATAAATTTGCAGAAACCAATTTGGGCTTATATTTACTCAAGCGTAGTATGGTATACATTACTACATCTATCAGAACCTAACCTTACAGCAAACTTGAGAAACCGGGTTTTTACATAAGTCACTCGAAAAATAACATATCAATTCTGATAGACACAACTTGATACAAAAAGTATATTGTTGATTGAGCAGCTATCAGAATTGATTACTGTCATTTAGAAGACATGTTTGCTGCTTGTTAATAAATAGAAACTCCTCAGCAAGCCATAATTTTTTCTACACAAAATAATGTCAATTTATTGCCAAATATTGACGTAGTTCATTTCTCTATCTAACAAAAAAGTTTTAGAAACATTTGTTTACAATTATGATGCTGCAAACCTACCAAATTCAGACGTTTTTAAAGGATGGGCTCCCTTCCGTTTCTTGAAAAAGGAAAAAAACTTTTTCTGCTGTCATAATGACAAAAACACCGCTGCTTATGAGATTATTAATGTATGAATTAAATTGTCTTAAAAAAATGAATTAGTTTAGATTTTCCATCAGTTTAGTCGTGCTCTGTAATATGTTCTAATTAAACTAATTGAACTATATAATTTAATTGCAGTAACAGATAAAATTAACAATTTTCAACTTTTTATAGCAAAGCATGGGTGATAAACATTTATTAATGATCTCTAGAAACTGGCTACGACTTTGCACGGTTTAAAAAAAAATGAGTAGTCAAGCTTGCAAAAAAATATTAAAAGTCCGGTTGGAAAAGCTTAGAGCTTATTTGTTTTCTGTTGGAGGGTCACGTGTTCAAGCGCAGAAGCTGTAATTGGTAGTTCTTTGCTATTACTAACTAAACTAAAAACGTCAGCTAAATCTTAATTTTTTTACTTTGCTTGCTTGCTTTAATATAAATAGAACAACCTCAATACTTACAGCATATTAGCACAGTAATTTAATTTGGATTACATAAATTACATTAATTTAATTTTAAGCGGTTCAAAAGATGGTCGAATGTTTTCAGCGTTCACTTATTCCATCAGCTATTAATGTTCGCGCAGATTAGTGACGTCACAGCCGCCAAGAGAAAACAAATAAGCTCTAACTATTTTTTAAAGTTTGAGTGATACGAGGAAGTTGTAGAGACAAGTGTGTCTGTCAAAAAGGCATTATTTTGTTGTAAATTAACTAATACTCTTTAAATCATACTTTAGTATATTAAAGAGCAAGTTTCCTAAAGAATAAGTGCTTTAAGGTCTTATGAAACGACTTTTTTATACTATTTTTTGTAACTTGCTTTTTTTATGCTGTTTTTGAGCTTTTTTTAATTTGATCGATTTAGGGATTTTTGGAGTAGGTTGGCAATATCTTGATTTTAAAAGTAAAAATTTTATGTAGTCTTTTCTTTTTTTTTATTCAAAAATCTTAATTTTGTGAGTCCCAAAATACGAAAATAGAAAAAAACTTTACATGTAGGTCGCCCGAAATCCGCAAAATAGCCAAAATTATTTTGGTTTTTATTATTGTTGTTGTAAGATACCTTTTTAGGTTTAAACTTTAAGTGATAGATAAACTGTGACTTTTACTTACTTTATTGGAATCCGTTGAATTCGAAAATTGCAATTCAAATAATTCACAATATTATTGACACACAGGTGAATAATAATAATTAAAAAGTTAAGTTAAGTTTTACCAACCTAATGGCTTATAACTCTAGTACTCTAATGGCTTATAACTGCACCGAAACCTATGACGTAGCGTTCTCTAATGAGTCTATTAAAGTATCAAAATAGAGGCAAATTGCGAAAAACTTTATATGAATTTATAATAAATGATTTAGGGTGAGTTTAGTGTAGCCAAATTAAATATTTAATTAAAATTAAAGTCAATTCGTTACGTGATTGGTTGACTCTGCAAGAATAACCATTCAATCATCTTCTTAATTTAATTTTCAATTAAACTACAAACCTATACTACAATTTTGTTTTATTTCTGACAAATTTAGCAAATTTTGTTTGACAAGAAAAAAAAATTAGACAAATTTATGGGGATGGCATCGTCGGCTCTCAGATCTGCATATACGGGGATGATGTCGTCTCCTAGCAACTAGAGATGTCTCTTAGCAACCCCAGTAATCGATAGTACCGCGGAGGGACGCAAAATGGTAGCGGATTATCATAAACGTAGCCCGCTTTATGATCCACCCCCAAAGCGGCTATTGGCTGCTGCCGCTTTAATTAAACTCTGTCAAATTAACACTAAACAAAATGAGAAAAAAAGATGAAAAACAGTCAATTTAGAGGTTTGTCGCATGCCTAATTATTTAAATTACAGTTAAATTTTCAGCAAATGCGTCGGAATCTTGTTGTCCCCGAATACAATAGTACAAATAGTGTAAAAAAACGGCCGACAAAAGACAAAACGTAAAGTTTAACATTCCTGCGGCATTCGTTTGTGCAGGGAACGACGACGTTCACTTTTTTACACTGCCGTCTGTTTTGTATCAATCAAAACATTCGAATCATCGGCAGAAGTAAGGTCTTTTGTGTTGTCGACGGTTGACTCGTTTGTTTCACAACAAAGAAATCATCCAAGACGCTGTTTTGACACTAATTAGTTGCCTAATGGGCATATGTTAGATTTTTCGAAACTTTTTGAGGGCTTCATATTTCTCGAACAGAACAACAAAAACAAATAAATGGCGGCAAAAGCTTCTTTTAATTGATTCGAAAGTTGACAGCCAAAAAGATACGTCTATATTAATGTTGTAATCGTTAAGGTTAAGATGATTTTTGGCAAAGCTTCTAATGCTGCTAATAATACTATTATGTAAATAAACTGTTTGTAAACAACAACTTTGTGACTATAACTCCTTAGCATTTTTATGTGAAATTTATTCAAAGACTAACCTGAACGGCAGCTTTTAACAATAATTTGCACATTTTGTATTAAACTGGAAAAAAATCAAGAGCTCATCAGTTTTAAACCGCCACTTATTTTTTTTAAATCGTATTTTAAGAAAAACAGCATTTTTTACGTTAAGATTATCAACTGAAAGTTAAATCTTAAGGCATTTTGCCACAATTGTTATTATAACTTTTACTTAGCTATCAAAGCCTCACAAATTTTAACAAATTCTTAATCTTTCGCAACCAGGCATCAATTAAGGAGAAATATAATAAATAAATAAACAGTCAAAAACAAAATATTAAAATTATGCTATCAGCCAAGATTCAATAAATTATACAAAAATAATATTATATATAAAAGATTACCTAAATGATCATATAAAATATACTGTCAATAAAAGTTGAGGCATATTTTGAAATTTGCCTCAAGTGTTTAAGTTGAGATATTTTTCAAAATTTTTGCTAAATTAAACACTCATTAGCTGATAATGTGTCTAGAATGATTTCCAAATTTTAAAAACAAATAATGCACTTTGAAAAACCTTTTCCAGTTTTGATATCGGTTCCTATTGCTTGAATTAAGATTTTTTCTTAATTGTTTATCTGATCTGTATCAAAAAGTTAAATATCGTGATTACTTGTCTTACTGTGGTCGTGCGACATCAGGTGTGCCCCAGGGCTCTGTTTTAGGGCCATTACTTTATCTGGTTGTTTATGTGTTTGCCGATGATACTCTGCTTGAGCATACTTTCTACCATCATAATATTGTTGGAGCCAGCAGTTCTATAAATGCAGACTTGAATCAAAGAGCGAGATAAATAAATAATAATAATAAATAATATTAATAACATTATCATAAAAATTTGAACATCATTTACTATATTTGATAAACATCATCCAAAATCTTCAATTGAACAATTTTTAATTACTAGAGAAAACGGAGGCAGACGAATTTTGAACATATCAGTATTATTAAATAACCAAATTTCTAAGATGCAAAATTACTTTCACAATTATAAAACGGACAATAAATTAGTAAAATTAGTAAATTAGTAAAATTTATTGTGAACACATTTACAGGTCTTACACTATTAAATTTAAAATGTAAAAATATCACAAATATATTAGATAAACAAGATAATACAACAAATTTTTATTAAAAATTGTTATTAAAAATTAAACAAAAGACATTACAGTAGATTTTTTTTTTAAATTGAGTTAATTGGGATAAATAAAGAGGTGTCATTTTTATGGATCAAGAAAGGACAACTTTTTCCAGAGACTGAAGGTTTTGTTTTTGCTATTCAAGATCGGGTAATTATCACTAAAAATTATCGAAAGTTCATAATTAAGCAACAATTAGTGAATGACGTTTGTAGAATGTGTTTTAATTCGTCGGAAACAATTGAACACAGTTTATTTTCTTGTTCAGTGCTAGTTAATAAACAATATAAAAAAAGATGACGCGGTTGCAAAAATAGTTTATTCAAATTTGCCTTTTAAGTTTGGTTTGCAAAAATGTAGAAGCGTATTATAATTATATGTAATTCAAAAAAATTCTTGGAAAATAATAATTACAAATTATATTGGGATCGAATTTTGCTAACTGCTTCAAAAATTGAAGCCAATAGGCCGGATATTGTTATCGTATTCAAGAAAACTAAAGTTGCATATTTTATGGATATTGCTGCTCCAAATTCTTAATGTTATTGATACCTTTAAACAGAAGATGGCTAAATATTTGCAGCTTTCGGTGGCCATTAGAAACCTTTAGAATTTAAAAATTGTAAAAATTTTACCTTTAGTTATTTCAAATATGGGTGTTGTACCCATATCATTAAGTAAAAATCACAAAATTTTAGATTTGGATTTAAAAATTCTCGCAGAAATACAGAAAGCAGCATTATTATGTTCATGTCATATTGTTCGAATGTTTTTAAATGTTAAATCTAACAATTTAAATAATATAATTGCAAAGTAATTTAGCTTGATTTTTCAAAAAAGAAACTTGTATAGTCTATTTAGTTTAAAGCACAATTTGTTCTTTTTGTTTTAACTCTTAAATTGAATTTTAAGCTCATTGAAAATTAAAAGCCGGTTTTTCAACAATTTTTATATTATTTGATAAATAATATTGTCATTATCATTACTTGTCGAAGACCGTAATGATCCAGCAAAATTGCTGTGCTTCCGGGACAGAAAAGGTTGAACATAATAATAAAAACCAGTCCAAAAAAACTGACAATTTCTAAACAGTTAAATCGTTTTTTTTAATTAGAGATAAGAACAATTTCAAATACCTCAGATCTTAAATAAAGAAAAGATAGATTTAAATTGATTAAGCCGTTTAGTGGCTACAAAGCTACTAACACACATACAGATACACACTACAAAATTATAAAGCTATTTTTTTTGTGATTTCAATTGTTAATTTCAATGTCAAATAATTATAGTATTTATTATTGAAGAAGAAAGGCTTTCACGGCCCGAAGTAATTGAAATCTTTCGGGAAAGACCGTGTCGAAAAGTTTAATGAAATTGTCGACGTTTCGCACTCCATCGGTGGAGGCGTCATCAGGACAGGGAAATACAAATGAGAACAAGCACGGTAACTCAACGTGTGAACCACGCTAGAGACGAAACTTATTCTGAAACATCGACAATTTGATTAAACTTTTCGACACGGTCTTTTTCGAAAGATGTCAATATTTCAGTATTTATTATTATTAAATTTATTAAAATCTTAAAGTATTTGTATGAAGTTTTAATAGCGATTATTAAATTTATAGTTTATTCTGACTGAGTTTTTAATTATTCCTAGAATCTGATTAAACAAGTAAACTAAATTGAGCTGATACCAATAAATAATACGATTACAGTTGTCCAATAAAATAAGTTCTATTTATTCATACTTATTTACCACTCATCCAACCGAAACCCATTCATCATGTTATTCATCCTCTTACAATCGATTGACTCCATGGATAATTGTCGCTTCACTAATCGTTGATGACCCCTCGATTTGCTACCCTTGTTAACAAAATCATCCCTAAGGAGCAATGATACTGCGTATCGCGATGGAAACCCTCCTAAAGTAATCAATCCCCACTTAATTTTCGACACAACCCTACCATAAAAAATAACTTAATTTCACTGCAATAATAATAGAGTTAATTATAAAAAAATACGTTTTGCAGACAGGAGCATTCATGCAGATTGTAGATAATAGACATTTTGTATTAAATTGACGAATGATTTCTATTATCCATACGCTTCGAAACTAAATATTATACGGTATTATGAAGATACTGAAATAAATGCTACGAAAATAATAAATAATTATTGATAAATAGGTATATACATGATAATATTTGAATAAATTGTACTAACTTTTGTGTAAATTGAAAGATACCTCATTGGGCAAATGGTGAAACGGCAGAAGAACTGCTTTACACAGTTCTACCATTTAAAAAAAAATTTTTTTACACTTTTCTGACTACCATGTAGTCATCATTGCAAGATAAATATACATTATAATATTTGAATAAATTGTACTACCTTTTGTATAAATTGAAAGATACCTCATTGGGCAAATGGTGAAACGGCAAAAGAACTGCTTTACACAGTTCTACCATTTAAAAAAAAAATTTTTTTTACACTTTTCTGACTACCATGTAGTCATCATTGCAAGATAAATAAAACTACATAGATATCGCATGTTAAATTTTTAAAATGTGGTCATTTTCTTATAATAGAAAAATTTTTGCTTAGTTTTTTAGAAAATTTTTAAGGTATTATGAGAAACAGTATACTGTTGTTTCCAACAGTAAGATATTTTAAAAAAATGGTTTCGCAAATAAAAACTATTAAAAAATTTTCGATTCTTGAAACAGGGTGTTGAGAAATTTGGTAAAATTGTTAACATTGACGTTTAGACTCTATCGGTAGAAGCGTTATTAGAATAGAAGAGGCAAGAGGCAGTACCTAAACACAGGCAGTGCCTCTACGAAAGCAAACCAAGTGACGGCTCTTTGCAATTAATGCCTAAGTTATGCCAAAAAATATGCCAAAACTTCATATTTATGTTTAAAAATAAATGTTTTATGATATGATTTTAAGAATTATTTGTTTAAATCGTTCATTAATTTTCTAAACTGTCAATTGTGTATTGCTTACCAAGTTTTAATATTTGTCAAAACCAACCAAATGGTTATGCTGGTTGGCGCTTAGCTATGTTTATAATTATGATGTTTGTTTTGTTAAATGGCTAAATGTGAATAAGTTAAAACCTAAAGGGCAAAGCACCGTTTTTGTTGCTCAAGAATTAGTTTACCTCGAGGCTACTACCTACGGCTCTCGGTGAACTAAAGCTCTCCTCTGCAAGAGAAATGTTATTTCCCAACTTTAAATTCCAAATAGAATAAATTGATCTTTTGAATGGTATGCTGCAGATTGTAACAGTCTTGAGTGGTCTAATAAGACCACGTTTATGCAAAATTAAAAGTACCAAGCTGTCATTTTAAAAACTATTTATCAATGAACTATATTTTATATTAAAAAAATTTTTAAGTTGCACAAACTGGTACTTTAAAAGAACCTAGATAATAAAATCTATTTAGTTAATTTTTTGCAAGAAGAGAATCTAATGTTTTGAATCAAACAATTTGAATCGACAGTTTAGCCATTCAAAATCTTAACTGTCTCAGCATTATAATTTGAAAAGTTTAGTTTACAATAATTGTCAATAAACGACGTCTTGGAATGTTTGGGTAACTATACATGTTCTGTACAGAAAGAAGTCTGCATGTATAGCGCTTAATCTTAAAATCATTAAAAGACAAAAGTTGAAAAACACAGCAAGTGTTTTGTTCGGCCTGAAAAATTCTTTCGGACACATGCTTTCAGTGTAAAAGCATCTTATTTAAATTTTTCTTTCTGGTCTCTTTTGCCGCCATTTTGTCTGCAAGAATGTGTCGCAGCTATTTGAGTTATAAACGAGACATTGTCACAGCCTGAGCACCAGATTTCTGTCAATCTCCGCAAAAGCACACACATAAATTTGCGTCACCGCAAAATCGGATAAAAACCGATTTATTTCTTAAGTCGGATGGTTCTTTGTTTAGACTGTGCAAACTTGCTGTCTTTTATTTAAAAAATCAATCACATTCTTATTGCAGAAATTTGTATTAGTACCACTTTGGACATACTTAAATTTAAATATGCAAGCACGCGGCCAAAAAACCAACGAGGTGCCTGTTGACAGCCATTTTTACGCGATCTGGTTTTTGACTGACTGGCTTTTGTTTCGTGTGATCATCAATTGTTTTACGCAGGTGTGTTGATACTATCTAATTTATAGCTTGAAGTGTTTGGGGTTATAAGTCAGGACCGTCATAATTGTGACGGGATTTTTGGAACTGATTTTTATCGGATACGTAATGAAGACTAGATACTACCGGTTCTTGGTATACCAAAACCGTAATAAAAACCATTAGAAATATTTAAATTGTTTTCTCTTAAAACAATTTTTGGTAAAAAAGTTTTTTTTTATTTGAACATTATTAGAAAATATAGGCTAAAACGATTTTATCCAGAACATAAAATCTATAAACTTAGACACGTTTTGAGCTTATTAGTTACATGTTAGATAGTTGGCAAATTTCACAATTTTGAAATTGTAATACAAGGTGTTGCAGAATAAATATACCATCAAATGAAAATGTAATAAAAAACTTATCTTGTCTCTTGAATCTGGTTTGTTTACGTCTAAATTTTCTAGGCTAGTGATCTAAATAACTATGGCTTATATGTTAATTTTTTATAAATTTGTAGTTTGACTAGGTTATTTGATAAAATAAAAGAATATATTCTGCATATGATCTGATTCTAAGTTATTGCCGCACTAGTGGTTCTCAGAGCAAACGAAGATCTATGGGCAATATATTAAGTTTCATCTTGATATTAAGAATAGTAAATAAATAATAAAATGTTTTACATTTATGACTTGATAATGCATAAAACATTTGCCTAATTATAAATGTATCTTATATTTTAATATAAATAGACGGTAAATAATTGAAATGCACCAAAGCCCATTAAACAAGTGAACATCTTGATAAAACCGATGGGTCTATGGTAAGATGGACGACGTCGAATAAGCATAAACATTAATTTTAAGCTAACAGCTCAGAGTCGAGCGTTTGGAGGTATCAGATTACGCGTGGTTCTAAGAAAAAAAAATCTCCACCACTTAACTTAAACGTTTGTGTGATTAAGTGGTTACCACTTAGGGAATTTCGTTCGTTTTGTTAGATTCTGTTAATTTGAACACTTATTAGTGGAGAATGACATCGGCGGATTGGATGGGGCAGCTGGCCAAACCATCGGAATGTCATGAAACACACCGCAACTGATTTGGTTTTAGGCGTCTGTAACTAGCCTGAGTTTAAAGTAATTATATCGTTTAAACTGTACCTATCTGGGTAAAACTAATAAAACGTGATCAAATTCGATAAAATTTAAATTATACTATATTGTTAAATGTTAATTCTTCAGGTTTTTGTACCCTGCAAGTGCTTCTATTTTCAAGAATGACTAGGGTATAGGTTATTTGTCTCACACACTACGAATTGGTTGCCTGAAAGGCGTAGAAGAGTAATACATTTATCATTTAGATGTCTTTGAAAAATAAAGTCAATTATTGTTAATTGACGTTCAATTCAATAAAACGCTCTGTTGTTTATTATTCATAATTCGATGAGTTTGAAATCGTTTTGTGTTCTTTTTTAATAACGTCAGGTAGAAGTTATAAATCTGACGTTTAACCACTTATCAACTAATTGATCTTGTTCACTGCCAATTATAACGATTTTATTTCGAAACGGCCCACGAAAAGAAACGTTTCGATAAATTACAATTTATAAGTGGAGTGATGACAGGTTGAATAGGTTCTAATCTGTACAAAGTCACGCAAAGAGAAACATTTTTAGAACATCAAATACTGTAATAACAAATTTCGAATACAATCTGTATAAATATTGGCGATTATAAATATAACTTATTTAAGCTAAGTTTTTAGTAATAAATTTAAGCTAAATTTAAAAGTTTACCACCTGTTGGTTTATGTTTTTTAATAACAAAACTTTGTTTGTAATTTGTGTTAAACATATTAGCAATGATGATTTTTGAAAGATGTTTTAATCTTTCGGACTTTAGCTATACATTTTTCCTCATCCGCAACATTATTACTTAGATTTAAGTAAACAATTGGCTTATATTCACGACAAGTTTTGACTTTGACAGAAGCAGACAATCTTAACTTTAACCTAAAATTAATAAACTTCCACAATTGCTTGTCCAAAAAAGCACTAGACAGCGTTGGCGCTTAACATTTTGTAAGAAATTGCAACTTTAGTAGAATATTTAAAAAGAAAAATGAGCTTTAGATGGTAGAAAATAAATAATCGAAAACAGTTTTCAGTTTACACAAGGTTTATTAAAATTTAGACTAAATTGAAAAAAACTGAACTTTTTAATATGGATTAATTATAAATAATATATAAAGTTATCAGGAGAACAAAATATTATGACCAGGCATTTCTTGTATATTAAAGTTCGTCAAAGAGCTTTGGCAATATTTTTATATTGTTTTAAATTTGACGATTTTAAAATATAATTTTTTATTTTTGAACGCAGTTTTTATTATTAAAAGCTTGAATACAATTGTTTATTTATTAATATGCAGCAATATTACAGTCACTGTAATTCATTGTAGTGATAACTGTCTTAATTAAGTACATATTAGATTACAGAGAAATCAAAATAAAAGCAGAAAATTTTAAATTCCTTCAATTATATTCAATAAACAACAATACGTTTTATTGAATCGAACTGTTAATTAACAATATCTACTAACTTTATTTTCTAAAGACATCACAATGATAAATTGAAGCAGGCTGGCTGGCTGGTTCACTTTTCGATATTTTTTTAACCGAACCGTGTGACGTCCGCTTGTTTAACAAGTTAATAAGCCCAACAATCAGTTAGCGCATCAATCAAGCGTGCCCCGTTGCTCAAGAAAAAAAAATTGAAGAGAAAAAAAGAATCTACCCGTCAAATTCCTTCTTGATTGGTTGTTTGCCGGGAAATTAATAGCGTTTTTTCTTGTTTATTTTACTTGTTAATTGTGTAAAATTCACGCGTTTATTTATTCATGGGTTGCTCCCCTGTGGAGCGCCCAGATAATACATCTCTCTTTAGACATAGCCTTATTTTATAGCAGATAGACGGTCACTACTTTTGACAATAACTCGTTTCGGTCAGAGTTTTGTAGATTAATTATCCGTGGTAATCGAAACAGGTACAAAAAAACGTTGCAATTAGCAAACTATAGTTGAACCATCATAACTAGTTTTTTTTCAAACACATAAACATACACAGAGTTCGATTATTTTTGTTCAAATCTAGGTGAACATATAAAAATACACTAAATAATCAGTTAAAATGTCTTAGAAACTGTTTCTTTTTGAATAAAATCTACTTCAATATATTTATATAAAGTTTTTGCTTTAATTTTTGTTTTATTTAATTGGATTTCACTTACTTCTTTGTATTATTTAAGAACATTTTATTAATTGTAACATTTTTATGTTGTTTTAGGTAGAAAACAAATCTTTTTGTATATAAACCTTCATTTTACAATTGACTAGATTCAAATTTCTTTCTAAAACAGATTTTTATGTAATTGTGCTATCAATTTTCTTCCGAAATACCACTCGTATGTTGACTAAATCCGGAAATTTTGTTTTCGCAAATGTCAAAAATGTGTTATTATGTAATGTTTAAAAACAATAACACGAGATATGCTAGAAAAAACTGAAAAATCAACTAAACATGTTTCAAGTTCTTTTTTTTTAATTTATTGCTTTACGACTTTAGCTTAATTAAAACTTTACATTTGGCACAACTTTCTACAATCTTCTTATAAAATCAAAAACTTGCCTAAAATGGGATAAAGCTACATAATAGAATTTTGACATTATTTTGGTAATTTACTGCTCTAAGCACTTTATTCTTTGCAAGTTGTAAGGCTCTAATATTGTAAAAATAACTTATAAACAAATTAGGTGATGGTTTTGATTATGCTGTTAACGCAATAAATTTTCAATTACGCAATAATGTCAATAATTTTCATAGCCTATCCATTACAATAAACTTTTAAATAGCCACCAAAAATAATTTAATAGACCCTCTAGTTCAAATCTTATTGGCTCATAAATCACACTTTCATAAATCGGCGCTTGGTATCTATCGAATTTCAACACAATTTATCTAACAACGTTAATACAATAAAATTAATAGAATTCCCTTAATGACTAGTACTGTAAGACACACGATAATATTAAATGAAAACGTTAAGCTATCTGCAAAACTATAATTTGAGACTAATAAATTATGAAGAATAACAGCATTTCTTCTCTTGGATTCGCAAAGCTTTATTCTTAAAGCTATTTATCAACAGAAACCATTAAATACGATCAAAAAATTCTATCTATTGATGGTAAATTCTTTTAAGATTCTGGAAGAGAATCGCTGCTATGTAATAAAAGTAAAACTGAACTTCTTATTTCCATAAAAAAGAAATAATCTGAAGCGGATTTGTATCATAAAATTATAGTTATTCTCAAAATTGCATCAAAAGAAAGTAACTTGTAGACTTTATTCAAATGGCGGTTTCTTTCAAAGCTTCAACTTTTTATAATTATGAAAATCATAAATTTATTTTATCTTTCAACGTTTTGTACAATTAATAAGAAAATTGTCAGAGAAAATATAATTGTATTTTATTTGGGTTTGTACAATGATTATATATTTTTGATCAGTTTATGTTTATGCCTTCAATTTGATTTTTATTATCAAACCAAAGAAATTACATTATTTGAAAATAAGTATGTTCAACCTGAGCTGAGTTAGAAATTCAATAATGCTGCTGTATGCAAATTTTTGTATACACTAGCCGATGCCGATGTTTACAAACATTATGTGACAATAAGACAGATCGCTAGTTAGACAACTTAGCTATAACATTAGCGCATTTTATCTGAAACGCACATCTTAGATATACAATTAAACTTTTAATGATTTTCTTGTCTTTAATGCAAAATAGATAGTAAGTGGTTTTGCTTTCAAATTTATATGTGTATTTATTTTATAAATAAAAATAAATTACTGGACTTTATCATTAATTTTTTCTTTTTTTGCTGACGGCGTATATTTGGCTCTAAATTTATCACTTAATTATATTGTCGTTTTAGGTTAAACGTAAAAACGCGTAGAATTGAGGCAACAGCAGCATCTATTTATCTTGCTCATTTAGATTAAGCTAGTCATTAATATTAATTATTTTATGTTTTAGATTTTAGGAAATATCTTGTTTTAATTTATCTTTATCACAAAATACCATGTATTTAGAATAAAAACTTGGAATTAATTCTATTTATAATTTTAATACAACAATTAATCGTAGAGTTGAACAACTTGATAAGAGTTTGTTAGATTTTATTAATGGATATTTAGAAGTATCTCTAAAATAGCATTTTTTGCTCTGAATTGATGGTATTGAGGTGCTAGTGTGGTAAAAATTGCTAATAATTGGATATATTTTTTTTGCAACGAGGTAAGCAAAGCTAAAAACAAACCAATCTTCAAATGGTTTTTGTTTGTTTTATTTTTTATGACATTCAGATTTAGACAATCGTTCACTATAAAATAAATTATGCATTTGAAGATAATATCATCATTATTTTCAATGATTTATTAATTTATATTAATACGATTGTCAATTGTAGCTATCAACAAGAAATTAAAGCTGTAGATAAGATTTGAAGGTCAGGGGTGCATGTTCATCACCAATTATGGCCGGATGCGCTCATTTGACCCCATAACTCACTTCTTATCTGAATAATTAGCTTAAATGACTGAAAAAATTGAATTGTTGCTCATCACGACTTCTTATCATTCTACACACGCATACTTGTTAACATCTGTATTTGATAAACTTGGGAATTTATTTATGATCAAAAACCACCCTCTTAAATGATAATTAAATCAAGCTTAAGTTCTTCTTACATGGCTTTACATGTATTTGAAAGACATAAATATCTGATGGTTTGACGTTTATGGAAATTATCGCTGTCTTATTAGAATTTGTAAAGAAATTCAATTTTAGTGGCTGGTGTTGGGTCTACGGTATGAGTTTTTATTGGGTTTATAACCTTTAGTTTTATGGGATGGTGATTAGTTTTCTAGGATTGGTTCGGTGTCATAAGAAATGATACGGATCATTAAGTTCCTAATTCCATGGAGAATTTGTGTTTTGGGACGGTTAGCAGAATGCGGTCAAAGGTTACAGTATTATGTTCAAGGGTGGTCTGGAAATCCCATTATCTAAAACATTATTAATTTTGTCATTTTTTTCCTTCAAGATTAAGATTCAAAAAATCATTGATATAACTAAATAGCGAGTTTTATATTATGCCATCTATGACAAAAAATAAACAGAAACAAAAAACACAATAAAAAAGTTTCTAGATGCAATCTAGAAATGAAATTGTAGTTCTAGTTTCACCAATCCATTGTTTTGATTTCATTTCATGAGTTTATAGATCATGCTCCTACAGGCAGCTGGACTATCTATCGAATCTACAAACACCTGGTCTTTTCTGAGTTTCACCTGAGAGCAAATATTAGATATGTTTGTTAATCTTTTTGGTAGTATGTTTTTCTGTGACCCATCTCTCTGTAATCTTCAGTAAAAAATTTATTTGAAGCCAAATTATACAAAAAGTTTTCTTTTGTCATTTTTTCTCACTTTTAAAGATTAATAATGATAACGACTGCTATAGAACAATTTGCTAAAAATTTTGTATTTTGCGCATCCACTATTTTTCAACTATTTTATCAAAATCTATAAAATATCACAAAATAATAATTCATTTGAACCCAAATTAAAAAGAAACTTCTTCTTTTTGTTATTCCACTTTCATAACCATTAGATTCAGAATAAGAATGGTAGCATACTAGATTAAGAATGGTAGCACCTGCCATAAAACACATTCATAAGAATTTGGTATTTGGCGCATCTACCATTTTTCAACAATTTTATCTACGTCTATAAAATATTACAAAATAATAACTTATTTAAACCACAATTAAAAAAAACATATCTTTGTTATTTTTTTTTATTTTTAGAAGATTAAGAATGATAGCGGCTGCTATAAAACAATTTACAAAAAAAAATTGTATTTAGCGCATTCACCATTTTTTAACTATTTTATTAAAATGTATAAAATATTACAAAATAAATAACTCAAATTAAAAAAAAAACGTCTTCTTATTATTATTTCTTCTTACTTTTGAAGAATAAGAATGGTAGCGACTGTCATAAATCAATATACTAAATATTTGTGGATTATTCCATTAGGATCAAATTTTAACATCTATATTTTCTAATTTCGACGCGTCAATTAAAATTTTCTGTCACTTTAACAGTAAAATAATTTATTTATTAAAAACAAAGAGCAATTGTGATAATAAAATTATTGTTGATTTGATATTCTCTGTTGTGTAGTTGCTTTTGAATTTTAGCATGTCAAATTAATCAAAAATTTACCATGTGACATTTTCTTTTTTATGTTGCATTTGTGAAAAAAGCTGTTTATAACCACGTTAACGTTGAGCCGCGTTAAGATTTCTTTTATTTTTGAAAACTTTTGCCGCACGCTTTTAATGCTTATCTAAAAATTAAATAAATTTCTTTCAACATCCATCACCACTAAGCATCACCAAATTTTAGCACTTTTTTTCTGATTAACAAGCCGCTTCTTTCCCCAAAAGCCACATCTGGCTCACCGCAGGCAATAAATCCAAGAGCACTTGAACGTGTTAACCGAAAAAAACTCCTACCCTGATAATCAGATAATTCTCCTCGCTTGTGCCATCGAAATTTTAATCTGTCATCGGCGATTTTAAGTGCTCTATTTTCGGCGCGCCGAAAAACTTCAAGTCTGAAAGCTATGATTTTATTGGCAGTCCTTTGAGAACAATTTTGCGAACAGTTCAACACCACAAAGTACGCTTTCAGCTTTTTAAAATGGCCCCCTTAGCCCCAAATGACGATCGATCTAGTGCTAAATCTGTGGAATTGCAATGGGCTTTAGAGATTCAAAGTTTATGGCTTGCGAGACCTGAATAATGGTCTTTTTCGTAATAGAGAATATTATTTGAGTTTTAGATAAAAAAACACATATAATAAAATTGTGGTCTTCTATATTATTTATGTGAAATGTCACTGCAAAATGAAAACTAAATATTAATTCGAACACTAAAAAAACCGCAAAAAATTTTGCAAAACGGCGGAAATTACAACATTTCTACTAAGAGAAAATGTTAGGCTAACAATTTGCTTTTGACACCGATTTTTGACAGTGACAACTGATTAAAAAAACTGATTATAAAAAGAAAATTGACTTTCATATTTTCAAGTACTAATTTATCTATCTAATTTAAACAAAAAAACGAATAGCTTAGATTAATTAAATAAATCAATTACTAATTAATTATATCACCGTTAATTTTTTATTTGTTATATTATAAATTGTATCTATTATAAATATTCTCAGTGTTTTTTTGTCACGTTATAGATTCAATTTTTAATATTTACGCCATCTTTGGTTGGTATTTGATATGTCTTTGCTATTGCAGCATAATTTATCATTTGTTTGTAAAGTGGCTTTGATGATTTTGAGAAAAAATACATAATTAGATCTAATTTACCCGATTAACTTGTTGAATAATTAACTTTGACCTGTGCTTTGACTCTAAATATTTATTATTAACATTATCATAATTAGGATAATTAATAAATTACTGTTAAATGAGTGTAACACATTATTTGCGTTGCATCATTCAACTTTCAATTAAAGTTCAATTGACGAAATAGGTCAGCCGCGTCATTTGGATAAGCGAAGAAAAACAGTATCTTGGAAATATTGACAAATTTTTATTATAATTAATTATAACTCTTTCACTAGATTAGAAAAAATCACAATGTAAATTTTTTATTTCTTCAATATTGTTCGTTACCTGAAGATTAATTCAATTTCATAAAAAACTTTTTTAAGTATTTTTTAAATTTACTACATAAGTTCAACAATTATTGAGTGAATAGTTGTGATTATATTATTTATTTACTATTAATTAAGACTACCTGCTTTATTTAAAGAATTAACCAAGGCTCTGTAAAACTAATTAAAACATATACTGTAATTAAAATACCAAATCAATTTAGCTATAACGGGTTGGCATTCACTACTATAACAAATAAATAATAACAATAAATACATCAGTAATGAGTACCACATATTCCTGATAATTGTAAACATAACATTAATTAGTTGGTTAAAAACTAAATTCCAATAATAGAGGATTATATTTAAATTCTATTTAAATATAATAGTTGGTTAAAAACTAAATTCCAATTATAGAAGATTATATTTAAATTCTATTTAAATATAATAAAGAAAACAATCTCTATTGCACAAATTTTTATTACAAATTAAATAAACCTATTTAATATTTCAAAAATTTTTTCAGTAACTTACTCTTATCTATCTAAGTCCAATAATTTAAAATAAACCTTAAAAGTTAACTCCATCTAACAGCTGCGAAATAGTTTGGCTTGAGCACAAAAACTGATTATTATCAGACACATATTATCAAACAAGACTGTATTATAAATACCGTGCGATCATAAACTGTTTAAATCAGTTCCTGCTGCGCAATTTAGCTTGATACGATTGCGCCCTCAAACGTCAAAGCTCATTCAATAATACAAAAAATTAACATAATGTTTAAAATTCCATAACAAGAGTTGATCTGAATAATTTATAAACGCACGTTACAATACCAGACATAAGAATAATTTACTTTCTAAGAAACTAATTCTGTTTATATCTAACGAGTCAGGCTAGTCATAGTGTTTAGTGTTTAGACCAACAGACCAACTTAAGTGTATAGTGTGACAAACTAAATAGAAGCTAATAAAAATTTTAAAAGCCTAATGTCTTATACAAGACTGTTAGCTTTTTGAAGTACTTAATAGTGGTTTATGTCTGTATTGTTCGGTACCTCACCGAACATTAAAGCTGTTCAAGCAAATAGGTTGCTCAAACAGCTGTAATGTTAAACATAACCGCCATAAACTTCTTGAAAAAGTTCACAGCTTTATATAAGGTAAAAATTATACTTGATTTCTGAAACTAGATAATTAATCTAATTATTATTAAATAAATTTTAATCTTATTATTGAAAATCTCAAAAAGTATTTAAATATTAAAAATTGAGAAAGTATTAAATTGAGTTTTTTAAGAAATATAGGTATTATTTTATCTTTAAATAAAGTGTGAAATGACAAATGTATTCAATTAAAAGCTATTTTAAATCACTTTTGGCCGATACCCGACAATAATAGTCTATTTACTAAGCTACTTTTCATCTTAATTCGAGCGTATATTACCAACAATATGACTTTTTCCAGCACTCTTTTGAAAATTAGCTCCACATTGTTAAGATTCAAGTGCCATACCTGCTGATCGGTCGGACAAAACCCATAAGAGATAACGATCGTTTTCAGGTATTATAACCTCAAATAAAGACATTTGTTAGAAAATGCAGTAAAAACATAATTTAAACGCATTTAATTTTAAAATACAAACCAGAAACCGAGCTTTAATAGCTTCACGATGAGATTCCAGAGCTTTCAGGCGTGAGAACTATGAGTTTTACCTAGAATACGCTGAAAAGACATCATGAAACTGAAAGGTAAAGGCTCAAAATCATGCTGAAATAGATACTTTTTTGTTAACAGACAGAAATTGCAGTATTAGAGAAATATAGGCCGTCGAATTCGTAGGGGAATGTAGAATGAAATCTAATTTTGGAACAGAGAAACGGACGGATGCAACGGTGCGTGAAGAGTCATCTGTTGTTAACAATTATAGGCAACTTAGTGACACAATACAGCCCTTACCATATAATAGAGTGGATAATGCACTGCCATTATCCCTGGTATTGTGTGCTCTGAAATTAATCGCTTGTGAAATATAAATTTATTTGGTAGTTAATGCTTTTCGTTTGATTTTAGGCATTATTCCCAGTTGTTTGTCACTTTTTATTATTGGCAACTTGTAAATGGACTACAAAAAGCATTTTTAATTCAAATTTTAGTATTTTATAAAAACTAATTAATTATTAAAAATGATTTACGGTTTTACCGCTTTTCAGAAAATTGGTTTAACCAATTTTGAGAGCTCCTTAAACCAGGTAAATCAACTTGGTTGTCGAAAGAGCTCTTAAGATCGATTAAACAAACATTTTGACAAGTGGTAAAACTGTGTGAGTAATTTATTGTGCCAAAGATTCCAAACCAATCAATAGATTAAAATTAATCACCAAAAAAAAAATTATTACATAAGTGTCTCATATTGTAGGTACTGTTTATAATGAATTTTTGTTGTTTGTTAATATTAAAAAATCAAGTGATCTTGCTTGACATTCAATGAGCGCTTTTTCTGTCAATCTATTGCCCAATTTAAACACGAATTGAAAGCTACATTTAATGCTCATTTTTTTTTAACTTAGTTTAAGACATCATTTTAATGTTAAAAAATCAAGTGATCTTGCTTGACATTCAATGAGCGTTTTTTTTGCCAATCTATTGCCCAATTTAAACACGAATTGAAGGCTACACTTAATGCTCATTTTTTTTTAACTTAGTTTAAAACATCATTTTAATGTTAAAAAATCAAGTGATCTTGCGTGACATTCAATGAGCGTCTTTTCTGTCAATCTATCGCCCAATTTAAACACGAATTGAGGACAACAGTTAATGTTTATATATATATTTTTTAACTTTATTCAAAACGTCTTTTTACAATTAAAAAATCAGGTGATCTTGCTTGACATTCAATGGGCGTCTTTTCTGTCAATCTATTGCCCAATTTAAACACGAATTGAGGACAACACTTATTGTTTATATTTATTTTTTAATTTTGTTTAAAACGTTATTTTACTATTAAAAAAATCAAGTGATCTTGCTTGACATTCAATGAGCGCATTTTCTGCCAATCTATTGCTCAATTTGAACACGAATTGAGGACAACACTTGTTATTTATATTGTTTTTGTAAAAACTTGATTCAAGACGTCATCGTAATATTAAAAAATCAGGTGATCTTGCTTAACATTCAATAAACGCTTTTTCTGCCAATCTATTGCCCAATTTGAACACAAATCGCAGACTACACTTATTGCTCATTTTAAAAAAAAAAATTGATTTAAGACGTCATCTTACCATTTAAAAATCAGGTGATTTTGCTTGACATTCAATGAGCGCCTTTTCTGCCAATCTATGGCACAATTTAAACACGAATTGAGGACAACACTTATTGTTTATATATATATATATAAACAATAATTTAAAATATATATATATATATATATATTTTAAACTTTATTCAAAACGGTATTTTAATATTAAAAAAATCAGGTGATCTTGCTTGACATTCAATGGGCGTCTTTTCTGTCAATCGTTTGCCTAATTTAAACACGAACTGATCACACTTATTGTTTATATATATTTTTTTAAATTTGGTTTAAAACGTCATTTTACTATTAAAAAATCAGGTGATCTTGCTTGACATTCAATGAGCGGCTTTTCTGCCAATCTATTGCTCAATTTAAACACGTATTGAGAACAACACTTGTTATTTATATTGTTTTTGAAAAAACTTGATTCATCTTTATTTTGATATAAAATCAACAAAGAAATTTTGTGTGATTACATATTTGTAAATTTCTATTTATGTCTGTAATTTCCACAGATTCTTATAAAAATTAACAACAGTCAAACATACAGTTGAATTTATAAAAAAAATGCTAATATAAATAGTATTAGCAGAAACTGTTTTAAATTGACTCTCACACTTCTAACTCTTAATGTGACTTTTGATGTTATTTGGTAGGGTCTTTCCAGAAAGCTAGTTTGTCTGTACTTACCTTTAATAGCAGGTTTAAGTCACAGTTATAAAGTCATGCAAATATTCATTAAAAATCCACAGTAGTTAGAAAGCAAATGTTTTTACATTTTGTCGCTCGTGAGCAACTAAGTGACGTCAGAAAAAGTTACTTTTGCATTGTCAAATGCAAGCGCAAATGGCGACTTTTCTTATGGATTGTAGAAAAATTATATTTATGATAACGTGCTAGATATGGATTGTATTTTTATTGGTGAAATAAAAATGCAATACAATGATAATAAACGTATTTATTTCTCCTAACTTAATGGAAACATTTTACAAAAAATAATAATTAGGCAAAGTCTAGCGTAAATTCATGTAAAAAAGTATGAAAATTTTTCTATAATTTTATTTATATTTTCTCCAAATTAATTTCAAAAACGTTTTAATTGAAAAGCTATTCTTAATCAATTGTAATTTTTCATTGTTAAAAAATTATACGTTCAATTTACTTTTTCTAAAAATGAAAGTGCTTTTAATTAAAATCTAATATTTCCAGATTTCCCTTTGGACGTCCGTTGGAAATTTCATGTTATTAAGACATAACGAGGGTGACCAAATTTAATGAGGTTTTTATGCAGGCAATGACAGTCTTTTGTTACAGTAATGAGTTTAGGGGTGTCAATCGTCGTGGGTATTGTTGGAAAACGTTCTTTTGTAGGGATGAAAGTCCCCTAAAAGCACCCTTAAAGCGCCCTTCTTCTAGGGTTGTTTTTGCTGCTTGCGGGCTCCTCTGTGAGTTTATGGAATAGACGACATGTTTCACCGTGATGTTTGTGTATCATGACGATGCTTTTGCGGTTAATGCGTGGTTGAATGGAATTGTAATTGTAGGACATGTTTGGGATAACGATTTTTATGGGATTAGAGATATGGCAAATATCATCTATCACTCGGTTGTTCAAAATAATACTAACGTGTAATTTTCGGGCCAGCCAAGCTAATAATTGTAGGGTTGGGAACTCTGAGATTTCACAGATAGAAATTCTTTCACTAGAATTTTGTAAATGGAGATATTTTATTTTTTATTTATGTTTTACTATACATTTATAGGCAAACAGATCTACAGAAAATTAGTAAAACTCAATTAAGAGACTAGATTAAGGTTCACATTAAATTTAAGTTTTATATGTACTTTTATCATAAACTGTTTGTAGTATGGATTTGAATAAAGGCTATTTTTATTATTATTATACATTTATAGATAACATCAATCTCTAAGAAAGTGTTAATTATAAAATTGGTCATAACCAAGATGAATTTGTTCAGAATAAGAAGCTTATAAACTTATAGGCCCTAATAGAGTAAGATTAAAGCAGCTGTATTTAACTAAACAAATTATTTATCTGTTCTGTACCAAATTGTTTACATGTCATAGTCGCACATCAGTGCAATAACACTAACAAAGAAGAATCTTTTGATGAATAAAAATAATGTCTGAAAAATAAAAACAACCAACAAATAGAGACAAAACATATTAATTTAGTAAAAGAACTTATGTTTTGAGGTTCCTGCCTTTTACCAATCATACATAATTAACGAAAAAAGATACCTATTAACAAATTGCACACAAGATATTGTAGAAACAGAAGTAACTAAGACCCGTAATATACAATTTGTCACAATATTTTGCTTAGAACAACAAAAACAGACTCATTAAGAATTATGTTATATTAGTCCAGTCATTACGTACATTCAAAAAAGAAAATGAATTTGCGCTTCTAATTTTTTAATATGTTGTAGGGGATACCTAGAAAAGCTTAACTTAAGATTGTCGACCAAGCTTTCCTAGGAGCTTTCGCCGCCATCTTGAAAAAAGGGGTAAAATTTGTTTCTCGGCAATAACTCGGCTATCCGATAAGATTTCGAAAAATTTTGTAGGACACTTTTTGTAGCTTTCTTTGTGCTCTACAATAACGCTTTAATCATTTTTAGCGTATCATGCATCGTTATTGAGATATCGATCGATAAAGTCAAAAATTTAGAACACAATTTTTGTTTTTTGCTTTTTTTTTCTGTGGGTCTTAATAAATATGAAAAATTGTAAAATTTAAACTTGTAGAGGATATTCAGACCTACAATTTCTTTCTTGGATTTTTTTATGTTGGACAAAAATTACGATCTCCAGCGCGCCGCAAAGTCGGTGAATCCACACTCAGCGTCGAGCGAGCTGCTCGCTCGGTTGTGTCTGGATGGCGAATCGAATGGGAAATTGTTCATGAAATTGATGGGATAAAAAATAAGTAATTTATAATAATTTGTTTAGTTGATTGATTTAGAATCTTTGGCACTATAAACTATTAACACAGTTTTACCACTTGCCAAAAAGTTTATTTTTAGATCTCGAGAGCTCTTTCGACCACTATGTGGTCATCATCAGGAGATGAATAAAACTGAATGTTTACTTGTTTAATTTTACCTGTTTTGGTGAAAGTTGGGTTTTTCCTAGTAAGCCGATTAAGCAGCTGAAAAGAGGACCGTCATCTTTGTTTAGAGCATTCGCTTTATTTTTGTGAATTTCGATAAGCTCGGCGGCGTCAAGATGCCTATAGTTATTCAATGGCTTAATTAATTTTACGCTGTTAATACTAATTTGGTGATTGTTATTAAAGACGTGTTCGGCTATACTCGACTTTTCTAATCTGCCGAATTTTAAATGAGATAAGTGCTCTTGGTACCTAGTCTAAACTGTTCTACGCGTTTGCCCTATATAACATTTCTCACAGTTATCACAGTCTATGCGATAAATTCCTGATTTTTCTAAAAATGGTGTTTTGTCTTTCGGACTTCCTAGCAAATCTTTTAATTTTGACCCTGACTGATAAACCGTTCTAAATCCTAAATTTCTAAGCACACTCTCAAGTCCGTTGGTTATCTTGGGCTCAAAGGGTATTAAAATGAATTTTAATTCTTTTTTGTTTGTTTGAAAAGTTGTGCAATTTTTTAAATTTGCTCTAAATTTTTGTTTATTTATAATTTGTACTATTTCTTCATTATATCCATTGACATCAGCAATCTTTTTAATGAATGTTTTTTCTTTATTAAAGTTTTTTTGACTTAGAGAAAAGTTAAATAATCTATTTACTAAAAAACTTAAACTTGCTATTTTGTGTTGGAAGCAATGGTTTGAGTCGTTAGGAATGTATCTCAAAGTACTAGTTTTTTTTCTAAAAATATCAAACTCTAAAGCGCCACCTGTTTTTTTAATTATGTTTACATCTAAGAAAGATAGTTTGTTATTTATTTCCTCTTCATAAGTGAATTTTATCGAGAGAAAGCAATTATTTAAATTTGATACAAAATTTGTTAAACTTTTAGAATTATCAAAAACTGCGAAGACGTCATCTACATATCTGATCCACATTCTAGAAAAATATTGAAAACTGCTTTTTGCATTATTTTTAAAATGGTGCATGAATAGCTCAGCCAGAAATGGCATTATGCATTGACCCATGCTACCTCCTTCATTTTGTTTATAAAATTTATTGTTACATTAACAGAGTTATGCATAAAACAATCAATTTTCCAATGTAACAATAAATTTTATAAACAAAATGAAGGAGGCAGCATGGGTCAATGCATAATGCCATTTCTGGATTCACCGACTTTGCGGCGCGCTGGAGATCGTAATTTTTATCCAACATAAAAAAATCCAAGAAGGAAATTGTAGGTCTGAATATGCTCTACAAGTTTAAATTCTACAATTTTTCATATTTAATAAGACCCAAAAAAAAAAAAAACAAAAAACAAAAATTGTGTCCTAAATTTTTGACTTTATCGGTCGATATCTCAATAACGATGCATGATACGCTAAAAATGGTTAAGGCGTTATTGTAGAGCACAAAGAAAACTACAAAAAGTGTCCTACACAAATTTTTGAATCTCATCGGATAGCCGAGTTATTGCCGAAAAACAAATTTTAAGCGTTTTTTAAGATGGCGGCGAAAGCTCCTAGGAAAGCTTGGTCGACAATCTCAAGTTAAGCTTTTCTAGGTATCCCCTACAACATATTAAAAAATTAGAAGCGCAAATTCATTTTCTTTTATTTGCTTTTTTTTCGGACGAAATGACTGGACTATATATTAAATAATGAAAAAACTATAGAATATACAAAGTGTTATATATATTTATTCAGTACATATATTTTTAAAAATGTCTAAGTACATATCTTAGTTGCCTGTATGTTTTTTTTTTCATTATTGTTTCTTTATTTATTTATTGAAAGGTTTCTAGTATTGTTTTAAGAGTTGTTGCTTTTTTAATGTAAGATTTAGGTCTTGTTTTTGTCTTATATTATATTGAAAGTGTTTGCCTAGATTATTGTTTTTTTTTTTTTGTAAGTTTAATTTTTGATCTATGCACACTGCTTCATATTTAGATCGTGATGACTCTATTTTGTTTCTTTTTTTTTTTTGCACTGAATAATTCATTGTAAATTGTATTTATCTGTTGGATGTTGAATTTATTTAATGTCTCAGCAATTTTAAAATTGGTGTTAAGACAGAAAGAAACGTTTATCAATTGTTTTTATCTTGTTTTATGCAAAGTTGATGCAATTTTATACATTTTTTATATTAATTTGTTAGTAGTATCCAATAAAAAAAAGAGAATAATGACAATGCAAAGACCTGTTTTGCTTATACAATAAAGATAATTATACCAAAACTACTGCAGCCATTTAAATTATCATAGCGCAGGTTTTATTTTAAATAAAATTCAAAAAAAAATGTTTTTAATAAACATCTTAAAAACCTTTCAATTGTCAAATTGCAATAGCACAACTTACATATTTTGTTAAAATTGACTCAAAAGCTGTAAAATATGTATTTTCTATCATTGGAAAGATATTTTAAACCAAATTTTTTTAGCAAATTAGGTACTATAAGAGGAAATATTAAAAGAGGAGTAAGCTCTTAACCAACTTGTATAAAATTTTAATAATTATAATTTCTAAAAACGTCTGATATCCCTTATCCTTATTATCGACCTTAATTACATTAGTTTAATATTACCGGGTAAATCTATATATATAAAAGAAAGTCGTGTTTGTTACAACACTTATAACTCGAGAACGGCTGGACCGATTGCCATGGTTTTTGATTTGTTGGATTTGTTTCCGTCCTGAATAGCAGAATACATCTTAAAAACAATGAAAACTCGATATGTGTAATGAATACTTAATCATTTCAATAGATGCTGATTTGTTTATTACATGTCAAACATTTGTTGTCCAATCCTGTCAAATAGTGTAACAACTATTTTTTTTTTTGAAGCTTGTGGCCTGGTTGCTGAGACTTTTAAGCCACAACTTTATTTTTTTCTGAAGACATCATGTGTGCGTTTAGAAATTAATTTTTTGTAAAATGTCTACAAAGTTCAGGTACTGTTATATTTGTTTTTAATTTCCGAAAATAATACCTAAGATTTATTCTACAGTAAAAACATAAAATCATCGGAAAGGAACGGAATTTAGGAAATAAAAAATCAGTTGGTAAAGGTTATAAGATTAAGAAAAAAAAATCTACAGGTTAACAAAAGTGTAAATGTCTTTTTATAGGTTGTCTATGATTTTTCTTGATAAGCTATTTATACGTAGTGGTTATATACTCTTGTCTATGCCTCGAAATGAGCTATTGTCTATGTCTCGAAAGTTCAGGCACTGTTATTATATTTGGTGGTTTTATGCGAGTGCACATTTTAATAACAATGCCGCGTCCTAGAAGATCTAATCTTTCCCAGCGAAGTCGTAATGCAATTAGACAACGGAATATCGCGAGTCAATTATCTGCGAGAAATTGCACGCGTCGATACTTAAAGGAAAATTTAAAGACGAGAAAGTTCTTATTCCAAGGATTCCGATGATTCCAACGGATATGCCCTTTGACTTTAAGCGAATTCAATTCCCGATTCGTCTTGTCTTCGCCATGACGATCAACAAATCACAGGGCCAATCCTTGACTATTTGTGGCCTCAATCTAGAAAATGCATGTTTTTCTCATGGTCAATTGTACGTGGCATGCTCACGTGTCGGCAAACCATCCGCTTTATTTGTTCTTGCGCCTGACCAAAAAACAAAGAATGTCGTTTACCACAAAGTGCTTGAATGAAAATCCTATTAATGAATTAATTCGAGTTTTATTTTTTTTCCTCAATCTGCACAACATAGTTTTCCATCATTTTTTTCTGACATGAGTTTGAAGTACTTCATTATTATTTTTTATTTTTTTTTATTTTTATTCTCATTCTGTATGTATGTTTCTATCATCATTCATCATAATAAAATACTTTTTGGTTTCTATCTATATAAATATATTATTTTGTATCATTGTTTTACGTTCATCAAACAAAGCCTAAATTAGTTCAGCTAAAAAGTAACACGACATTCATTGACTGTTAGGCGGTACTAAGATCGCCGGGTCAGCTAGTCAAAATTAAATTTTAGTTTTAGGCGCGTAATTTTAGAAATTATTTAATTTGTTAAAATGGTTAGTTTTATGCTTAGATTGCCTATAGTAACTGTATTTTATCTATAAATTGAAATATTATTATTATATTTAATATTTTGATGGTTGTAAAAAAATTAAAATTTTACAAATATATTTCCACAGTAGGTAGATAAATAGATAGGTATCTATTACCTATGTCAAATGTGTTCGTTTTTATAAACCATTTTATAACAAAAATTTCAAAATCGTGCTTCTTACTGTAGAAATCTCGCACCTACCGACAACAAACTTTAAATAGGAACCAATTTTTTTATCAATTTTTTCTTAAACTAATAGACTCCAGGTATCAAATGATGCCATATTTTTGCAGCATTGATAATTTTAGAAATTCTAACTCATTAAACTTATTATCAAAATACAGTTGATGAATTAGTTCAAAATATTTTTATAAAATTGTAATTTTTAGGTAAAAAATCTTGATTAGGCTACACATATATTATTTAAAAATCAATTCAATGAAAGAAATTAAACATGGATTTCAGTTTGCAGGCTCCTGCTCTCTAGCGTTAGATAGCTAAACTATAGAGTCTCTTATTCTTTTATGACTTAGGAATTTTTAGTACTTTTTGATAAATTTTTACTAAAATCCTAATAAATTATTATTTCGACTATAAAATATATTTTAAAGCATTTAAAAATTTTTATGGAGCACACTATAAAAACACTAGATACAAATAATTCAGAACTGCGTTTTTCCGCAAAAAAGTCTTTGTTTTCGGCGAAAAATCATGAAACATTTATTTGTTTTCACAAAACAAATAAATTTTGACGTTTTGCAAAACTAATAAAATGAATAAAAAAAACCGCTTTGGAACCAAATCTAAAGGTGAGATTGTTGCCAAGCAACAAATTTTTTGTCATTTGATGAAAGTTTTTCGAAAAAAAAAACAAGTCTTGTTAAATATATGAAAAAATATTGTCTGGCCATGTGATAGTTTACTTGATACTTGCGTATTCTTATTTTATTTGTTCTTTGACTTTGAGTACCACTAGTAAGTTGAGTATAGTAAGAGAGGAGGTATTTGGAAAGCAACAAAGATAAGCCTACTACCGGAAAGTTGGTTTAACCAATTTTGAGAGCTCCTTAAACCAGGTAAATCAACTTGGTTGTCGAAAGAGCTCGATTAAACAAGATTAAACATTAAACAAGATTAAAGATCGATTAAACAAACATTTTGACAAGTGGTAAAACTGTGTGAATAATTTATGTACAATAAAACAATTAGTTTAAAAAAAAATTACTGTTAATGACTACATTATTAACATCTTGAGCTTAGTTTTACTGCTTTTCAAATACCTAGTTTTTTACTATATAACAACTACCTATATAGTAAACAGTGCTAGTACTAGCTGGTAGCGGCTCCCGGTAAAAAGCTTAAAATGTTCTACAATTAAAAAAAAAAACAATTACTTTCTTCTTCTGAAATGCTTCCGTTACCATATTATATTTGGTATATCTAAAAGTCGCACATACTTTTAGACCAAGAAAAATAACTGTTTTATGCGTTTTTGATAATACTTCAGATTTGAAAGATGACAATTTGCCATTAAGGCTGCTCGTTCAAAGTCTATTTCCAGTCATATTCATATTACGTCGTCATTTGAGACAATCACATGTTACAAATAATTCTAATTAATCTCTAAAACTATTATAGAAATCATAGTTTTAGTTAACAACACTATTAGTTTTTAAATAAAAAGCATTTTTTTTTAGTTTTATTTAAACTAAAATAAATAATGGTTTTATTTATTTGGGGTTTTCATCGACCTTGTGAATCAATCTCTAGTATTTTTAGCTTCAGACAGAATCACCCAGCTAGCTGAGCAAACAATGAAACATTGCATATTCGACTTCATGCTGTTGCACTGGTTCACTGGGTCAATATCGGTAGCAGGTATCCCATATACAGTTACGGCTTTAGTCATTTACTTATTAAAATGCGAGTGAATTGCTTGATATTTATTAATATTTTGTGTTATTATTATAAATTTTAACAAAGGATTAAAGTATTGTTTATTTATTCTATTAACAAGAAACATATTTATTTACAGCTAGTTCTACCTTCTTTAATACATATTTTTATCAACTTTTAGAACAAGCTTAATACATAATTTCAATTTAATTTATTAATAAACAAATACAGATTTACAATATTTTTGTTCATTTTAAGAAGAACCGATAAACTGAAAATATAACACTTTTCGGCATCAAAACTGCCTAAAAAAATGCTATTTATTATTTATAAACTACGTTTTGTTATAAAAAATAAAGATTATTTAAAACGGGAAATCTGGATGTGGTTTGAGCCTGCAATCAAAAAATTTTTACATTAGCAAGCTATAGTTTGGTAATATTGAGTAAAAAAACCAACGGTTTTTAATTGGGCGTAGAAAGTCATTAATGTGAGCATTGTTGATAAAAATTGGTGTTACTTTTAAGGTTTTTGTTATTGAGATTATCTACCACAAAATATTTAAAATGATTATCAAAAAACCCACTGGCTTTTTTTCAACATTGATTGTAATTTTGCTGTTTTTTATAATAAATGTTGAGCAAAATCATCATGGCCTTCAAGTGCCATGGCTTCAAGAATAATTTTGCTCTATATTTATTTCCGTAACTCTACTCACCCAGGATAAACATCGATAAATGTAGCAACTCTCGCAGGCTCGCCAACTTCTGAGTCGAGCAACTCTTTCATATCAGCATCATCAAATTTAAAATTAAAAACATCGATATTTTCTTGAATATGACTTGGTGTAACACTTTTTGGAATTGGAATAATGCCTCTTTGTACCAGAAATCTCAGTGCAATTTGTGCTGGCGTTTTTTTGTATTTCTGCGCCATTTTAGCAACAATAGCAGCACCCAAAATGTCAGGAAGCTTTCTTTGTCTGAAATTTGGTTTTTAGAATTAATCAAAATTTAAGAGAAAGTCTCACTCTTTGCCTACACGCTGCAGGAATTTATTGTATCCAGGATTTCCTAAAGGGGTATAGGCGACTACGGATATACCATTCTTGTGACAAAAATCTACAAGCTTTTTTTGGTTGAACAAAACGTGGATTTCTATTTGAAGATTGGCTGGCTTAATTCTGGCAGTTTTTAAAATGGTTTCGATTTGGGCTATGTTATAATTGGAAATGCCAATGTTTCTGGCACGACCAGCATCTACCTGCTCTTCCATTTTCTACAAAATTAAATAATTTACAAAACTATACTGTATTGATAGTTTTTAATGTAAAGATAAAAATAAGCAAAATGTAGCCAAAAGTCTATTAGGCGGAAACTGAGACATAAATGACTCAGACTATTCTAAAAACTTTAAGAAAATAAAAGTCCTAAAAACAACAAAACCTCTAGGAAGATCTAAGAACATCTTAGACAATATTTAGTAAGTTCCTATATTTCTTACCTTCCAAAGAGCAGCATGATCAGTCTTCCCTTCAGTCTCAACGTCTCCATTTGCTTTAAAAGATCTTTGAATTGGCCCACCTTCTGTATATTTTAAGCCAATTGGAAAATGCACCAAATACAAATCTACGTAGTCCAATTGCAAATTTGTTAATGATTTTTTAATAAACAATTCAACTCGATCTGGATGTACTCCAAATTTTGGCAGTTTGGTGGTAATAAAAAGATCCTCCCGTTTCACTTTTTTCTCAGCAAACCATTTTTTTAAGACCTTACCAATCGCGACCTCATTTTCATAAACAAAAGCTGTATCAATGTGTCGATAGCCTTTTTCGAAAGCAATGTTTAATGCTTTTTCAATTTCTTGTTCATCTCTTGCCTGAAAACCAAGTGTCAGGCGTTAATAGATCATTTTTAATAATAAAAAAAAGGCAATCTTGTCTAATGGTTCAAATTTTATACCTAGCTCTTTAAAGCTTAAGCTTAAGCTAGTTTTAAATAAACAGGTCTTAGGTTACTGCTTTCACAGATAGCTTCTAAAGAGTTTCAGCTCGTCTTGTCAAATTTCAAATATCAAGCACAGTTCAAATAACGGGTGATGGTAAGCGGTAGAAATGAGCTGGCGCAGATAATAACCGCCTCCAATGTACATCAAAAGATTAAGTAAATTTAACTACTGCGCACACTCATCGCTTGCCATCACACATTACTTAAACTGTATAACAACTAAGCAGAATATGTTTTCGATTATTTGTTAAAGTATGAATATAGTTATAGAGTAAAATTGCTAGTCATCTACAGCATTTGTTAAAAAATAATCTACTTTGTTAAAAAATTTTTTCTTATTGACGGCTTTTATTTATACTATTTTACGATACATACATACAAACTCAGTAGTAGGAATTGTTGATTTTCACAAATTTTCAATCAGGCTCAAGCAACATAAATAAAATAATAAGTTTTCTGCAATTTTTCTCTTTATTATTAATCAAATATTTTTAAAAAATATAGAAAAAACACTGTTTGACAATTACAAAATCTATAAAAATTAAGCCAAACCTACTAACAAAAAAATTAAAAATTCAACACTTGTAAACCATTTTTCATTGAAAAAACCACTCCAATGTTTCCTTTAAACCTTCACTGACACAAAGCAACGTCTGGGAGCGCCACCAAGCGATCAATCTTGTACAATGCTTTTTAACAAATCTTTTTGGTATATAGCAAAAAAAATGCTAATAAAAACTGTTATGAAAAAAGGAATAACGCTGTAAGAAAATTATAGCACTGATACTATATTAACTAGTATATTTAAAAGTCTAAAAATAATATCAAGACAATGTACATAAAAAAATAAGAAAAAACTAAAAAAATTAGACAAAAAAGACAGATTATTAGAATAGTCAAGAGAATTGTAACAAAGTCAAAAAATACTTTAAAGAAAACATTGGAAAAAAACAATAAAATCAACCAAGTCATGAAAGAAAAACAATGTAAATAAAATAAAATTAAGATATTTAAATATCTTAGAAAATAAAACTTAGTTTAAATTTTCTTAGTTTGATTCCACCTCTGCTTATTAGCAGAGGTGGAATCAACACAAAAAATCAAAATTGCAGTTTTTTAATAGTGTATGAAAAGTGTTTGAAAAAAAGACTCAAAAGTTTCACTTACATCAAAAGTGCCTAGACCTAGTGCTGGAATTTTACTTCCTGAAGGTAATGTGACGTATGTTGGTGCCATTTTCATCAACTGTGCAGTGACTACTTAGAGATCTGACTGTTTATTATTTTGAATTTTTACCATCTCCAACTATTTATTGATAACCGTGATTCAGCAAAATTAAATAATAGATAAAAAAATCTATTAACAAGATTAGATTTTTACATATCCACTTGAACAAGTTATAAGGTCATTTGTTGCACAATATTATGTTATGTAGACTATTTTTAGATCCAATTAGAAAAGATTTTTATCAATATACCACTTTTTTTCAATAAAAACAATAAACAATAATCAATTGAGTATCAGAACATCAAATTTTATTGTGATACTTTTTTTGTGTTTTTCTGTTTTCATCTTTAGGGAGGACCATCTGATTCTTGGTTGCCAAAGTTTAAATGCGTTTAATTATTGTTCACGTATATTTTAATAGTATTTACTGTATGTTTAAATGTTTTGCCTGGTAAATAGCTTTTTGATATAAAACATTAGTAGTGGGTGGTAAACCAACCGCCTTCTGTAGCAACGCATTCTTTCGTTCACTCGAGTTCGGTGTCGCGAGCGAGATAACGCAAGGGTTCAGCTTTTCTCGTGACACCGAGTAATCAAGCTTGGATACTTGGATAGTGGTTCAGTTATCATTACAGTAATACTGTCAGAAGCAACATTAAATATAACTGATTAAAACAATTAAGTTGCTGCAATTAAACGTAAACTTAAAAAAAAATTGTATTTTAAAAAAAACTAATTATAAATTAAAAAATAGTAAAATGTTATTTTTATTAAGCCATATTTAGTTCCTGTCGTAACCTGTTCTTTTATGCGTATTACTCGTCCAAATGATTTTGCTGTTTTGCATCTGCCAGGCGTCTCGTGACAACTCACATTTTTTTTAATACCGTGTGATTATTTAAATAGGGAGTGGCTATGGAAAACAACATTAGACTCTTAGCTTGATTCAACGCGTTTAATTTGACATTATTTTGTTTCTTGACGTTTCTCTTGTCAAACCGACAGCTCTAGATCAAGCTAAGACTCTAATTTTTTTTTCACGGCTTTGTCTTATTAATCTTATATAATTGTAAATTACGCGGTATTATTAATTGTCGTTTCTAAAGCTCAAAAATGAGTGATAAGTTCATGTATAACGGTGATCTGAATAAAAAGTTGCCTACCGATCTTGCCTACGTTTTTTTTTATCGAGTTAATAGTCAACAACATACTTTTTTTCAGAATATTTACAACAATAATTTTAATGTGTTTTGCGATAACTACTTAATCGTCTAGTTTTGCAATTTTAATTTAATTTTTTCCGTATTTGAGGTTATGTTTAGAGCTATCATGTCTGATATCGACGTAAAATTAGGGCTTGGGACTGTTTTGTCGAAAATTGACATTGCATGCACAAAAAGAACTGCAGTGAGCTTCTAAGATGAATCTAAGATTTTTGTATAATGTTTATTTTAGGAATTGCAAAGTGTAAGGCCGAGACTTGTAGCGGTCAGCAAGACGAAACCAATTGACCTGATAATAGAGGCTTACGGGGCCGGGCAAAGGCATTTTGGGGAAAATTATGTACAAGAGCTTGTGGAAAAAGCAGAAAACCCGGTTATTCTAGAGAAATGCAATGAAATTAAATGGCACTTCATTGGTCACTTGCAAACCAATAAAATCAACAAAATTATAAATATTCCTAATTTGTTTATGATTGAGACTGTTGATTCAAAAAAACTAGCAACGAATTTAAGTGAAAAGTGGACGAGAGAAAATGAAAAGCTGAATGTAATGGTACAAGTTAATACCAGTGGAGAAGGCGGTAAGTGGTACACAGCTTAGATATTAAGAGGAAACTTTTTTGTAGATAAATAAAGTCAAAGCAAATTTATTCAAAATTTCAGTAAAATGTTTTTATCATATAGGCTCTTGGGTAATTTCTAACATTTATTCTACAACTGTTGCGACTTACTAAAGAGTTCCAATAAGAAGGACATGTTTGAGTTTTATCTTAAAAATAAACTTTTATTTAAAAAATTAGTTTTTTCTTTACTTTTTTGTCGATATCTAAGCAATTAAATGTTTCTCAGCAATTCTAGTTGATGTTTCGAATACCTAATGAAACAGGGAATCCAAACCCTTTTGAATTTCTATCGAGTGAAAGTTTTTATAAATTATAATTTTTATTAAATTATCCATCAAAAAATTTTGAAATTTTTTTAACCAAAAAAATTTTTTTAAAAATTTAAAAATTTTCAAAAAATTATTTAAGCTGAATGGAAGCTTTTTGAATTCAAATCTATTATTAGTGAAATTTTTCGTCTGGGTTTTATCTTAAAAATAAAATTTAATTTAAAAAAAAAATTTTTTTACTTTATTTTTCCCCCGATATCAAAGCTAATAAATGGTTCGCTCTTGGGTAGTTTTTTACATTTATTCTTCAACTCGTGCGACTTACTGAAATGACATGTCTGATTCTACGGATCTTAGTTTGAATAAATTTAGTTTGAGTTTATTTTATGATATGTTGGTGAGAGCCGAAGCGAATTGTTAGATATGCGTTTCAGACGAAAGACCCTAATGTGATAACTGGGTTGTCCGATCAGCAATATCTTTTGGTCTCGATATTATTTTCTATCAAAATGGATATCTGTCATTAGGTATGAATGTTCTATAGCATCGACATGTAGAAACCTAGTTTCTAGATTCTGATGTAGAGAGCTATTTAAAATTTTTTTTTTTTAATTTTACGTTAAACTTACACATAATTAAGCGAGTTTTGCGCAGTGCTGTCATAATTTTTGAAGCAAATTGAAACCGATTCTGCATTTGCCAAAAATGTTGAAATTCACATAATTAAGACTAATTTAGTTTAAAATAAAATGGGTTTTTTTTTCATTAATTAAAGTTAAAAAACTCTAATTTTTAATTTTATTTTGATAACTTTTCGGAAACTAAATTGAAATTGATCTAAAACATTTTGAGTGATACTTTGAAAAATCTATAGTCTTTGTTATGACCCAGGAAAAGGTCAATACAGTATAGGAAGTAATGTTGAACTCGCTCTGCTGTACACCAGTCTGGACATTATACAGGGTGATTTTTAACTTAGGACTTTAAGTTTTTGGCGTTTTTTAGAAAACATAATTACTTTATGGTTTTTTGTTAGATTATTAGAAACATTTTTTTTTTATTTGCTCAATTGTTTTCTATCTACGTTTACAGAGAAGAACGGCGTTGATCCAAAAGATGTAACAGAATTGGCGAAACATATTATAAATGAGTGCCATAATCTGAAATTAGATGGTTTGATGACTATTGGACGATTTGGCTACAATTGTGAAATGGGTCCAAATCCAGATTTTATTTCTCTAAAAGAATGTAGAGAAGAAGTCTGTCGTAACTTGGATCTTGAAACAAACAAAGTGAATTTATCAATGGGAATGTCTGATGATTTTGAACACGCGGTATGGAAGGGAACATGGGTTTATATCGAATTCTTAAAATATTCTGATTTCAGATTGAACTTGGAAGCACTAATGTAAGAGTTGGATCTTCTATTTTTGGTGCGCGCGCAAAAAAAAATTAGTTGTCAAATATAAAATGTAATTGCTTTGGTTTATATTAAAATAAATATTGTTTTCATAAGTGGTTTTACTAATTACCTTATAGACATAGATTTCCTTCTGAATATTCAGAATCAAATCTAATCTCAAATTCAAGCTAATAATGTAATAATAATCATCAATTGGCATAGACAATCTAGCAAAATATAACAAACGATATATCGTGCGTTCATAATTTATTCAGATCAACTCCTGCTGCGCAATTTAGCATGATACATTTTTATTATTGTCGTTGATAGTATGATCGAGCTATCAAAAGTCAAAGCTCATCCAATAATACACAACACGCCTGTATCTGCATATGAACTAATCAAAAATTTCTAATTTTATAGCAGGAATTGATCTGATTGCTTTATAAACGCAGGGTACCAATTTTGCGCTTTTCTGTTTGAAATAAAAATGATTAAGCGTGACGTCACTTCAAGTTCAACGTGAAAAGGTGTTGATCTACTTTTTCTCGGTAATAATTCTTGAAAATTACAAAACTTTGCTTAAAACAATAATACACTGTGGCTCAAAAAAAAAAGGTGCCAAAAGGTACATTTTTGGCACATGGATTTTTAAAATTATCCAACTACTTTTAGACTGAAGAGTTTAAATTGTCATATTCTGACAGTCTTTTTTGGAAGCCTGAGTATCATACTTGCGTAACAGTTTCCTGCACAATAATGTTTGAGTCTAAGGACAAATGACTTAAAAGTGCGTCTAGACATCTTTAATCGCTTATGTTTATTATTTATATGTTGATAATAATTTATTTACAAAATTACCATTGTAAAATTCAATGAGAATCCGATGAACCAATAGACACAATGGGATTTTAAGACTTTCAAATTAATCAAATTATTCCGGTAATTTTTTCTCTTTACCCAACATAACTGAAATTAATGAGTATTAATTTTTTGCAACAATTAAAATCTACATTTTAGCGGAAAATTATTTAACTTTATGAACCTTCATTTTGCAATAAATTAGTAGCAAATTATTCATTAACACACAGTTGGTAAATGTAGTGTTATTTAATACAAAAAGAGTCAAACTTAATATTGAATTCATTCCAGTATTTCTCCATTGCAAAAGCTCTGAAATTGTGCCCATACAGTCATTTAACTCTTCCAATAAAAACAAAACTTGTTCAAGTTTACAGATATAGTTTAAATAAATTTGCATAGATATTCTTTATTTTTAACTTTTTTTATTTTTGAAGATTTAATTTCATATTATAGTTTAGAAGATTGAAATTTACAGTATTTATTAGAACCAATTACAGAACAAAATAAACCAAAAAATATACCTAAATCAAATTACCAAATTAAAGAAAATAAAATAATACTGTAAAACGTTTGTGCTTTTTACTATTCATAGATAAAAAAAAAACTAATTAAAAAATCATGTTACTATCATAAAGCAGAAATATTAGGTTTTCAAATTTATTTTTCAAAACTTTAACATTATAGACTATAAAATTAGAAATAAAATTATGTGAAACACTTGTGTTGTTTATTGCTCCATTGTTATGTCGTGTACATTGTATTGTATTGTTATATCATAACCGTAATTGTTTACATTGTTATACCATTTCTGTCAACTCATTTTTAGTCTAAAAAAATCAAGTCAAGCCAGGTCTTGAAATAATGACTCATTTTAAGTCAGCTAAAAATTGCGTCTTAAAAAATGTATGAACTGATATATTCAAAAGTTAATTTAAATTTTCAGATTCATTTTGATAAATAGAGAAAAAGTGGTATAAAAAGTATCTAATAATTATTCTGTTTTTTTTTTGCTAAAATGACTATTTGTTTTTCTTATTCTTTTGTCTGTTGTTTCGTGTTTTTTTTTATTATTTTATTCTGACAGCGAACACTATAAGACTTAATTTTAATCATTTTAATTATTTATGAAGTAATATTATAATTTTTAATACAAAGTGTTTATATTTTTGTATAGACAAAAGTATACCGAACATGACAACCTAATTGGTCGAAATCCATATAATTATTAAGAATTTGACAAAATTGTTTATATTTATTCTAATTATGATACAAAATTTAAAAATTAAAAAAAAGTTTTACATATTCGACGCCCAAACCATAAACTCTTAAAAATTACTTTGCCAACTGCTCTGCTTCGGTGCCGTTTGTCGAAATTATTGTTCTTATTTGCATGCATTTATGCAAGTAATAAAAAATAAATATTAAATCTAATAAAAAACCAGAATTCTTTTTTTTTCAAATAATAATCCATGTTGGTGTAAACAAAAATAAAGGTAAATTTCAAATTTGTCGGTTATAGAAGTGGTAACAATGATATTTTTCACGGTTTGAATAAAGGATAAGTGTACAAATGTCTAGGTTATGAATAAAATTTGCAGACTTTTCTTAACAATAAAAAAAGTTATTAATAATGTGTTTTTTAAACAAGGTTTATTAATTTTTAAAGCACAATTAAATCGTCAAAATTGGATGCAGGCAATAAATTCTTATGCGGTTTTTCAATTGGCAAATAATATTCGTGTTTATTTAACAAGGCCGAAAACTAAAATTTTTCAAGATGAGTGATTTCGGGGGCATAGGCTGAAGGTCGAGGTTTTAAAACTACGAATACTTGCAAAGTAGTTCCTAAACGTATGATATTGTGACTCAACAATAGAATTGCTTAAAGTTTTTATTGTAAACAATTATTTTTGGCTAATTTCTACAAACACTTATAAATAATTCTAAACACAGATAATCAAGATTTCCGAATGTTTCATATATTTTTATATTATTATATAGAAATCCCTAATAGAACTCACTACCAAAAAGTATATTTTATTAATAATTTTATTCAGAAGTAACCACAATTGTTCTATTTATTTGATTATTTAAATGTTTTTTTTTATCAAAAGTGACCGCTTAGTTGAATTAATGAGTTAAGATGATATACCAAGCTTTACAAAAAAACTAGTAGAAAAAAAATTACACGGACTTGTAACCTAAAAAAACACGTCTTAAATTATATTTGTTTACAAGACCAAATTCTGCTTTACATTCTTTCATAGTTTTTTTATTATTGCATAATGCTTGTCTATAAAACACCACAAAACTAAAAACCTAAACTTACTACGTAGTTTGTTGTGACCTTTAAACTCAAATTTTAGCTGTAAAAAGATTTTTTTACAGTGTAAGGCAAAAAAAATTTATTACTTTAAATATTAAATGATGCTCTTCAGATCTACTCTGGTAGGCAATAAAAAAAACTAAAAAAAGTTTTACCTCGGTAAAAAAAGAAGTAATCTTTACTGGAATTGCGACAAATTTGCTGTTTACAAATACTTAGATGTCTATAGGTATAATTTGAAATGAAAGTTTGTGAGTTTTCTATAATTATGTTCTGTTTTATAAATTGTTTATGACATCTTAGGTTTGACAATTGTAAATTGTTGTAAGATATAAACAGATAGCAAGAAACTATTAAAAATATGTATTTTCAAAATTCTTTTTTTTTTGCCTACAATAGTAAACAAATTTGTGTAAATACTGTTTTTTTGTTTGTGGTTTTACTATTAGACAAAACTGTTATTTACCTTTAAACAGTAAAACCAGATTACTTAAACGAAAATAAATTAAAAAGAAATAAATCCTTGAATGATCAAAATGTTTTTTGGTATTAAACACTAATTAGTTATGTTTATGTTCATTAATAAATTGATTAAAATACAAAGCTTGAGACATGTGTATATAAAGGTAAACATTCTTCTTTCGTTCATCAGTTCGAAAATGAAGTTCTTTAGCGTTTGCTTTCTCAGTTGTATTGTTTTTGTTAATGCTGCAGGTTTGTGTAAAATAATCATTTATTGATATTAATTGTGTTTCGACCATCTTTTAGGTCCAGATTTAGGATCATTGTCTAACGACGTTCTTCAAGATGCTTTAAAAAATCCTCTTTTTAATCCTTTCAAGTTGTCTAGCTTGGTAATTCCAAAAATTAAAGGAAAAGACGTTGAAATTATTGAAGATAAAATAGAAAATATTGTAGTTTATGGAATCAGTACTGCAGAAATCAAATCTTTTAGGTTTAGATTTTGTATTGTTATAGACAATTTTGATAAATCTTCTTCCTTTTAGCATTAACCCAATTAAATACTCTGTTATGGGAGAAGTAGCTATTCGCAATATCACTCTTGATTATGATGTTGCTGCTAAAGGCGTACTTTATTCTGAAAATATAGACTTTAAAGGTCATGGGCATCACGTTATAGGTAAATTTAATTTTTTTCTTGTTTTACAATATTTATAAATATCGTAAATTTTTAGCAAACTCAAACATTAAACTAACGGCCAAATTTGAAATTATTGAAAAAGGAGGTGAACAATACATCAAAGTTCTTGATAATACTGTACAATGGAGTCCAGGTGAAACCGTAGAAACTGTTTTAACTGATCAAAGCGGAAAACCAGCCGATCATTTGAAGAAAGTAGTAGAAGATCACTGGACAGATCTCTTGAAAAACGAAGAGGGAGTTTTTGACAAAATTTTAAGAGGAGTTTTTGTTGATGAAATAAATAAGATTTTGAGCGAACAACCAATATCAAAACTTATCAAGCTATGATGAACAACGGCTCGATCTTAAAACAAAATGTATTAATATTCAATAAAGATTTATATTATCTACGTTTTGTAGTTTTTTAAATTTATAGAAATAAGTACATACTTTATGTGGTAAGCATAATAAAAGCCACACTATAGCGCTTCTCAAATTTGGAGACGCAACATAACAGGACAAAGCAACTAAATAGAACCAAACAAACATTTTGCATTTTCTCCTAATAATTGACAAGTGATCGTCGAGTTTTACATATTTTCATGTTGCTTTTTTTGTGTTATCTTTAATTCTAAATGTATTGTGAGCTCGCTTGAAGTGCTGTCAGAGACAAAAAATCAAAAAAAAATTTGCACAAATATGTTTTACAAATTTTCATAAAGTTTGGAACAATTTTGTCGTCGGAATTTAAGCATTAACAATATAACAATAATTTTTTTATTATGATTTATACTTTTAAATTGTTTAGGCTAAACACTTAAAGTCTGTGAACGTTACTACACATGACTAGCTCAATGTGTACTTGCTTGTTCCTACTAGTGAGACAAAGTGATAAGGTTTACGCTTCAAGGTCAAAGTACACAAAAGCATTAATGAGATGCAGCTGAAAGTTGTGCTAAGTTTGTGGTGAGAAAAAGCAAGTGTTAATTTTTAGTTAATTCAACAACCTCAATAGGCTTCTGCACGATCTAAATAACATCTTTTAGACAAACAATAACCAACTATAACTTAAAAAAAAAGAAATTTATAACATTCTTAAAAATATAGCCCAATCACAAATATAGTCTCTCAACAATAAACAAGTCGCTGATATCTGAGATTATTGATATAATTTTAAATTACTAAGAAAATAACGACACTATTTTTCCAATTTAAAAGACTGCAATAAGAAATCTATAGACTGCAAATGGTAGCTTATAATCGAAGCACAGACGAGGAAAATGCAAAGAAACTTATATATTGCGTTTGTAGATTATCAGGAAGCGTTGGACTCTACTCTTGGCTGTACAAAGTTTTTTAGAAGTTGTTTATATACAGCTTTATGAAAAAATTCTCAAATCCATGCTACAACTATCCATAATTTCAAAAGTTATTTGTTTATTTATTTAACCGTGTTCTTTTATCAATAGTAACCGCTAAGTTGAATTAATAAACTATGATGATAACCTAAGCTCTAGAAATAAACCGTAAAAAATCCAATAGACATTGACTCATAACCTGAAAGAAAACACGTCTTGCATTATTTTTTTTACACGATCGAATTTTGTTTTACAAACTTTTACTGTTTATTTATTGTTGCATAATGTTTGACTACTTGAGAAGGCAAATGCAAATACGTAGACTTTACTAAACTACTTAGTTTGTTTTGACATTTAAGAGTTTTATTTTAACAAAAAAAACTTTTATTGACAGTCTAAGACACACAAAACTTGTTAACTTACATATATGAAACTTTACATATCAGATTCTGTTCCCCAGATCTACTCTGGTATGCAATAAAAAAAGCTTAGTAAAATTTAACTACGGTAAAAAAAATAATGGTTACGAGAAATGCGACAGATTTGTTGTTTAAAAATATTTAGATGTTTACAAGTATAATTTAATAAAAAGAGTTTAAAAAGAATTTAAATAAGAGTTTTTAAGTTTTCTATATTTTCAATTTTAATAGATATTTATGCATTAAGGGAGATATGAATGTTTTTTCTCCGAGGTTGACGTGTTACAGACCAAGGGCCGGAGGCCCGCGGTCTGTAAGTCTACCGAGGGTGAAAAACAGAATATCTCCCGTAGTGCATTAAATATTTTATTTTTTAGTATTTCATTACTGCTTTCGTAATAAAATTATATGAAAAATAACAACATCCAAGAATGCGTGAATGTGTAATTGCTGCAAATGCATGGTAACCATGTGTTTGAGGGTGAAAAACTTTACAAAGTCCCAAGGGAGATATGAGATACGTTTCATATATCGTATCCATAACGAAAATCAACAATATCATGTCACTAAAAAATAAAAATAGTTTTTATGAATGGTAAAACATAATCGAATAGCAATAGACTTTAAAATTTGTAGTTTCAAAATCTGTATCAAATCTACAGTCTACAATAGTGAATAAATCTGTGTAAAAACTGTTATTTGTTTGTGGTTTTTCAATTAAACAACACTTTTATTAAATTAGGAAATAATCACAATTATCGCAACCATTTTAAGAAATCAAAAATTAATTTTTAAATGACCTTATTTTAGTCTAACTTTAACTGTTAACACTACATGTAGAAAATGTTACATATTATTTTTTTAGATTTGCTTAGATTTTAGGCGAATTCAGGATTATACAATAAAAGTGTTTTAAAATTTTTTAGACAACTTTTGCGTTACATCTTGCCAGATTACTTAAACAAAAATAAATTAAAAAGAAATCCTTGAATGATCATGTTTTTTATGCATTGTACACTAATTGGTTTTGTTTATCTTTATTAATAAATTGATTAAAATACAAAGCTTGAGACATAGGTGTATATAAAGGCAAACATTCTTTTTTCATTCATCAGTTCGAAAATGAAGTTCTTTAGCGTTTGCCTTCTCAGTTGTATTGTTTTTGTTAATGCGGCAGGTTTGTGTAAAATAATAACTTTTTGATATAATAATGTTTCAAAATACTTTTAGCTCCGGATTTAGGATCTTTGTCTAACGACGTTCTTCAAGATGCTTTAAAAAATCCTCTTTTTAATCCTTTCAAGTTGTCTAGCTTGGTAATTCCAAAAATTAAAGGAAAAGACGTAGAAATTATTGAAGACAAAATAGAAAATATTGTAGTTTATGGAATCAGTACTGCAGAGATCAAATCTTTCAGGTTTAGATTTTCTATTGTTATGAACAATTTTAATAAATCTTCTTGCTTTTAGCATTAACCCAATTAAATACTCTGTTGTCGGAGAAGTAGCTATTCGCAATATCACTCTTGATTATGATGTTGCTGCTAAAGGCGTACTTTATTCTGAAAATATAGACTTTAAAGGTCATGGGCATCACGTTATTGGTAAATTTAATTTTTTGCTTTTTTTTACATTATTTATAGATATCGTAAATTTTTAGCAAACTCAAACATTAAACTAACGGCCAAATTTGAAATTATTGAAAAAGGAAGTGAACAATACATCAAAGTTCTTGATAATACTGTACAGTGGAGTCCAGGTGAAACCGTAGAAACTGTTTTAACTGATCAAAGCGGAAAACCAGCCGATCATTTGAAGAAAGTAGTAGAAGATCACTGGACAGATCTCTTGAAAAACGAAGAGGGAGTTTTTGACAAAATTTTAAGAGGAGTTTTTGTTGATGAAATAAATAAGATTTTGAGCGAACAACCAATATCAAAACTTATCAAGTTGCGATGAACAACGGCTAGATCTTAAAACAAGATGTATTAATATTTAATAAAGAGTTATACTCTCTACGATTTGTAGTTTTTAAATTTTATAGAAATAAGTACTTACTTTATCTAATAGAAAAGTAATAAAGCCACATTATAGAGTTTTTCAACTTATAGAACATGTGTCTCTAATGAATTACCAGTAATTTTGCACAGATAAGTTTTACAATACATATTTTACCAAGTTAGAACAAATCTTGTTGCCAGTATATAAAATTAAACAACATAACAATAATTAATACACAAAAAATAAAATTGAAAGGCATTGTAATTTTAAAATTTTTACTCCAACTCAAGATCATTGACAATGTTCACTATATAACAGTTTCCTTGTGCTCAACATATTTGCGGTGACTAAAAAACCGAATTTTATTTATTGCTTATACTTTTAAGTCGCACCTGCTAAACACCTTAACCATGTAAGTACTTTAAAAAACAAACAATACTTATAACGTTTTAGAAATTATAAGCCAATCAGTTCTATCCCAACAATAAACAAGCTGCTGACATCTGACAATATTGATATGATTTAAAATCACTATGAAGAAAGAAACATTATTCTTTTTTAACAAAAAGACAGCATTAAGAAATCTTGAAAACTCAGAGAGCAGATTATAATCGATTTTGAAATCCTAGAACAGACGGTGCAATATGCAAAAAAACTTATAAAAACACGTATTAAATTATGTTGTTTCTCACAAACGAATTTTTATAATTCTGTTGTTTATTTATTCTTGCATAATGTTTGTCTATACGACACTGCAAATCCAAATTCCTAGACTCACAATCCATGTAGTTTTTTTTTGACATTTAAGAGCAACGTTTTAACAGAAAAAAGTTGTTTTTGACAGTTCAAAACAGAAAAAACATATTACTCTGCATATATAATACTATAAATATTAGACGCTGTTCTTCAGATCTACTCTGGTATGCTATAATATAAACTTACTAAAATTTCACTACAGTAAAAAAATAATCGTCACTAAAAATGCGACAGATTTGTTGTTTACAAACATTTGGATGTCTATTATAGGTATAGTTTTATAAACGACTTTTTGAGTTTTCTATATTTTCTACTTTAAAAAGAGTTTGTCACATCTTATAGGTAAATTGTTGTAAAGCATAAACGAATAGCAATAAACTTATATAAACATGTAGTTCCCACATATGTATCTACTCCCTACAATAGTAAATAAATTTGTGTAAACACTGTTTTAGATTCTTTGATTGTAGTATTACTATTAGAAAAACAATTATTAGAAAATAAAAAAAAATATTACAATTATAGCAACCATTTTATTAAAAATCAATTTTCAAAAAAAACATTAATCTCTTAGTTTAATTTTGAAATTGCTTTAAAATTCTTGTGATTTACAACATTTATAGACAATATAAGTAGCAACTAGATGTCAAAATTTGTTACTCTTCTACATTTTTTTGTTTTTAGACTTGATAAAGCTTAGATTTGAAACAAATTTCAGATTATACACCAAAAGTGTTTTAAAATTCATTAATGCACCTTTTGCGTTACATCTTACCAGATTACTTAAACAATAGTATATTTCTTTATTAGGCGGAGAAGTCATACTTTTTGTGCTGAATCTGTAGTAGTTTCAGTGTGACGGACGAACGTAGTGAGTCCGGCATGAAACTACTACAGATGAAGCACAAAAAGTAAGACTTCGCCGACGTATAAAGAACGCTATTTTTTCTTCAAACGTAAAGAACAACAATATAATAATTACAACGCTTTATTTTAATTTGTTAGTTTCAAAAAGAGTGCTTTGAATTTAAACTGAAGTTTCCTTGACAACGCTCCAAACAACAGCGAAAAAATTTCACATTTTGCACGTTTTAACAATAATTGGTAAGTAATTATTGTTTTATTTGATTTTTACACTTAAATTTTGTTTAATTTTTTAGTCCGCTATGTTTGAAAGTAGTGACCAAACGAAGGCAATTAGTGAAATCGCAAAGGCAGCTCAGAAGGCAACAGAAAACCTCGTTCCACGAAAGTCCAAAAAACTTTATGAACTAGCATACAAGAAATTTACTAATTGGTGCGCTAAGAGTAATGTGATGGATTACTCAGAAGATGTGTTGCTGGCGTACTTCTTGCATTTATCAGTAGAAATGAAAATGAAGAGTTCGACTTTGTGGTCACAATATTCGATGTTACGAACCATGCTAAGTATCAAAGATGGTGCAGACTTGGCCAAGTACTTGAAGCTTCGTGCTTATTTAAAACAGCAAAATAAAGGCTACATTCCGAAGAAAGCTGATGTCTTCACAAAAATACAATTTGAGGAGTTTCTAGAGAATGCACCCAACGAACAATATTTAGCAATTAAGGTATTTTGCAATAATATATATATATTATAAACATTGTTATTATAAATTATGTTTTACAGACTGTTTTCTTGTTTGGAGTAGCAGGGGCGTGCCGATGCGACGAACTTGTGAATATGAGAGTTGAGGACGTCGAAGACCTAGGCTCGTTGATACATGTGAAGATTCCCTTTAATAAAACAGAGAAACCACGGTCTTTTGCTATTGTCGGAGAACGTAATATTAACATATACAGGAAATATGTTAATTTGAGACCAAAAGACATGAAGGAGGATCGTCTTTTTGTGAAATTTCATAACGGGAAATGCTATAAGTCAGTTATGGGCATTCATAAAATTGGAAGCGTAGCAAAAGATGTAGCTTTATTTTTGAAGTTGCCAAATTGGAAATTATTTACTGGACACTCCTTAAGGCGAACGTCAGCCACAATATTTGTAGATTCTGGGGGAGATATCACCGGTCTGAAACGTCTAGGCGGATGGAAGAGCACATCGTGTGCCGAAGGTTATATTGCAGACTCCATCAGCAACAAAAATGAAACCGCTGGAAAAATTTTGATCGCTGGCACCTCTTCGCCACTAGTTTTACCTTCAGAGTCCGTCGCAAGCAATGTTTCAGCAACTAGCGTTCACGTTTCTTGTGATTCGGGGTCATCAGTTGCATCAAACGGTTCTCATTTTAAAAATGTTAGTAATTGCACATTTAATTTTTACTATGGTGGCAAATAATTAAGTTGTTTTTTTATAATTCGTTAATAAATTCATGATATTAATTTAATGTTTAGTTATTTATTTACAGGAAAATAACAAAAACGCAAAAAAATTTGTAGCGGCAGAAAAAGTACTTTTTCTGCCGCCGGCGGAGAAGTGAAACTTAAACTATGGCAACCTAATTCAAAAATGACGTACTTCTCTGACGTTTGAAGAAAAAAATAAATTTCAAAAAAAACCTTGAATGACCATAATGTTTTTTATGCATTGTGCACTAATTGGTTATGTTTATGTTCATTAATAAATTGATTAAAATACAAAGCTTGAGACATAGGTGTATATAAAGGCAAATAATCTTCTTTCATTCATCAGTTCGAGAATGAAGTTCTTTAGCGTTTGCCTTTTCAGTTGTATCGTTTTTGTTAACGCTGCAGGTTTGTGTGAAATAACAACTTTTTGATATAATTATGTTTTAAAAAACTTTTAGCTCCGGATTTAGGATCTTTGTCTAACGACGTTCTTCAAGATGCTTTAAAAAATCCTCTTTTTAATCCTTTCAAGTTGTCTAGCTTGGTAATTCCAAAAATTAAAGGAAAAGACGTTGAAATTATTGAAGACAAAATAGAAAACATTGTAGTTTATGGAATCAGTACTGCAGAAATCAAATCTTTCAGGTTTAGATTTTCTATTGTTATAGACAATTTTGATAAATCTTCTTGCTTTTAGCATTAACCCAATTAAATACTCTGTTGTCGGAGAAGTAGCTATTCGCAATATTACTCTTGATTATGATGTTGCTGCTAAAGGCGTACTATATTCTGAAAATATAGACTTTAAAGGTCATGGGCATCACGTTATTGGTAAATTTAATTTTGTGCTTTTTGTTTTACAATATTTATAGATATCGTAAATTTTTAGCAAACTCAAACATTAAACTAACGGCCAAATTTGAAATTGTTGAGAAAGGAGGTGAACAATACATCAAAGTTCTTGATAATACTGTACAGTGGAGTCCAGGTGAAACCGTAGATACTGTTTTAACTGATCAAAGCGGAAAACCAGCCGATCATTTGAAGAAAGTAGTAGAAGATCACTGGACAGATCTCTTGAAAAACGAAGAGGGAGTTTTTGACAAAATTTTAAGAGGAGTTTTTGTTGATGAAATAAATAAGATTTTGAGCGAGCAACCAATATCAAAACTTATCAAGCTGTAATAAACAACGGCTTGATCTTAAAACAAAATGTATTATTATTCAATAAAGATTTATACTATCTACGTTTTGTAGTTTTTTAATTTTATAGAAATAAGTACTGTACTTACTTAATCTAATCAGAATAATAAAAATCACACTATAGCGCTTTTCAACTTATAGAACAATTTTCTCCTATGAATTAGTAGTAATTATTCACAAATAAGCTTTACAATACATATTTTATCAAGTCAGAACAAATCTTGTTGCCAGTATTTGAAGATTAACAACATAACAATAATTAAACACAAAGAATTAAACTGAAATTTATTGTGATTGTAAAATTTTTAGTTCAACTAAAGATCATCGACAAAGTTTCACCATATGACAGTTTATTTGTTTTAAACTTATTTGCGGTGACGAAAAAACAGATTTTTTTTTATTGTTTATAAGTTTAAGTTGCACCGGCTAAACACCTTAACCATGTAAGTACTTTAAAAAACAAACAATACTTATAACGTTTTAGAAATTATAAGCCAATCAGTTCTATCCCAACAATAAACAAGCTGCTGACATCTGACAATATTGATATGATTTAAAATTACTATGAAGAAAGAAACATTATTCTTTTTTAACAAAAAGACTGCATTAAGAAATCTTGAAAACTCAGAGAGCAGATTATAATCGATTTTGAAATCCTAGAACAGACGGTGCAATATGCAAAAAAACTTATAAAAACACGTATTAAATTATGTTGTTTCTCACAAACGAATTTTTATAATTCTGTTGTTTATTTATTCTTGCATAATGTTTGTCTATCTATACGACACTACAAATCTAAATTCCTAGACTTACAATCCATGTAGTTTTTTTTTGACATTTAAGAGCAACGTTTTAACAGAAAAAAGTTGTTTTAGACAGTTCAAAACAGAAAAAACATATTACATACTATGCATTTATAATACTATAAATATTAGACGCTGTTCTTCAGATCTACTCTGGTATGCTATAATATAAACTTACTAAAATTTCACTACGGTAAAAAATTATCGTCACTAAAAATGCGACAGATTTGTTGTTTACAAATATTTGGATGTCTATTATAGGTATAGTTTTATAAAAGACTTTTTGAGATTTCTAAATTTTCTATTTTAAAATGAATTTGCCACATCTTAGGTAAATTGTTGTAAAGCATAAACGAATAGCAATAAACTTATAGTTCCCACATATGTATCTACTCCCTACAATAGTAAATAAATTTGTGTAAACACTGTTTTTGATTTTTTTATTTGTGGTATTACTATTAGAGAAAACAGTTATTAGAAAATAAAAAAAATATTACAATTATAGCAACCATTTTATTAAAAATCAATTTTTAAAACAAAAACATTAATCGCTTGGTGTAACTTTAAAATTGTTTTAAAATTCTTGTGATTTACAACATTTATAGACATTGTAAGTAGCAACTAGATGTACAATTTGTTACAGTTTGACATTTTTTTGTTTTTAGACGCGATAAAGCTTAGATTTGAGGCAAATTTCGGATTATACAATAAAAGTGTTTTAAAATTCATTAATGCAACTTTTGCGCTACATCTTACCAGATTACTTAAACGAAAATAAATTTTATAAAAAACCTTGAATGACCATAATGTTTTTTATACATTGTACACTAATTGGTTATGTTTATGTTCATTAATAAATTGATTAAAATACAAAGCTTGAGACATAGGTGTATATAAAGGTAAACATTCTTCTTTCGTTCATCAGTTCGAGAATGAAGTTCTTTAGCGTTTGCCTTTTCAGTTGTATCGTTTTTGTTAACGCTGCAGGTTTGTGTAAAATAATAACTTATTGATTTTAATTGTGTTTCGACTATCTTTTAGGTCCAGATTTAGGAGCATTGTCTAACGACGTTCTTCAAGATGCTTTAAAAAATCCTCTTTTTAATCCTTTCAAGTTGTCTAGCTTGGTAATTCCAAAAATTAAAGGAAAAGACGTTGAAATTATTGAAGACAAAATAGAAAATATTGTAGTTTATGGAATCAGTACTGCAGAAATCAAATCTTTCAGGTTTAGATTTTCTATTGTTATGAACAATTTTAATAAATCTTCTTACTTTTAGCATTAACCCAATTAAATACTCTGTTGTCGGAGAAGTAGCTATTCGCAATATCACTCTTGATTATGATGTTGCTGCTAAAGGCGTACTTTATTCTGAAAATATAGACTTTAAAGGTCATGGGCATCACGTTATTGGTAAATTTAATTTTTTGCTTTTTTTTACATTATTTATAGATATCGTAAATTTTTAGCAAACTCAAACATTAAACTAACGGCCAAATTTGAAATTGTTGAGAAAGGAGGTGAACAATACATCAAAGTTCTTGATAATACTGTACAGTGGAGTCCAGGTGAAACCGTAGAAACTGTTTTAACTGATCAAAGCGGAAAACAAGCCGATCATTTGAAGAAAGTAGTAGAAGATCACTGGACAGATCTCTTGAAAAACGAAGAGGGTGTTTTTGACAAAATTTTAAGAGGAGTATTTGTTGATGAAATAAATAAGATTTTGAGCGAGCAACCAATATCAAAACTTATCAAGCTGTGATAAACAACGGTTAGATCTTAAAGCAAGATGTATTAATATTTAATAAAGAGTTATATAATCTACAATTTATAGTTTTTTAATTTAATAGAAATAAGTACATAATTTATGTAGTTAGCGTAATAAAAGCGACACTATAGCGCTTCTCAACTTTACCAAATAAACACCTTAAATTTTCTCCTAATAATTGACAAGTAATCGTCTAGTTTTACAAATATTTACGTTGTTTGTTTTGTGTTAACTTTGATTCTAAATGTATTGTGAGCTCGCTTCAAGTGCTGTGAAAGACAAAAAAATGTTTGCACTAATATGTTTTACAAATTTTTATCAAGTTGGGACAAATCTTGTCTGTGAACGTTACTACACATGACTAGCTCAATGTGTACTTGCTTGTTCCTACTAGTGAGACAAAGTGATAAGGTTTACGCTTCAAAGTCAAAGTGATGTCGCTAAAAGTTGTGCTAAGTTTGTTGTAAGAAAAAAACAAGCATTTTTATTTAATTTAACAACCTCAATAGGCTTCTGCACGATCTAAATAGCATATTTTAGACATGCAATAGCCAACCATAACTTAAAAAAAAGAAAACTTATAACATTCTTAGAAATACAGCCCAATCACTTGTCTTCAAACAGTAAACAAGTCGCTGACATCTGGCATTATTGATATAATCTTAAATCACTATGAAGATAACGACCCTATTTTTCCAAATTAAAAAACTGCAATAGGAAATCTTAAGACTGCAAATAGCAGCTTATAATCTATTCTAAAATTTTAGCACAGACAGTGAATATGCAAAGAAACTTATATATTTTACGTTTGTAGATTATCAGAAAGCGTTTGACTCTACTATTGGCTGTACAAAGTTTTTTAGAAGTTATTTATGCAAAAATTCTCAAATCTATGCAACAACTAACCACAATTTTTTTTTAATAGTTGTTTGTTCATTTAAACGTGATCTTTTATCAATAGTAACCGCTAAGTTTAATTAATAAATTAAAATTATAGCCTAAACTCTAAAAAAAAACCTAGAAAATCTAATACACACTGACTTAATACCTAAAAATATAACACGTATTAAATTATATTTTTTCTACACGACCGAATTTGGATTTACATACTTTTACAGTTTATTTATTGTTGCATAATGTTTGACTGCAAGACTCCGCAAATGCAAATACCTAGACTTTACTAACTACTTAGTTTGTTTTGACATTTAAGATATTTATTTTAACAAAAAAAAGTTTTTTTGATACTTTAAGAAACACAATAATTAAAAACTTACATATATAAAACTTTATATATTAAATACTGTTTCCTAGATCTACTCTAGAAGTCTGGTATGCAATAAGAAAAGCTTAGTAAAATTTTACTACGGTAAAAAAAACAATCGTTACTAGAAATGCGACAGAATTGTTCGCAAATATTTAGATGTCTACAGGTATAATTTAATAAAAAGAGTTTAACAATAAATAAAATGATTGTTTTTGAGTTTTCTATATTTTCTGTTTTAAAAATAGTTTTTTGAGTTGTAAAGCATAATCAAATAGCAATTTACTTTTAAAAATTATTAGTTTCAAAATCTGTATCAAACCTACTGTCTACAATAATAAATAAATCTGTGTAAAAACTGTTATTTGTTTGTGGTTTTCAATTAAACAACACTTTTATTAAATTAGAAAAAAAATAAAGTTTTTGCCACCATTTTATTAAATCAAAAATCAATTTTTAAAATGTTTTATTCTAGTCTTAACTTTGACGGTTTTATAACACTACATGTAGGATTTGTTACATTTTATTGTTTTTAGACTTGGTAAACCTTAGATTTTAGGCGAATTCTGGATTATACAATAAAAGTGTTTTAAAATTCTTTAGACATCTTGTCAGATTACTTAAACGAAAATAAATTTAAAAAAAATCCTTGAATGACTATAATGTTTTTTATACATTGTACACTAATTGGTTATGTTTATGTTCATTAATAAATTGATTAAAATACAAAGCTTGAGACATAGGTGTATATAAAGGCAAACATTCTTTTTTCATTCATCAGTTCGAAAATGAAGTTCTTTAGCATTTGCCTTCTCAGTTGTATCGTTTTTGTTAACGCTGCAGGTTTGTGTAAAATAATAACTTATTGATATAATAATGTTTCAAAAAACTTATAGCTCCGGATTTAGGATCTTTGTCTAACGACGTTCTTCAAGATGCTTTAAAAAATCCTCTTTTTAATCCTTTCAAGTTGTCTAGCTTGGTAATTCCCAAAATAAAAGGAAAAGACGTTGAAATTATTGAAGACAAAATAGAAAATATTGTAGTTTATGGAATCAGTACTGCAGAAATCAAATCTTTCAGGTTTAGATTTTCTATTGTTATAGACAATTTTGATAAATCTTCTTCCTTTCAGCATTAACCCAATTAAATACTCTGTTATCGGAGAAGTAGCTATCCGTAATATCACTCTTGATTATGATGTTGCTGCTAAAGGCGTACTATATTCTGAAAATATAGACTTTAAAGGTCATGGGCATCACGTTATTGGTAAATTTAATTTTTTGCTTTTTTTTACATTATTTATAGATATCGTAAATTTTTAGCAAACTCAAACATTAAACTAACGGCTAAATTTGAAATTGTTGAGAAAGGAGGTGAACAATACATCAAAGTTCTTGATAATACTGTACAGTGGAGTCCAGGTGAAACCGTAGAAACTGTTTTAACTGATCAAAGCGGAAAACCAGCCGATCATTTGAAGAAAGTAGTAGAAGATCACTGGACAGATCTCTTGAAAAACGAAGAGGGAGTTTTTGACAAAATTTTAAGAGGAGTTTTTGTTGATGAAATAAATAAGATTTTGAGCGAACAACCAATATCAAAACTTATCAAGTTGCGATGAACAACGGCTAGATCTTAAAACAAAATGAATTATTATTCAATAAAGATTTATACTATTTACGTTTTGTATTTTTTTAATTTTATAGAAATAAGTACTTACTTTATCTAATCAGAATAATAAAAACCACACTCCCTTTTCAACTTTTCAACAGCTAGGAGAACAATTTTCTCCTATGAATTAGTAGTAATTTTCCACAAATCAGCTTTACAATACATATTTTATCAATCCAGAACAAATCTTGTTGACAGTATTTAAACATTAACAACATAACAATAATTATACACAAAGAATGAAACGGAAAGAAAGATATTGTGATTGTAAAATTTTTACTCCAACTAAAGATCATCGACAAAGTTTCACCATATAACAGTTTACTTCTGTTAAACATATTTGCGGTGACTAAAAAACCGAATTTTATTTATTGCTTATACTTTTAAGTCGCAGCTGCTAAACACCTCAACCATGTAAGTACTTTAAAGAACCAACAATTCTTATAACGTTTTAGAAATTATAAGTCAATCAGTTTTATCCCAACAATAAATAAGCTGCTGACATCTGACATTAATGATGTAATTTAAAATCACTATAAAGAAAGCGACATTATTCTTTTTTAACAAAAAGACTGCATTAAGAAATGTTCAAACGTCAGAGAGCAGCTTACAATCGATTTTGAAATCATAGAGCAGACGGTGCAATATACAAAGAAACTTATATACTCTGCTTGCAGATTATCAGAAAGCCTTTGACTCTCATCTTGACTGCGAAAAGTTGTTCAAATGTTGTTTAAATACCGCTACATAAAAGAATTTGGAAGTCATGCTATAAGTAGTTCCCTGGAACCAAACCGCATAAAAGCAAATTGACACTGACACATTACCAAAAAAAAAGACGTATTAAATTATATTGTTTCTTACAAAAAATTTTTATTTTACAAAATTTTATTGTTTATTTTTTATTGCATAATGTTTGTCTATAAGACACTTTAAATCCCGATTCCGAGACTTGCTAACTATTTAGTTTTTTTTTGACATTTAAAAGTAACGTTTTAACAGAAAAGAGAAAATTTACCATACATATAATATAATACTATAAATATTTGACGCTGTTCTTCAGATCTACTCTAGTATGTTATAAAAAAAACTTACTAAAATTTCATTACGCCAAAAGAAATAATCGTCACTAGAAATGCAACAGATTTGTTGTTTACAAATATTTAGAAGTCTGCAGGTATAATTAAAAAAAAAGTTTTTGAGTTTGTTATATTTTCTATTTTAAAAACAGTTTTTGTCATTTTAGATAAATTGTTGTAAAGCATAAACAAATAGCAATAAACTTATATAAACGTGTAGTTTCCAAATGTGTATCTACTCCCTACAATAGTAAATAAATTTGTGTAAACACTGTTTTAGATTCTTTGATTGTGGTATTACTATTAGAAAAACAATTATTAGAAAATAAAAATATATTACAATTATAGCAACCATTTTATTAAAAATCAATTTTCAAAAAAAACATTAATCTCTTAGTCTAATTTTGAAATTGCTTTAAAATTCTTGTGATTTACAACATTTATAGACAATATACTCGTAAGTAGCAACTAGATGTCAAAATTTGTTACTCTTCTACATTTTTTTGTTTTTAGACTTGATAAAGCTTAGATTTAAAGCAAATTTTAGATTATACAATAAAAGTGTTTTAAAATTCATTAATGCACCTTTTGCGTTACATCTTACCAGATTACTTAAACGAAAATAAATTTAAAAAAAAACCTTGAATGACCATAATGTTTTTTATACATTGTACACTAATTGGTTATGTTTATGTTCATTAATAAATTGATTAAAATACAAAGCTTGAGACATAGGTGTATATAAAGGCAAACATTCTTTTTTCATTCATCAGTTCGAAAATGAAGTTCTTTAGCGTTTGCTTTCTCAGTTGTATCGTTTTTGTTAATGCGGCAGGTTTGTGTAAAATAATAACTTTTTGATATAATAATGTTTCAAAATACTTTTAGCTCCGGATTTAGGATCTTTGTCTAACGACGTTCTTCAAGATGCTTTAAAAAATCCTCTTTTTAATCCTTTCAAGTTGTCTAGTTTGGTGATTCCAAAAATAAAAGGGAAAGACGTTGAAATTATTGAAGATAAAATAGAAAATATTGTAGTTTATGGAATCAGTACTGCAGAGATCAAATCTTTCAGGTTTAGATTTTCTATTGTTATAGACAATTTTGATAAATCTTCTTGCTTTTAGCATTAACCCAATTAAATACTCTGTTATCGGAGAAGTAGCTATCCGTAATATCACTCTTGATTATGATGTTGCTGCTAAAGGCGTACTATATTCTGAAAATATAGATTTTAAAGGTCATGGGCATCACGTTATTGGTAAATTTAATTTTTTGCTTTTAGTTTTATAATATTTGTAAATATCGTAAATTTTTTAGCAAACTCAAACATTAAACTAACGGCCAAATTTGAAATTATTGAAAAAGGAGGTGAACAATACATCAAAGTTCTTGATAATGCTGTACAGTGGAGTCCAGGTGAAACCGTAGAAACTGTTTTAACTGATCAAAGCGGAAAACCAGCCGATCATTTGAAGAAAGTAGTAGAAGATCATTGGACAGATCTCTTGAAAAACGAAGAAGGAGTTTTTGACAAAATTTTAAGAGGAGTATTTGTTGATGAAATAAATAAGATTTTGAGCGAACAACCAATATCAAAACTTATCAAGCTGTGATAAACAACGGCTTGATCTTAAAACAAAATGTATTATTATTCAATAAAGATTTATACTATTTACGTTTTGTATTTTTTTAATTTTATAGAAAAAAGTACTTACTTTATCTAATCAGAATAATAAAAACCACACTATAACGCTTTTAAACTTATATAACAATTTTCTCGTATGAATTAGTAGTAATTTTTCATAAATATGTTTTACAATCTATATTTTATTAAGTCAGAACAAATCTTGTTGCCAGTATTATTAACATAAACAACCTAACAATAATTATACACAAAGAATTAAACTGAAAATTATTGTAATTGTAAAATTTTCAGTCTAACTAAAGTTCATCGACAAAGTTCCACCATATAACAGTTTATTTGTTTTAAACTTGTTTGCGGTGACTAAAAACAGATTTTTTTTATTGTTTATACTTTTAAGTTGCACCGGCTAAACACCTTAACCATGTAGGTAGATTAAAAAACAAACAATACTTATAACGCTTTAGAAATTATAAGCCAATTAGTTCTATCCCAACAATAAATAAGCTGCAGACATCTGACAATATTGATATGATTTAAAATCACTATGAAAAGAAAGCGACATTATTCTTTTTTAACAAAAAGACTGCATTAAGAAATCTTCAAACCTCAGAGAGCAGCTTATAATCGATTTTGAAATCCTAGAACAGACGGTGCAATATGCAAAGAAACTTATAAAAACGCATATTAATTTATTAAAATATATTGTTTCTCACAAACGAATTCTAATTTTTATAATTTTCCTGTTTGTTTATTCTTGCAAAATGTTTGTCTATACGACACTTCAAATCCAAATTCGTAGACTTACAATCTATTTAGTATTTTTTTGACATTTAAAAGCAACGTTTTAACAGAAAAAAGTTTTTTTTGACAGTTCAAGACAGAAAAAACATATTACTATGCATATATAATACTATAAATATTAGACGCGGTTCTCCAGATCTACGCTGATATGCTATAATATAAACTTACTAAAATTTCACTACGGTAAAAAAATAATCGTTACTAAAAATGCGACAGAATTATTGTTTACAAATATTTGGATGTCTATTATAGGTATAGTCTTATAAACGACTTTTTGAGTTTTCTATATTTTCTATTTTAAAAAGAATCTGTCACATCTTAGGTAAATTGTTGTAAAGCATAAACGAATATATAAACATGTAGTTCCCACATATGTATTACTCCCTACAAAAGTAAATAAATTGGTGTAAACACTGTTTTTGATTTTTTTATTCATGGTATTACTATTAGAGAAAACAGTTATTAGAAAATAAAAAAAATATTACAATTATAGCAACCATTTTATTAAAAATCAATTTTTAAAACAAAACATTAATCTCTTAGTCTAATTTTTGAATTGCTCTGAAATTCTAGTGATTTACAACATTTATAGACAATATAAGTAGCAACTAGATGTCAAAATTTGTTACTCTTCTACATTTTTTTGTTTTTAGACTTGATAAAGCTTAGATTTGAGGCAAATTTTGGATTATACAATAAAATTGTTTTAAAATTCATTAATGCAACTTTTGCGCTACAACTTACCAGATTACTTAAACGAAAATAAATTTTAAAAAAAACCTTGAATGACCATAATGTTTTTTATACATTGTACACTAATTGGTTATGTATATGTTCATTAATAAATTGATTAAAATACAAAGCTTGAGACATGTGTATATAAAGGCAAACATTCTTCTTTCATTCATCAGTTCGAAAATGAAGTTCTTTAGCGTTTGCCTTCTCAGTTGTATTGTTTTTGTTAATGCGGCAGGTTTGTGTAAAATAATAACTTTTTGATATAATAATGTTTCAAAATACTTTTAGCTCCGGATTTAGGATCTTTGTCTAACGACGTTCTTCAAGATGCTTTAAAAAATCCTCTTTTTAATCCTTTCAAGTTGTCTAGCTTGGTAATTCCAAAAATTAAAGGAAAAGACGTTGAAATTATTGAAGACAAAATAGAAAATATTGTAGTTTATGGAATCAGTACTGCAGAGATCAAATCTTTCAGGTTTAGATTTTCTATTGTTATGAACAATTTTAATAAATCTTCTTGCTTTTAGCATTAACCCAATTAAATACTCTGTTGTCGGAGAAGTAGCTATTCGCAATATCACTCTTGATTATGATGTTGCTGCTAAAGGCGTACTTTATTCTGAAAATATAGACTTTAAAGGTCATGGGCATCACGTTATTGGTAAATTTAATTTTTTGCTTTTTTTTACATTATTTATAGATATCGTAAATTTTTAGCAAACTCAAACATTAAACTAACGGCCAAATTTGAAATTATTGAAAAAGGAAGTGAACAATACATCAAAGTTCTTGATAATACTGTACAGTGGAGTCCAGGTGAAACCGTAGAAACTGTTTTAACTGATCAAAGCGGAAAACCAGCCGATCATTTGAAGAAAGTAGTAGAAGATCACTGGACAGATCTCTTGAAAAACGAAGAGGGAGTTTTTGACAAAATTTTAAGAGGAGTTTTTGTTGATGAAATAAATAAGATTTTGAGCGAACAACCAATATCAAAACTTATCAAGCTGTGATAAACAACGGCTAGATCTTAAAACAAGATTTATTAATATTTAATAAAGAGTTATACTCTCTACGATTTGTAGTTTTTTAATTTTATAGAAATAAGTTTCTATTTCCTTTATGCGGTCAGAATAATAAAAACTACTCTATAGCTGCTCTCAACTTTGGAGACGCGACAAATCTTGAAGCTATACAAAGAGCACCTTATATTAATTGATCCTAAAATCCTCGAATAATAAGTAAAATTCAAAACGCCAATATTTTTTAAAATGTGTTAAGTATAAGTATCATTAAGCATCTAACTTTGAAAAATATTAACTTTTTTGTAAATGCAAAAGATTGGATGTTTACATAATTTTAAATTAAAATTCTAAAGTTTTCTATATTTCCTGTCTCAATAACAGTTTATAAAACTTTAGGTTTAACACTTGTAAATTGTTGCAAGGAATAACCGTATAGCAATAGACTTTTATAAATATGTAGTTTAAAAATGTGTAGGTACCTACCACAGTAAATAAACCCCAAAAAGATACCTGCCTTTTAATTTTTTGTCAATTTTAATAAAAAATGTTGGTTTATTCAAAATAATTACAAAATTATTGCAAATTCTTATAATTTAAAACAATTTGTTTATCTTTGCAATCTATAAATTAAATAAACAATGAAAATAAATTAATAACTAATCCTTGAATGAGTAAAATATTTTTTAGGTTTTTTCACATAAATTAGTTATAATTATTATGTTTATTAATAAATTGATTAAAATACAAAACATAAAACATAGCTGTATAAAAAGGCAAACATTCTTCCGTTCTTTAACAGTTCGAAAATGAAGTTCTTTAGCGTTTGCTTTCTCAGTTGTTTTGTTTTTGTTAATGCGGCAGGTTTGTGTAAAATAATAACTTGTTGATATTAATTTCGTTTCGACAAACTTTTAGGTCCGGATTTAGGATCATTGTCTAACAACGTTCTTGAAAATGCTTTGAAAAATCCTATTTTTAATCCTTTCAAGTTGTCTAGCTTGGTAATTCCAAAAATAAAAGGAAAAGACGTTGAAATTATTGAAGATAAAATAGAAAATATTGTAGTTTATGGAATAAGTACCGCAGAAATCAAATCTTTTAGGTTTGTATTTTCTTTTGCTACAGACGATTTTGTAAAACTCTTGGTTTTTAGTATAAACCCAATAAAATTCACGGTTTTGGCAGAAGTAGCTGTTCGTAACGTCACTCTGGATTATGATGTTGCTGCTAAAGGCGTACTTTATTCTGAAAATGTAGACTTTAAAGGTCATGGGCATCATGTTATAGGTAAATTTAGTTTTTTGCTTTTAGTTTTATAATATTTATAAATATCGTAAATTTTTAGCAAACTCAAACATTAAACTAACGGCCAAATTTGAAATTATTGAAAAAGGAGGTGAACAATACATTAAAATTCTTGATACTACAGTACAGTGGACTCCAGGCCAAAGCATAGAAACTGTTTTAACTGATCAAAGCGGAAAACCAGCCGAACATTTGAAGAAAATAATAGTAGATCACTGGACAGATCTTTTGAAAAACGAAGAAGGTGGTTTTGACAAAATTTTAAGGGTGATATTTGTTGATCAAATAAACAAGTTCTTGGTCGATATACCATTATCAAAAGTTATCAAGTTGTGATAAACAACAGCTAAATTTTAAAACTAGATGTATTAATATTTAATAAAGTGGTACACTACCTACAATTTCCAGTTTTTTAATTTTTTAAAAATTAATTCTTACTTTAGCTAGTCATAAAGACCTAGACCGCACTAAAATGTTTCCCAATCTTGAAGAAAACAATTAAATAGAGTTAGTGTATTGGCTCATTTCATAAATTTAAGTTTTCTTATAAGAATATTCACGTTCTACAAATTTTTTTTTGTGAGCTTGCTGGCCCTTTTGTGAGAAACAATAAAACAAACATTTTTTGCACAAATATATTTTATCTTGTCACAATACGACTCATAGATATCATGAACAAATAAACAGGAAGAGCACACTTCACAGTAAAACTTTTCCAAAAAAATTAAATATTTAAGGCAATAGAAGTGAGACAGAAGACAATAATATAAGAATAACTTCAATTAGTGCATAGAAGGTATTTCCATATACAAAAAAAATTTAAAGCATTGCAGTCAACATAATTATGAAGTTAAATGAGAATATTAAAACATTGACAATATAGCAATAACTAAAATAATGGTACTGAATAACTTTTTAAGTTGTTTTGGCACATTTGACAACTCTGTAAATTTTATTATTCATGACTTGCTTAATATGTAGATTGGCTTGTACGTACTAGTAATACAAGGTGATAGAATATACTTCACACAAGGGCATTATTAAAATGCAACTAAAGACACAAAAAAAAATTCAAATTTTAAATATTCTAGCAACATCTACAAGAGAATGTTTGACGTTAACCAATTAATTATTTATATAGTGCTATTGAGAAAGCAGGTTTGCATAAAAACAAAAGTAAGGTCGAAACAATCATAAAGCACACAAAGCCTAGAAATAAAATCGTTTTTTCATGTGGTAAATTGTTTTGAAAAGTTTGTATAGAAGTTAGCAGATAAAATGCAACGGTTATATATTCTGAAACCAGACTAAATCTTTTACTACTTGAGTAATAAATGTGAAACATTTAGTGCGTCAGAACAAGATTGACCTCATTTGAATCAAAATTTTTGACCCTTCAATTATAGGCAAAGAAAAAGTTATTTACCCAGAAGAAACCAAGATTCTTTTCAGTTTTGCGTGGAAAAATTCTACACTGTAAAGTAATACACTGAAAATCATTTGAAAAATTAGCCCAAAAAGGGTTAAATTTGCTCTCTTACTGCCATTGTTACAAAAATTGTTAGAAGAGCTACTTTCAGCACTGATATTGATGATCACGGTTGTACAACTATTACAGCAGCTAAACCGGCATCTAATTTAAAGCACATTTTTATTTCAATCTTTTATTATATTATTCATAGACATTCTTCTTTAACTTTTGAACCTATAAAACAAGAGAAAAACTGATCAAAATGTTGTGTATTTAGAAATTTTTGTTGTTGTTGTGATTTGGTTCAAAACTCTTTTCAGTTTTCACCTAATGCAAAACATAGAATTTATACTCAATATTTAATTCTCACTTTGTTACAATATTTCATCAATTTATAAAAAATTGATTGTATAGAAAATCGTTTACTGAGTGTTGCATTTTTTATTCAAATCAGTATAGAAACTATTATAACACCTAAGCATTGTTCTGTGTGCTTATGGTTATGCACGTTTAAAGTAATGTGCATGCAAAAATCATTACAGATAAGATAAATTCAAATAACGTTTAAGATGCGCTTATAAATAGTTAATCCACAAACAAAATTGACAGAGTGAAGTAAACCAATTATTGTGTTGTTTACTGTTTTTCATAGAAAATGTTTTTTAAATTTTGTATTCTTTTATTACTTTTTCCACAGTATATGTGCATAATGTGGGCGGCATGTGGTAAGCAGCATTGTCACTCTATTAACAAAACTAACCACTTTGTTGCTTTAAGAAATTAATTTTGGACAATCTACCAATTTAACAATTTCTGCTTGCACTGGGCCGGGATATGACAATACTTATAATCCATGCAGAATCAGAAGAGGACAAGAATTTAATTTAACAATTTCTTACTATATCGGTAAGAATTCGAGCTTAAAATTTCATAACCAAAAAAATGTTTCCAATATTTTTCAGAGAGTCCTGTTGATGGTTATTCTGTAAAAATATTTGATAGAAGAACGGGTAAAATATTTCGTAATGACCATTATAGTAATGGATATCTTTTAAAACCCCATACAAACTTGTTCTTTAGAACTTTGCTAGTTTTGAGATCATCTTCATTTACGCAGGTACTAATTTATAAAAGCACTATAAATGTTGAGACAAAGTGTATTAGGTTTTCATTCAATAATTGAATACAAAGTCTCACCTGATCAACCAACTAAAGCAGAACAGTTTTCAAAGCGCATGTTTTTAAAAAGTACTATGAAGTCAAGTTAGGTTATGTTAAGTCTGGTTTGCTTGCTGGCTTGTTTAGAGCATATTCTGGTACAGCTGATGAAACGATTAAAACATTGCAATGATTGACAATTTTAGATATTTAATATAAAATCTCACCTGATCAACCAACTAAAGCAGGGGAGTTTATGTTTTTAGAAAGTACTATAAAAGGCAAGTCAAGTCATGTTAAGTCTGGTTTGCTTGCTGGCTTGTTTAGAGCATATTCTGGAACAGCTGATGAAACGATCAGAACTTTGCAATGATTGACAATTTTAGATATTTAATAAAAAATATCACCTGACTAACCAACTGAAGCAGGGCAGTTTTCAAAGCGCATGTTTTTAGAAAGTACTATGAAAGGCAGGTCAGGTTATGTTAAATCTGGTTTGCTTGGTGGCTTGTTTAGAGCATATTCTGGTACAGCTGATGAAACGATAAAAACATTGCAATTATTGACAAGTTTAGTTATGGAATTTAAGACAGTAAACAAAGACATGTGCTAATATCAATCCGCAGAGTAAAAATCTTTTGTAAAGTAAGATGTATTTAATATGTAGTAGATTTGAGCTCATTTGATTGGCGAGAAACTAAATAAAAACTTTTTGAAGAAAAACTTAAAAATTATGTTTATGTAATAAACATCTTAAGAATGTAAACAGTGCAGAACAGCAGAGAAAACCAACCCTCTGTTAGTAAACCCGACAACGTCGCTATTTACAGCATTTTACATATTTTCAAATAGACAGCATTTACGTAGGTTAGGTCGTAGATGCTTTAGCTAGCAAAATATGGCAAAATATTTGACCAACACGGAAACGACAAGATCAACTGCTTAATAAGACATTTTAAGCAGCCAATCAAAAATCAAAATGACAAAGTAAAACGATCCTCCTGTTGCAGAAAACCTGCTATTGTACAAGATAAATAAAAACAATTTTTAAAATTGGAAATATATGCTTTCGACATTTAGTACTCACTGGGCAGATTCTGGGTTATTAGGAGTTAACGCATCTAATTCCTAAGACTATTTGAGCTCTACCACGCAGATTACTCTTGCCTAAGCAAAAAACAATTTGTTTTTCAAAAAGTATTTTACACAATTTTGAAAAAAATAGCCGGTATGAAAAAGTGCTGGTGGAGAAGTAAAATGGTATACTACAATCAAAAAGTTTTGTTTTCTGGTGGCCACAAAACAGAAATTATAATAATAATTAAGATTTTAAGTGTATTTGAAGAAGCACCATAATTGGTTTTAGCTTTTTAAGCAGTATTTCCTAGTCGGTTTACTCTGCCTTCAATAGATCAAGAAAAAACTTGGGAAGATATAGCAAAAACTGAACAAACATCGGTTTACTCTGCCTTGAATAATTTAAGATAAAACTTACGGAGATATAGCAAAAATGTTCAAACTTTTCCTCTACGAAATGTTTTAAGCAACCTAAAATTTTGAACAAAAATTGTTTATATTAAAAAACATTTCTAAGAGCAGAAAGAAGAAAAAAATCAATACTAAAAAAAAGTATTTAAAAAAATGCAAATTAGTTATAAATAAATAGCTTTGTTAAATAAGTAGTGTTAAAATTTGTATACGTTAATGTTATGCAAAATAGTGTAAGATTGTTTTATTAATGAGTTCAACGGTCAACTTTATAGCAGTGCCAACTGCCAACGTTGTTTAAAATGATCCTTGACTGAATTTTAGAAGCCATAGCTTATTATTGGTAAATTTTTCTAGTTTTTTTAAGTAGGCTTTGTTTTAAATAAATTAAAGCATTTTGTATACAAAAAAACCCTAATATGTTTTTCATGTTTTAGAAGTGTGTTGATCTAATATGGAACTTATCTAACCGAAGAGGTAAAGTAGTAGCATGTGCTTTAGCAAATCTTATACTAGTTTAAGACAATTTACAATGTATTAAATCACCTAAAACGTTAATATAAATATTGCAAAGAATTCTACTTTAGTTTTATATTTTATCTAGATTTTTATAACTTAGAGTTTTAACAAAAAAAGCAGCTGCAACTGATAAGACTTTTGCTGAATATATTTTATATTATCTAGACCATATTGTATATTTGTTTAAATAAAAATTTTGTGACCATACCTGACCTGACCTGACGGTCTAGAGACGCAAAAGTCTTAAAAAACTAAGAAAAACATAAAATGCTGAGAGCAGCTAACAAAAGTCTAAGAAGCACGAGAACACTGCCTAAACTGATACTTCTAAAAACAAAGCCAATTGTACATTTATATGAAAAGTTACACTGAAAAGATTAACACTTTAATCTAAAATCAAACCTTAAGAAATTTTAAAACTATATATAGTTGCTACATAGAAAATGAAGATATATAAAAAATAATTTAGTAATTTGAAATTACTCTGATGTTTTAAAACTCAAACAATAACAGCATTTAGCAGAATCTTAGAAGAATTTTACGGATAAAAAGACATAACGAATCAATCCCTACTACCTCAGAGTTATCAAAGTTGAAAAATTAGCAACTATTTGTCTAAAAACACTTAAAATATGCTAGTTTATCTACTAAAAAGCTAAATTATGCACAAAAAAACCAAACCAAATTAAAATATGTAAACTATGCAATTTTGTTATTAGGTCATGGGTATGTATTTATTAATATATTTCAAATTGAAGAAAATATTTCAGCAAAATAAGATTTTAAAAAATAATATATTTTATTTTAAGTCTCTCTTATTTGTTTCTGATGAAAATTGTTACAAATATAATAAAAAAATGACAAATAATGTTTTTTTAAATAATTATACATTTTTGCTTATGAACTAGAGCGACCAACGTATGTCACTTACACCTTGAACTAGTTTGTTTTGGAACTTTTCTGTTTTTTTTTAGTAAAGTATAGCCAATTTTTAGCTTTGTAGTTTCTTTTTTAACTCAAAGAATTGATTGAAATTAAGATTTGATAATCAAATAACCAGTTTGTTTATAATTTTATTTATATAAGTAATCATTAATTATTTATAATTTTACACCAAAAACTAAGAGTTGAAATCATATTATATTCAACTGTTAGTTATAATTCAATTACTGCGTAAAATTAAGTTGTAATTTAAATTTTACGCTTCTATTCGTTTGTAACTAATTTGTCGCAATTCTTACAACAATTTATTTTAACAAATTTTATCAAAACAAGTAACAAATTAAAAGTTTACGATGTTAATCAATATTGAATATAATAAATTCAGACAAACGGATTTTTAAAGATTCTTTTAAATTTTTTTAGGATATCCTAGTTCTCTTACCCTTGAGATATCTCCTTTCCAACCAAAAAAAACTATTAAAATTAGTTCATAATCGACAAAATTTTAATACTTATATCGTTTTCTCATAAATACCATTGTCAAAACGAGGCTAAATTAAAATAAAACCAAACAAAAAGCACCAGCTTTCAAATTAAAAAAAAAATTCATTAAAATCGATTTCTCCAGTTAATAACTCTGAGCTAACAAACATAACTCTTTAGATAATGCCAAATCGTTTCTACCAAAAAAATGTTTTTCTCTAATTTGAATGTTGTAAAGTTTATCATCTTACAACAAGTTAAATATATTGGGCATTGTTTCCTAAATGTTGCATTTTTTTTTCAAGCTTGTATGGAATTTATAACCTACTTGAAACCTACGTATTACATGTGCTTCTAAGTTTTCAAGGATTGTCAACTTTAAAGTATTTGCGTATGCAAAAATTACTGATAAGATAGATTCAAATAATGGTTAAAATACGCTTATAAAATAGATAATCTACTAACAAAATGCACAGAGTGGGCTAAACCTGTGGTTTTATATTCATAAAAATGTTGCTGAAGTTGTGTATTTTGTTATTAATTTTTCGGCAGTATATGTGCCATCAATGGGCTGCATGTGGTAAGAAGTTCCATTTTATTAAAAAAATTAAATAAATAAAAGCTTTTTCATTAGAAACTAGCTATGGGGGATCAACCAATTTAACCATTTCTGCATGCACTGGACCGGGATATGATAATACTGGAAATCCGTGCAGATTAGAGAAGGGACAAAGATTTGAGTTAACAATTACTTACTATCTTTGTAAGAATTAAAAATACAATCAAATAGACAAACCGGTTTTTTAATGTTTTAGTAACTACTGTGTACGGTTATGATGTAAAAATACTTGACCGAAATACACGTGAAGTGTTTCTTAATGAAAATTGTAGTGATGGTTGCCTTTTAAGACCTAATAAAACCTTGGTCTACAAGACTTGGCTTGTTTTTGATTCGTCTATTAAGCAGGTACTAAATAATTGTAAAAATATTGTTTAGAGTTTTACACAAAGTTTAGAACATTTGAAAAATGAATTGGTTTTCTGTTTTAGAATTCAGTTGATTTAGAGTGGACTTTAACTGACAGAAGAGATAGACTTCTAAGTTGTGCTTTAGCCAAAATTATACTGACGTAGAACATTTTGAAATGTATTATAGCGCATAATAAATATTGAACGAAATAATATTGTAGTATTTACTTTAATCTATATTTTTGTACTAATTTAATTAATTTTCAACTAATTAGAATTTTGCTATACTTATTACAGAAGTAAAGCTTAGGTACTATGCGTTTATAAATCATTTCGATTAACGCTTGCTTTAATATTTTAAACATATGTTTTTTGATTAGTTCATACGCAGAAACCTACTATATTATCAGACGAGCTTTGACGTTTGACGGCAATTGTACTATCTAAGACAAGAAAAATCTGTCAAGCTAAATTGTACAGCAAGACTTGATCTAAGTAATTTATAAACCCACGTTATAATTATAATTATTATAGTTTTGATAATTAATATTTCTGACAATTAATATTGCTTGCATATTAATCATTTTATTATAATAAAAATTACTAAATGTTGTTTATAATTTTTCATATGAAAACTAATTTGAAAATAAAATATACTCTTCCTTTTTAAGTATAGTTTAATCTTAAGTAATAGTGAAATCAAAAAATAAAACTATTAGCCATTATACATTTTAAAATTTATTTAATTATGTAATTACAATTGTGCTTTCTAGCTGGAGTTATTTTAAAAGGTTTTTAACAGTATCGTGCTAAGTTTTCCATCAACCAGATTTAGCAGCTATTTAACTATTCAGCATAGCACTCAAAATGAACGCAATGGAATCCCTAAAAAAAATTTGTTAATAACATTTTTAGAGATAATTAAAAGTAATTAAAAAAAATACTGTATTTTTTTAATTAACCTGTTTGTATTGGTTAACAGATCAATTATAATAATTATATATTATTTAAAAATAACGTTATATGACACTTTATTGTTCACAAAGTTAAATGGTGTATACAATAGACAACTATTGTACACTACAGCACGTGGCCCGTCTACCCTGCTCCGGTCTGCTCTCGAGATTACACATGGTTGTCTATTTGCATCTGGTGATTTATGATAAGGTGCATTGTAACTTGACGAGTGGGCAGGTAGTTTATTATCCCATCATAACGTTGTTTTTAAATTGTAACTATACTATCAGTTACACAAAGACTGGTTTATTGTAGATATTCTTTTTATCAAGATAACAGACTTTTAATATTTTTGGTGTTGTCTTGAATTGTATAATTGTTGTCTTGATATAGAATAGAACCACATGACAGGCCAAGCAAGGTGTTTGCTTTTCTAGCTTTAAATTGACTTTGTTATAATGGTAAAATCTCTTGTAGCCAAAATAGTTAAACTAATATATCTAAATTGTGTCTTTCAGTCTGCTCATTTTTTGGTTTATTTTGTGCATCTTGTCAAAATATATGTTTTTAATTCTTCATGTATCAGTATTTTTAGGTTTTTAGAAGTGGCTCTTGTGAGTCTTTCTAGCCATTTTAGCTTTGCCACCGAATAGATATTATTGCTTTGCTTTTTTTTTTGTTTTTTCCACTGTTGAACAAATGGTGTATTGTGAAACCCTCTTCGTGTCATCAAAAAGCAATTATTGAATAAAATAGAATAAACTTACTTCGTTTATTGAATTAGATGTTCCTCTTATTTTGACAAAAACAGTTGTTCTAGGAGGAAATGTTGCTTCTTGCCAGGATTTAGACTCTATATTTCGATGATCAACAGCTATTTTCCAATCAATTTTATTAGTAGAAGTTTCTATATAGTACTTACAGACCCTGGCATCTTTATCCCAAATTAACAATTTCATTTTTGATATAATGTACGGCTGAGCTAAAATTAACTATATATTTCATAGTCAAATATATTGTTGAAAATAAAAACCTAATTCGATTATAATCGATCCAGAATTAAGGAGGTGATAGGTATAACCTTTACCCCCGTCATAATCGGTAAAGTTGCCATCGATAAGAAAAACGGGATTAATCCTAGAAAAATATTTAATCAAATGTGGTGCTGAAAAATATATGTTTACCCTTCTATGACAACAGCACCTTCACTAGAAAGGGCTACATTTGTATGTGGAGCAATAAATCCATTCTCAAACTTTGGAATGCTGCTTTTGTAGTAAGCTTCCAAAAATATTATATGAAAACGCTAGAAAGACATTTTGCAATTAACAATATAAGAAATAAAAAATCGTTGTAACTTAAGACTAATCAATTGTGTATTTAACGCTCGACAAAAAAAGTCTTTTGTAGTGTGTAATTACCTGCCATCTTGTAGCTGCCAAACGGCTCAACCAATTCTAATCTAGCTTTTTTTTTATTTGAAAGCTGAGGTAATGAACAATTTGTTTGGTTATAGTTTAAAATTTCTGGTTGATAAGTGAAGTCTTTACTGGTTTATAAACTAGTCGACATTATTTTGGTATTTTGTTTTTGTAACCCTAAAATACATGCTGGAACATAGCCTAAAATATGCTAAGCAGCCAACCTCAACCGTAGACTTAAAATTTAAAATAAATTTAACAGCTGTAAGAAAATAATATTTGGAAGTACATGCCGCCAGCTGTTATTTAATATATTATTTAACAAGCGTACAATAAAAGAAAAGTTGACTTAAGCTACTGAATATGAACTATAGTAGACAAAATGTTTCAGTTGAAATCTTGTTTTGACTTCTTGATAAGTTTATAGCAGTAATTTTATTAGCCCAAGTTAATAAAATAGATTCTACAAAATAAAGAAGCTAAATATAAACTATATTTTGAATCAATTTTAGACATTTTGTTTTAACAAAAATACGTGTAGCAAATAAAAACAAAGTAATTAGTTTTGTAACAAACATGGTAGAAGTGCAAGAAACTACTGTAGAGAAAATATTGAGATAAACTCTAGTGAAAACTTATGACCAAACAAAACAAAATCCACCTTGAAAAAAATTGCTGCGAGAGTTTAAAAAAACACAACAGACTAGCAAAAACAGAAAAAAAATAAAGAGTTACTTATTACAATAAGATACACAATTATAATAAATAAATTATTACGATAAATAAATAAATCAGTTGATTCAAATTATGTGACAAGTAGAAACATGACTCAGCAAAGAGATAAACAAAAAGTTTTATAGAAAAAAACTATGCTTTAATACTTGCTAAATTTATTCAAAAGTTCAAGAATTTTTAATTAATACCGTTGCAATAAGTTTAAACAAAATTCTTCTGTTGGAAGTTATTAAAGCAGTTGAGAGTTTTGCAACAGTTCAAAGTTACATTGTTTTTCTAATATTACAAAAAAAAAACGTAGTGCCAATTTTGACTAGATCAGATCTGTGAAAAGAAGCATACATCGGTTGCTTAGACAAAAAAAAATCTTCTAATTTTTGAGCGGCTAAGCCGATTTTTTTTATTTATATTATATTTATTATTAATTTGCTAAAAACACTTTCGTTCAAATTAAAAAAATCAGATTAAAATTGGTTAAATCTTTTAGTGACTAGATAGCAACAGACAGACACACAAGTAGAAATCAAACTTTATCTTTTCAAATGATATTTTTCTAATAAATACATTTCACATAACATAAGTCCTTTACTGTTTTGATTATTTTTGTTGTAATGAGTAAATATTAAAATAATAGTTACCTGATTTACAGAGTTGAAAGTTCCACAAATTCTAATATATTGTCCTACGACAGGTTCAAAAAAAACGTTTTGTACGGAGCGACAGGGATATTTGCTATAGTCTACAACTTTTTCCCATGTTACTCCATCGACTGATATTTCCACGTAGTACATATAATGCCTAAAAATTTTGATTTAATAAAAATGAGTGTAATGGGCTGATCAAATATATATGTAGAAGTATTTTAGTATTAACCGATTATGTGCCGTTACAACCAGAATTAAAAAAAAATAAAAAAAAATTATTTAATTGGATAAAATAGTACAATAGTAGTAGTAGTACTCGGCGATTTACGGATTTGGCTACTTAATAATAAATTTTCCTGATCTTCTACATGCAAAGCTTTTCAATTGTTTTAAGGTAACCAAAAAAATAAGTACAAGAATTGAAGAGCTTGGCTGAAAATTTGTCAAAAGCAAGTTAGAGGCTTTTTTATAAACACACTCGCGTCAAGTTTTATGTGTGAAAACACAATCGTATCATCAACTAGAAAACAATTTTTTGCTAATTTTAGACTCCTTCAAAGTGCACTAGAGTTGACTAGAAAAGATTCCTGTAATAAAGACCAATTGTTTTAAGACAAAATATTTTTAAGAAATAGAAAATATGTAGCAAAATAACATGTACAAATGCTAGAGACTTATTATAACATTAAATATCTTAAAACTGCACAAATCTAAAATGAAACATTTTGGTCTAAACCTATACCTTTGGTCAAAATCGTACAGCCTAAATTTGATATTATTTATCAAATATGTAGTAAAAAGCTTTACAGTTGTCCCGTTCTTATCCCCAATGGCAATATCTGAATATTTAGTCACATCTGTGTTCCCATTAAGTATTACCAGCTTGTCACCACCAAAAGTCACTTCGCTTCCATTTTCTACCGTTGCCAAATTTACGTCAACTTCTAAAAATACTGTTTATTTTGTAATTAAAACAAATGTAACAATATATACCCTTTTGCGTTCTGCGTTTGGTGGTTTTTGGTCTAACATCCATATTCTCAGCTAACGCCCCTAATAATATTTCACAATCAATAGTTTTGGTAGGCCAAACCTTAGAAAGGACGTCTTTTGGAGACATCCAGGAAAAACGAACACATTTTAACACTAAATCATCAAGATCCGTATTTGACTGACGCCATTTTAGGACAATATTAAAAATATCAATTTCTGGAAGAATAAATGAATCTCTTTGAAGTAACTTAATCATTGATGTCTGCAATTAAACAGGTTACTAATAAATAAACAACAACATACATTATTTACCTGACTTAAATTATAAAATCCTTCATTCGATTTCAATTCTCCAGCATGAAGATCTAAAAAGTGATTACAGGATTCCACCAAGTCGGTTAAATTATATAGATTTGCAATATCTAAAATCTTGAAAACGTTTTTTGAATTTAAAAAACGTTTAATTTGAACTGACAGATGTTTTTGCAATTCTACAATTTTATATTGATAGAACAATCCTAAGACTTCGAAATCGTTACTAAGGCTTTTCGGGTCCAACGTCAAAGTACCTTAAAAACGCTTTAAAACATAAACATTTTTTTGACAATTTGGGAAACCTGTGTATATATATTTCAGTAGTTTTCTGTATGCATCTGGAGTACCACCGGTTAAGACATATTCTTTCTAAAAATAAAGACACTTAATTGTAAAAACTAAAAAATACAAAATTTAGAAAAACAAGTATTTATTAAAACATTACCAATTGATCGCCACCAAAAAGTAACTCTCCAATATATTCACTTCGTGCAGCAAGAATAGCCTAAAAAGTATTTACAAATAAGTGCCACAAATAATTCTAAACACCTTATGAGCGTAAATTCTTTCTCCACCGACAACAAGAACAACATCAGAATATTTTTCCTTTAAATATAAAGCCGAAATGTCACCACACAGCTTTATAACATCGTTAATGATTATGAGATTGTTTTCGGTTTCTTGCACCATCTTGGCTCTTGAGTAGTGTTCAAAAGAAGACTGGTTCCTACATTTTTTTCGTCTCTTTTATATTAGCGACTGTTTTTGTTTTTATTTATGTGGTTGAATGTGTTTGTGGTGTTCTTGCAATAAAGTGGTAAACTATTTGTTTTGGTATCAACTGTGGCTAATTTTTCCAAACAAATGACAAGATAACAAAAAATTAAAAGCATAAACATAATTATATTATTCAATATATTTCGTATTAATTTTTCTATCTTTAAAAATAGATTTAATACTTCTTTCTTTGCTGTATCATTTTCTCTTATTTTTATTTTATGATTCGAGAATTTGTTCTATTTAAAAACAAAATATTTTTTATCTATTTTTTGTGTCAAGTTTTACACTATTTGTAAACCGAGTATACGTAGAATAAACGTGATAAAGCTGTGACAAAAATGTGAGAAATGAGACACTCAGGTCAGGTCAGGTCAGATCAACTATATATGTCAGACACTCATGATAGGTCCGATCAGATCAGGTAAGGTCAGGTCAGGTTTAATGCATCAAAGACTTATTAACCATGTTATACAGCTTGCTGCTATACTATATTTTTAAATAAAAATATTAGCTTTGCTTAATTTATAAAATTCAGTAAGTCAATGATAGTAAATAGTGGTTCTTTCATTATAGCTATCTTAAGACCACTTGAAAGATTAATTAAATTCTCCCCAGATAATATTTCGATCAAAACTCATAATAAGAATAGTATCTAATTGTTATTGTGGTTTAAATAATCTAATATTAACATGTGGTCTTACAAAAATTATAGAAAACTTTGGATAAATAAATTAAAATTCAAAATATATGTTTAGATTTATTTTAATTATTAATTTAAATGCAGTTGCTATATGTACAGCTTTATAGCAGCTGATAACTGAACATCACAAATCAGCAGAGGTTGATAAATTTCTAGATGTTTTAAATTTCTAAAATTTAAAACAAACAAATTTAGTTGTTACTACATAACAATAAATATCAAGATAAGAAACAACAGCTTTACGATTTTTTTGGCTGACTTTTTGAAGAGTTGTACACTAGTGACGTTTTTTGTTGACTTATGATTTTCTGATTCTAATTATTTCATATTATGTATTTATTATCAAAATAATTAAAGTAATAAAATAAAAATTCGTAAATTGCTTTTAAAATGTTAGGAATAGTTCTGTCAAATGCATTAACGTAGCAAGATACACTTGGGTGTTAAAAATGTCTGTGAGACAATGGTGTATCTATTCAGTTCATATTTGAATTTAAATTGCAACTTTTGTATAATCAAAATTTACAACGTCTTGAAAGTGAGACTGTAAATAAACAATCAATAGATAGTAAAACGCTATCCTAGTCAACTTTTACCTATATTTTATTTTATGTAAGGGGTATTTTTTTGACGCAATTTGCATAAGAATAATGGTGAAGGCGCCGGGACAATTAAATTCATATAATTAAATTATCTAGTTTCATTAAAATACAATAATTGTCAGATTGTTTCACCACATTCTTTTTCTGATTATGAATACAATTTAAATACTGCATAAATACGAGATTAACAGACTACATTATTATCAACGATCTACTACAACTCACCCCTTTTGTAGCCGCCGTTAAGAAGCCGCCTCGAACTAATTGACCGGATTAGATTAACCATACATGAAACACATTTACACATAATGTACCTGTCAATAATACTTATCAAGGAACTCACCGGGGACTTGTCCCCGCCAGACAATCTTCCTCCATTCCAGCCTTGTGGAGAGCATCCTCTGCTACGGTGGCTTTGCTGTTTCTATCATATGGACCGAATTCGACGAACGTTGGCGGCTTCCTTCTGCTTCTCCATTCTTCAACCTATTTATTATTTTCGGTACAAATGTGAGAAGTCAATAAAGGCCTTCTCACGGAGTGCCTGCACCCGGGTAATTAAACCTAGATGGCCATTGGCTACAGTGTTTCCAGCGAGGAGAAATAAAACAAGATTAAAGAAATAATTGAAAGGTATTTGAACACTGCACCCTTCCATTGTCACAATAGAGAACCCACCTACAACTCTTCAGCGACAAAGCACCAGCCTTGACGGCAGCATCAAACCCGGCCTCAAAGATCTTTCCAATCTTTTTAAGAAATCTGAGAAGCTAGATCTCAACCGAAAAACAAGAATTATGTTAATCGGCGTTAAGAGCCAAATAATAATAGTAGCAGTAAAGACCGGCTCAAGAAGAGAACAAGTTCTCTGCTGTAGGTTTTCATTCTTAATCATTTCACATAAAGAGCAATAATAAACAATAACAACCGTGTCAATTCTGACACAAATAATCTGCATGCTCTTTAATAACAACAAATATGCCAATAATGACATAGATGTATCTGCATGCATCATAATAATCAATATAATGTAATAAGGTCTTACATGTGCTCTTTCCTAAGATTAGAGCAAGTCATATCAGTACTCAAACCTAGCTGCCATGGCCAAACCAACCACATTGTTAGACTGTCACCTGGTTAGGTTACTGTAACAGAAATGTTAAGACACCACATTCGCACTTAATTTGCACACAATAACAAATTATATTTGTCATCCCTCAGCTAAGCGCTCTGCGCAATCTCCACTCAGCTATCCCTCCTTTTTGCAATATTATATTAAAGCCGTTTTGACTTATATATATATATAATTTATAATAATAAATGTATAAAAAGTAAACTCTCACATTTATAAAAAATGATTTGGGAGATGAATAAAACAAAATTAATTATTTTATTTTTCAGAGAAAGGGAGACTCTAAAGCTTGATTTTACTGGTCTAGAAAATTTCTGTGAACAGTTCATCTCTTAATGATTCGATTATGTTAATAGTTTATAGTGACAAAGAGTTCAAAACAATCAACTGTTTTGTAGAAAAGAAATTTATAATTATGACTTCTGATTTTTCTTTTTTGTTTTAATGTTTGCAAAAAGATTAGATATAAAAAGCGTTAGACAGCTGAAAATATAAATAAAATAAAAATGACAATAATTTCTTCTGCTAAAATAGCAAAAACAACTGTTGCACAATAAAGTTTGAAAGTGGCAATTACTGCTTGAAAACTTTCGTTTAGCAAAAATATTTGTAAAACAGATAAATGTGAAAAAAAAACAAAAAATATGTTTAAAAGAAAAGAAACAGACGAGACAACAAACATGTTCGAACAAGAAACTTAAAACACATGTACAATAAATTTTAGCTTTGCTTATAATAGCAAAAATGTTCTGTGGTGAAAGATTTTTTGGACGAAAAAACTAAGACTTATTTGTAAAAAATGCAAAATTAAAACAATATTAAGCAGTTGTACTCCTTATAGATTTATTTTTTTAGCGCAGTTTTTCAAATATTTTTGTTGCTGATGATCTTCTTTTGCTTTTCTATGACTTTTACATAATACCGTTTATTGAAGATCATTATTTTTTCAATAATATGTAAACAAATATGTAAATATGTTTACATAGACTATAGATAAATATAAATGTATGGTATAATTAGCCAAGGAGTAGCAAACACGTTAACACGGGAAGTGTACGAGCTATTTGGCTCAAGATATAATTTCTTATTTTAGATTTCTACGCTTTGAATGATTCAAATATTTAGAGATGTGTTTACGTTTTATCTATAGAATCTGTTAGGTAATCATGATCTTTCGAGGGAAATAACAAAAAATTGCATTAACATCAACTTATTTTTATTTTTTGTTTTAACAACAAAAAAATAAATAAAACGACAATGATATAAAATTAATGATTTATTTAAAGATCGCGTGCTTTTAAAGCGACCAGTTACGACACCAGCGTGTACAAAATGATAGATTTTTCAGATGAGCTCATAGATGAAGTGGAAGGACGGAACATCCACGTATAAGATGAATAACTGCAGTTACGACGAAATGATTTTGTTTGAATGATAATGAAAGATTCAATGAGTTTAGGCAGCTTCGCCTTCGCCCTCATCTTCTGCAGCAGCAGTGAGGAGTTGGATAAGGGCTTGGGTGTCAATTCTGCCCTTGTCATCGATTTCCATGGCATCGAAAGCATCATCGACTTCTTTGGCGGTGAATTTGTCGCCCCACGTCATTAAAGCGTGTCGGAATCTGCAAGAAATTTTATTTTGAAAATGTTGTCTATAGTTTTTTAACAATTATTTTACCTTTCGCTGTCAATAGAACCATCTTCATCAAAAGATTTGAAAGCAGCGATGACAACTTCATCGTCGTCAGTACCACCAGATTCCTGCATACGCACACCAAACAACCCTAAAAGTTGTGTGAAGTTAATTGGTCCAGGAGCCTCGTTGATCATCTCGTCGAGTTCTTTTTCGTTGGAGAGTTTGCCTACTGCATCGAAAGTAGCCCTAAGATCAGCTTTGGTGATGATGCCATCCTTATCGTGGTCCATCAGTTGGAATCCTTCCTTGAACTCAGCAACCTGAGACTGGGAGAACATGGAGAAGACATTAGATCCAGACCTCTTGGCCTTCTTGGAAGAGCCCTTAGAGGAAGTTCTGGTCTCGGCGGCTGGAGCCGGGGCGGGCGCTGCTTCTGCAGGTGCATCTTCCTTCTTCTTCTTCTTTACCTTCTTTTCTTTATCCGCCTGGAACACAAAACCGCTCGATTTATTTTTGGCGCATCTCCAAATATAGAAGCACTAATCTTAACTAAGACTTTAAGAAGTAAATATCACACATTATTGAATACAATCATTTATTGATAGTGAGGGAAAACACTTTAACACTTTTGATCACATTCACTATTTTTTTTTAAAAACAACGACTTAAACTTACCATGTTGTCGTAAGTGTCTACTCCAATGAACGCCCGCGACTGGATGGACGACGGCCACGACGCTTACTTAAATAAGTTCGGCTGGGACGCCAAGAGTACGTAATTTTGGCGAGCCCTATATGGAGACCGCCCAGAATAGATTGACTTTACCTCTATGAAACATTAGAGGGAAATTTCATATCTAATTGTTTTCCAAAGTAGAAAGTCACTTTTTATAAATTTAATACAGAAATCAAATAGCACTTTCCGTATTCTAAATTTGTATTTCCTTTATCAATGATCGTATACAAAAAAATTGTAAATATTATTTGGTTATTTAAAAACATACACACTTCTAAATTGCATAATTTATCTGTAGTTGCTCTCATAATGCAGTTTTTTAATTAATTATAAAAACAAATAGCTTTTTGTTTCACTCTCATATTAATTATATTTAATAATAGCTTATGCATGAAGTAGGCTAAAAATAACAAAAGAATGTTAATTATTTTTAGAAGTAGAACACACTAACCCTGTTTCTGATTATAGAATTCGGCACTAATTAGTAGGCGTTCACGAGAGAGCAAGTGAGGTTTGTCTTATTTAATAAACAATAATTAATTCTAAAACTATTTTGGAAAATATAATAAAATTATCAATATTGTATATCGACAAAACAAACTCATAAATAAAAGAGTCCAAGATGCCAAATATGTGGTAACTTGAACGTCGTAAAGAAGAAAAATTTCATAATTTTCTTTTAATTTAGCGGTAGAAAATAAAAAACAAACCTATGGAGTAACTCGAACGCGTCAGATATTAAAATTGTAATACTTACGTTTATCTAAATCGAAAATATATTTATCTGACGATCTGAGAGTGGGTGTACAAAAACATTAAAAATAATAATAATAAAGTAAAACTGTTATTAATTTTTACTTAAAAGTACCGTAAAATTATAAAAGATGTTGTCATTTCAAAATAAAGTTGTTATGCCACAGAATAATATATACATAGTTGGTAAAATAAATAAGTTTCTACTTACATCTTAGTTTTTTGCCAAATTTGATCTTTAAGAACATTTTTATTAAAGATTGTTATTTTTATAAAATAATTTTAGCACGCAAAACTAGCCTGGTAGCAGCCCAAAACACCGCTTTTTTAAAAAAAAGTATACTTGTTTTGATTTTTAAAAATGATGTTCAATTCTTTATAACATTTGCAAGCTGCTAACTATATAGTAATGCTCTTAATTTTACAATCAGTTTTGGTTTCTGATGGCATAATCAATTAAATTTGCGCAAAACACAGACAATTTTTTATCTAATTGAAAATTGATTGTGCAAGTCAAGTCCGATCAGGTTTAATTCTTATCTTAATAGATTTTTATTTTTATGTTAAATGCGACAGGAAAAAAATATGCTCAGATAAACGTACTGTTATCAGTTTTATTGTTACAAGTTTAAAAAGCACTTTTATCAAATATTTAATTTTTAGCTCACTGTTGCAAGACGGAGCCACATTTAGCTGATTAAAAATAAAACAAAAAGTAGTAAAAAAAAATTAAAAATTAAAAATTGAAAATAAGCAACAGAATTTTATATAGGTTATATTAAAGAACTCCGCAAAATCAATCTCACCGCACTAATAACGTAAATATCTAACGGATTTTTATAAATGATTTTAAAGACGCAGTTGGCGTAGCAAGTGTGACGCTTCTTTTACTTTGTACATAGATCAGCAAAGACACGTATCAGACGACTCTAATTAGTGCCCGGTGACAAATTACATTAATGATCAGCGGAAACTTTTAATTCTATGATAGAATTAACAAAAACTGTCAAATTATAAATTTCATTTTAACAAAGCGGTATTTTCAAAATTCACAGTCAACTGCGTCCTTAGAATCATTAATAGAAACCCTGTATTAGAACATTTGTTTTATTTACTGTCAAATTAATGTCAATTGCTACTATAATGACAGTTGACAGTCAAAACAATTGCACAATATGATGTGACATATGACAATCATGCATGACAGATGACAGTGGCAGTTTGTCGCTGTATTGAAAGCGGCTGCGACTGCAAAACTTTTTGAGACTTGTTTTGAGGCTTTTTTATTTATTATTAGATATTTATACTTGATAATGTATGCCCAAGATGAAGGTAACATTTTTCAATATATTTATAAGAATAATTTTACAAAAATTAACCCTCATTTTTAGACCAATTTGAAGATGAAGCTTCCGAAAATATTCGTTCGGATTTATGGCAAGAAGCCTGTTGGATTGTTATTAACGCATATTTTGATGAAAAAGGCCTTGTGCGACAACAGCTTGACAGTTTTGATGAATTCATTCAAATGTCTGTCCAGCGAATCGTCGAAGACTCACCTCAAATCGACTTACAGGCAGAAGCACAACACACAAGCGGTGAAATAGAAAACCCCTCGCATTATTTACTAAAATTCGAGCAAATTTATCTTTCCAAACCTACGCATTGGGAGAAAGATGGTGCTCCATCTCCAATGATGCCGAATGAGGCTCGCTTAAGAAATCTCACATACTCGGCTCCATTATATGTTGATATAACTAAAACAATTGTAAAAGATGGAGAAGAGGCGATTGAAACGCAACATCAAAAGACTTTTATTGGGAAAATTCCAATTATGTTGCGATCAACATATTGTTTACTTAGTGGATTAACCGATCGTGATTTGACTGAATTGAATGAATGTCCTTTGGATCCAGGGGGGTATTTTATTATTAACGGCTCGGAAAAGGTCCTAATAGCTCAAGAAAAAATGGCAACAAATACTGTTTATGTCTTCTCAATGAAAGACGGCAAATATGCTTTTAAAAGTGAGATTCGGTCCTGTCTAGAGCATAGCTCACGTCCCACGTCTACATTATGGGTTAATATGATGGCTCGAGGTGGCCAAGCTATCAAAAAAGCAGCAATTGGACAAAGGATTATCGCTATTTTACCTTACATTAAACAAGAAATTCCTATTATGATTGTATTTCGTGCTTTGGGTTTTGTGGCTGATCGTGATATTTTGGAACATATTATTTATGATTTCGAGGATCCAGAGATGATGGAAATGGTGAAACCATCTTTAGATGAAGCCTTCGTAATTCAAGAACAAAGCATAGCTTTAAATTTTATCGGTACGAGAGGAGCTCGTCCAGGAGTCACCAAAGAAAAACGTATCAAATATGCTCGGGAAATCCTACAAAAAGAAATGTTGCCTCATGTTGGTGTTTCCGATTTCTGCGAAACTAAAAAAGCTTATTTTTTGGGTTACATGGTGCATCGATTATTATTAGCTGCTTTGGGTCGACGCGAATTAGATGATCGGGATCACTATGGTAACAAGCGGTTGGACTTGGCTGGACCTTTATTGGCGTTTTTGTTCCGTGGGCTTTTTAAAAATTTAATGAAAGAGGTGCGTATGTATGCACAAAAGTTTATTGATCGTGGGAAAGATTTCAATTTGGACCTTGCAATTAAAACAAAACTAATTACGGACGGCCTAAGATATTCATTAGCTACCGGCAATTGGGGTGATCAAAAGAAGGCTCATCAAGCCAGAGCTGGGGTAAGCCAAGTATTGAATCGATTGACGTTTGCTTCAACGTTATCACATTTGAGAAGAGTAAACTCTCCAATTGGTCGAGATGGAAAATTGGCAAAACCTAGACAACTGCACAATACCTTATGGGGTATGATTTGTCCGGCTGAAACTCCAGAAGGGGCTGCTGTAGGACTTGTGAAAAATCTTGCTTTAATGGCTTATATTTCTGTTGGTTCTCAACCTTCTCCAATTTTGGAGTTTTTGGAAGAGTGGTCTATGGAAAATTTGGAAGAAATTGCACCTAGTGCAATTGCAAATGCAACAAAGATTTTTGTAAATGGATGCTGGGTGGGGATTCATCGAGATCCAGAACAGTTGATGTCTACTTTAAGAAAATTGAGACGTCAAATGGACATTATTGTATCTGAAGTGTCAATGATTCGCGATATTCGGGACCGAGAAATTAGAATTTATACTGACGCGGGACGTATTTGCCGGCCATTGTTGATTGTAGAAAATGGAGCTTTATTACTAAAGAAAAGACATATTGATATGTTAAAAGAAAGAGAATATAATAACTATGGATGGCAAGTACTGGTAGCGTCTGGAGTCGTAGAATATATTGACACTTTAGAAGAAGAAACTGTTATGATTGCTATGTCTACAGAAGATTTGGAACAGGATAAAGAATTTGCTTATTGTACCACTTATACACATTGTGAAATTCATCCTTCTATGATATTGGGAGTATGTGCTTCTATTATTCCTTTCCCGGATCATAACCAAAGTCCTAGAAACACATATCAGGTAATTATTCTTTTAAAATTTTCATAACTAGTTGTAGTTTACTATACAAATGTGTGAATTTGTTGTTACAAATAGTTCTTGTTTTTTTTTAGAGTGCTATGGGTAAACAAGCTATGGGTGTTTACATCACCAATTTTCACGTTCGAATGGATACCTTAGCTCATGTGCTATATTACCCTCATAAACCATTGGTTACAACTCGTTCCATGGAGTACCTTCGTTTCAGAGAATTACCAGCCGGAATAAATAGTATTGTTGCTATCGCTTGCTACACAGGATACAATCAAGAAGATTCTGTTATTTTAAATGCATCTGCCGTAGAGCGTGGCTTTTTCCGATCTGTGTTTTACCGTTCCTATAAAGATGCAGAGTCTAAACGTATTGGTGATCAAGAAGAGCAATTTGAGAAACCTACTCGTCAAACATGTCAAGGCATGCGAAATGCACTTTACGACAAACTCGATGATGATGGAATTATTTCGCCTGGTATACGTGTATCAGGTGATGATGTTGTGATAGGAAAAACAATGACACTTCCAGAAAATGATGATGAATTGGATGGCACTACTAAACGTTTTACAAAGCGCGACGCTAGTACATTTTTACGTAACAGTGAAACTGGAGTTGTTGATCAAGTAATGTTAACGTTGAATTCTGAAGGATATAAGTTTTGTAAGATTCGTGTACGTTCGGTACGTATTCCACAAATTGGTGATAAATTTGCATCAAGGCACGGTCAGAAAGGTACCTGTGGGATTCAGTATCGACAGGAAGATATGATTTTTACATGCGAGGGTTTAACTCCTGATATTATTATAAACCCCCACGCTATTCCGTCTCGTATGACTATTGGTCACTTGATTGAATGCCTTCAGGGCAAAGTTTCAGCAAATAAGGGAGAAATTGGAGATGCCACACCTTTTAACGATATTGTCAATGTGCAGAAAATTTCACAATTGTTACAAGAGTACGGTTATCAGCTTCGAGGAAATGAAGTCATGTATAATGGACAAACTGGCAGGAAGATTAATGCGCAGATATTCTTAGGTCCCACATATTATCAGCGTCTCAAACACATGGTAGATGATAAAATTCATTCAAGAGCTAGAGGACCTGTACAGATTTTAGTAAGACAGCCTATGGAAGGTAGGGCCAGAGATGGTGGTTTACGTTTTGGTGAGATGGAACGTGATTGTCAAATTTCACATGGAGCTGCTCAATTTTTGAGAGAAAGATTATTTGAAGTTTCTGATCAGTATAGAATTCACGTTTGCAACTTTTGTGGTTTAATTGCGATTGCAAATATGAGGAATAATACGTTTGAATGTAAAGGATGTAAAAATAAGACACAAATTTCTCAAGTCAGGTTACCATATGCGGCTAAGCTGCTTTTCCAGGAACTTATGTCTATGAATATTGCTCCTAGATTAATGGTGTTAGGTTAATAAGTTTTAATAAATATTTTATAGATTTTTCTGTGATTTTTTTCACCTGAACCCTTAGTATATAAACTACTATTATGGAAAAACTGTATGTAGGTGGAGTTATATCAACCAGGTCAAAAGTATGAACAAAATAAGAAATGTTTTAATTTATTTATTTAAATTAAAATCGATATCTATTATAAAACATTTGGTTTCAGTAGAAAAATAAATATTTACACAATATAAATAATATCAGACTCTTTGTAAATTTGGTTGAAGATTCTGCACTTGAGGAACTAAAAAAGAAACTAGTACGTTTCTTACCTAAAACACATTTTCGTAAGAAATTTAAAGCAACTAACTAACTTTAGACTTACTTTTTTCATTGGGATCGGTAACTCCACATTGTCTATATGAAAGCTTGGCTTTCCTCTTTGTATCATAAAATCCGGGAACATACAAAGTTGGCGCATCAAGACGCCCTGATGTTAATAGCTTACTAAAATCTTGTTCCAAGCGACTTGCAATGGGCCCTTTAAAGTGCAGTAGTATCTGTACGCACGCATTATGGTACAATGTTTTAGTCTTTCTTGAATCTACGGTTAAAAACCATTCAGGAATACCCATTATCTTACGCACATCTTCGATGAATTGGGCAACTACAAATTTCGGTGGCTTTTCAATGTTTGCGTATTTAATAATATCATAGTCTGGTTCAATATTAGCGCACGCATATCGCTCAGGTCTTCTATTAGGGCTTAATATTACAATAGAACGTCCAATTGCAGTCACATCACCTTCTAAAGGAAAATTTGAATCTGTAAAGACTTTACGTTGAAGCCCAATATCAATAGTGCCTAATCGGGCAGAAAGATCTCCCACATGGCATCTTAGCGGATTTTCGGGACCACACTCTTGTCTGTACAAATCACCCTAGAATTAAAAAAAAATTACGTTGTCTACTAAAAAGTAAAAAGTTGTAAAAATTACCACAATTGGTTAAATTGTGGTAATAGTTAATAGTACAATGGTAACTTACATTTAGAGGGTCTGCCAATTGCGTAAAATAAGGGTTCCAGATATACCCCCCAGCAACACAGCGTGTATTTTGTGTTTTGACTGCCGCATCGACTCCTACTGGATTCACATAAATAGCCCAATCATGATCTCTGGTCTGCAACACATTGTTAATTTATATAAACCATAATTTGAAAAAATCTCACAATATTTCTATCATTTTCCCCAGGATATCTCAACTTCGCTTCAATGGTGGTATCGCTTTTACTGCCATCTGTATAAATCAGCTGTCTCATTTTCATATAACCATATGCATAACCATCTGGATGATGGAAAGACGCTATAGCTCTCAGCTCTCTCGCCTCTGACGGGCTGTAACCACGTTCAATAGTAGAACAAGCCCATCGTTTGTTTTGGTGTTTTTTATGGATAATAATAGATCTTCCTAAAATACTTCTTGGACCAAAAAGTGGCAACATTGTGTCATTGTACTCCGACTTGTAAAAAGTATGGTTGTCCAACAACCCAAATTTGCCGCTCAAGTCACCCATTTCGTACTGGTCAGGGGTACCATGATAAGTACGAGGCGAAGACATTGGGTCTACATTTAACGGATTCCAATGATCATAGAGAGAAGAAGCTTCACATGGAAATTGCAAATTTTCTTCTACAGGTGCCTAGAATAAGTAGAACAAATTATTTGTATCTTGTTAACAAATTATAAATACAGACAAAACTGACTAATTTAAAAAAGGATTGGTTACTGGATTAATGTGGACACTTGTGCCATTTTAAATACTTACTATGTGAATGTGATAGCCGCTATTCTCTACTAAGTCTTCAATACTGACTTCCACATTGGTTATATCATACTCGGTTTGCTGGAAAAATTCAATTTTTCCACCAACGGTTGATATATCACCATTTGGAAACCAATCTTTAGCTACAGCTTTTCTTCTATATACACCACCAATTCTGTAATAAAGATTAAAACGTTACAGCAATATTTGCTTTATACAGATGTCTATTTACATAGAGCAGGCAAGACGTTCCCCTCTAGCTTTTGGACCAAAATCATCAAATAAGACAAAAGATTTCCCTAAAACACTGTACTCTCCAGTCAACGGTAAAAAAATGTCCGTCCACATTGTCCTAGATATTTCATCACTGTTTGCAATTTTCCCAGCAATCCCTATGGAACCCAATCGGGTAGATAGATCTCCAAGTCTGCACAAGCCTACAGCATCTAAATTACAAGCACTTGTAGTGGAGGAATTATCAAAATCAATTTTGTAAGGATTATAAACAGCACCACTGCTCAAGCATCGGTTTTGCCAATCGTAGAAATCTTTTCCTGGGGGAAATTCGTGGATTGCCCATCGATGGCCTGCCGAATTATTCAAAGCAGCACCATCGGCGTGCACCAGATACTCCACCATAATGCTTGTGTCACTCCAAGGCTCATCTCTTACTTGACGAAACAACATTCGTCCAACAGTTGGGTATCTAAAGACAACTTGAGCAGTGAACATAGGTTTTTGATATAGAAAATTTTGTTCATAAAGCGCTATTCCTCCACAAATCCAAGGCTCTGCCCGCACTTCTGATTTGGAATAATGAGTGTTCCTACGAGTATAAAATTAGAACTTTTAAAATTGTAATTAGAAAGAGACGTACTTATAAATAACTAATGATCTGTGAATGATAGAAAATGGACCTTGTAGAGGCAGATAAATATCCCAATATTCACCATTAAGCTCTTGCCCGCCTTGTACAAGCATGGTTTCAGTATTGCGGTTCAATAGTTTTCCTGATAGATCTCCTACTTGATACTGACTTTGAGTACCGTAACCTGCAGCATTGAGTAAAATTAATTAGCTTTACTCAAGTAGCTTTAACATTTTGCCATAAAATGTATTAAAACTACCAGAGGAGTTTAGTTAATAAGTATCGTACAGTTATTAACGCACTAGGTCGGCAATTATTGACCATTATTGTTCAATTACAATAAAGTCAGACATTCTAACAAATTAAAAAAATTTCAAAATATGTTCGGAGTTGTTTTCGACATAGAAGATTAACATACCATTTGGCGGTGTTGTTTTTGTAATTTTCATTGGATCAAACACGGATTTTGTGGTAAGACAAGAATTTTCGTTTTGCCCAACGGATTTAGCTGGCTTAAGAGGCAATTCATGTATTGTGTATCCTGCGGTAGAAGAGCTGTAGACCAATCGGGTTTCCAAATCGCCTCTAGCTGTTGTTAGATTAAAGTTAAGAAACGTTGGCTCAAATTTGCTGTACTGGGAAAAAGTAACATCTCCTTTGATACCTCCAGACTGAATAATTGATCTAAAATGATAAGAAAAAATAAAATTTTACATTATATTAACATGTTTCTTTTTGAATTTTGTAAGCAATTCTAAAAAAAAAGCAAAAAGTCAACCATCTAGGGCATATTATCTTAGATGGGAGAGTTGGTGTAGATAAAAAGTTAAAGTTGTAGAAGAATAACTAATAGCAGATAAAAGCTTGGATTAGCCACCGACATTTGATTATTAAACCAGACAGACCAAAAGAACATAAAAGTTTTTGACAAATTAAAACATTTCAACCAAATCTTCAAGTCGTATGTATCTGTTAGAGATATACTATTTGCTCGAATTGTGTCTTTCAAAATTAACATCTGATATTGTGACCTATATGGATTAAACATGTAGAAACCTAGTTTTCCAACTTTGAGGTAAAGTTAGGTTCTAATAGATGTCGCTACAAAAAATAAATATTCTTATAGTATAATAATGTTAATTCTTTAATTTACAAAAACTAATCAAAAATTTTTGCTCTTTTTTGGCCTCTGAATAACTATGTATTTATAAAAAATAATAGATAAGATGGTAGATACAAAATAAAAGCGGATGCACGTCATTTTAGAATTGCTGAACATGAGAAATAAGTTTCATCAATGAAGACTTATAGTATGATCTTCTGATTGTATTTAAAATTTTAAAAATTGAAGTCTTTTTATTGCAAAATAAGAAAGCTTTTCAAAATATTATTATGAATAATATTTTTTCCATTTATTTAGATTTTTAAAAATTTTGAGGGAACGAAGAGTCCATGGTGCAACAGCACTCCAGAATCGCAAAATCTTTGCTAAGTCTTGCTAATCAAGATTAAAAACGCGGTTATTTAGTCCAAGAATCCGATATTTATAGTCAAAACGCAAAAACTTTCACATTGAATTCTAATTATATTTTGTTTTTGTTATCAACAAAGTAGGTTAATAAAAATATTATTTACAATTTAAATTAATTATTATCTTACAAATAACTTAAATCATCTAATTATCTCTTAATTGCGTTAATACTCAACAAAAACAAGTTTTACATTAATATTAATCAGTTAATTAAGCCAAACAAATGTGTATTAATATTATTACTATTCATCAAGAAGATGCTCTCATAATATGTTGAGTCTTGTCATTTTTATTGCTTTATATCACACATATAATTAATTATTTATAAATAATCTAGTTAGCTCTGTTGAGCGGAAATTATTTGAGAAACCTACAGAGCTTTAGGAATTTTTATATTATTTTTTTAGTGTGAAATATATTTTATTTGCAACTATCGTATAATTTATGGATTAATAAATCGATTTTGGCGAGTACTGCCAAAATTATATTATTATTATCAATTGAATTAAACACCGACAATTCGATGGAATAATATTACAGCAAAATTTGTCTTATTTCTGCACAGGTAAGTGCAATATTGTAGATACGAGTGTATAGTGTTCTTCTCGCGTGTAATGGCTATTATTCACTCAGACACCACTTTCTAGATTTGTATGTCCAGTTGAGATACAAAAGCTGTCAAATTTATAAAAAAACTTAAGAAAGATTTTTTTAAGTTATTTTGGAAAACAGATAAGAAAAGAATCTTTAATAAAAATAATAACAAACCGCGCAGATTAAAGAATAAAATTACCTAAAAACACAAATTAATTATTTTTTTTTTTTTCTATTATGCATTTGGAAAGAAATTTCTGATAATAATGTGAGCCACTGATTAGATAAAGAAGGAATTTTTAATGAAAATAATAAACATTGCAATTCAAAGAATATAAATAATTGTTGCTTCAGTTTAGAGAAACATTTAAATTAAGAAAAACAATTTATTTATTTTTGTTTATTGTATTTGTATTATGTATTTATGTTAAGAATTACATCATTATGTACAATAGTAATGCAATGCAATTTTTTAATCAGACTTTATTTTATTAATTAAAAATACAATATAAAGCTTTTTTTTAAACATTGTATTGATTTTTTTAAATAAATAACTTATAATAAAATGGCAATAATAAAAAAATATTAACATTATTACCACAATCTTTTAATTTTTTCATTCCACTTCAAAATAAGTTGATTTTTGAAAGCAATGGCTTTTGCAATAAAAAATTAACAACCAAAAAGTTTTTTTTCCATAAAAATTTGTAATTTTTGTTTGAAAAAAATTTTTAGATAATACAATTCACAAAGTTTATGCTTTTTCTTGTAAAAAACCGTCAACTTTCCAATGTTTAACATTTTTAATTTATCTGTAATTTTTCTAAAAAGTACATTTAATTACAACAAATTTACAACGGCGTAAGCAGACAATTTTTGACAAAGTTATAAAAATTTAAAAAAAAACAGATTTCCAAAAAAACTTATTTTTGTTTATTGTATTTATGTTAAGAATTACATCATTACAATAGTAATGCAATGCAATTTTTAATCAGATTGTTTTATCTTGATAAAAATTAAATATAAAACTTTTTCTTAATAATTTTTTTTAAAACATTGTATTAAATTTTTATAATAAATAAAATGTAATAAAATGGCAATAATAAAAAAATAACAACATTATTAAAACAATCTTTTAATTTTTTCATTCCATTTCAAAGTTGATTTTTGAAAGCAATGGCTTTTGCAATCAAAAATTAACAACCAAAAAGTTTTTTTTTCAATCAAAATTTGTAGTTTTTTGTTAAAAAAAAATTTTTAGATAATACAATTCACAAATTTTATGCTTTTTCTTGTAAAAAACCGTCAACTTTCCAATGTTTAACATTTTTAATTTTTCTGTAATTTTTCTAAAAAGTACATTTAATTAAAACAAATTTAAAACGGCGTGAGCAGACAATTTTTGACAAAGTTGTAAAAATTAAAAAAAAACGATTTTCAAAAAAACTTATTTTTGTTTATTGTATTTATGTTAAGAGGTACATCATTACCTACAATAGTAATGCAATGCAATTTTTAATCAGAATGTTTTATATTGATAAAAATTGAATATAAAACTTTTTCTTAACCATTTTTTTTTAATCATTGTATTACATTTTTATAATAAATAAAATGTAATAAAATGACAATAATAAAAAAATAACAACATTATTAAAACAATCTTTTAATTTTTCCACCCCACTTCAAAATAAGTTTTAATTTTTGAAAGAAATGGCTTTTGCTATCAAAAACTACCAACCAAACAAATTTTTTTTCAATAAAAATTTTAAAATTTGTAGTTTTTTTGATTAAAAAAAATTTTTAGATAATACAATTTACAAAGTTTATGCTTTTTCTTGTAAAAAACCGTCAACTTTTTCTAAAAAGTACATTTAATTACAACAAATTTAAAACGTCGTGAGCAGACAATTGCTGACAAGGTCATAAAAATAAAAAAAAAAATTTGAAAAAATTCTGAAAATTGTTTTTAGTAGTATAGATAAAAAAATCAGCTTAATTAAAAAGAGTTAAGTAGGTTTGGCATCAATTGTACTCCTTTCCTCTCAAAACTTACTTAAAGTTCTTTTTTTATGTTTTTTTTGTCATTCCAAACATACCCTAATAGGTAGTAAACATTAAAAAAAATATTTATCTTTGCTGTACTTTATTTAGCTACAAATTATTCAAAATAATAAATAAGATAAAAAATAACTTACTTAGCGTTTATAGGATGATCATATCTGATTTTAGCACAAGCCAAAAAAGTATCCTCGTGTTTTCTCTCGAAGATCACTAAATATAGCCGCCTTTGCGGCCCAGCAAGATCACTGGGTAGAAGATTAAGTGTGTCATCTCGATATAAATTTTTCACTTTTTTTACATTGTAATCAGTAGCAATTTTAATTTTCCCAAGCCTTGCATCGATATCTCCAATAGCTTTGCCTTTGCCTGCATTATCAGGATCAAAAACTAATTGCAAAATATTGCAATCAGAGCTGTCTTCATTTGAGTCTAATATATCTGTGACGTAGATTTTCCACAAATGTTCCGTATGTGGAATTAATCTGCTATGGTTTTCCTTATTTGCCACATGGTATAGATCGTTCATTATCAGCATTTCATTGTGATTTTCTTTTGTAGAAAACCACCGGAAATATACATTTCCCGAGACGGGCGTATTAAATCGTGCAACAGCTATTTTCTCCTGTTTTTTATCAACCATTGTAATAGTTGCGCAAATTGTACGTTTGCTCTCGATTTCTTGCAGGAAAATAGATTTTCCATAAAGGCCTTTATCGCCGCTGATGCTAAGTTCAGCCGTGGAAAACTCGCTGGTACCATTTTCAGGTAAAACAAGATATCCAAAAGAATCATCAAAGCTGAGTATTTTTTTTCCTAAATTTTCACATCGGTTTTGGATTTTTGTATAGTCAACGGGAAATTCCACTAATGACCAAGACCAAACTTGATTGGGAAATTCTAAAGTTGCATTTAAGTCAGTGATAATTTCAACTTCTAAATCATTTTTTCTGAACGTAATGGTACCATGGAGACCGTGGTCGGAAATATAACTTCTTAATTCAATACAAGAGGTCCCCAAAACTAAAATACATAATAAAAATCTTGTAATTCACTAGAAAAGGTAGATATTGGATGTACAAAGTAAAAACAGATATAAAAACTATAAAGAAATACGAGAGAATATAATAATCTTCTTAAAAAAAGAAAAAGGTTTTCATCAAATCTTTTATTAATTAATTTAACACAAAAACCAAAATTATAATCTGTTCTGAACCGAAACTCTTTCAACCCTCCATGCTTAAATTTAATCGTTTTTTCATTATTTATAATTTTTATGCCATTTTATGTGTCAAAATTTTGCACTTTTGCACAGCTTATCTTCAGTTTTTCCCATGTCATTGTTTTTATATAAATTGACATCTTACGTGTTATTAATTTTTAAAGCATTAATTAGAGTATTTAAAGGAGTAAGTACTCAAAAGGAGACATGACCCACAGAATGTCAGATCTATGCAAACAGAAAAAACAATAGAAGAGAGACAAAAATGATAAAAATAAAACAACGAAAATTATAATATAGCACAAAAAAATATATATAAAACTAATACAGACCATGAAAAATTCAAGAAACTCGAAAAAGTGTACTGGAAGAAAGAAAAGATGAAATTATTAGAAAAATTGTGTTAGAGAAAATAAAACAAAAATGAAAGGAAAACAACCGAAATAATAATATTAAACATAAATTCAAATATTCCAGTTAAAAACCGTTAAATATACTTCTAGTGCAATGGCAAGTACTCAAAAGAGGACATGACTCGTGACACACATATTGTCAAATCTATGCATACCGATAGAAAAAACAATAGAAAAAAGACAAAAATGATAAAAATAAAACAACAAAAATTATAATACAGAGCAAAAATATATCTATAAAACTAATACAGAAAATAAGAAATTCAAGAAACTAGAAAAGAGTAGTGGAAGAACGAAAAAAATTGATATATTAGAAAAATTATGTTAGAAAAAATAAAACAAAAATTCAAGAAAAACAACCAAAATAATATGAAACATAAATAAATTCAAAAATTCTCGTTTAAAACCATTGCAATGAGCCGAAATATACTTCTCCTGAAATGTTAATAAGGGAAGTTGAGATTTTTGCAAATTCTTGGTGATGTTTGAGCATCAGTTCAGAGTGACATTTTTTCCAATATCATAAAAAGAACGTATCATCAAATTTTACCAGAAAAAATGCTTATATCTATTTTTTAATCAAAAAAAAACTTTATGACTGAGCCGACTTTTTTGCCGCAAGCTAAAAACAAAAAAATATAATATATAGTAACAGAAAATACTAAAAAATATTAAAAATAAAAATTGAAAAACCTTGGTAAGAAAATAAAAGAAATTATGTACTAAGTAAGACAAAGAATCTTAAGAATTTAAAAAAAAAATAAAAAAATATAAACAAAAATTAAAAAACCTTGGTAAGAAAATAAATACTAAGAAAGACAAAGAATGTTAAGAATTCAAAAAAAAAACTGAAAAAAATTAAAAAATGACACAACAAAAACAAAGGATTTAAAAAAAGAAAGATAAAAAATAATAACATATGTGAAAATAAATAAAGTAAAATATATATATAACAACACAAACACAAAAACAAAAAAAATTACTAAATAAAATGAATAAATAGAAAAAATGTAGTATTTTTCACGATTATCAATGCCAGGTACCTAGTAATGATAAAATTTGTGTTTTGAGTGTAAATTTTGAATTTGGAGCTAAAAATCCGCTTTGCAGATCAAATTCATCATGAGTGATTTGTAAATGACAAAATAAATAAATAATTATTGGTAAAAAAACTATTGAACACTTGGTAGTTAAAATCAAAACTTACCTAATAAAAAAATACCAAAAACACAGCATTTAACAAACATTTTGTTTATTTTTGAAACACTAACTTTCGCATTTTGCGCAGTCTGGCATGTCCAGATGGTAAGAAAGCACTAAATAAACTATTGAATACGTTCACAAATGTTGAATAGAAAGCGGTAACTGACTAATCGTATGGTACAACATACTCCAACGGTTCTTACCTGTGTGTCTTGAATGGATTAGTTGGACAAGGACAGATCTATAAAATAACCCAGAGCGGATTGTTGAAAGACCTTGCAAAATAATTCACAATGAAAACGAGTTTCATTACCAAAACTCATTATTCAAAAGAAGATCATCAACGATTATTTGATCAAAAAAATTCAAAAGCAGATGCGAAATTTTGTAACGTTTTAATGAAATTTTCAGATTAAAATTCCGTCTGAGGAAACCTAAGCCTACCTGAATTGGGGTTGGTATGTAATTTTACAAATATTTGGTGGTTGGTCATTTGTACACATCTTTAAAACCCTCGTCTTCCTTTATAGTTAACTATTGAACTATAAACGAGCATCTGGTTTAGAGGGTGCAAATTCCGAGAATTCTGGGTGGCTGCTTATTTTTTTCAAACTATAAAAGCATTCCAAACCACTTACATTACATGTTTATTAGAAGTTATTTTATTAAAATGAGTCATAAATAAATATTTATGTAGATTCGATAAATAATTTAAACATAACATACCTATTCTCAACCGGCGAGTATTTTTATTTATTTATAATAGCCCAATTAACAATTTATTAACAATGTAAAAAAAAGAATTCATATGTAAATACTTCTTAATCTGCAAGGTTGTAAAAACAATAAAATGAACCACAAACTTACAAATTTCTTAAAAAAATTAATCTTGCGGAAGATTTATTTTAATAAAGTTTATAGAGAATAAAATTATTTAAAAATTGGTTTAATGTTTAAATTGTTTTACAGTATGAACATCATATAACAAGAAAAAACTAGAAAAACAAAAAAAAGCGATTGTAAAAAAAAGAATCCATATGTAAATACTTCTCAATCTGCAAGGTTGTAAAAACTATAAAATAAACCGCAAACTTACAATTTTCTTAAAAAAATTAATCTTGCGGAAGATTTATTTCAATAAAGTTTATACAGAATAAAATTATTTAAAAAATTGTTTAATGTTAAATTGTTTTACAGTATGAACATCATATCACAAGAAAAAAACAAAAAAAAAGCGATTTTATTTGTTAAATTTTGCTTTTCTTCCGTTTTTTTCATATCATTGTTTTTATATAGACTCAATTTTCAAAGCATTTAGAGTGTTTAAAGAAAGTATTCAAAAAGAGGCATGGTCGGTGACACATAAGAGAGATTATCAGATCGCATACCGATAGAAAAAACCTAAAAGAAAAATAAAACAAAAAGAAAAACAACATAAAGAAACTATAATATACAATTATTGGAAAATATAAGAAAAATCATCAAAATAATAAAATAAAACACAAAAAATGTATTCAAAAGTTCAGATTGAAACCGTTGCAATGAGCCCAAAAATACTTCTGCTGCAAGTTAGTGAAGAAAATGAGTAGTTTTGCAAATTTTTGGTAATGTTTTAGCATCAGTTCACTGTTACATACAAAAAAAAACATTAAATATAATAGCATTTCAAATCACTTAGAATTCAGTTTATTATAAAATGAATTAGAAACAATTATTAATTGTTTATTTACGCAGATTTCATAAATAATTTAAATATCGCATACCCATTCTCAATCTCCTGAGTAATTATATATTTATAATAGCCCAATTACCATAGTTTCTTTTGATAAACAAAACCATTAATCCCAAAGACAAGAAATTGATGTGCAAAGTTTGCAAAACTTACAAAAATCACCTTCGAAACCACAAACTTACAAATTTCTTAAAAAAGTTAATGTTTTAAAAAATGTATTTTAATAAAGTTTATACAGAATAAAATTATTTAATGTTTAAATTGTTTTACAGTATCTACATCATATCACAAGAAAAAAACAAGAAAAACAAAAAAAAGGGATTTTATTTGTTAAAATTTTGCTTTTCTTCAGTTTTTTTCATATCATTGTTTTTATATAGACCCAATTTTCAAAGCATTTAAAGTGTTTAAAAAAAGTATTCAAAGAAAGGCATGGCCGGTGACAAAAAACATAAAAAAAAAATAAAACAGAAAGAAAGTATAATATACAATTATTAGAAAATATAAGAAAAACAATCGAAATAATAAAATAAAACACAAATGTATTCAAAAATTCAGATTGAAACCGTTGCAATGAACCCAAAAATACTTTAGTGGAGAAAATGAGTTTTTTTGCAAATTTTTGGTGATGTTTTAGCATCAGTTCACAGTTACATACAAAAAAACCATTAAAGCATTTCAAATCACTTAGAATTCGTTTTATTATAATGAATTTAAAACAATTATTAATTGTTTATTTACGCAGATTTCATAAATAATTTAAATATCGCATACCCACTCTCACAATCACCTGAGTAATTATATATTTATAATAGCCCAATTACCGGAGATCTTTTTTTTTGATAAACAAAAACATTAATCCCAAAGACAAGAAATTGATATACAAAGTGTACAGAACTTACAAAAATCACCCCCAGCACCGCGAACTGAGAAATTTCTTAAAAAAATTAATGTTCCGAAAAATTTATTTTAATAACTATCTGCAAAATTGTTTAATGTTTAAAAAATTTAAAAGATATTTTACGTATAAATATCAAATAACAAAAAAAAACAAAAATAAAGCAATAGCTTTTACAATTGATTCCAATTATTAATTTTAAGCCTATAGGTAAACATTATTATTTTTTTAAATTTTGGTATTAGAAATACATATTCTTGATTTTTGGCGGTTATCTAATATATACTGAAGCTCAAATATAATGCAACACACAGAAAGAAAAGACTATTTGTGTAAAACATAATTTTTGAGGTCCGAAAGTAAACTGTGCAGACTAATAAGTCGGCAAACAGTTTTAGAGAATTTAATTGGAATGTAAGCCATAAATGTCAAAGCAATTAGCCTTTTGGATAGGCATAAGCCAAACTATACATTGAGCTACAAGAAATTTAATAAAACGGAAAATTAAATTAATTTTTGTACATATAGGTCTAATTTTTTTCCAAATACTTTAGACGATTTGTATACAAAATCAATTTTTGCAAAACTGTAGTTACCTCTGACACTTTGTTTTTCATTTTTAAATTTGGAATGTGTGTAATTAAATAAAACAATTATCTTGATAAGAGAAAAATACTTTTTCAGTGCAGAATCTAATTATTATGGTCCAGTCGAGATAGACATTAAAATAGAAAAAATTAGAGACCGCAATTTTTTTAAACGTCGAAAAGGGTGATTGGAAGTTCAAATCTCGATTTTCGGAACAATCCCACCGCCGCGGACGCCGCCATTTTGATTTAAAGTTCAATTTTTTTGTTTTTCTAAAATAACTCGTTAATTTACAACTTTAGAGCAAAAATGATATTATTCAAAAGTGCTGTAAATTTAATTTTCCACTAGTTTAATCATTATTATTTTTACGCTAGAATCAATATTTGCAGAGTTATACCATTAAGTGTATAATAAATTTTTTTGATCAATAAAGTACAATATTTAAAAAATATAGAAAAACTCAGCTCCGATTTGAGTATAAATCCGAAAATATTGGTAAAGATAAAATTCCACCTATTACCATTTTTTCCTATAAATATAAAGATAGTATAACTTTGCAAACATTGATAATAGCGTAAAAATAATAATGACTAAAATTTCCAGCAACTTTTAATACCACCATTTTTGTTCTAAAGTTGTAAATTACCGAGTGATTTCAGAAAAACAAAAAAACTGAACTTTAAATCAAGATGACGGCAACTAGACTATTAAGGCCGTTTTTAATCTGTTGGGTTCATTATTATCTACAAAATTATCAGATGGCTTTTTGTTTATATAATGAAGATGATAAGCTGGAAAAATCTTTCACCAAAATATTCTTGGAACAAACTTGTTAAACATAAGGTTATCACAAACTTACCAGTAGTAGATAATACTTTTGGCCTATTCACATGACATGTGTTGATGATCGTGAATTTTTCTTGACTTTATCTTTTGATAAATAAAGCTATAAGAGAGAGCTTCTGTCATAAGCCTTCATCACTATATTCGTACAACATGAAGGGTCTGCTAGCAGTTTTTGCATTATTAGCTGGTAGGTTATTTCTTTGATCAATTTCATTTATCATAGCATTCTTTTTTTAAGTGCTACATAATGGGGCCAGCCTTACAGAATCTCAATTGGACTATTTCCAAAAAATGAGGAATAAAATACACGACGAAAGAGTAATTGATCATCTTTCAAGTCTTTGTCCAGAGAAGAGGAATCAATTTGAAGTAATAAAATTTTAATGTTAAGTTCTATTATTCTAATTAAAAGTTTAGGACGCTTTAGAGCAAATGAAATTATGTTCCGAAGAAATTGATGAAAAGAGTGAAACCATTTGCTCAGTAGTGAAGAATCATTTTATACGATGTAGTAGACCATTAATCAAATTAGTCGATTCATGTCTTCCTTCTGAGTCCAAAGGAGTTCCAGAAATGTTATTCCAATCGATAGCCAACACCGCCCAGTACCTCTGCAAAACAGATGGAGAACATATTTTTGGTAAGCAACATATTATTATTATTAAAAAAGAACTTTAATAACATTATCTAGAACTCGCCAACACGTGCTTCCACAAAAGCACTTCCCGCTCGGGAATGTGCCAACGAAGAGCCCAAGCCAAGCTGCAACAGTTCCAAAATGAGCTACCATCGAAACAAAAAATTTGTGATCTTATGCAATCTATGAAGGGCTGCTTCCACAATCACGTACAAAGTTCTTGCGGAAACGCAATAACAAGAGAATCTTTTATGGGGCTTTTTAACGCAGCAGCTTCAGTTTGTTCTTCTGTTGAACCAACATCTATCGAAGTAGACGCCAACGAAATAGACAACAATGATCTTCATAATGTTGAATTACTTAGCAGATAATTTCTCATAGATCTTTGTAGAATATATATGTCAAGCATTATTTTTGTATAATTGGACTAGAAATAAACACACAAAAATTACTGTTACATCTAATTGTCAGTCTTAATCTTTAAAAGTACGAAGAAATGACAAAAAAGACGTTTTTCGATCATTTTGGTTCAAATGATCCATTATTTTGTAATATAGCGTGCTTTTTTTTTGAAATTATCTCTCATTTATACAATTTTTTCCGTTTTTAAAACGTTGTAACTCTTTAAAGATTTGTACAAACTCTTAAGAGCTAACCAAGTATTTATACGCAGAAGTCAACAGATCAGTACAAAGATAAATATTAATTAAAATAATTAAAACTAGTAAGAAATTAGTTGGAAACCAACAAAAAACTCTCTATTTTAATATTTCTTATAGTTTTTGAAATATGACTGTTTTTATTATAAAAAACTAGAATCTCTGAGCTTTCGATCGGTTCTATAGCAGTCTTAATCTTTAAAAATAAAAAAAAATTACAAAAGAAAATGTTTCACTTTATTTTTGGTTCAAATGAGTCATTATTTTGTGATATACATGTTTTTTTATTGAAATTATATATATTTTTTTAGTTTTCAAAGTGCTGTAACTCTTTAATTCTTTCAGATAGATTTTATGAAGGAAAGTTAATATTGATTTTTGAAACGCGTTTAATTCCAGCATAAATAAGCCATTTTAATTTTTGATAATTTCTATTTTATTTCATCTGAATTTTTTTAGATTTTACTCTATATTTAATGTCTTTTTAAACAAATATATTAAAAAACTAGTAGGAAACAAACTGAAAAATCTTTATTTTAATATTTCTTAGTTTTTAAAATATAAGTTTTATTTAAAAAAATATGAATCTTATTTAAGCTGTCAATTGGTCCAGTCGCTGTCATTCTTAATCTTTAAAACTAAGAAGAGATACCAAGTAGAAAAACAGAAAAGAAGATGTGTCTTTTCAATTTTAATTCAAATGAGTCATTATTTTGTGATTTTGTGAAAATATTAAAAAAATTAAATAATTTACTTTCGAATTGGTATAGTACAAATATTCAAGTTACTTACATAATCTGTTTATCAGTTTTCCTTTGTTCAAAAAGAATAAAAAACGATAATTTTATTCTATATCGTTATTTTTTTTAATCAAGTAAGCAGTGAGTTTGACATAATGCTAGTGCTACTCAATTTTTCATAATGAGACGTAGTTTCTTTCGAAACGGAAGTTTTGTGCTAAAAGAGATAAAAAAAAAGGTTTAAAAACATTTTATTTGTGTAATGTTTTTCTTTCTATTCTGTGAAGATGTGAAAAGAGTTTTTTGGTGAAAAATGCTTAAGGCCCCCTTGGATAGGAGCTGCAGGACGGTCAAGCATTCCAGAGAAGCAAGCCCCCAGCTTTCTACATCAGGAAGACTGTAAACTGGTAATGTTACAAACATAACTATTCATTTTATTTAATAAATCAAATTGACGTATTTAACTTTTTGAAAATTTTCCAGCAATTTTAAACTAAAAAAGTGCCTAAATTTACATTTCCTTCCACGAGACAACTTTTTTGAAGTTGCATTTAAGCATTTTTTTTAATTTGGAAGAAATAGCTAGTGTCATGTTCGTACTTTAAGTTAAAGAAGGTCATTGTCCTACCGAATAGCCTATTTATTAAAAAAAAACATTTTAATAATTTTGTAAATTGTTATATTTATTTTTTTATTTTCATTAATTATAATTGTATATTTTTTTGACGTCACATTTATCAAAGATTTTAATTTTGAAACCGATTTTTAGCTTTTAAACTATTTAAAAATTTTTATATCAAGTTTAATTATAAAAAAATGTGCTGTATTAAAAAAAAGTGAAAAACTAATATAAAACAAACAGAGAAAACTGCATAGTTTTTGAGAAATGACTGATTTTATTGTAAGAAACTATAGTTTATTTATTAATTTTTAAGCTCTTTATCGGTTGTATATCACTCGTTATCATTTTAAAAATGTGAAAGTAAGAAAAAAAGACGTTTTTCTTCAATTTTGGCTCAAATGAGTCATTATTTAGTAAATTTAAATAATTTATTTTCGAATTTGTATATATTCAAGTTACTTACATAACGTGTTTATCAGTTTTGCTTTGTTCTTATCAGTTTCGAAAAAAACCAATAGTTTTATTCTTTGTTAGTCTTTTTTGTAGTCTTATGTAACGTTTTCTTATTGTGTTCAAAAGTCTTATATACTTCAGTATAGTTCAAAACTTCGTAGTGTTTGCCACGAATAAGCGAGTGTGCTCGTCGACGCGTTATTAAATTGATTTAAGACGTTATCTTCATGTAATTATTGATTTGTAAAAAAAAATATTTAAAAAACGAATCAGTTTCGCTGTTCATCGGTTTTCTTTTTATTAATGAAAACATTTGCAGTGATTAGTGTTAAATGTATATTTATTACCTTTAACTTTGTTTGGCTCCGCGTAAGTGCACGATAATCCTCATTGAGGAGCGTATCAAACTCTGACCCTTGGTAATCCGAGCCTCCAAAACTCGTTGAGAGTCGTTAAGGAGTTAGGTATAATAGTGTTTCTTATAACGATTGTTTCTTGCTTCGGCAAGAAGGAATCGGCATGTTTCTCTCTGTGAATATGTCTTGTACATACATATGTGAGGGCATGTTAGGGGAGCCTGCATTGTTGGGTACTTAATATAGATTTGATGCTTTTGCTGTTTATGTATTTATTGATAAAGGGTGCTAAAAATCAAATGATCTTTTTTTGCATAGAAACGCGTAATTTTTTAAAATATTTTTTTGTTTGGCCTGTTACGGCACTTCTAAATATGTACATATGAATATTAACTGTAGAAGAACCAAACAAGTGAAAACAAAATGGTCAAAAAGAAGATGAGCTGCAACGAATAATATTGAAGCGGATTCCCGATACGAAAAGAAGATAGAAACGAGAAAATAACAGATATAAACTGTTTAAAAACTTGTATATTAATATCTTTTGATTTTAGTATGATGGGTCTCCAACTTATATATAGAGTTTATTTTGAAGTGTCAAGTTCAAAACATTTTTGAAGGGATAATCTCCATAACAAGATGGCGTATAGAGATAATTTATTAACTATAACTACCTAACCGTAGACTATTTTAGGCCAAATAAACGTTTTTACTGATTATTGGAATTTTTTTTTTGATTAGATTTTTATTTTTATTGACGTGTGATTACGTGTTGCGATGATTTATCAATAAAAATGCGAAAATTTCGGTTAGATTTTAAAATGCGCACAAACGATTGGTGTCGTTTTCTGTGGGGAGAAAACGGATCTGAACTCTGCAGCGTTTACTATTAGGTGGTTGGTGTCGTTTTCTGAGGGGAGAAAACGGATGTGAGATCGTAACAAACGTTTTTTTGATTTTGCAAATATTTGCGCTTTTTCTTATTTCGACAGTGGATTAGGCCTACTGGGGATACCACTTTAAAAAAACGCGCCAGTTACTGTACCTCTTAAAGGTGGTGTGGAAATCAGTGAGATAGTTATATTTGTGATTTTTACTGTTTTTAAAAATAAAAATAATTATATATTTTAGATTAAGATTTCCGTCGATATTATAAACAGTATATGTGTGACTGCGGCATACTCTATAACGTTTTTTTGTAGTCTCTTATAGATAACATTATATATTTTAAAATACTTGTAATTTTAACAAGACAAGAAAACACCGAAAATTCCAATACTTAGAAACACTCAAAATTCAATGGTAGAGGCAATAAAAATTGAAAATATTCTCAAATTACAAAAAAATTATTTTAATGAGATTTGTAGTATATACAAACAACTAAAAATTTTCACAATAAATACCCAAAGAGGTTTCGTCTTACATACTTCACATGGACTTATGGAATAAAAGAAATTGGACAAAAGTTCCTTAAAATAGTAATAACGTAAGTCATAGTTAAATAAAACTGTACCTTCCAATAATGTGCCCAATTTGATTCAATACGACAGGAAAAACAATGAATGATAAAAAATGAGGAATTAAAAAAATATATATATATTGATTATTTTTTTGCCTTGCTGCTGCTGTTATTCTTAACAGGAGTTTTGCCTTTTGAATTATTCACCGTTTTAGCTTTTTTGCTTTTGGGTTCGTCGTCATCATCGTCTTCCTCCTAAAAACATAAAACCAATTAATGATTAATCATTGAGATTTTTGATTAAGTAATAACCTCAATTGATGCTCCATTGGTTTGTTTGCGCTTGTTCTTACTATCCCCCATTTCTCCCTACAAATATAAGTGTTATAAATAAATGAATAAAAGAGTAATGGGGAATAGTAGACGCCAAAAATCTTTCAACATCAAACAATACTTACAGCTCCTTCTTCGCCTTCTTCATCCTCAATAATTTCCTCTTCTATTTCGTCCATTTCATCGAACTCTTCCATTGGACTACCAATTAAATGATGTCCTATAATATGTACTGGTCCTGTACCTTGAATAAGGCTGAACGTTACCGGTGGGTCTGGAAACGATAAGTCTAAAAGAACTTGATTGTTTGAACCACCAGCTTTTAAGGAGGCAATAGGAATTTTCACAGAGTCTTTCCAAGTCATAGCTTCCACTTGAACAACATTTACTTCACCTTCTGTGGCCTCGGGCCCCAAAAGAGCCTGTTTGATTATAAGTTTGTGGCCACCCTGGTAATCCTCGGCGCCTTTTGCTTCTGGGTCCCAAACTTCGTTGGCCTTTGCTCCTTTCAAGGATAATGCTAAAAACCCATAAATTATCGAAAATGTTGTAAAAACTTTGAGCATAAATGTAAACAATGGCCGTCAATAATGGCGCGCAAATCGCCGGCTTCATCATTATTTGTAACACATTTTTTACAAAAAATATGTAGTTTAGAAAAAAATTAATTGCGTAAAGTAGAGCTATGATCTTTTAAGTAAAAATACGTACCAAAGAAATATTCATCAGCCATTGTTTTCTTAAGATGTTTACGGATTTTTGAAGCACTGCACGTGACTAGAAACCGGCAAAGCGAATAGGTCGAAGGCGAAAAGAGAATGACGCGTCCTCTAATGGCGAAGGTCGTTATCAACTGAAAAAGGGCGGTGCTTAACGTTGTGGCTCAGACAACCTTTAAAATGTTATAAATTTTATGTAAGTTTCTTATAGTATTGCACTTACAAATAGTTATATTATTAATTTTTATATCAACAACGTTAAAAATATTAAAATTTTTATTAAAGTTTAAAATTGTTTTAGTTTTATTTAAAAAATATTTTTAATTGTATTCAGAGCCACCGTCTGCGCAGCGTTTTTTTGTTTTAGTTGGTAGCTTAAATTCAAATCCAAATCTGAAGAAAAGGTAAAACAAATACAAAACTACAACATTATTAGTTTTTATTTATTAAAATAAACAATTAAAAAAATTTTAGATTTTACTGAAATCATTTAAAGACTATTTATAATTGAACAATTAGAAAATAGTCAAAACAACATCCAACGTGGACAATAAAATGACAACGCTGCAGGGTTGCCATGCTTATCATTTCTGGTCAACTAAGATTAAAAAAAATATAAAATAATAATTCTATTAAACAATTTATAACTATAGTTCTTGCAATTTTTATTAAATTACAACCTGTTGATTGTCAATTGAACAACGCTAAAAAACAGCTCGTAATTTTTCGTTTGTAGTGATTTTTTTATCCATCAAAGTAAAAAAAAAGTTAAGCTCAAATTTTTTTTTTATTTATCAGCACTCGTGAGTGGAGTTTGACGTCTCGTAAAAATAGCACAAAAAATGGAAAATATTATAGACAGGAAAAAGTATAAAACAAGTAAAACATTTGTAACACTTATATTTCTTAATTAATAATCATTACTGCATAATACAAAATATTGACTTAATACAACATGCAAAATAAACAAATTGTAGCTTATGAAAATAAAATTCCGGGCTATAGTTTTAATAATTCACTATTCGAAGTGCTATAACAAAAAAAAACAATTTAGTATAAAAATTATAGTAAACGTTGCTTTATTTTGTGACCTCAAAATAAACCTAAATAAAGACCAACTGACAGGTAGCACTACCAACTTACTCAGTCTGGCCACTCAATTTTTTATATAGTCACTAACAATATCATGCTTACCTCAAAAATTACGAGTAGAGCTAAAATAGTTTTTTGAAAAACCATTACGTTGAGATTGTGCCATCCACATTTTTCTTCGAATTTTGTTTAGTAGTTTTTCAAACTGGGACGCCTATGCAAAAAATATTATGATAAAGATTGCATTTATACATAAAATTCTTACCATGCGAAAATCAGTGCACGACTTTTTAACAAACGCCAAAATATTATCGACTGAGCAATCAACAATTGCAAAACCATTGTTGGCCTCCAATGAAGTCACCCAGATATATAATACTTCTAGAAAATAAGAAGCTTCTTTCTTTGACAAAGATTTTGTATACATCATTTTCATGTAAGAACTTGTACTATTGGAATAAGACAACGAAGGAACTTTGTGTAAAAATAGCTTCAAACAGTCATTGAACAAATGTGTGTTTTTATTAGGAATATTTGCAAAATGTAATATTGTCCAGAAAATCTCAAATACGTTTTTAAGATCCATTTTAATAAACGACATTTTGTAAGACATTATAACTTTTATAAACTTTAAACTTTCTTCATTTTTGTCAGGAGATGCATGTAGAAATGAGGAAAAATCGGCTTCTATCAAAGGCTCAATTTTGACCGAATGTTTTTGCTAAAAAGTTTAAAAAATTATTTTTTTAGTCTACAGTATTTTATTGAAAATAAGGACAATAATAATGCACTATCAAATTTACAAAAAAACAAATCAGCTAAAATCTCTTAATAAAGCTTTATACCTGCAGTGAAATAACTACTTTGAGAAGAGTTATAATTGCATCAAAAACTTCATCTTCTACTTCTCCTGCGATTTTAATAAGATATTTAAAATTCGACGTATTTTTACAAAATCCTGTCAACACTTTTGGAGTGTTATGCAAGCTTGCTAAGACTTTTGTGCTATACAAGCACGCATACTTTAAAAATACTTTATCATCAATAGAAGACAATAATGCACCTAAGACAGTGCAAATTATAACAGCTTTTTCTTCAGTAGAAGGAACGCCGGGATTTGCCACCAAAAGATTTAAAAATATATCAACGTCTTCAATCCTCAATAAGAGATATTGTACAATTTTCTGAGCTAATTGTTTATCTCGGGTTTTATTTAGAAGCATTGCACATCTAGAACCAAAAAATAGCAAATTACATGACTAAACAATTATGGTTTCCTTTTACCTAAACGCAAAAGCCTTATATTCTTGACTTAAAATTATAGATATCAATACTAATTGAATATTATTGGTTTTGACAATTGTAATAAGATCAGTCTCATCATAACCATCATTTAATAATTCAACAAATAATTTTATTTTTGCCGTTGGCGCGTCACTTCCAAAAATCCATTTTAGTTCTACAGATGTGTGTGTGCAAGCAAATGAAATTAATGAATATTCTTCTACTGTAGCAATTAAATCAGATCCAAACATTTTCAAATCTTCTGTCAGATCTTCTCCGTCAATAAGATGAGAATATAGAAAAACAATAGTTTTCAAAAGATATGGCTGCTGAATGTACTGTTTTGTATAAAAACATTTCATTACTGAATTTAGAACGTCCGTTTTTTCCCATATAAAGCTAAGTGAGCATAAATAATAAAAAATATTAAACAAAGAAACAAAAATATGTATCCTAATAGTCAAAAAAAAAACTTCCATAGAAAGAACCATAAACAATACAAATTGAATAACTTTTTATCTTTAACCATTTTTTCATTACTTATGTAAGTATACTTAAACAATTGAATTAGTATACCTATTCGCAAAAAAGACTAACAATTACTTTTTATGAAATTATTCACACAAAAAAAAGAATCAATATAAAACTCAAATTTTCATGTTTAACGCAAAAAAAAACGTTGAAAAAAGTCTATATAATCTCTTTTAATCGAGTAATGGAAAAAATACCTGTCTTTTAAAAAGCCGATATGATAGATGAGAAAAAAAATGTTATTATTAGAATGTGGCCAATCTTCAACATTCACTGGAAGCAAAAGTAGTTCTTTTCTTATGAGTAGTTGCTGTTTAGAACTCAAAAAGCTCTCTATGTAAGAGCCAAAATAAATTGTAATTGTATATTCCAAGATTTGCATGCAACTTGCTCTTATTGATGTATCAGAAGAAAGATAACAGATTGTACTTATACAATCAATAAAATTTTGAGTTAGAGCACAATAACTTTTTGTCCAACTATAATTATTATTACAATATCTCTTGAATGCACTAGTAGATGCAACTCTAGCCAAACAATTGATAATTTCAGGGATAGCTTCTTGGTTTTCCTAAAAACAACAGATTTCAAGTGTTAAATTCTCAAAAAAAAATTGAATAAGAAACTTCATAAAATGTAAAAACACATTTTCGACTAGTAGGTAGATTGATTTCAATTGTATTATATAAATCAACTTTACGGCTCAAATACTTTTAAACTATACATACGATACTTAGGTAATCAGTTGCTTCCTCCATCAACCATAAAAATATAGGATTTAAAGCTTTACGATCAAATTTATATCTATAAAAAATTCTAGTAGTAAGTATCAAAAGATTTGATTTAGTTAGTGTAAATACTTTTTAAAAGCCTGCTCACATATTATAGCCATGGCCCGTGCAGCATTATATTTTCTCAAAATTTCAAATAAATCTGCAATAATTTTGTTGAGCGAGTCAGGAAACTGTATTTCCAGTAAGTAGTTTATGATTGGCCCATAATAATTAAAGTAGATTAAGTCCACGTTTTCAATTTTTGCAACCGTTAGAATTACTTCCAAAATCCTTTGTTGATCTAGATTTCTTAGGTACTGCTTAGAGTTTTGACAACCTCTGCAAAAAAATATTAAATTTGTTTATAATTTGTAATCATTTAATCAAAATGCTGACACTATCGGTCATCATTTTGGTAAAAATATAGCTTATTCATAAAAAAAATCACATCGTCTATCTAGACACATGGTAGCATACATCAATTATCAGTCTCTTTTGTGCATTTTGATATTTTATTAGTTGACAACAGTAATTAACTAATAATTTACTTCAAAGTGAACTTCACGTTCACTTTAAACTGTGAACCTACTTTTACCATCGAATCGAAGTTACAGTTATTGATTTGGCATCTGAACCTAACGTCACTTTTAATTTGATAACCCTATAGTTCAACACGTTAATGAGATTAAATTAAAAGCATTTGTGGTGTTATAGCAAAAAAAAACTTGCTGAAAATACCCGTCTACAATTTCATCGTCATGAAGCTGAAGGAAAAAAAATTCTAATAATTCACCATCAACTTGGTGGCCGTAGCGAAAATAAAATCCATCCACAATTTTTTTTGTTCTTGTGAGAAAACCATTTTAGATTCCAAAATGAAAAAATTCAGTAATTGGTAAAAAGTATGGTCCGTTCCACAAACTCATAGGCATGACCGACTATAATGCCAAATTATAAAAAACATCCGTTATATGTTGTTTAGCCAGCTCCTAGCCCCCTTATTCGTTCCACTAATCCATATGTGTGTCAAAATTATTCTAATACCGTGTTTCCTTTTGTTTTTATTAGATTATAATTTATATTGTCTAACCCACCCAGCACTCCTACTCAATTTACTTCCCTCTCATGTGACTATTTGACGTTTGCACAAAAGTTGTTCAGTACTAGACAGCAATGTTTTTGAGGCCTATGAGTAAAAATTACACAGAATTGCACTAGTTAGATGTTTCGAGTCCTAGAACATAACCTCACCTGGATAAAATTTTAGACAACAATTTTAAAAGCAATAAAATCTCTTCTGAAGCAGTTTTTGTTGTCAGTAAGGTCAACAAAATAAATTCCATCGTATAGCTTAAAGCATCAGCAACTTCAAAAAATTCGTTGTAATTTGTAAAGTAATCCAAGAGATCAGCACTTAAACTAAAAAGCGAAAATTTTATAAGATTTAGGTGTCTATCAAGGCTTTCTAACTTACTTAATCATAGTTGTGTCCAAAAATGTAATATTTACCAATTTATCAAAACAAAAATTATTAAAAAATAGAAAAGTCCTTTCGGAATCCTGAAACAGTTTTTCTATTTTAGATTGATTACTCTTCAAAAGCCGCAGAATATTCAAAAATGCTGATGGTGATGAATTTGTTGAATCTGTAAAATTTAGGCACTCTAAAAATAGCTGGTCTTCACTCATTTTTTCCTTATTTTGAACAACAATTATAATATTATTTGACTTAATTGTTAGAAATACACTTTATTGCTACTTTCAATTGTTTCTTAACAAAATTTCAAAGGTAATTTGATTTTGAATGACTTTCATCAGGACAATGCTGCCATTCCATACAATAAAATATTTAAAAAAAAATTATAATAATCAATAAAAAAAATATTAACAAATCGTATTATTTATTATATTTATTAATATAATAAAATTGCCCAAAATGATAATATTATTTAATTTCTTTGGTTTCTGAAGAAGTGGTTGCTTTTTTTGTTTGCAAAGCTACATGGAGTTGTTTTGTTGTAAGCGCTGGTAGCACTGACTGGATATAGATATGTCAAATATCTGTCAATTTTTTTACTACATATAACCTTATATTTTGATAAGTCCTAGATAAACAATTTTTTTCCATGTCTATAAAAAGTACTAAAAACCGCCGAAACTCTTCGAAATGTTTAATAATTTAAGTGTTTGCATATTTTTTGTGATAGTTTTTATCTTCATTCGGTGCAACGAGGACAATGAGGATGTTTTTGTTGCGACGCAAGAATGGCAAGTTGTAAAAAAAGGTGAGTGTTTTATGGGACGCATGCTTCTGTAGTTTGTTGTTGTTGGTAATTATAGTTAATTAATAATTAATCGCACCGCACGTGTAATGGGTTGGGGCACGCTTATCTTCACGTCACACCGCTTTGAGTAACATAGTTAAAAGTAGTTAGCACCAGCAAAACACTCAACAGAAGAGGCATTTAGCTTGATATTGATCTAGAATAAGAGAATAAACATTTTTATGTCTCAGGTCAAAAAATCCCGAAGGGCCTACACGTTAGGATTAATCTAGAAACAGGGTTAACCGAAGCAAAACTATTAGACTCATCAGAAGACAAAAATAAAGCTTTGATCCAAACAGATTCTGAGACAATCATAGCCAAATCGGTGCTTGATGATTCTAGTATTAAACAAGAAAGTATAAATCCAGATGAAATAAAAAAAGTTAAAGACAAGTTTCGAAGCTACGATGAGATTAAAAAAAGTCTTGATGACTTAAACTTAAGTCCAAAAATGGATGCAGAGATTATGTCAGACTTAATTGCAAGATACAAAAATTTGAACGAGGAAGATGACTTAGAAGAGCTAGTTGTTGTCCTGGAAGATCTCGATTTTTTGGTTCATCAGTACGATAATGCACGCGAATTTATCAACCAAAACGGATTTCAAGATCTCATCTATAAAAACATTAACAGTACTAAATCAGTAGCTTTAAAAAAGGAAACACTTCGATTAATGATATCTTTGCTGCAAAATAACATTAAACCAAAAATGTATGCTCTTGAAACGGGCGCTATAAATATTTTATTACGATTGTTAAGTTTGGAGACAGATGTCGACATTCGCAGCCGAGCTTTAGGGTCGCTCAGCGCTCTGCTTCGAGCTTTTCCAGCTGCTCAACAACAATTCATCGAAAATGGGGGCCTATCTGTTCTCATACATTTTTTTAAAACGGACCAAATTAAAATTCAAATTAAATTAGTCACATTAATTTCCGACCTTTTGCTTGAGTATCAAGCTGCTTTAAATGATAGAAGTCTGAATAAGTTTTATAGCAAACTTGTATTTAAAAAACGCGTTCTAGAACACAACTGGTGTCAAAACCTAAATAAGTTACTTTTGGGGTTGATTATCACAGATCGAGAGGATCACGATTCGGTGGAAAAATGTTTAACTGCCATGCAGACACTCGTACTGGATTGTGGTGATGTTTACGAAAAAGAGTTATTGTTAAGTTTACAGAAAAGCTATCAAATATTAATTGATGGTGATAAAACCGGTGATAATAGTTTTTTTGTTAGTTTAAAAGACCTTTGTGATGATATTTTACATCATACAAAGAATTTTATGAAGACTGAGTTGTGATTATTTGATTTGTTAAAGAAATTATATTTTTGTTACATTTATTCTTGTTTTTGTTTATTTCCTACATTTTAAAGCGGTATAGATGTGTGTATACGTTTTTTACTTATTGATTGTCTACCTTTAGTTATAGACTTGTTTTTTAAAACTTCCATATCAAGAAAAAAAACTATATATCTATATAGTACACAACATTACTTGCAGGTAAATATATAATTTTACGTAATTTCATGTAAGAATATGAAAACAAAGTTGTTATTATCAGCTGTTTCATTGGCAAGTGTTTTTAGATTATAGGTATTTGATAATATATTTATACTCAATAAGACACTGCTGTTTATAAAAATGTGTATTTAATCATTCGTACATAAAAAATTCATTAGAAATAGATTTGAAAACTACATTTAAGGGCACTTTCTGTCAATTTGGGCTTTGCCAGCTTCTTGATATTCTTGCATTGACATCCACATTTGCTGGAAGGTTCCAATTGAAGCTAAGATCGATCCACCAACCCATGAGCCAAACCGTCTTTCAACGGTACCATTAGCTGCTATCATTTTCAATCTTAAAGATCCAGGAGCTCTTGCAGATAAATCTCTACTCAATCTATCACTAAATCCCTGTACTAACGAATTTCCTCCTGTCAAAACAACGGAACTGTATAGCGCTGGTCGAATATCAACGTCACACATTCCGGCACTAGTCGCCGCTGGAAGTATTTAAAACCATGTACAATTGCAAGAAAATAATTTATTTATTTACCAATATGTCCAGCACCTAGCATGGCATGATCGAATAAAACCTCAGCCAACTTAAACCTCTCTGGGCCAAAGTCTTGGTGGTACCCGCAAGGGAATTCATGCTGTATAGTGGGATAGCCAGCCGCAATCCGTTCGTCGAATGGAGTTTCACAAACCTAATATAAACCCAATTTTTATTTATGCGGGAAAGTACAAGGCGAGAGAAAAAATTATATTTTTTGATGAACTTTGATTGGTTCTCGTTGCTAAAGCTTGCAATTATAATCAGTACTGTGTTCAGTATGAAATGTAAATATAAATTATCAGCAATAAATCAACAAATAAAAAATTCTATGCCCACAGTGATGAATTTGTTAACCCGATGTAATTTAATTTAAAAAAAATTTGATTGAGCTACTATTCGTAAACACTTCTTAAGTTGACTATTGCTGGTTTGATTGTGACAAATTGAATTCCTTCCATGGCTTGCCTAAATTATGTATTTTTAAGAAAGCTTTACCTGAAAATAATTGACAAAGACGAATTTTTAGACAATTCTAAATACAAAGAACTAGGATGCTGAAACGACGATTTCACGCAGAATTTGGCGGATGGATCTCTATTTCTAAAAAATTTCTGAAAAATATTTCGCACCTGTATAACATTTTGTTGAAAGTCTTGGACAGTCTTTTTAATCATATACGCCATATAACTATTAGTTGGTTGAAAATTTAATTTTTTCTTTGTATATTTGGGTTTATCCTTGTCCCTGACCACTTCTTTATTCGCTATAAGTGTAGGCGGCGTCAAATCAATTCCCATATGTTCCAGCATTTCCCGAGCTTTTAAAATAAGGTAGTCTCCACCCAGTGGTGACTTAACAACAGCATTCGTAATAACATAGCCATCTAAAACCGGCACAGCAGATGTATGTGTTGCTCCACTATCAATTACCAGTGCTGTAGCTCTTCCATTTGCAAACGCTGCTAAAGCAGCATTTTTCACCAAGAAAAATGCAGGTACTTTGTATTTCTCGAACATAATTTCTGTAAGTTTTTCACGTTTTTGACGCATATTCCAGGGACACTCAGAAAACAAAACCGGATGATATTGCGATTCGGATTGTATAATGCGATCATACGAATAATCTATAACCTTTTCAAACAAATCCCAATTTTCAATCATCCCATCTTTCATATAACTATGTAATTCCATATTGGGACGGGGTGAGTGTAAAAATGTTGTGTCGATATAATATTTCCATGCTTAAACCACAAATTAAAACAATCGAATTTATGTAATTTTGTCCTACCAGACGGCGTTGAAGATACATTTGAATCATCCGGCTTTACCTCCGGTTCTAGTTTAGGACTGTCGTCTGGGGCGACTCCGACTATGGCAGGAATTTCAGCTTTTGGGGTGTCTTCCTGCGCGTAACCTACACGCAATGAATGGTGTCCAGGGTCAAATACAAGAGCACCGATTTCATCACCACCATATAACATTCCAGCCATTATTTTTTATTAATAAAAAGTGGTTTTAATAAAAAAATTATAAATTATTTTAGGTTAAGTTGTGTTTGACATTTGGCGGTTTGAAAATGAAAAGTGACAGATGAAAAGCCAAGCAAGCGTCAAACCACAGAACCGTCAAACCGTCAGGCAGCAGATTGCCAACGGACTAAAATCAAAGTAACTAGTCTATGGCAATGACGGCATTACTCAAATCTTAAATTAATATGTATATTAATTGTTGCTAAAAACATATTAAATACTATAAAAAAAAATATATCAGACATACGCTGATATAATATGATGATGGTGGTTATAATACAGCGTTGGTTGGCAACTCTACATTTTATTTTAAAATGGTACAGCTGCAACCACTTCCTGTTGTTGACGGGTAACACCTTTGAAACTGGCAACTTTATTGACAGATGTCAAATAAAAAGTTAGTCGCTGTGACATAACCTACAATTTTTTTATGAGTGTTTTGTCAAACAAGCGTAGCCGGTTACAGTGTCGCAAATAGGCAAATACAAAAAGTTGCCAACTCAAACAGTCGTTGTTGACCTCGCTGTAGATACGTTTTAGATTAAAGTTTGAATATCTAAATTTATATTTTATATAGTTAACATTATTACTAGGAATTTATACCCTTGAGTTAGTTTTTAAAAATTGCTTGTATTATTTTATTTGTAGTATTAGAGTGCAATTAATGAAATATTTAAGATGGTTAAATAGGGTTAAGATAAATGGGACAGAAGTTTAACACACTGAAATCTCTATGGAAATGCGTAATTAGATAGGTCCCAGAACGAATTTTCTAGAAGAAACAATATCTGACATTCAGTTTAATGATTTCATATAATAATTAACGGTTTTGTGCGTTAACAACAATTTTGCCACAAAACGTAGACAATTAATTTTGTGTTTCAGTTTTGAATAATTTGAATTTGAACCTTAAAAAATCATTATACAGCGTGATTAACAATGACTGCTTGAGTTGGCCACACTTTTCAGAGATTTTTTTATTTGTCTAGTAGCAACACTGGAACCGGATTCGCTGTTGTTTGACAAATATTTAACATAACACTCAGAAAAAAATTTGTAGGTTATGTCACAGCGACTAACTTCAAATGCATCTTAAAATCTAAAAAAAATGAATAAAAAAAGCTAATCAAAACTTGAAAAGTCGTCTAAAAAGAGGACTGAGACATTTAATATTTTATTAAAATTATTTCGGCGTCTTTATCATTATTCTGATACAAATTGCGTCAAGCAAATTACGCATGACAATAGTAAAAATGATAAAAATTTACTTATTTTGAGCAAGCTAATGAAATTAAAAAGTTTTAAATTAAAAATGGCTTTTTAAGACAATATTTCTATATTGTTGGTTTGGTTTTTTATGATGTTTATCTATCTTAAAACAATCAATTTTTGTTTATTAATAATAAAATGTTTCAATTTAGTCTATTTTAGTCACCCACACAAGTAAATTTATGCAAATCTTTGGATTTTTTCGTTTTTTTTTGTGTATTTAGGTGGTTTTGCAAATCGATAGGGTAATTTACATGGCTTCACGGCTATTAACGTAATGTTTTAATGCATAGCCGATTACCAAAGATTACTAAATGATAGGGTTGTCCCCTTCTCTAATAGACTAATGCAACGCAGGGTTGACAAAAGCTTTAAGCTAGGGTGTAAAGCTGCATTTACACCAGAATCATTTCGTATTTTTCAAATGAGACGTGATTAGATTAGAACATTACTATATCGGGTGATCTAAAAGATTGCGACCAGCAAAGCGATTTGTTATGAAGCGTTTCCTTTATAAACAATATAAAATAAATATACATAGTGGAGAAAAATTAATTTGTCGTATTTAGTATGAGAAAAACTTGAACGGCTAAAATAATTTTACTTTGACCACACATTCGGGGTTATAATTTTTTTTTTCAATTGAAACATTTCATAGAATTCTGGATTGACAATTTTATTAAATTGTTATTTTTTTAACATTTTTGCATTTTTACCATTTTGTAGCTATTTAGAGCATCACTTTAGCTATTTAGAACAGCAGAAGATAAATTTTTTATATTTAAAAAACCAAATTTTTAAAAGTTTAACATAAAAATAATACTGTTCTTCAGAGTGTCGGTAGAATTCTTAAACCATTCTACTTTTGTTAGCCAAACATTATGAAGTGGATCGGAAAACCAATGAAAGTCTTTACTAGTTCAATAACGTTTGTGAAAGAAAAACAGCTAATCCAGTAAAGCCGTACAATCATATTTTGTATAAGCTGTTAACTGGTTATTATAATTACAGCGTGGTCAACAATGACTGTTTGAGCTGGCAACGCTTTTTAGAGACTTTTTTTGTTTCCCAGTTGCAACACTTTAACTGGATACGCTTGTTTAACGATTGTTAATAACAAAAAATGTAGGTTATGTCACAGCGACTAACTTTTTAATTGGCGTCTGTCAATGATGTTGTCAATGTTAAAGGTGTCACCCGTCAACCACGGAAAGTGGTTGCAGCTGTACCATTTTAAAATGAAATGCAGGATTGCCAATTCAAACACGCTGTATAAGGCTTTGGCAGGTTTCACTCAAAACCAATATTGTGTCTGTTTTTGCATTTAAATGCAGTAGAAAAGTTTTATCTAGTTTCTTTTTATTTACATTTTGTGGCTCTATTTTTTTCATTTTCCCAGTTCTGATTTATTATTCTAAACTTCTGAGTTTACAGTGAGAAGCTACTTTTTTTTCTTATTTCATTTTTTATATTTTACTATTGCGTCATTAATTCAGAATGTTTTATTCTACACTCATTCTTATTTGTAATAAAAATTATAAACCATTACTTTACTTTTCCATTTTAAAGCGACTCTTTAAACATATAGTAATTGAAAATGGTGTATATAGTTTAGAGAAATTAAAAACATACTGAAGATAGCAAATAATAAAGATCACTATTACCACTATACAAAGCAATCACAATAAAATAGTTATTTACATAAAAGTCAGGAAAATGTCACATTAGGGTGACAAGCGAGAGGAAAAATCAAATAAAATACGCTTTAAAAAAACCATAACACTAAAAAATTTTTGATAAGAAAAAGAAAAGATGAAAACAATTTAATGAAAAATAAAATTAAAGTAACGGTTAAGAAAAAATATGTGAGAAATAAAAAAAAATGATAAAATTAAGAAAACATGTTCAAATATGTTGATTTTAAAATGTTTAGAGAAACTAGATGTCAATTTTTCCGAATTCAAACTAGAAGTACACTTTTTGACAAAAAAAAAGCAACAGTTCCGAATTTTAAAGTGTGATGAATTTTAAAACGGCATAATTATTGTATTGTCGGTTTTTCTAGCTTTCAAGACTAATATTTGCGGCCAGAATATAGTATTTTGCTCTAAGCCTGGGGTTCTAAAGCTCGTTTTAAAGCGTTTACTTCTTGTGGTAAAGCGACATCGCGTTGCTATGTTACTTCATAGACGAACGATTAACTCTGAGCTTCTTTCAAAGCGAAAGAGCTAAGCGGATTACGAGCTGCAAACAATAAAATTTGTAAAAAGTGTTATTATACTAAAACACCCAACGAATAAAGATTTGTTACTGAAATGTGGAGAAGTGTGTATCGATTTGTTTGTCTTTAAAGTAGAAGAAGTTTGTTGGTTCAGTCGGTTTTAAAACCGTCTCACTGTTCAGCCGCAAACCATAAAAGTGCAACTGATATTCCAAGCCAAACGTCTTTAAACTAGATAATTGTCAAATTTATGATAAATAGGCTTTGCATTCCACGTTAATATTTTGTTTTAAAGTTTTATTTTTTGTTCTGAATGTTAGAAGTTACTTTATTGCCTCATGGATATAAAATATATTTGTTAAATAATATTAAAAAAAAAAATAAAATAAAAAATAGAATAAAATAAAAATAAAAGTAAAAATTTGAAATTGGTATAATTTGGTAACCAGTAACTAATGATGTTTATTAGAATAAAAAAAGTAGAAGTTATTATTGCATTAAATACGACAATAATAATAATAATAGTAATAATAATTTTAGATCTGTATCTGAAAATACAATTCCAAAGTGGGAAATTAGGTTAAATACAAAAACTAAATCAATTAGAACCGATTTAGGCCAATTTAGTCAATATTTACAAGGAACACGTTTAAATTATTTAGACAAATGCATTACCTAATAATATTTCAAATAAATATTTTATTCATCAACGTACATATCACGAATACAACTTTTCCCTTCAGGGTGTAAATGATTCGTTGCAACAAAAACTATACTTTTGTATTCAAAACGTCTTAAAGTTTATAAAAAATCATTTTTAAGAAAATTTCAAAAAAACAATGAAAACCAGTTTTATAAAAATTTGAAAAATAGTCATAACGAAAATAATAATAATAATGGTCTACCAAATATAGTAGATTTACAAAATTTTTGGAGTGGGTTTTTGTCTAATAATTTTAATTATGATTTTGATAATTTAACAAAAAATATTCAGTCTTTTTCAAATAATATTAGATCAATAAAAAATTGTAAAATATCATTAGAAATAATAAACAAAAATTTGTCAAATACAATTAATTGGCAGTCACCAGGAAAAGACAAAACTCACAATTTCTGGATTAAAAAATTTACTAATTTTCACAAATATTTTTTAAATTATTCCAACAAATTTATAAAAAATTCAAAAAGTTTTCTAAAATTTCTGGCTGAAGGTATAACCTATTTGAAGCCCAAGGAAAATGACACCAAAAATCCGTCAAATTATAGGCCTATAACGTGTTTTGTGCCAACATTATATAATCTGTTTACATCATACAACAAAGATCTAATTTATAAACAATAATATTATAAATATTGAGCAGAAAGGTTGCATGAGTGGTTCTTTTGGTGGTAAAGAACAATTAATTATTGATTCAGTAGTGATGGAGCAAGATGGGTTAAATAAACGTGTAACATCTACACTGCTTTTATTGATTATAAAAAAGCTTATGATTCCGTTCTTCATTGTTGGTTAATAAAAATTTTACAGTTGTATAAAATCAATTTAAATTTAATTCAATTATTAAATCATATAATGCAATTTTGGCAAACTTCACTTTATCTTTCAATTGGAAACGAATCTATAAAAACGGCATTATCACCAATTAAACGCGGAATGTTTCAAGAAGATTTATTAAGTTCTCTATGGTTTTGTTTAGCAATTAATCCATTGTCAAATCTCCTTAATAATTCAGGCTGTGGTTATAAACTGATGACAAACCATATTAATTTTTCAACTATTAGTCATCTTATGTATATGGATGACATAAAAATATATGCCAGCAATAAAAATCAATTATTCAATTTAATAAAAATTACTGAGTTGTTTGCAAATAGTATTGGTATGGATTTTGGTGTTAGCAAATGTAAACTTCAAGGCACAAATAAAGATACAAATCAAATTTTATCTTATACAACTAAGAGCAATGAAATTATTAACAGTTTAAATCAAGGAGAACTGTACAAATATCTAGGTTATAATCAAAATTCAAAAATTTTTCATAAAGAAATTAAAAATTGTATCAACAAAATGTTTTTCAATAGAGTTTTATTTCTTTTAAAAACGCAATTAAATGGTAAAAATTGGATACAAGCAATAAATTCTTATGCTGTTCCTCTATTAACTAATTCCTTTGGTGTAATCAAGCAGATATTGATAATATTAACCTAAAAACTCGAACATTTTTTATTAAATTTAATAAACATCATCCAAAATCTTTAATTGAACGATTTTTAATTACTACAGAAAACGGAGGCAGAGGAATTTTGAACATATCAGTATTATTAAATAACCAAATTTCTAAGATGCAAAATTACTTTCATAATTTATAAAACGGATAATAAATTAGTAAAATTTCTTGTGAATACAGATACAGATCATACACCATTAAATTTAAAAAGTAAAATTATCACAAATAAATTAGATAAACAAGATAATAATTTGTTATTAAAAATTAAACAAAAGTAGAAAACACAACAGTAGATTTTTTAAAGAAATTGAGTTAGATGGGATAGATAAAGAGCTGTCATTTTTATGGATCAAGAAAGGACAACTTTTTCCAGAAACTAAAAGTTTTGTTGTTGCTATTCAAGATAGAGTAATTAACACTAAAAATTATCGTAAGTTTCTAATTAATAAGAAAAAATTTAATGACGTTTGTAGAACGTGTTTTAATTCGTCGGAAACAATTAAACACATTTTATCTTCTTCTTCAGTTCTAATTAATAAACAATAAAAAAAACATGAAGCTATTGCGAAAATAGTTCATTCAAATTTGGCTTTTAAGTTTGGTTTGGTCAAAAATGTAGAACCGTATTAAAATTATAATCCAAAAAATTTCTTGGAAAATAATAATTAAGGGACGGTTGATCACGTAAGCCGAAAATTTTACTTTTTTTGGAAAGAAATTACAAGTTCAGACAAATTATATTGGGATCGAACTTTGCTAACTGCTTCAAAAATTGAAGCCAATAGGCCGGATACTGTTATCGTATTGAAGAAAACTAAAGTTGCTTATTTTACAGATATGGCCGTTCTTAATTCTTGTAATATTATTTGATACCTATAAAATAAAAATATTCGTTGCTTTCGGCGGCCATTAGGGATCTTTCGAATTTAAAAATCTATCTATATACCAGTCAAATCAAAGAAAAATTTTTTTATGTTTTTTTTTTTAAATTTATTAAAATTCTAATTACGAACAAACATTTATTAAAAATAATAATATATATTCGCCGAGCAAAGTTTTTGTGAAATATGACTTTTAGTTTAATTAGTCAATGGTTTAATGGATATCTTTAGTTTTCAATGGATATTTATAGTTTCAATAAATATAATTTTATAAATATTCACAATTTATAAATTTTTAGCTTTTGTCTGCTTTTTAATTGTGTTATTTTATGGTTTAAAACATCAGTTTTGTTCATTTTGGAACCTACTAATGCGATGTTAAAATTTTTTGGATTGTTACGAATGATTATTCTGAGTGAAAAACCGTCAACACAACAATTTTTCAATACTTATCATGGAAATTGTGTTCCTTAAGAAAACATATTAATATCAAATTGTTATTTTTATACTGGAAAACTTCTCCTGGTCTCCCGGACGTATACTTGAACAGACTTGAAGAAAAAAGGTTTTTGCGGTCAGAAGTCATTGAAAAATTGACGTCTTTCGGAGAAAAATTTAATGAAAATGTCAACGTTTCGCACTTTATTGGTGGAGTCGTCATCAGAACAGGAACGTATAGTTATTAAGTCACGCTTAATTCGATTTCTAATCATCGTGCATTAATAAACAAATTATTTTAGAATTGGAAAAAAGAACTAATTGTTTCTAAAACTTTTCGATTAGTTAAAGTTAATTTTGTTAATGTGACTACAAAAAAAATGAAGAAAATCGGTTGACAGCCATAGAAACAAAACGTTCTTTTCGGTTTTGTCTATTTGTATAATGTTCAATGTTTATTTATTATTGTTAACAAATAAAAAACAAATCATCAAAATTGCAGTTTTTTATTAAGGGGAGAATTAGAAGGGTTGATATGATTATTTATCTTTGTACCTACAAGAAAAGTTTAAAATAAAATTTTAAATTTGACACACATGAGGCCTTATAAAAAACTAGTTTTCTATCATAATGCGTCAATAATTAAAAAAAAATACAAAACAAGTTTTTTTTTAGATTTAGTGTTATCGAAGTGCTAACCACGATAAATGTAATTTTAAGTTTTTTTAAAGCGCTTTAGTTGTCGTGCCGGTTTTATCTTTGTTTTGTAATAATACAAAAAATTACAATCAAAAAGATAAGATTTAAAGGAAAAATTCAAACTACCCCTAAATGAAATCAATAAATACTTGCCTAAGTTAATAGAAATGATTTTTGTTAAGAATTTTTTTTTAAATAAATAGCGCTAACTGGATTAATGAAAACCGATTTATTTTAGCAATAAAAGCGTATAGAGAATAATATTCAACGTATGGGATCGAAAGCACATTAGCACCACGGTACGACGAGAAAACGGGAAAAAAACAAGCTCAAGTGATAAAGATCATTGAACGGTTAGAATGTCAGTAGGTCAGTTTTCAATATTATTAACCTGGTGTCCTTACCTACTCACTCTTCGCATCAAGAATTCTAAACGACGAAATTAAAAGCCATTTTCAAAAGAAATGTTAGAATTTAATTAAAAAGAATTTGTAATCAGAGATTGCCTCTCTCTAGAGTTTCCTTTATTTCTTAAAACAGAATACAAAAATTATTTATGAGCAGCAACAACTTAATTAATACTAGGCACTTCCGCACATTATCTGTTGTTTTCTCCGACAGGCGTAACATATCATTAACGACGCACCGGGACGCCATTGATATGCTTTGACGCCGCCGAAAACTAAGGGGTGGCTCACACCAAGTTGCAAGGCTTTTCATACCCATCACAATTATTAGCCGACTAAAATATCAATATCAAAAAAACACGACTCACGCCTTAAACGTTTTTGTCCTCTTCGGCACCAAGGGTTTCATTTTAAAAGAATATTGGAAAAAATTTACCTAATAAGGTATGGCAACAGTATGGTTTTTGTTCGGAAAGTGAAATTTCCCACATAAGCTCTTTGCTACATTAAGGCGAATAAGAGAAATTTCATTCCAAAAAAGCTAGCTACAATTTTTTTTGCAACGAATAACTTTAATTTTTCAATATTTAGTTTTTTGCGTATTTTTCGGTTAGTAGCGTTGCTCCTGATTTTCTAAATCTAAAATAGTCTCATTGTTCCCCTAGCTTTTACAGCAAAGTAAAAAACACTGCGGTGTGGGAAAAACGTTTTTCGATGCATTGGGAACGACCGGAAACTGCCGAACTTAAAAAAATATATATACCGGACGTCCGTCTTTTTCTCTTTGATATATTTGCCATTTTAGAATTATAGTGTAGGCAATAAATAATATTTATGCCTACATATGTTATAGATATTATGTTCAACTCTCCATATCTTGGAAAGATAGAGTAGGGTAATTTTATTTGCAAGTTAAGCTCTGCTATGTATTAACTAGTAATATTTTACTAATGTCTATAGAATTATTTTGTTAACATGACATGACATGTAATACGTAAATTACATTTTAACATCTATACAAGCTGAAGAAGGACGGATACGGTGCGAAACGTTCAAGAATAATAACGCTTTCTATATTATTTACAATTTTTACAATTATCTAAAAAATAATTTAACATAATTTATATACATTCGTAAACTAGTTTTCAAAAATGTTGGATTTTTACCAAAACTCATCGCTGTCAATTTCTAAAGTTTGTTATCAACTAGAAATAAAACAAATACAAGCAGCCTTAACTATTTTATTGTTTATCTGTTTTTTAATTGCGTTTTTTATTTTAATTGCAAAAATCACAATAAAACGTATGTATCTGATTTGATTGTCAATCTTTCGGATCTCAAAGTATGCACTCTTTATTTTAGGTAAATTATCTATAAAATCATGTAAAAAAAACATTTTTATCAAAAGAAAATTATAATATTGCGAATCAATAGAACATGCTTGCGTGTCTGTTTGTATTGTATTGTAAACTCAAATCTTTGAGATTAAATCTTATACATTCATCACTTTTTAAGGTTATTGAAGGTTACAATTGGCACAACAGAGTAGTAAAATTGTGGGTTTCTAACTGAAATCGCACTGTGTACGATATTGCGGTACACAATAGTGCTCTTAAGTACTTTTACTAGCCCATTGTGTGAATTAATGCCAATAATCTTGAAATTTTAGGTTTATAATATTTAAATATAATTTTTAGCTTATGATAATTTTTTTAACTCAAAATAATTATTAAAATGAGTGGCTTAGACTTCGAAAGATGTTAATTGCTCGCATTCGGAATATTTTTAATTGATCAATTAATCTCGTCGATAAAATATGTTATCTTTAGAAACTAATAAAATTGTTTTTTGTGAGAGATAAGTCTTAGTCGGTTTTCTTGCTTAATAGTCATATTATTGAAATTTTCCAAATTGAAAAATCACTAAAATGTGATAGCCTCCATGACTGTAGTTTTGTGCTATTTTGGCACACCGACTAAGGCTTATCTCTCAGAAAAAACAACTCCATTAGTTTCCGAAAATAACAAATTATCATTATGTCAAGATCGGGCTGTTCACCTATTTGATAAGTGCCAAAATAGCACGAAACTATGGTCATAGGTTCAGAAATCACATTTTGGTGATTTTCACAATTTGGAAAATTTTAACTCTCAAAATAATTATGTTACAATGTGTTTTACCTAAGAGTACGAGCTTGACGAAATCTGAACTCGATGTAAAACACATTTGACAGAATTATAAAATTATTAATGGAAATTTTGGACATTTTCAATTGTTTTCGCAAATATTTAAGCACATTAGAAATTGAAAAAATAATTTAATTTAATAAAAATTAATGAGAAAACTGTTTTTATTAAATTAATGAATTGCTAAAACTAGAGTTAATTTATTCTTCAACAAGCATTCCTACTTTATTAAAGTTTTTACATGGAGTAGCTTTACGTTTGCAACAGTAATTATAAATTCAAACTTTATCCGAGCTGGTTGGGATTTGTAAGAGGGAATAGTATAAATCAAAAAGAAATAAAAGATTTTTTTTTCAATTGATGAAATAGTTAAAAGCTGAGCTACGTATGTAACACTTTAATTATTAGTTTAAAAAAAAACGAACTAGATCTAGACAGAAACTCTAAAAATTATTAATTACTGGCAAGGTTTTTGTTAGAATTTAGTAATCAAACAATTCGATTTTGGTTAAAGCTTCACGCAATAAGAATATTGTTGAACTATAAGAAGCTTTTCAGAAAATTAGTTACAAGACTATATAGGTCACTAAAAAAATTTGAAACAAAAAGGATGCTGCTGATCGAACAACCAAGTTATCACGTTAGCGCCTTTTGCCTGAAATTTATACCTATGGTATGCGATTTCATTTATCAACTTCGGTTTTTACCAACAAATAAGGGTCTACTTTGAATGAATTTTCTTTGATCTTATTTTTTTTTAATTTTATACTTCATACATCTACATTTTTCCTTAAACGATTGCAAAATAAAAGTTATAATTCATATAAAAATTAAAACAATCGCAAGATTTATAGTAATATAGCTTTAATAATCGGATATTTTTTAAAAAATTATATTATTACTTTAATTGTGTTAACAAACATTTTTTGTTACAGCAATCGGTATCAGATAATTAATTGTAAAATGACTAACGTAGATACAATCTGTTTTTTGTAAGTGTGCAGTGACAGTGACAAAATTTTTAAGGACTACGTAGAAAATTGAAAAAAAAAATTATGTTTGTCTTTTTCAAAATCGTTTATTATGCGTGCCTTTGTTCTTGAGTCTTTTTTTGGTCTTTTACATCGTTTATAATAATGCAATACTTGAAAGATTGTACAAATTTGAATTGTCAGATTGACAAAGTTTCAGATTGACATAATCAATTTCTAATGAATAAAAAAACAAAAAAAAAACGTTTAATTACAAGTAATAATTGTCCACATTGTCAACTTTATGTCCGTTTGCATGTGCACGCGTCAGAAAAACAGATTATAGGTATTGTTGATGCAAAACATATACAGTTTTATTACAGGCTTAACAGTTCAATTCGCTTTTCTTATACAATTCGATGACTGACTAACGAGCCTTTTCGGCTACTAATCGAGTGGACCAAGTGCACCGCACGCAGTCGAATACTGTTCACGTATATCTCTTGTTTGGATAGGTAACTAAGCGGTGCTACAGAAAAAACAATCGCCTCAGGGAAGTCTCTTACCGATTAAGCCTACTATACTTAGCTAACTACTAACTTATGAGTTCAGTTATTGATCCAAATTGATCTCGAAATGATAAAATAAAATCAAAAAAAAGCTCTTAAAATTAAATATTCTCTCTATAGAAATTTGCTCTATTTATGACAAAATTTAAGCAATAAAGTTTGTTAAAATATTGAATAATTTTAAAATTATAAATAATTATGTTTTATTTTAATAAATTATGTTATTAATTAATTATTTTAATAAATTATATTATTAATTATTTATTTTAATAATTGATAAGTTTTTCAATAATTTTTTTGAATAACTGGAGATTATCTAATAAAACGTTTTTTGAAATCGCATCTGATGCTGATCAGTGAGAGATTCGAATTCCATGTTCCAATCTTCGCTGGCCTTCCGCATAATTTTCCCTTCTCGTTTTGATCCAGATTTCGTGCTCCTGTTTTGCAAGTGTAGCAGCAGGACCAAGAATGGGCGTAAATTTTCTCTGGAACCGCCTCCGCACATACCGCCCCGTTCCCGGTGAAAGCCACCACCGCCACCGGCCGCCGCCAGTGCTCGAACACAGTTCATTTCCCGCGTACTCTGCTACCGGTCCGACCCGGTGTTGAAATGTAATTTTTGGTGTCTCGTTTTGATTATTATTATTATTGTTTGGTTTTTGTTTTTGTGAATGAAGTGATATTGAAACGTGTGGAACCGCTGCACTGTTTTGGCCAATCGGAAGTGAACAAGTTTTTGAAAAAGTGGAGAAAATGGTGTTGAAAAGAATATTCCTGGTGCTCATTTTTGCTTGTGCAGGTACCTACAGAATTAATATAAAAATATTAAAACATACCAAATAACGCTTTAAATGACTTTCAAACTCAAAATTTCAATTATAATTCATAATATATTTCTAATTATTATTATTAACAAGTTTTCTATGATTGATTTATAATATTTAGTACTTACCAAGGTAAATAGGTACTTCCTATATGTTATGGTACTGTGAAATTTTTAAAAAACATTTTTGGATTTTTTGTCACAATTAGAAAAATTAAACCAAATTTTTTTCCAACCTTTTTTTTTTTTAAGAGAATTTCATATAAAATATCTAAAAAAGTCAAAAGACAGACAATAAATGCTAAAAAACATTTATTTTTAATAGAAATACACTATGAAAATGATAAATAATTTTATAAAATTTTTGATACTAATGAATATTCAAGATTATCAATTTTTTTGGCAATTAATAAATTTTATTAAATGTAGAGTAGAGTAGAGTGTACAAAAAACTATGTATAAATACAGTAATAACTTTAAAATTAATTTAAGAAAATTTGAATACCTGTTTCTACACTTTTTTTGTAAATTAAAGTATTATTTTTGGCAAAAAAAATATTTTGGTATGGAGAAAAAATAATTATCTAGTCACCACTGCCGGTAATCATTGAGTAAATCCGTCGTTACTATAATTAATTTGAGAAATTATTTATGGTTTTTATTTTTGAATAAGAAAGTATAGGTACCTATCTATGTTTTCTTTCTTTAAATTTGAACTTTAGAATTTTTGGAATTATAATAATTAATTCTATTCTAAGTTTTCAGTACCAAAAAATTTTTTTTTGGTGAAAATATTAAATAAGGCATTAAGATTTCTGCAAAAAAATGACTGAATAAGAGTTGTCAGAGCAAGCATTTGTAGCTCTGTTACTCACAAATTTTTGTTTACAATTTTTTTTTTGTATTAAAAGCAATATTTTATAAAAAGGTTCTTGTGGTTTTTTCAAAAAAACTATATATATTAAGTCAAAAAGATCACCGAAAAAACAAAAGTTTTTTTTTGTAATGTTTCCATCAAATTTTCAGGTAGAACAGAAGAAAAACTATTACTTTTAATAAAATTTTTACATCAGATTATCAGATATACTGATGCATTCATAAAAAAACGTCATAGTTACATCAAAAATTCAAAAAATGTTTGGTGTTTAAGTGGTTACTAATGAACATGTCAAGCAGATAACCCAATTTAGTCTTTTAACCCAAATTGATATAATAACAGACGTTTATGTTTGACATTTGGATGGGCCAATTGACTCAAACAAAAGTTTTTTATCAATGAGATGCAAAATTGATGCAAAATCTCAAACTTTTATAGTTTTTGAGATTTTTTTTTTGATCGAATAAGTAACGTTCTTTTGTTTGTCTTAATTTGATTAATGGTAAACTGTGATTGTTGTTGACAGAGGTAAACGGGTACTATAATATGTTATGGTACTTTGAAATTTTTAGGTCTAAGTATTTGGAAACATTTTTGGATTTTTTGTCACAATTTGAAAAATTAGAGCAAATTTTTATCAAAACTATTTTTTTTGAAGAAAAATTTATTTTAATTGTATATAAAATAGCTATAGGCCAAAGACAGATACTAAATGGTAAAAAACATTTATTTTTAATGGAAAGAAAGGCATTGTGAAAATGATATATAATTTTATAAAATTATTGATAGTAATGAAGATCTAAGATTATCAATTTTTTTGGCATTTAATAAATTTTATTCAATGTAGAGTAGGCTATAGGGTATAAAAAAGCTATGTATAAATACAGTAGTAACTTTTAAAAAAATAAAAACTCTTTCTATACTTTTTTTGTAATTTAAAATATTAATTTTGGAAAAAAAAATTGTTTTTAAGAAAAAAAATCTAGTCACTGTCATCTCAGCTACTCTTTCGTCACTATATTGATTTGAGAAATTGTATATGGTTTTTATTTTTAAATAAGAAAGTACCTATATATTTTTTTTCTTTAAATTTGAACAGTTTTTGAAATTATTTTATTATAATAGTCTGTTCTATTTTAAGTTTTCAGTACCGGTACATTTTTTTTTGATGAAAATATTAAATAAAGCATTAAGATTTCTGCAAAAAAATGACTTTGAATAAAAGTTGTCAGAGCAAGCATTTGTAGCTCTGAACTCAAAAATTGTTAATTCAAAAATCTTTGTAGTAAATGCAATATTTTATAAAAAGGTTCTTGTAGTTTTTTTAAAAAAAATATATATTAAATCAAAAAGACCGCTGAAAAAGCAACAGTTTTTTTTTGTAAAGTTTCTATCAAATTTTCAGCTAGAACAGGAAAAAAAAAATTACATTTAATAAAATTTTTATGAAAAAATCAAAAAACTTTTGTTTTTTAAATGGTTACTAATACTAATGTCTAACTTGTCAAGCAGATAACCCAATTTAGTCTTTTAACCCAAATTGCTACAATAACAGACGTTTATATTTGACATTTGGATGGGCCAATTGACTCAAACAAGAGTTTTTTATCAATGAGATGCAAAATTGATCCAAAATCTCAAACTTTTATAGTTTTTTGAGATTTTTTCTCATCTAATAAGTAACATTCTTTTGTTTGTCTTATTATCATTAATGGTAAAATTGTATGGTAGTTGACCATATCTTGTTTAGTTTATCTTTAGTTTAACATTTTTATCTTCTGTAGAATAAGTGTAATTTGGATTTATTTTTTTCATAATAGTTTTATTGTCTCTTTTTTTCGTTTTGATTTTCATAGCCCGGCTGTAAAATATTAAATGGTTCATTGTCATCTTCCAAATGTGAATCATCAGAGGCACGTAAAATATATTTTCGTACTCATAATTTTTTAATTAGGTTTTTTAGTTATTCTTGATGTTTAAAAATCGTTTTTTTCAAACTTGAGTTTTTTTGACTTTCCAAAGCAGTTTGCTAAGTATTATGAAAAAAAATATTTTTGTTATTATTTAACATTTACAAAAATATCTAACATATCTGCTTAAGTTCACAAAAATATAGTTGTTATTTATAACATGGCGAGCACGTACATAACATACCAATTATTCAATAAAAGAAACTAAAAAATAATAAATTATTATAACACTGAAACATTATATTTGCTACAAAAAACATTGTAGTTAAGTTCTTCGTTGTCTTACTACAAATGCGGAAAACCTGTTTTTCTGAGTAATCACATCTATAAACTTGGACATCAACAATTGGTGGCTAACCACAGAAGATAGATTACTTTGTATATCTTTGATATACGCTTGAGACAAAAGACCCTAACGTGATAACTTGGTTGTCCAATCAGCGATTTATACTTTTGTCTCAATTAGTACCTAGTGACATCTTTCAGAGTACCAAGTATTTACATTTATAAGCCTGAAAAAAATTTTCTCAAAATGTTTGATGCAAGGTAGCTAATAAGTTCAGAACCTAACAGTTATTAAAATTTATCTAACAAATTTGAAAAATAAATTTTCTAAAATGAGCATTTAGTGCAAGTTTGGGAAAATTCTTCTCGAAGGAGTTAGGCACAATGTTTTTTGTAACAATTATTTCACACAACTTTTAATATTATAGTAATATATTACACTTTAGTTTTTTTCTAACTGATAAATTGGTAGCCCTGTATGGCAACTGGCAACGAAATTTTTGGGGACTTATAGACATTGCATTCTTTAGATTAAAATTTTGCTCTTAAAAACCTATTTTGTTGTTCAAAAATCATTAAATGTGACAATAGACTTTTGTACAATAAGTTTTAGTTAGCATGTATTGGACAAACATTTTTCTACCCTTGAAAATATTTTTTTTAGATAATGAATGACTAAAAAAACATCGTCTAACAACAGCATTACTTATTGGCATAATTTCTTATGTTTATTTTTTTACTTGTGCAACAAATACTCAAAAAATAGAAACAGAACAGTTTTTAAAAAATTGAAAGCTGAGCGGCCATCTACGTATTCTTTGATTATTAGCAAAGAAGCATTTTTAAGCATGTTGGTTTATGAGCTTCGGACTAGAACTCACGCCACTCATTCGGCTAGGTTCTGAAAGCACTATCTTCAGCCACTTTGCCGCTGAGCAACCTCTATTTTATACAAAAAAATATGATGTTTTCATGCTGCTTTTTGTTCGAGCCCGTATTTTTTGTTTGATATGACTAAAAAGTGATATGCCAAATGTTTTTTGTGAAAGCAATTGGCAAAATAACACATTTTTTAAATAATTAAAAATGCATTATGAATTTTAATTTTTCTTAAGCAAGATGTAGAGTTCCTGAACGGGACACCCGGTACAATCACAGTTAGTCAATCAATTACAGTTAAAAGCAGTTCAACTTACGAGCTTTATTAATGTTATTTTGAAAAATTAATGCAAATATTCAATTCCGCTTATCTAAAACAAAACAAAGGTGCTGATGGTAATGCTGGTGTACATTGCATTCAATTATAAATAATCATTTTCATTGTTTATTATGACACATTTAAAGTTTCTCACAGCGCTGTTTTACAACTTTCACATTGTATACATATATGTAGGTATGTACCTACATGTATACAATATTTTACCGTTCTTTTAATATTCTTAAAGGTTACTAACCTTAAAGGTTTTTGCAGACAAAAAATTAAATAAATAGCAATGATTATCTTTTTTGTTACCAGCCAACCTTTATGTCTAAATAGAAATTGATTTTCTCCAATGCAGGTCAGGTCAGATCTCCGAATTAAATTATATATTTTTTTATATTTAGTATGTCAGATTAATTTGTGCCTATTTTAATAAGTAGTGAGTTAAAACAAAAATGACTATATTTTGGTTCTAAATACAAAAATGTTTCTATATTTGTGTGTTTTCAACAATTTTTTGATTTAAAAGTGTTCTAAACCGTAAAAGTTGCAGAAAGAAGCGAATAGGTCAACTAGAATTTTATGACGTGTTACAAATTGCAGGTCAACGGTTTGAATTTTGTCAAGTTGATTGTGCAAAGAAGCGTTTAGTGTTTTATTATACAAGACATTATTTTGATAAAAATAATTTAATTTAACTTCTTGCGTTTGTTAATAATTCTTACTAAGAGATTATAGAGGAAGGAAAATCAAACGTCGGGAGCTTCATTATGATTAGCGAAATGAAACCTAATTAAAACATTTAATTGTGTAAAAGTAAGAAGCTGTAAGCTGTTACAAGTTTCGCTCAATTAAAAGCGAATAAACTTTGAAAATAGACTAAAAGCCACATGTCAGAATTTCCTATTTATTATTTACTTACTGTTTCTTCATTATAAACATTAATTCTAAGATGTTTTTTTTTAACTTATCTTGCAATGTTTTTTAATTTTTTAAACGTTTAAAACCAGTAATTTGTTTAATTGATAGGTTTCTACCAATCTTCTACCATTTGCCAAAAAATTTGTTTATTAGTTAGGAAACCAACAACTCACCAATAAATCGAAAAAAAAATTTAAATCAGAACAAACGCTATAAAAATTTTGAGTGATTTTTAATATCACTTAAATAGTCGTTAATATAATATATTCTTAATAATTATTTTGCCATTTTCTATGTTACGATGTAGAACTCTATTTGTAAATATCAGGGTGTTCTCGTTTTTGTAATTAATTTTATTAATTTATTAAATATTGCTTTTGCTTATTAGTTTCTTCCTTAAATATCTCTAATCTTTCACATTTGTGTTACTTATGGCAATATACAAAATTAAATAAGAGTGACCTTGTTTTAGACCTATTTGAAATGTCAGTAAAAAGTTGACAATTTGGGTATAATTTAAAATTTCAGTAGATTAAAAAAATTACTTTTAAATTATTTGTGTTTTTTTCAAATGTCTGTTTTTGTTTGCACATCTGAAAAAGAAGCTATAAGACGTTTCAACAAGCTTAATGACTTGAAGCAGTTAGTGCAGGCCATAGAAAACAAAATGGTAGTCCCGTGCTCTCTTGTGTGTTGTCCTCTTTGTAGTGCTGAATCCTTTAACAAATCAACAGCTGACCATGAACCTGTCTCACCTCCAGACGTAATGGTTTGTTATAAACACGAAACAATTGAAAAAAAGAAAAGATCTCATAAAGATAAAAAAGCAAAGAAGAAACGTATCAAAAAAAGTGCATCTAGAGAGCTGAGATCTAGTATCTTGTACGTAGGATGCGATTGCGAAAAAAGAGATGGGCTACAAGACGATTGTCGCAGATCGGGATGTCATGGGTCTCCAGAGTGTTTAGCTAAACCGGAGCCTGTATGTGGTCCCAGTGAGTTTTCTGCTGGAAAACATCTTGGAACAAAAATGAAACCGAAGAACGCCGAAAACCAGTTTTTTGATGATGAAGAAAATTCTAAAACTGTGTATTATAATTGTTATCCTGCTTCTGTTCAGTGCAATAATAACCTAAGAAACGCGTTTAAGGGTTCTAATTCTCAAAATAGTAACAATTAGAATCTATAATAACATCATATGTGTTCAGCTCGTCAGAGTTGTGAGTTGATTTGGTCTTTTTAGATGATTTTAATTTTTAGAAAATAAAAATATGTTTTTTTTGTATTTTGATCTATCCTAACTCTTCTAGCCTAATTGTCATTAGCTTTTAAAATCTTGCTAAAAGAGTTGATCAGCTATTGCAAAGGGGTATAAGAGTGTTTTAACACTTTTTTGGTTTGATGTATGTACATAGATATAGCAGCATTGTTGGCATACATAGTTATTTGTATTACTAGGTAAGAAACTAGCATTTTTAAAGTGTGAACATGCTTTCTGTTATAATGCTGTTTTTAAATCTTTTAGTGATAATTTTAAAAATACTTTTGATACTCTGTTTTAAGTAACTGACCTGACCTGCCTTAAACATCCTAATGATCCATTCGGTGCCTAGTACTATTCAAAAGAAAAAACAGAAAATGTAGAAATCAACATTTTTATATTTCTATAAGATTGAATTTTATCAAGATGTTGTTTTGAAGCTTAAAGAAGGTTCAATTTGCAGTTTAATTAAAAGTGAGGTTCAGAATCAAAATAAATGAAATCATAATATCTGCATATTAAAAAACCCATTTTAATACAACTAACTTTTTTCTAGATTATTACATATTTCGTTAGATATATCAACGTTTTTGAAGATTTTTTTTGATTGTGGAAATAGTACGTCTAAAAAATTATTAAACTTGGTTGATTCTGGGTCAAAAAAGTACACAGGCCATCTTTATTTGACACATTTTGATTATTTTGTATCTGCATCAAAAATAATGAGAAAAAATGTTTTTTTTTTATATAGTTTTGTTTAGTTTTGGCCTGGTTGATAAATAGATCATTTTTCAGAGTCGTGTATATTAGAATAAATGTTTAGAGCGTTACCAGTAAGAAGTAGTTTGTAAAAAATAGATCAATAAATGGCTGCTGCAATTGTTGTGTATAGAATACAGCATAAACAAAAAAATTGCTAGAAGAAGCTGCTGGCCTAATAATCGAAAATATCAAAAATTTTAGAATTAGGTTTTAATTTAAAAACAAAATGAGACTATTATCAATGTAGTCAAAAACTACGAGAAGTACCGGTTTTCAAAATTGGCTCACCAAGATAAAAGTTTTGAAGCACACATATAAAAAATACAGTTAAAATGAAAAACTTTTTCTTTTTTTGAAGTCGGTTAGAGAATAAAGTTTTTTTTGTACATTATTTTTAAATTTGACCATACAAGCGCTATTTTGATATTTGTAGAGAACACTCGTAAAATACCAAAGTTGCTGAACTTGTAGAGTCAGACACAAAAATATGTTCACAACTACTTTAACATAAGTTTTGAAAAAACCAATTCAAGGCTAATAACACACACAAACCAATGAATGTTTTATTGGAACTTTTATCACAGATTCAGTAAAAATTAATTAACAATAACTATCATTTACCATCTGCAGCTAAACAGCCTTAGTTAGAAAAATATTTTATTTTCTCAAAGTTAGACTTAGTTTTAGATCTAGACGTAAAAAATTTTCAATAACTTGTTATTATTTTTGTTTTATGTTTGGTCTAAGTTTGTGCGTTGTTGTTTTAACTAACTGTTACAGTCTTATGTTGTCTTTTATTTTGGTGAGTCATAGTAACATGCATTCTATCTATTGCAGCTTTCTTTTGTTACAGTTTTCACTTTGAATATTCACCTATTCGATGTTGAACATGCAAAAATTTGAGGCACAATTAAACTCGTCTTTACATTAAGTAAATAAATAGGCAAATCTAATGGCTTTGAAAACAATTAAATTATCTTTCTGAAATGGTTTGATTTCACTGTCGAAAATTTCTCTTCCTTTTGTTAACATAAAACTAAAACTAGTGTTCGATTTTGACTTGTTTGAATGTGGGATGTAATCTATGTCATTCTAATACATTAGTATAATCTCTAATAGATAATAAAGTACCTTAGACATTCAACTAATACAGTAAAGTGATTTATTAATATGTGTTCCGAAAGAGTTAAATAAATGCAAATAAGTGCACGTTCCACTTTCAAATCTTACCTTGACATTGTATTCTTTCTAAAAATTTCTAGGTCACCGACTTGTTAAAGCATCGACCAGAATTGCATTGCAGTCAACAAATAGAAAACTTCTAATCTATTGTATATTTTTAATTATAACGTGAGATTACTGATATATCTCAGTTCATGCGAAAATGCAAACCGCGGGAAAATGATGAAAACTTTAGATACTATGTCTATGATGTTCTTTATTTGTTTAGAAGACAGCAAAGCCATGAAGGAAAAATCCCCTAGTTGCATGCACAGAATGTTGAAAGCCATACTTGAAATTGAGGCTCGTTACGTTTTATTAGTTCTCTTACTTTCATCTAGCCTAAAGACATAGAATCTATCCCTTTTCAACAAGTTTTCAAGTTTGATTTGGCTTCGAGTGAAGTCTATATTAGTGTTTGCGAACGTTGTGGTTATATGTTGACTTTCAACTTGGAACTTGATATCGTCTGTCTCCTGGCGGAATATTCTTCGACAGAGAGGAGCCGGAAAATGACCAATTTTAGACATAGATGAATAATAGAGGCTTTTCTCTGTAATAATACCGCTCACCTATCTTTTCGTTACCATCTATGCGAAACAAGCCAAAACAATTGAATGCTTAAACAGTAAATAACATCATAGTTTATAGTTTTAAAAAAAACTAATCAAAAAGGACATTCATTAACTAATTCTAAAACTAATAAAAAGTGAAAATTTGCTAAAAATCGTCACTATAAAAATTATAATATAATTAGTATAATAAATAATAATAGCACAAAAGTGATCATTCTGTATAATAATAGCTCTCACTTACCTTTTTGCGTGCTTTGCCTAAAGAATTAAAGGTTTAGCAGTAAATAACATAAGATTTCAATAAAAAACTCAAAATTTCAAAAATAAATAAGACCAGTTGGAAAAAACTAATCAAAAATATTATACATTAACTAATTCAAAAAATTTTTTTCTAAATTTCTGGTAGAAAAATATTGAAAATTTGTTAAAAATCCACTTTGCATTCTCTAATTTTGATAAAATATCCGTATAATAAAAATGACATAGGATAATTGAAAAAAACTAATGAGAAATGACTAAATCGCATTACATATTCACTAATTCAAGGAATATTTCACTTTGCATTCTCTAATTTTCATAAAAAATCTGTATAATAAATAATAGTGGCACAAAGAGATCATTCTGTATAATAATAGCGCTAACCAACATTTCCGTTGCCATATATGCTAAAAATTCAATTTTTCTAAATGATAGTTTTCAAAATACATTTTAAATTTTGAAAATTAAAACTAAAATCATAAATGTTTCAACGTATAAACCGAAAAATAACAAACTTTAGTTACAAATCAGTAATAAGACAAGTTTTTCCATTTTCAATCAAATGATGAAAATATACAAGGTGGATGATAAAAGCCAAAATACTGCAAAGAGCACGCAATAACTGGTAGTTCTATCTATATCAGTTTTTATAAAAAACAAGTTGTTTTTTTTTATAAAACTGTTTGCTAAATAAATTTTTTGTCAATTTAATTAGCAAGCTGTATTTTTTGAAAAGATTTTTAGATCTGAGCATAAGACATTTAACAAGTTATCGTTTTATCCGGTAATAACTTAAAAAATGTTTTTTTTTGTGCAGACGACTAAAAAAACTGACAGATTTTGAAAGGTAGTTGAAGTTTATTGACAATGTGCTAAAAACAAACAGAAAAGGTACTTTTTTTTGCTTAGACAGAGAAAGTAAATTAAGCCAAACCAGCGCTCAGATTTCATTAACACAACTTTTAACAAAAAGCTATTTTTTGGATGTGTTTGTAGTGCTCGTACACTAATTTTGGTTTTGTAAGACGCAAACCGTTGACAACTTTTTTGACGACTGCCGCTGGCGTGACGCTAAGAACAATAAATTTAAAAATAAAATATATAGCAAATTAGAAACAAAATTAAATACTTTATAATGCCAAGAACTTGAAAACTTAACTTTATAACTTTTATCGAATTTGTTTTGCAATAAACAATGGAGTTGCTAACGCTAATATCCATTATCGCCAAGATAAACATAAGAATGGTAAGCTCACTAACCGTTAATTTTTGTGCCAAAATTGGTACCTGATAAATAGTTCATAAAATATTCTAAATGGCAGTATCACGCAAAAGACCGTCAAAAATTTCACTGGAAAACTCAAATTCATTCAAGTTTTTGCAAGAAATGAGGTTTTTTTGCTAGAAATCAATTGAACGTAGTATAGAAAAAAACAAGATAAAAAGTACGCCTAACTACTAATGATCCAACATTGAAAAACTGTATAGCGTCGTAAACAACCTCAAATATAACATATGCCTAATTACATAGTATTTGCAAAGACATGTAAAAACGGTATGACAGCTAGAACGTTATTTTGGCGCGCTAATTTATACGAAAACATCCGGGTCTTGGGATATCATTTCCCATGTGTATCCTGATCATAGCATAATCCGCAAGTGTATTACATTTTAAAACAAAAATTATTCAAATTTAGGGTTTTTAATTAACGTCTGAACAAAAAACATCATATTTTAATCGGAGAAAATGACTTGCTTTTATAAGCTAAGCCAAGAGCTTAACGCTCAAGCTTTCCACAAAAAGTCATTTTCTCTTAATAAAATAATGTGCTATTTTGGATAAAATACCTTTGCCGTTGGGTTAACTATTGTTTATTTAGAAAGAAATATATTCTTAAAAAAGCTTTGTTATCTAGTTATGTTGGAAATTCAGATATGTTTGTAAGTTTAAGTGCAGTTTTCAAAATTATAGACCCTTTAAGGGTAATTTGTATTTAATTCAAGATAAATTTGTAACATGTTACTAAAATTGTGGTAATTCATGTTTTTTCCATAATGTAACAAATTATGATAAACAGTGAAAACCCTGCAACTTCTAAGTAGCATTTAATTTGAAGCTTTATTTAAAAAATTTCAGTTTTGATGTAATAGCTTAGCAACGTTTTTGAGTATGTAAACAATAGTTTGCTAAGCCGGCTTATGTGTGATTCGCAAGTTTGTCAAAAAAATGTTTTTTTTTGATAATACCGCTTAAAACATTTTGTGTTTGCTAAGCCGGCTTATGTGTGATTCACCAGTTAGTCAAAAAAATGTTTTTTTTGATACTTAATACCGCTTAAAACGTTAACTTAATAAACATTTTGTGCGCAGAGAAACATGCACAATTAAAATATAAATAACAAAACATGAGTTGCTATTTTAAACAAGAACGTTAAACTGTTTTCACTTTGAAATTATTGTCAAACAACTATTAAATTTATGTTTTTCATAAAAAGTACCCACAGATCAAAAATTCTACTTTCTGTTTCTGTTTATAAGATTGACATCTGAATAAAAAAGTGAGATGTTTGTTATTCTGCTTTTGGTATATAGAAAACTAAGACGCAAAAATTATCAACATAATGAAAATTATTATTTGAAAGATAAAAAGTCTAACGCTGCGACGACTAGAAAATTCAATACAAACCTTGTGTTATGCTACTCTGCAAGCTACAACTGAGTTTTTGCTACAGCGCTTTCAGTGTTGATTATCATTTACATTGAGAAAAAGATTCAATAGCAACAAAGTTTTTGAAATTTTTTTGCAAACATAAATATGTCTACAAGATAGTTTTCTCACAATTTAAGCTAAATTATTATCTATATTATTGCAAGTATTAATTGGAATCAAGTCTATAGTTTGCAAGAAGTAAATACTTGTTAAAATAAGCAGTAAGTTGTCGAATTTAATGGAAAGCATATTTCTGCTCAAAAAACCTAGAGACTACAACTAAAAAATACTAGTACTGCTAGTAGCATAAAAACATCTTGTCTAAGCAGGCGTAAACTAGCCAATAGCTTAAGCACAGATAAAATCTCTGTAAAAAAGTTTTATAATTCGGATTATATTGTAAAATCCTCAAATGAGAGCAAGGCTACTTGGGAGAGTAGGAAAAATCAATGCATTACACAATAATCTTCTTCAAAGAACTTTTAAACCATCTAAATGTTTTTTTATAAATGTGAACAAAAACAATAACAATATTGAATTAGATTTATTTATAATACAGCAACAGTCATTTTATTTAATCAGCTTAATTGTTTTTATTACAAAAAATATATTTTATTATACTATTATTTCCCTAAAAAATACAAATGCTATTAGAATTTTAATAATTGTAAAAAGCAACTGTTTATGACCATCTGCGAATTACAACTGAATTAAAGCTGTTAAATGAGAGATGTAAATAAACATTTAAAATTGTATCAACTGAAAAACAGCTAAAATAAACATCAATTATAGTCATCATCAAGTGGGAGCACTACTGAAACCAAACCAAGTAGTAAGAATCTAATAAAAACTATTAAAACATGAGTTTTCCTAGGAGTTACATAATAAAATGGTTTCTAAACTAACATTATTTAAGTACGAAAAAGGAAAACTAGTGGAAGTACTCTAAATTTAGTTAATGTAAAGCGTCAAATGGTACTATATTTACCGCGGCAAATAAGTTTAGGAAAGCTTTTAGCGTTATTTATTTGCAGGACGACCAATAATAAAATATATTTGACAAAAAGTTGGTCTGTCAACTTTATTTGTATGTCAACAAGAAATTGCTCTGCTTTCACTTTTGTGTCGGATCTAGCTAGAATTTTCAGAAGGATTCTGAATTTCAAAAGTTGGTTACCTGACACAAGTACTATCTGTCAACTATTAATTGAGAAATTTTTCTCAAAAAAGCATTTTTGAGGAAGTATGTTTTAAAAAGGAAAAGTTATATTCAATGTTTTCACGAATCTAATAAAAACTATTAAAACATGGGTTTTCCTAGTAGTGACATAATAAAATGGTTTCTAAACTAACATTATTTAAGTACGAAAAAGGAAGTGGAAGTACTCTAAATTTAGTCAACTGATACTATATTTCCCGCGACAAATAAGTTTAGGAAAGCTTTTAGTGTTATTTATTTGCAGAACGACCAGCATATTAATAAATTATATTTGACAAAAAGTTGGTCTGTCAACAAGAAATTGCTCTGCTTTCACTTTTGTGTTGGATCTAACTAGAATTTTCAGAAGTATTCTGAATGTCAAAAGTTGGTTACCTGACACAAGTACTATCTGTCAACTATTAATTGAGAATTTTTTTTCAGAAAAGCATTTTTGAGGAAGTATGTTTTAAATAAGAAAAAGTTTATATCCAATGTTTTCACGAATCTACTTCATTACATCTTTTGACAAAATTTTTTTTCAAAACAGTTTACGAGTAATTGATGAAAGATATTGATTGTGTATTTCTTTAGTAGAAATCTGCCAAATAAACACTTATTTCTAAAAAAAAAAATTACATTTTCTATCGGCAGCTATCTTTAAACTTATGAAAAAACACAAAAATGTGTCTGAAAGTCTTATTACAAGATTGTTTTGATGTAATTATAACTCTTCTATAGAAGCGTCACAAAATTGGTGTATGGTAGGAAAGCACCCTTCCATTGTGATCTCAATCGAGATATCACGACTCGATTATGTCGTTTATTGTGACTCTTGACACTTCGAATCCTGTCGAAGCATTCTGGAAATTGCGGAAATGCCACGAAACGCTCCTTCACCAATCAATACCTATCACTTTGATATGATGATTTATCTTCTTATGACCGTTCGCCTGTTCACCCTTTTCTTATCTCATTCTTCAGCAAAAGTTATAATTGCACAATTATCGAGTGATAGGATTTTATTTCTTGCAATAGCTACACAATCAATGCTGTTTCTGATATAAACACTCTAGAGGATCTAAAACAGTTCTTTTTTCGTTTGCTGCGTCTCGTAACGTATATCCCAGCTTTAGAAGGGATATAAGCGAGCTTGTTTGCACTTCAAAGCTATCTGTCAATCTTTTCATGCAGATTACATTGAGAAGAAGAATAGGGGAACAACATGTCTTTGTGTTTGTAGATGATAATGTGCTATTTTACTACTAAACAAATGTTTCACATACTTATTTACCTATTATTAATTCAAACCAACCTTTACAAACTCTAAAAAAATATCGACGCAAAATCTAGAAATAAGAATTGCCTCACAAAGTTGCAACACATCTAGTATTTGAAAAAATATAAAAAGTGAGAAATCTGTACCACTGCAGATTACCGTATATTGAAGACTCAAACATATTTTGATCATTTATTAGAATCCTAATTGTTAAGTCTCACATATATTTGCTTCATATATTCACAATTTATTCTTGTTTTGTGTTATAGGTTATAGTTTTTTTTTCTTAATTAGAATGAAATATAGTTGTAAAAGTGAGTCATGCAAAGGGTGATCTAAAATAGCTCATCGAAGCATATAAAAAAATACAAATAATAAATATTTAGAGCTAACATAAATTTTAAAATTACTCGTACGCCACCTGTGTCTGTTGATTGAAATTTGTGTTCACATGCAATATGAGTATGTATCATTAAGGCACAAAAAAACATTGACAAAACATCCATCAAACAAATAGATTGCGTGTATGGACTAACTTACAATCATATTATAATGACAATTACTAAGATCTTTGAGAAAACCTTCTTCTAACAAAGCTTAGGTTTTAATCTGAACAAAATGCTTTATTTTAATCAGTTAATGGAAGCAGAAGGGCTAAAAGCTATCCTGTACATTGCGGAAATTTAGGACCAATTCTCCCTATTCTACGATAACTACATCATTCAAACTGTTCTGGTATTGTTTGGATTAATCAAAAATTTCATTTTACGAATTGATAGGTTTTTGAGTGATATTGGATGTGGATATCGAGGATTATTTTTATGAAATTAGAATTAGAGTTTCATACAAATAATTTTTTTAAAAGAAAATGCTATTTTTTAATATAATAAACAAAATCTTTAAATGTTGATATTTTCTGAAATAAACACTAATCTTTAAGTAGTGAGACCACAATGGTAGATTAGTAATCTGCAGCAGATAGGAAAAGTTCCTGATATAAATCTGTAGTAGATGATAAATTTAATGTTTAAATACTAAATTTAAAGTTAAATATTCCGAACATTATTTAAAGTGACATTTAGTTTAATGAACGTTCCTTTAGCAACGGCCGTTAAATTAGATTTTGCGGACTGCGTTTCCTGTGCGAAAATGGTTGCTCAAAACTGGTTTTTAAAACAGAAAAAAATGTTTTATATTAGGAATATATTGTCAACATATTTTTAAATTAACTGTTAGTGTTGAAAATATTGTCATTAAATTCTTAAAAATAAAATTAGAAATTAAAGACTCTTACGATTGATATGTTTTTTATTTTTTACATTCTTTTATTTTATTTATTTAACATTTATTTACTTTAATCAGAACACATCAAATATATATTTTTATTGAAAAATTCAAGTTTATAAATAGATATGCTACATTATGTTTTTTTATTACAAAACATTTTGTTAAATAAAACATTATAAGCTGAAAATGTGTCAAAATAAAAAAAAAAAAATAATAATACACTTAATATACGACTCACACAGTTCTACCACTTGTCAAAAAGTTTGTTTAATAGACCTGGAGAGCTGTTTCGACCACTAAGTAATCATCATCAAGAAATAAATAAAACTTTTTTTAGTGTTATTCATCTCCTGATGATGACCGCTGGGTGGTCGAAATGAGATCTATTAAACAAACTTTTTGGCAGAGTTGGTAAAACTGTCTGAATAGTTGATTGTGTCAAAGATTCTAAACCAAATATTGCGTTTTTTTAAATTTTTTTCTTATAATTTTAATGTCGTTATGGCTTTGATAAGAAAAAGTGTTTGTTTTTTATTATTATGGGTGGTAATAGAAAAAACAATGCATGCATTTCAGGTTTAGACAAAGTTGATTATAATTAATAATAAAGCTCAAAATCTAAATTTTTATTTGAAACTTTAATAGAAATCTTTATTTTTTTAACAAAAATTCTACAATTGTAAGTTATAATTTTTTTTTCAAAATAAAACCAAATTTATTGAAAAAATAATGAGCTTTAAATTTTTTGTATTTGTTTTTTTTATTACAAAACATTTTGTTAAATAAAACATTATAGCTGAAAATATGTTAAAATAAAAATAAAAAAAAAATAATACATCTAATATACGACTCACACAGTTTTACAACTTGTCAAAAAGTTTATTTAATAGACCTGGAGAGCTGTTTTGACCACTAAGTTATCATCATCAGGAGATAAATAAAACTTTTTTGAGTCTTATTCATCTCCTGATGATGATTGCTTGGTGGTCGAAATGAGATCTTATAAACAAACTTTTTGACAGACTTGGTAAAACTGTCTGAATAGTTTATTGTGTCAAAGATTCCAAACCAATCATATTGCGTCTTTTTTATTTTTTTTTTATAATTTTGATGTTGTTATAATTTTGATAAGAAAAGTGTTTGTTTTTTATTATTATGGGTGGTAATAGAAAAAACAATGCATGTATCTTGGATTTAGACAAAGTTGTTTATAATTAATAATAAAGCTCAAAATTTAAATTTTTATTTGAAACTTTAATACAATTCTTTATTTTCTAAACCAAAAATTCTACAATTGTAAATTATCATTTTTTTTTTCAAAATAAAACCAAATTTACTGAAAAAATAATTAGCTGTAAATTTTTTTTTACCAATTTTGTATTTGTTTTTTTTTTATTACAAAACATTTTGTTAAATAAAACATTATAGCTGAAAATGTGTTGTAATAAAAATTTAAAAAAAAATACATTTAATATACGACAAATATATAAGAAAAATTAAAAAAAAAACGCAGTATTGGAATCTTTGACACAATAAACTGTTCAGACAGTTCTACCACTTGTCAAAAAGTTTGATTAATAGACTTTGAGAACTGTTTTGACCACTAAGTTGTCATCATCAGGAGATAAATAAAACTTTGTGTCTGTCTGAACAGTTTATTGTGTCAAAGATTCTAATATTGCATTTTTTTTTTAAATTTTCTTATAATTTTAATGTCGTTATGGCTTTGATAAGGAAAGTGTTTGTCTCTTATTATTATGGGTGGTAATAGAAAAAAACAATGCATGCTTCTCCGATTTAATGACTATTATTATGATCATTACGAAACTCGCTTACAGTTTGTGTCGTAACTCTCTTACTTGAATAAGCTTTATAAAATGCTCATTGTATAATTTATACTATTTTTCTCCTTTCTTATTTTCATTATTACAGAATTTAAAGTCTTATTCTATAATGATCGTATAATCGTGGAAATTCCTCGGTTGAACACACTTACAAAGTAATTTTTTAGATCTTATTTGTAGTTGACTATTCAGATAAATTACTAAATTGTTGTATCAAAAAAGAATAATATAATTATTATACAGTGCGTTCATAAATTATTTAGATCTACTATTGCCATGGAAATTCGCACTTATGTTCAATTTTAGACTAGTTCATACGAAGAAACGTACGATATTATAGACGAGCTTTGACGTTTGTTTGTCATTTGTCGGAAATCATTTTATTAAAGGCAACAAACATCTGTCAAGCTAAGTTACACAGCTAGAGTAGGTCTATATATAATATACTATATATAAAATTTCCAAGAGAGATGAAAAGTCATTTTTTAGAAAAAATTTTGCTTGTCAAAAAAATTGTAAGATGTGAGATCAGATCAGTGTCAATAATTTGAAAAAAATTAAAAATGTTTGAAGAGAGAAGTATTATTATTATTTTAGAGAGATGGTTTGTTTAACAAAATGCTTTGTAATAAAAAAAAAGAACCCAAATTGGTAAAAAAAAATTGAAAACTAATTATTTTTTTAATAAATTTGGTGTTATTTTGAAAAAAAATTATAACTTACAAATTTTGTTAAGAAAATAAATTTTTGTACTAAAGTTTCAAATAAAAATTTAGATTTTGAGCTTTATTATTAATTATAACAATTTTGTCTTAAAAACTGTAAATACTTAAGAACACTTATCTCTTTAAAAACTTTTGTTTTTTTTTAGATATTAACGTTTTGTACATCTGATCTCAAATTTTAATACGGCAAATTAATTTTTTTTTGACAAGCGAAAACTGTTCTAAAGAATGGCTTTTTGTCGTGACGTTACAATAACAAAAAAAATTGAAAAATGTGTAAACTTTATTTGGGAGTATACTGTATACCTATCAACAATAAAAATTTTAACCAAAAAATTTTAACAAAAAAAAACCAACTTTAAAAAATAAAAAAAAACACTAAAAAGTGTAAAATAATTGCGTAGGCTTGTATGCTTAAAATATAATCAAGTGATTTGGATACTATAATGTACAATAATTGTTATTTTTGGAAACGGTGTCAGACAAGGTAGGTTTGTTTAAGATTGTATATATTATGATATACTAATCTTAATATTAGCATACACAATATTTAAACTAACTACACGCGGCGCACAGGCAAGTAGATGCGGAGGCTTATCATACCTTGACTGACACCGACTCCAAAAATAACAATAATTGTACATTATAGTATCTAAATAATTTGATTGTTTTTTAAGCGTACAAGTCTACGCAATTATTTTATACTTTTTAGTGCATTTTTTCATTTTTTGATTTTTAGTGGATTTGGTCACTATTATTTGTTTCAATATGAGTAGACCTACTAAACAGGCTGCTAATATAAGACAGCGCCGTTTGAGTAAGACAAACGAAGAAAGGGTGAAATATTGATCTCAAAATAGAAAATCTACTGTTTACTTAATATTTAATTAATTGAAACTAATTATTAAATAATTTTTTTATGATTTGCGCTAATATAAGTGAAATTTATCAAGAGGACATTTTTTTTGATATTTTAATGCATTATCAAACACATGAAACAACATAATTAATACAATCAAATTGCTTAAATTAATAAATATATTTTTTTTAATTTTTCACAAACTTTTATAATAAATTATTGTAAATTTCAAAAAGATATGTCAAAAAAAGCAATAATTAGAATAACTTAAAAACTACTGATCAGATCTTGATCAAATTTAAATGGGACCAATTGGAAAGCACCAGCGTCCAAAGGAGAATCATCAAAATCGGTTTTTCCAAACAAAAGTTCTAAGGTAACACACATAAAAAAAATACAGTCGAGTTGATAACCTCCTCTTTTTTTTGAAGTCGGTTAAAAATGGTTTCTAATCAAAAATAAAAACCAAATCCAAAATTTGTAAAAAAAAATTTAAAGCTTATAATTTTTTTTAATAGCTTTGGTGTTATTTTGAAAAAAAGAAATTATGACTTACAATTGTAACATTTTTGTTAAGAAAATAAAGATTTGCATTTTTACAATCTTAAATTATAAATTTTCACATAACTATTAGAGGTCAAACATAAAATAAGATTAGTGGTTTCGTATTAAAATTTAGATTTTGAGCTTTATGATTAATTATAAACAATATTGTCTTAAAAACTGTAAATAAATAAGAACACTTATCTCTTTAAAAATTATTGTTTTCTCAATATATTAACGCTTTGTACTGATCTCAAGTTTTAATACGGTAAACTTATTTTTTTTGACAAGCGAAAACTTTTGTAAAGAATCGCTTTTAGCCGTGACGTTACAATAACAAAAAAATGTGTGTAAACTTTATTCGAGAGTATACTGTATATCAACAAAAAGTGACTCGTAGTTACATTAGGTACTTAGCTTTTTTTGATTGATTGATTTTACTAAATATCTACTAAATAAAATATTACAATAATGAACTGTACTATACACATCGAGTATTTTTTATACGATCATAAAGGATCTGTCAAATCCCCTAAGGAAAAGCATCGTTTCGAATAAAAATCATCCATTTCCTTGTAAAAAGGGTCGATTTTATGTAAAAATCTTTCTCAGTGAGTGACAAAGTGTGACGGAGCTGTTATATGAAGGCCGCCACGCCACCACCGCCGCCGCCACCGAAACGCAACAAACTATAGACGAATATGCCGCGGGGGATTCCACACAATAGATGACGCATCGATCCAATGACGTATTCATTTGTCTTCTGCCTCATTGCGGCCCCCAAGCTCGTTGATCACGTGCTTCTTTATATAAGTGATACGTACAATTATGAGTTTTCGTAGAGCTTTATGAAGAATATTATAGTCTGCAGAGTAAAATGCAGAAGGTATTTACTCAAAAATTAGTAATTTGGTTAATATGAACAAAATTGCTGATAACAGACTAATCGATTGGTGAGATTGGGTTGGGGTAATTGCTGTCATTTGATAAGTGATGGAATGGCGGAGGCGCCGGGATAATTGTTTTCAAACTTTCAAAAATTAGAGTAGATAAAGCTTGTGTTTTCAGTTAAGACCTGATTATATAATGTTAGATTGAGCAGGTACATAATGTTTATCAATAAATAAAACTATATTATCTATAAATACTTTAAGAGAGGATAACAATAATAATAAATTGCATTAGTGGGACTTTTGAATGTAAAACGCAATTAATTTTTAAATCGGTAATAGAGCAAGCTCGATAAATACACGTAACGTTTACACTGCTTTTATTGACTATAAAAAAGCTTATGATTATGTTTCTCATTCTCGGTCAATAAAAAGTTTACATTTGTATAAACCCATTCTAACTATTAAAACGCAAAGCGTTTTATTGCTATTTAGATGCACTTAGTAGCAGAAATTTAAAAAAAGTTGAAAGTCTTAAGGATTTATATTCTGTAAGCAGAAAATTAGAAAATCAATTTACGTTATGTTTTGGGGGATGTTCTAGTTCCACCCACGCGCCACCAACAGTTTTGCTTGCTTTGCCTGTTGCTTACGCGACAAATAAATTGCATAGTACTGCGGCTAAATGCAGGATTATAGAGCAATTTGTGAGGGTGATTGTTCGAGACGCACAAGTCCTGTTCTAGCAAAAGCGCTCTTTACGGGATTAACGTATCCTATAGTCCTGCAACGTCACTATCGATCCCTCACCAAAACCTTATCGCATTCGCACATGAGCTACTTGATTACAAGCAACATTCCATTCAAGTGTAGACTGCGGTGATAGATGTACATACCAGCCAATAACTTTTATGGATTTCCTCCTACATCTTTTTTTTATTTTACTGCAGAGACTCATCATAGAGCAGTAAATTTCTATAAGTAAACCACATTGAAAAAGTTTTGTATACCGGCTACATAAACCCTTAGAACTTAGGTAAGCAATAAGAAACCAAACAAAAATCAGATATAGTTGCAACTGCAGCAAAATAACGCTACATACGAGTTAACTACAATATGTTTTTGTTGACTGAACACTTTGAGTTTACGAACAGCAAATAACTAATATATTTTATTTATTTTACAAAGATTAACGTCAAAATCTTAACAAATAATGCGTATCAAAACTTATTTTTTAGACCTTAATCTAGCTACACGTCAGGAAATTACTCACGTGCAGTTGTCTTCTCACGTACACTTCTAACGTGACTCGCCATTTACATGAGAATAACATTGAATCCGCCAAAAAATTGGCTTTATGCTTAAAAGAGTATAAATATTTCGGTTTTTCTTTAAACGGAGACCAACTTCAGTCACAGAATGGACTTTGAAAATAGACCAGCTTTTTCTAAAATAAAATTCAGCATTACTCATTTAAACATAACACTAACAAACACTGTTTGACAAATAACATTAACTACCTAAATATATTTTTACAAAAAAAAACTCTATTATTATAAACAAATTGCACTAAATGGATTTAATCTATAGTTGACGCAAGGAATATACGACGCGGCTACAGAATCGGCCAGTTTGTTTTTCTGGTATCAACCAAATTACTCATTACAATTTGTATACTGACTAACTGGTTCACCATTCGGCCACCAAGATTGATCCAATAGACTAGTGCAACAGCACATAGTCAAATACTGTTTACATACTTACAATGTTCCATTGCTTGTTTGAATACGCAATCAAGCAGTGCTAAAAAAAACAATCGCCTCAAAGAAGTAACTTACCGCTTCCTAAGAAAGTCATTCATCTAAAACTGGATAAAATTAAAGAAGCTGCAGATGTTGCTTGTGCATCGTTACTGCCGGAAAAATTAAAGACAAGATACCAAATGACGTATAATATATTTTGGTGATCATACCAAAGAATCAGTTTTGTTGGCGTATTTTTAGCGAGATCTAGAAAATAGTAATAGTCGTTGTTTTTGTTCAAATTTGTCAACAGCTTCAGAACTACTTTTTAGCTGATTTTAGATAATAATGATAATGTGAGCATATATACTAAATGAAGATATAACTAGTATCTCTAAACTTAGGTTTATTTTTTTAGAATAATTTTGTTCAATTTTTTGTTCAAATGTTTTCTGACTAGTGGCCAGACTATAATTAGGTTGGGACTTAGGTTAGCAATAAGAGGCCAAATAAAAATCAGGTATAGTTGTAACTGCTGCAAAATAACGCTACGTACGAGTTAATTACAATATTTTTTCGTTGACTGAACACTTTGAGCTTACGAACAGCGAATAAATAATAAAATGACAAAGATAAACCTCAAAATCTTAACAAATTATGCGTATCAAAACGAATTTTTTAGATCTTAGTCTAGCTACACGTGAGGAAATAACTCACGAGCAGTTATCTCCTCACGTACAAATTTGTCAACAGCTTCAAAACTACTTTTCAGCTGTTTTTAGATGATAATGATGATGATGTGAACATAAATTTACTAAATGAAGATATAACTAGTAACTTAGGTTTATTTTTTTAGAATAATTTTGTTTGATTTTTTGTTCAAATACGTTTCCTGACTAGTGGCCAGACTACAATTTTTGATGTTATCCGAAATTAAACAGGATGCATCACTGTCAGTAGGTATATTTTGAGCAAGTTTTTTACAGCAAACGTAAAATTCAGTATGCGAAGAAATTTTTTTTATGGAGAATTTAGGTTATAAAATGTAGATGTTTTTGCATCTGAGAGCAACGTTTCAGTACAAAATTTTACCTTCTTCAGGCTGTTGATGTCATTAAACCGGTCATTTTTTTTAAAGAGAGACACGATAAAATAGAAAGATGAAAAACAAAATTATTTCGGATTGTTGAAACAATTGTCATTTGGTCTTTTGGAAATAGACTTTGTTGGTACTAAAGCTGCCAGCCAGCCGTGGTAAAAAAAAAATGATTAAATGAAAAAATTACATTGTAATGACCAGTTCAATGACATCAACAGCCTGAAGAAGGTAAAATTTTGTACCGAAACGTAGCTCAGATGCAATAGAGAACTGTAAAAAACATCTACATTTTATACCCTAAATCCTTCATAAAAACAATTTCTTCGCATATATTATTAAAAAAAAGTGTGATAGCTTTTCTAAAGTAAAATTCAATATAATTGTACGCAGTTTAGAAAATGTTTTTAAAATCTCCCAGCAAAGTGATGACGTACGTCTATTGAAATTGAAAAGAAAATAGATAGACGACAAGACAGTCGCTTAAATAAAAGTAGACGTGAATGCTTTTAACGTTTTTGCTTAGGAAATCCGACTGATATTCATAAGCTTCCATTTTGCTGCATTTTAGAAAAGCGAGAAGGGTTTTTATAATATGTTGCAGTGGAGTCTATTTCTCTGTATACGAATACAGAAATAATCAAGCAAAATGCAAGCAACTGTCAAAAAAAATTTTTATAGAAAAGAGCATTTAATTTTAAGATTATTCTTGACTTGTTTTATGTTCAATAGTTGTTTCACAACGTGAAAATAAATGCACCCTTCACGCTAAGGGAAAGTCCTAACTCAATATATTATATAGATTTTTATTGCTTTGTACCGAGGGTGTTGGCAATAATGATCATTGTAACCGGCAAATTGATTCGGTTAGGGTGGTTGTAGTAAACTATCTAAACAAGATTTTTCTTTCGCTTTCAGGATTATATGGAAGGCATCCGGAACCTTATTACGGTCGACTCATAGGCCCTTTACAGGAATTCGCACACGGAATAAAAGGGACTGTTTATGCCGTCGACGAAAGCACGATTTTCATCAAAGGATTCTCGTATGATGGCACGGGACCTGACGCTTTTTTCTGGATTGGCAACTCACCAAGACCGAGTCCTGAAGGAATTATTATACCATATCCTGAAGACTATGTTGGAGGGTGAGTGAACGAGTAAACTTATATTTTAGCCAAATCACGTAACTATAGTATTTAAATATTTACAAACAAAATATTATTCTACAGTTTTTTTAGCTAATATGTCAAAATTTAAAATTATTTTTGTCATATTGCTTTTACTCATCATTACATTTTTAAGGCATTAAAAAAAATGCAAATCGCTCAGTTTTGTAGATAACCAAGATTGTTTTTAATTATTGTTGCAAATTGCATTTTGCTGCAAACAATTGTTGTAAAGACGTTGGTAATTCTTTTTCTAATTTATAAGGTGTTTCTAGAAGCACAGTATCTGATACAATTCAAAAGTTTAGAGAAATTAGCTCTCATTTGAGAAAATCTAGACAAGGAAGACGCCAAACATAAAATAAAGTGGTAGATTGATTTCTTTGACTTTAAGTTGTTTGAAACAGACACTTCTTGAATAAAAAGCTGCTAGATCATTATAGTACCGTGATCTTGGTCGATACAGTATTAAAACTATTTATCTGATTGTTTTAAAGCCTTGTATGCTTTTTGGTGGTATTGATTTAAAAATATGAGCGGACATTTTTTGCGGTTACTTTGCGCGTTACGCGTAACGCGCTACGCCCTAGTCAATTTACGTGGCAGTACCTTTACAATGTTGGAACTTAGGTATTAAAACAGCTAGTTGAGTCGAGCGCACTTAAGTTCAAAACATATTTTTTTAATCTTTACATCGATTATTAAAGTTTTATAAAACAAAAAAAATTGATTTTTTTAATAATTCAATTGTTTATATTAAAACATAATCGAAGCAACAAATTATTTGTTTTGAAACTATTAAATAGACCATCTAATCACTCGAGCTTTAGCCGAGTCACTTAGAAGTTAATAAAGATGTGAGCTGACTTCATCACAATTACACAACGTTCCCTCTTTTCAAACGAGAATCTCTGAACGGTACACCCTTCTCTGTTTATTCCTGTGACTGCAGGGCATTTCCCCTTTTGAAAGCTCAATATTCCCAAGTTGCCATGTCATCAGTTACCAGTCTGGTGTGGGATGATTGTATGGGATGTTTGAAGCATTTGCTATCGTTTACTATGCTTAAAAATTGCTTTTATAACCATCAAAAACCTGGTCGAATGTATTTTTATTTTTAAAATTCAAAATTGATGCTGACATTTTATAAAGCAGATTATTTTTTATCATGTCTGTACAGATGAGATAAGTTTTGAACGATTTTTAATATCTACATTAAAATATATAAATACTTTTTGTATAAAATATTATATCCAAATTATATAATTGAGCCTTCTTTAATGTTTTTTTATGTCAGCATTTATCTCTTTGTCAAAATTAAACAACTTTATAATTTATTATTTTTTTGTGAAATCCTAGAATTTTGAATTCTACCAAAATTGCAAAAATTGAAAAAAAAAATGTTATTAAAAATTAATTATTTTTACAAACAAAACACAATTACATAAATTCAGTAGTTTTTATATTAGTATAGGGGATGATTCACGACTAATAATGGTATTTTATCTCAAAAGCATAACAATTTCCAAAAAATATCAAAAAAATTTCTAAATATTTCAGCACTTATAGAAAGTGTTTTGCTTTTGCTCTGTTTTTTTAATAAAACACATTGTAGATTATGAAATATTCTTATATTCTTATAAAATTTTTTTTTTTAAATATTATAGAAGTTACCGAAAATTTAGTGTAGGAAATATGAGAGAATAAGCACGGTAACTCGGTGTGTAACACGTGTTACCCTTATAATGCAAAACGTTGACCATGTGCGCTGGCTTAACTTGAGAAAAAAAAACTACATTAAAACGCTAATAAATAGTTTTAATTAAGCATATTCTATCCTAATATGTTTGACATTATTTTATTTTTTATTGGTTTTTTATGTACAGTGTAATAGATGTTGATAAATATCAAGTAATAGCAGAATACCCCTTTCGTTTGGCTTAGCGCCCTCATGAGCGGAATTCACTGCTGTCTCAATAACAATAATCATATCCGTTTGATAATTACAATGATGGGTGTATCAATGTTTCGGGGTGCAATTCGCATCCCCTAAGACGTCTGCCAACGTTACACTATATTTAATCAATGCGAAAGGGGAAGATGAATGACTGTGATGGTCCTGATTTACATTTAAATGGGCACAATGGTTTACCGACGATGTGTAGACTTCTGTTTGGAATCTGATTTCCTCAATTGAAATTTAACGTACACCGTACACTACATCACATCCGATTTAATAACTGGACAGTTAATTAAACGAGCCACAATCAATAGAAAACAAATTTCTGATCAAATAAATAAATACCTACAACAGTTGTCGGAAAATCATAAATATATATCCCAGAGGATATAGGTTCGTTGTCATAGTTACATCATAATCGGCTTTGGACGTTCGCGATGATAACAGTAAGCTCTTTAATGAGAGCAGGACGGTCTTATATGCGAAAAACGACCGAAAGGAGAATGCAAAAGGAGTGTTGCTATGATAACTCTAAAAGGGATTACTATAAAGAACTCTGTCAAGAGACTCAATTTTTATACGGTTTGTAAATCCTACCCTAAACGGTACCGCTAAATTTATTCTTTTTGAGGATGTTATGCAGCTTTAGATCTTTTGTCAATATTATTCGAAATGTATCAATGTTAGATATTGAAATGATTATATTGAATATCATCTCGTAAAATTTTTTTTCATGAAGTAAAAATCTCAAAATTTTAGATTTGGATTTAAAAATCTTCGCGAAAGTACAAAAAGCAGCATTATTATGTTCATGTCATATTGTTCGAATGTTTTTAAATGTTAAATCTAACAATTCAAATAATATGATCGCAGATGCGTGGGGTGATAGTAATTTAGCTTGTTTTTTTAAAAAACAAACTTGTATAGTCTAATATTTAGTTTAAAACACAATCTGTTAACATTTTCTGACAGAGCATTGAAAAGTTAATTGTTAATTGAAAAGCAGTTGTTTTTAATAACACTATCAAAATTACTAAATTCTTAATTTAAATTAAGAATTAATAAGTTAATTCTACAAATTACTACATATAGGTATATTTTATTAGCACCCACCTACGAATAATACTGTTGACAGAGCAATTACCTACTTGATTATAAAGGTAAATTATCTATTACTACCAAAAAAATTAATTTTTCTGGCCAGACGACTTATAATTTGCGCAGCAAAGTACATAAAATAAACGGTTAAGTACATTTATAAAGAAGATTAAAAAGGTTTACATCTAGAAATTCCGTTTTTCTATTAGTGCAAACTGCGGTTAAAAGTTTCAAGTTCAATATCACAAAACAACTAATACGTTAAGCTTCATAAAAGCTTTTTCAGCAGCATTTCCTTTTTCAGCACGTTTCACATCCTCTTTTTTTTTGTTTCAGGGATCCTCCGGTATTACGAGCTTACAACAACACGAACATAATCCTGCGCTTGCCGATGGGCAAAAGAATTAGGGATATCCGATGGCTATCCGTCTGGTGCAGACGGTTTACGGTTAGTTCATTTTAACTAATACATTTATCACATTTAGTTTTTAATAATTCAGAGAAAGCTGACAACTTCAACTGTCAATCATAATTATTTAAATAATATTCTCAAAAATAACCACAATGATTGCAACATTTTCTAGGATTTTATTAAATTATGAAAGCGATGGATTACTAAATAAATATTACTAGTTAAGACGATATTAAATTGAAAGAAACTTTTTAAATATTACTAGAAAAAAAGCTTATGTATAGTAGTCCAAGTGAATTAACGTTATATGGTCTCTCTTGTGTCACAGAAGTTAAGAGCACAAGAAAAGACTACTACACAAAAAAATATAAAATTTCGCTCTTTACAAATATTTTTAGCGGAATTTTAAGTACGGCTATATAACGGTATTTTTTTAAAAATTAATAATGATAGCAGCTGCCATAGAACAATTCACTAAAAATTTTGTATTTGGCGCATCCACCATTTTTCAACTATTTTATCAAAATCTATAAAATATTACAAAATAATGACTCATTTGAACCAAAATTAAAAATAAACGTCTTCTTTTTGTTATTTCCTCTAACATTTAAAAATTAATAAGGATAGCGACTGTCATAGAACAATACACTGAAGATTTTGTATTTAGCGTATCCGCTATTTTTCTACTACTTTATCAAAATCTATAAAATATTACAAAACAATGACTCATTTGAACCAGAATTTAAAAAAAAACGTCTTTTTTCGTTATTTTTTCTCACTGTTAAAGATTAATAATACAATAAAGATTTTGTATTTGGCGCATCTACCATTTTTCTACTACTTTATCAAAATCTATAAAATATTACAAAACAATGACTTATTTGAACCAAAATTTAAAAAAAAACGCCTTTTTTGTTATTTTTTCTAATTTTTAAAGATTAAAACTGGTAGCGACTACTATTTTATAAACAATTACGACAATTAAAAGTAGCTTAAAATTGATTTGCAATATTTTATTATATTGTTACTTACAAGTGAAGCTAGTAAATATTGGTAACAAGCTTAACAAAATGAAAAACAATAATAGAATTAATCTAGGTATCTAGTTAATAGAAAAAAATTACTTTTTTGGAAATAGTGAATATAATAATTATAAGAAAGTGCATTTTATGAATATTTATTCTCGTTGGGTCTAGGAACTAAAAGGATCCTGAAGTCCCCAGTTCCTGATTAATCTATGCAGCCCATTGCCCCTTTTGTGTCCGTCATGCTAAACTGATTCCATTTATGGTGCGTCGCTAAATCACGAGAGGGACGCGTCACGACGCCTCCGATGCTATTTATTGCATATTAGATAAAATGCTAATTTTGCTGCGAGAGAAAGGTAGTCGTTTGTTGACGGAATTTTAGCGCATTTATCAAGAGAATTCACGCTTTTAAATAATTACATCGAAACAAAAAATAAGCGAACGTATTTCTCTTAATTTTGAGATTTTTTAAAGAATTATTTACTTTTTGTGCACAATCTGAGTAACTTTTTTTACTTAAATAAAATAGATTAATAATAATAATAATAATAATAATAATAATAATAATAATAATAATAATAATAATAATAATAATAATAATAATAATAATAATAATAATAATAATAATAATAATAATAATAATAATAATAATAATAATAATAATAATAATAATAATAATAATAATAATAATAATAATAATAATAATAATAATAATAATAATAATAATAATAATAATAATAATAATAATAATAATAATAATAATAATAATAATAATAATAATAATAATAATAATAATAATAATAATAATAATAATAATAATAATAATAATAATAATAATAATAATAATAATAATAATAATAATAATAATAATAATAATAATAATAATAATAATAATAATAATAATAATAATAATAATAATAATAATAATAATAATAATAATAATAATAATAATAATAATAATAATAATAATAATAATAATAATAATAATAATAATAATAATAATAATAATAATAATAATAATAATAATAATAATAATAATAATAATAATAATAATAATAATAATAATAATAATAATAATAATAATAATAATAATAATAATAATAATAATAATAATAATAATAATAATAATAATAATAATAATAATAATAATAATAATAATAATAATAATAATAATAATAATAATAATAATAATAATAATAATAATAATAATAATAATAATAATAATAATAATAATAATAATAATAATAATAATAATAATAATAATAATAATAATAATAATAATAATAATAATAATAATAATAATAATAATAATAATAATAATAATAATAATAATAATAATAATAATAATAATAATAATAATAATAATAATAATAATAATAATAATAATAATAATAATAATAATAATAATAATAATAATAATAATAATAATAATAATAATAATAATAATAATAATAATAATAATAATAATAATAATAATAATAATAATAATAATAATAATAATAATAATAATAATAATAATAATAATAATAATAATAATAATAATAATAATAATAATAATAATAATAATAATAATAATAATAATAATAATAATAATAATAATAATAATAATAATAATAATAATAATAATAATAATAATAATAATAATAATAATAATAATAATAATAATAATAATAATAATAATAATAATAATAATAATAATAATAATAATAATAATAATAATAATAATAATAATAATAAGCTTTATTGTCATAAAATTACAAAATTTGTAGACAAAGCGAATAGCAAACATATTAGGAGATAATGACCAATAGTCAAAAAAATGTCAAGCGAATACATAAATATTAGAACATCTAAAAGGACATATTCTAGAACTACTAATGGACTAGTATATGTATTACCCAAAAAAGTTTCAAATTATTAATCACATATATTCAGCTAAAGAGTAAAACGGTTTATTAACTAAATAAGACTTAATCACTTTGCGAAAAGATACGTAGGTGGAAGAAGACTTTAGGTGAAAGGGAAGTGAGTTTTTTTTGCTTTGTAGAAAATAGAGTTTTTTGTAAGTTCAGATGAAGGGAGAGGTAAGTAGACACTGTTAAAATTTTTGATTATTGGATTATGATTCAAGATTCTTATTTGTCAATTCGTTATCTTTTATTAAATCTGGCAAGTTCATAATGGTAAATAGAAAGTGTTTAGTTCAACATTTCTTTCTTTAATAAAAAGCACTAACAACTGTGTCCTTTGAACACAAATTAAAAAGTTCTACTCTAAAATATATTTTTTTCAGCACTATAACATAGTTTTGCAATCTAGTTTTGTTTTCATTTTGTTTTAGTAAAATATTAAGACAAAACAAGCTTTTTTTCCGCTTTGTCTTTCATTTTCTGTTTCAATTTTTTTTTATATATACATCTTAACACTTTTTCTCCTACCTTTAGCACCTTAGCGGTCGTATCATCAATAAGTATTTTTTAATTTTTATTTAATTTTTATTTTACATCAGAAGTATTATTTTTTATTTCATTTTTTAGAGGATTTTTTTATAATAGATTATGTGCTATTATTGATTTGGGTATAAATTGACCACCATTTGGGATTAAAACTTTTAATCCTATTCAAATTCCTCTTTTAAATACAATTATAAATCTTTTTTTGATTTCAACTTTTCACTTCTGCATCATCCAGCAAAACATTTTTTAATGCTGTAAAACATTCTATTGGTCACATATACCTTACAAATTTTAAATATTTCTGCTGCTATATGATCAAAATTTAAAACAATATTGTGTGTCGCTGAATTTGCTTTATCAAAATTTTATTAATTTATTTAAAAATTTAGATATCTGTAAGTTGTATAATTTAAAATAAATTGAAAATGGCACTGTTTAATAGGGAAATTGCTTGTTCATCTATAACGTAAACATCTAAAACGTTTACAAAAGTAAGTTTTGTAAAAATTTGGAGAAAATTAGGTATGTATGTTTGGTAATTCCTACTCATTTCAAAAACCGTTATATAATAAATTGTTAATTAACATTTAATGTTTGTAGAAGACTTATCTAGAAAATGCTTCATAGTTGAAAGGAACTTAGTTTCAGTATTTGAAATAATAATTAATTTAAAGAAATTGACTTGGTTTTTAGAAAGATCTCGTCAATTTGCGTATTTTTCTCATTAAATTGTTGGATGCGCCCAATGATCTGTACTTTTAAGTCACTTTTTAATTCCTTCAATCTCTTTCTTCTGGAAAAACTCAATAATTTACCTTTAGTGATTTCCTTTCCCCTCCCATTGCTACTAAATTACTTCTTTTAAAAGTCACCCTCTGATTGAACACTACCCCCTCATCGGCAACCATCCAGCCAGCCACCTAAGACATTAAATAACTCCCTGAAATACGGTAATAAATTTATTTAAGAGCAGGTAGCCATTTTGGTAAATGTATTTCAATTCAAAACGTATCAGTAGTCTAGTTTGAGTCTAAATGCGTAGTCTACTCTTGGCGCAGGTCGATAATATGATACTGTAACTCCTGGGTCTAGCACCACCTTCTGGACGACCCACCAAAAAGGGAAAATCAGCCCTAAAATTCTTATGCAAACGGCCCGAATCCTAATAATGTGCTAGTTTTACAAAAACGTGAAGACTTCAAAATTATGCGAGGCCCAATTATTTAAGCAAAACAGAGAAATATGATAGAAAATTATTAAAAGATTACTAAAATAATTAACGCAAGTTTTAAGTAATCACATTTTTTATGTAGCGCTTTAAAATCAACTCATCAACATATTTTTTTATCAAAAATGCGTAGCTGGCTCTGCTAATTCCGCAAATACTTAGTAAACATTAAAAATGATTAATAAAAGCTTTCAGATATAATCAATTACCATATTTATTGCGTTTTTTGCGGCTTTAGACGCAAATCATGTCAACATAGAGATAACTATCTTAGCTGCCTTTAGCTATAATTTAACAAACATTGACAGCAATCATAGCGACTTACACAGCTCTAAAATTAATTAATTCAAATGTTTAACTATTATAATAAACTATAGTAAATTTTTGAAATTTAAACACAAATGATGAGAATACTAGCAAAATAAACAAAGAAAGAATGTGTTTTTTTAATCTTTGGGTAATTGTAGATGCGTTTCCAAATTTTATTCTCCTTCATTTTTAATTGTTAGTTTTCAACTCTCGACAAAAAAGTTTGAAGTGTTTTCTGTGTGTTTGTGTTTATCTGCCGCCTTGTTGCCACTAAACGGCTGAGCCGGTTTTACTTTAATTTTTTTCTATTGAATCTAAAATTAGGTAATCGAAAAAGTTCTAAGTCATATTTGACAAAAATCAGTTCAACTGTGAGCATAAAATACCAAAATACCAGTTGGTAGCAGCACTATTTGGTTTGGACTCATTGGAATAATCTCAGTTAAAGTTTTTTTTAAATGAGTTTAGCAGCTAAGGGGAATTCTTAATTGGTCTACTCGTTTCAATTAAACATAGTTGGCAATTCAATTCGAGTTTTCTTTCTATATGCTTTGTTAGATAAGCTTTAATACTCAGTTGAAAATATTTTGAAAATCAAATAAAGTCAAAGTAAGATCAAAGCAAATTCCTTCAAGCTAGACCTGTAGATCTTTTTTTTTGTTTGTTTGTAGAAACTAAAAAGATGGATAAGAATGCATATCATAGGTATGCGTTTGATATTAATGGCGCTAACGTGATAACTTGGTTGATCAATCAGCCAAATTCAGGTTTTTGTCTCAAATTTGACATCAGAGTGACTTATGCATTTGACATGTAGAAACTTCGTTTACTCAACTTTAATGTAAACTTAGCTTCTAATAGATGTCGCTGTTTTTGCCATATTACAAAATATTGTGAGTTCATTAGAGGTAACTAATATCACTGCTGATCTGTACATTCAGATACTCAACCAACATGTGTTATCCATACTGACATGATGCACCACCGCATTTTAGCGTCAAATCAATATCAAACAAAGTTTTTCAATGTTAGCTTTTTGGAAACTAAGGTGACTTTGTAGAGAAAAAATATTTTCTAAAATTAAGCGAGTACGTGGTAGACGAAGCGCTTAAAATCAAACAAAAAACGTTTTGGTAAATGGTAAAACAGTGTTAATAATTTACATTACAAAAAATACCATTCAATTTTTTTACTAAAAATAAATTTTAGATAATGCTTATGTACAATATTTCCTTATACTAAATAAAAATACGTTAGCATTGACATTATTTGGCTCTTTTTGATTCATATTTTAGTGGTTTTATATCTGCGCCAATAAGAGTTTTGTCTTTAAACTGGCTTAATTATGTTGGTTTTTTATATGTCTCATCAAGCAGCTTTTATAAATAGTCTTAAACTCACACTTATCGCAATAACAAAAATTTTGGAATTCGATTGGAGTATGTTTTAGTTTTCTATGCTTTGATATATTGCCTTTAAAGCCAGTTTTGTACTCACACTCATTACAATTGAAAATAGTTTGCAATTCAACTGGAGTATGATTGATTTTCTTATGCATTCTTAGTTCAAGTTTATACATTGTTTTATATTCACACTCATCGCAGTTATAAATAATTGGCAGTGCATCCGAATTATGCTTTAATTTGTTGTGATATATTAGGCTAGGTTTAGACGTGGTTTTATATCCACATTCACTGCAATTATAAATCGTTTGCAACTCAATTGGAAGATGTTTTCCGTTGATATGATTGGTTAAATATCGTTTAAACTTAGTTTTATAATCACATACATCGCATTTAAAAAATTTTTGCAATTCAATTGGAGTATGTCTCAATTTCTCATGCGTTGCCAGATCGTATTTACTCTTAGTTCTATACTCACACTCATTGCAGTTGAAAATAGTCAGCAGCTCAAGTGGAGTGTGCTTTAATTTTTTGTGTGTGGTTAGATTAAAGCTGAATTTAGTTTTATAATCACACTCGTTGCAGTTAATAATAGTTTGCAACTCATTTGGAGTGTGTTTCCTTATAATATGCTTTCTTAAATAGCGTCTAGAGTTAGTCTGAAACTCACACTCATTGCAGTTGAAAATTTGCTTTCCAATTAGAGTGTGCTTTAGTTTCTTATGACTGGTTAAGTTAGTTTTAAATCTAGTTGCATACTCACACTTATTGCAATTAAAAATGGTTTGCATTTCAATTGGAGTATGTTTTGTTTTTTTATGCTCTGTTAACTTAAAATTCAACATAGTTTTATACTCGCACTCATTGCAATTATAAAACGTTTGCAACTCAATTGGAAGATGTTTTCCTTTCATATGATTGATTAGATTGCGTTTAAAGTGAGTTCTATACTCACACTCATTGCAGTTAAAAACTGTTTGAATTGCAGTATGATGATTTGTTAAATTACCTTTTATGTTAGTTCTACAGACTGTTTCTACTTTGCATGAAATATGATTTTTCTCGATACGTTTTATAAAACCACTCTTAAATTTAGTTCTGTAATCACAGTGATTAGTTTGAATCAATTTTTCCGATTCAGTAAAAGCATGTTTTTTGATTATATGTATTTTTAAACCGTTCCTTTGATTAGTTTTAAAGTTACACTGATCACATTCACTTGATTTTCTAAGTAAATTGTTTAATGTTGCGGCTGATAAACAATTGTTGTCGACACATTTCTTCTCATGGTAGTAGCTCCAAGCAATCGAGTGACTGCCTACTTTACACTGTCTACATCGTTTAAAAGCAGCCCCCAAAGTATCATAACCTCCAAATCCGCACTTATGCTTAAATTTTTGAACTTTTTCATTTGTAGTATAATTGCAAGATTCACATTTATAAGCCGAAAGAGAAGTGGAACAAATAAATGTCTGCAAATAATCACACATTTTTTAAGACCAACAGATTAAACAAGCAATTAAAACGAGATAACTTGCTAACAGTTGTAAGTTGTCGCCATTTTGTCGGCAAGTTTATCACATAAACTCGCCGCTAGGTGTCGCTTTTTTAAAACTTTTAAAACATTGACAGCAATTTTAATTTTTCATAATAACGTTCAAGCTGCTAAAATCATTTGGATATAGTAGATGATATAGAAAATTAAACGCTGCTTAGAATGATAGCGACTGCTATGGAACAATTTACTGAAAATTTTGTATTTATCGCAGTACCATTTTTTAACTATTTTATTAAAATCTATAAAAAAATACAAGATAATGACTCATTTGGACAAAAATTAGAGAAAAACGTTTTTTTTTGGTTATTTTTTCTCACTGTTAAAGATTAATAATAAAATAAAGATTTTGTATTTGGCGCATCTACCATTTTTCTACTACTTTATCAAAATCTATAAAATATTACAAAATAATGACTCATTTGAACCAAAATTAAAAAGAAAGTCTTCTTTTTGTTATTTCCTCTAACATTTAAAAATTAATGAGGATAGCGACTGTCATAGAACAATACACTGAAGATTTTGTATTTAGCGTATCCACTATTTTTCAACTATTTTATTAAAATTTATAAAATATTACAAAATAATGACTCATTTAAACCAAAATTAAAAAGAACCGTCATGAAACAATACCAACTACTACCACAACCAAAAAACCTGTTATAATAAATCCCAGCAAGCCGAAAACGAATCCAGAATCAGTACCTGATTTATGCGGTTTGTATAAAGATATTAACACATTTTTAATCGCAAATCATAAATTATATATTTTTTATAAGAACTATGCCTGGATTGTTAATTTAAAAAGATTTGACCTATGATTATATACCAAAATTAATTACGGATTATTTAACTTTTTTGCCAGATAATTTTCAAGAAATATCACATATATTTATCAGAGACCAGATGGAACTGTTTTATTAACAAGAAATAATTTTTATTATATTAGTGATTTTCCTAGTTTTATTGTTAAAAATGGTTATAATGGAAGATCTATTGCAAACTGGGGTAATCCTATTGGAAAAAAAATTAAGGCAATATTTAGTGATTATTCTGGTAAAACTTACATATTTTAGGACAACACAATGTTTATAGACTTTGATGAATGTCGGTTTAGACCAAAAAAACATGGTATAACAGCTGAATTGTAATGGAAAAATTTATTTTTTTAAAGATAATAATCACTATGAGTATGATGAATTTTTGCAAACAACAAAATCGAATAAATTTGGGATCTATTTTTGGGATTAAATGTAGTATTATAGATAAGATTATGATTTTACTAAATAAGCTTATATAATTTTTAATTTAAATGGAAAATCTTATGACTTTAAATTTAAAAGAGCGCGGTAATTATAATCCTTGTTATAAAGAAAACAATGAAGAAATTATAATTGAGCTAACAGAAAACGAAGAACTTGAACTACTACGAATAATTACTTTTTCTTGCTACTCCAGTCGAAAGTACGTGGTTTCGGCTGCGATTCCACGGCAGAAAGTGTATCTTTCATGCACTGTGGAATCGCAGCCGAAACCACGTACGTTCGACTGGAGTAGCAAGAAAACTAGTATGCACTACACGGGCAGAAATTTGAGAGCCCTGAACTGCGCGCCATGATTATGGCGCGCAGTGCAGGAATCTCAACTTTCTGCCCTTGTAGTGTAATATACTATTATTTTACTCACAATTACAAGGCGAACGAATCGTTCCTCTTTATATAAACAGATACTTTTGATTGATTCGAACGAAGTCCTCATGGGCGTTGCAAATTTTTAACTATTTTTAATTGATTGAAAAACAGTGCAAAATTTTTGAAAATGTTAATTTTTTTATCTACCTTGAAAATCGGGAGTGTTTTCCTTAAAAATGTTAATTTTAAAATATACCTTAAAATCGGAATGTTTTCACGATTTTTTCTGCATTTCAGTCTACCCTAGAAAATAATAATGATAATAATAATAAACGTCTTTATTGCTGTACTATAAAAAAAAAAATATACAACAAAAGGCGAAGTTTAGCATAGCTGTTTTTCAACTTAACCTTAATAAAAGAAAAAAGAACAATAGAAAAACAAATAATAAACTAAATTCAAAAGATATAAACAATATAATAAGAATAACTATGAAGAGTAGACATAAAAAGAAAAAAAAAAGATTGAAATAATATAATAATAAAATACCGACATTTTTGCACTCATTGTTGCAAAGCTAGCAAATATTGCTTTTTAAAGTCTGAAGGTGTAAATCGGGTGTAAATCGGGGTGTTTTTTTTTAAATGTTAAATTTAAAATATACTTAAAATCGGGGGTGTTTTTACGATTTTTTCTGCTTTTTTGTTTACCCCGGAAAATCGGGGGTGTTTTACATTAAAAAGTGCTGTGCGCTGAAGAAGCCCACTACTTTTCAGTTTACCCTTGAAAATCGGGGTGTTTTTACGTTTTTTTCTGCTTTTCTGTTTACCCTTGAGAATCGGGGTGTTTTACCTTAAAAAGTGCTGTGGGGCCTGGCCTTTACACTAGTAAAGTTGCATAAAAAACTGTTGTTTATTATAATTTTTGACCAATTTTTTCTATAGATACTGCATTTTGAGTTAATTGTGTGTCACAACAAAAGCGTTTATATGCAAATGTGCGAAACACTTGAAACAAATTAGAGTCACGTCTAAAAACAAAAGAGAGCCAGAAACGTTCACAATACAAGTGTCAGTGTATGTCACGGCTGTTGGTGATGGAAATAATACTTGAAGGCAAAGGGCCCGCTCCTAACAGAAGTTGCTCTCCTCTCGGAAAATGGAAGGGCATCGCTTATGTTCCACTCTAATACCTTCGATGAAAAGCTGCTTTTAGAATTCATGGTTTTCTAGCTGGGCTTTCAGTGATTATTAGGGCATCAACTAACTTTCAATTGTTGGAAGCTTTGCATAACTAATAACATTACAATGGAGATTGTTTTTCGTCCTTTTTGATTTCACATGGTTAACCGTACAATGTAATTTAGTTTGAAAACTATGAATTTGGATTTTTCAAAGAATACTTTATGATTCTAATAAATGTAATTCAATGTTTTTACACTTGTAAAAACTCTAAATCTTGTTATGTGTTACTAACAATGTCTTGTAAACCTCCTGCTAACTGTTATGTTAAGTTATTAAAATGAAACTTTGTATGTATTGTTAGTGAAGCACGGTGTAGCAAACGACCAGTTTGTGTATGAATATTGGCACGTTCTTATTACAACTTGTAGTTATAGACTTCACTCAAAAATTATATTAAAGAATAAAATACAATAGAATGCTTATGTTTAGCTAATAACCGTTATAAAACTCTCAAAGTAACCAGAATTTACGAGCAACTTAGTAGACTGCTACAAATTTTGTCCAAATGGTTTATATCTCAAAAACGAAAAGACCTTTACTAGATCTTTTTTTTTACATATGAGGCTTACTTATTGTCAACTACGACTAGATTTTTTTTGCATGTTATGTTAAAATCACGTTGTATAATAATGAATAAGTTTTATTTTCATCTATTTCACATTTATTTTGGATAGAACCGTATTTATGCTACCCATAAAATTATTTTGTATGAAGCAAAAAGATCACTAAAAACAAGATTTTCGACGAAAAATTTGCGAATTTTCTGAGTTTTATTAAGATGCCCCGCCCAGTGTCTTCCTAATGCTTATTTCTGAGTCGCTAAATAAATAATATAATAAATAACCATATTATTATCTATCAATTGTTTCAAAAGAATTTTATTTTCTTTACCTAAATCGCTATATGTTTTAAGACATTTTCGTACGATATTTTATTAAAAGCATATTTTTAAAACCAACGAATTAAACAAGCAATTAAATCGAGCTAACTTGCTAACAGTTGTAAGTTGTCGCCATTTTGTTGTCAAATTTATCAAATAAACTCGCCGCTAAGTGTCGCTTTTTTAAAACTTTTAAAAACTTTGACAGCAATTTTAATTTTTTATAATACCATTCAAGCTGCTAAAATCATTTGGATATAGTAGATGATATAGAAAATTAAACGCTGCTTACAATGGTAGCGACTGCCATAAACAATTTACTGAAAATTTTGTGTTTATCGCAGTACCATTTTTTAACTATTTTATCAAAATCTATAAAAAAAATACAAGATAATGACTCATTTGAACAAAAATTAGAGAAAAACGTCTTTTTTTTTGTTTTTTTTTTCTCACTGCTAAAGATTAATAATGATAGCGACTGCATAAAACAATACAATAAAGATTTTGTATTTGGAGCATCCACCATTTTCTACTATTTTATCAAAATCTATAAAATATTACAAAATAATGACTCATTTAAACCAAAATTAAAAAGAACCGTTTTATTTTTGTTATTTCTTTTATTTGAAGATTAATTTTTTAATTAGGTATGTTAAGCCCCTATGCACACTGCCCATTTTTCAAGAAAAACACTCGATTTTCAACGGTAAACAGAACGACAGAAATAAGTGTGAAAACTCTCCAAATTTTAAAGTATATTTTAAAATTAACATTTTTTTAGAGATTTTGGCATGTTTTCTATTGGGCCACTTGAACACACAAATGAATACGAAACAGTATTCAAGAAAATTCACCGTTTAAAAAAAAACGCTCTTTTTTCCAACTTTTTTTCAACTTTCCTAATTTATCAGACATTTCGTATAATCTTAGTCTTTCGTATAATTGTAAACACGTTTAACAATAAATAATTGTTAATATAGAATTGTAAGAGAAATCGTAAATAGCAAATATTACAACATAGCTGGACATTTTTCAGGTTGACTTTGGTGAAGTTTTTATTCCTCCAAATCTTGAAGTTCCCAAACCGCGGGTTCTGCCAGAATTTAAGCGTTTGGCTCATGGGCTTCGATCAGATAATATCAGCATTCTAGATGCTAAAACTTTTTACATTCCAAATTTACACTACGACGGAGCTGGCCCTGACGCTTATTTTTGGGTTGGAAATGGTACTGAACCTTCGTCTTTAGGAATTAAAGTTCCCAACGAAATGGGTTCGCTGGAGCCTTTGAGGGGCTACCAAGGCGAAGACATCGAAATTCAACTTCCTGGATCGTTGACTGTTTACGATATCGAATGGTTGGCTGTATGGTGCGTGCAATACAGGCATAATTTCGGACATGTGCTAATTCCCAAAGATATGGATGTTCCTCCAGCGCTGGGTCAAACCAAAGTTTCGGTGAGTCTTAATAGCTCTTTGCAACTAAAAGTACAAACATTGTTCTAAACATTTGATATTCTGACCAAAAAAAAAAATGTAGTGCTCGAATCCGGTCAGCTTTTGACAATAAAAAACGCTTTTGTTTTATAAGTTTGGCTGAACTATTTTGTTTTTTGTTATTGCGCCCATGTAGTTAGTGTTTACGCTTTCAGAGAAAACTCTTTTTTGTTTTTGATTTTTCAATCTGGCGTTGCTGGACCTGGAGCAAAAGTGCATTAAAGCCAACTAAAATGGTCACACTACGCCGTTATACCTGAATTTTGTTGTGCGCTATTAAATAAGTTTACAATTAAATATAGATAGTTTTACATACAATATTTTTTTATGAATGTCATATACTTTTTTTTAATTAATTAATGTACTATTATATGCAAGCCGCCTTGGTGGTACAATCCTGTAAGTAAAACTGAAATTTTATGTAACTTTAAGCAAATAATATTATTTTTCAAGACAAGCACTGCAAGACCGACAACCGCAACCAACTGTCGTGAATTTTTGCATAAAAGATTACAAGTTCGTTGGGAAATGAAAGGCGATTATGTCGAAATTTCTTTAGCTGGCCGAATTCGGGAAGATCAATACATTGCTTTTGGACTATCAGGAGCATCTAATAAGTCGCAAATGGTCGGAGGAGATGTCACAATCGCTTTTTATGATTCCAATTCACTCAGTTTTCGAGCTGTGGATTACTATATGTCACACACAGCACAATGTGATGGAAAATCTGGAGTTTGCCCTGATGAGCGTATTGGAGGGCGAAACGATGTAACACTGATTTTGGGGGAAAGAAAAAATGGAGTTACTACGATAACCTACAAGCGGTAAATATTACTTATTAATACAATACATTTTTTGTTGCAATTTTTTTCAAATTAATTAAAATAAAACTTTTTAATTGACAGTTAAAAAACATACTATCTATAATTTTATAGAATAGGTGCCATCAATTCCATTTCAATCTTTTGGATTGAAATTAAGGTTGTCCAAACCCCATCATGAAAAGTATTAAATATTTCAATTTTGTTTAAGAACTGTAAATAAACACATTTCAGTTGTCAATACTAAGCTTTATTTTAAGCTAGAGTTCTATTTTTTTAGGGGTTTTACAGATTTTATTTAACGTCAATTTAATGCCAATTGGTTGAACCGCCATTAAATGTGAAATTGTAAAATGTACAAGTAAAAGTTATGTTTCACCAATTTCAAAAAAGAAAAAAGTTATGATTTAGTAATGTATGTTTTTTTATATGTTTATTTGTTTATTTTTTACAGTTTTTTATATACTTTATTGATTCTTTTGTCAACTATGAGCTGGGATTAAATTTTTTTTTACGTTTAAAAAGGTGGCACACTTCTATATCAGAATATGATAAAAACATGTTTTCTATAAAAATTTAAAAAAAATTTAGTTTGTCCTTTTTATTAAATTTATCAATACGTAGATTAAATAAAGTTGTTGTTGATTTTTCGTTTAGTTATTCTTAATTTTGATACGGTTTTCAACCGACTTCAAAAAAAAAAGAAGAAGGTTATCAATTCGACTTTTTTTATGTGTGTTACCTCAGAACTTTCTTCTGGGAGGACAGATTTTGATTATTCTGTTTTATTTGGAAACTGGTGCTTTCTAATTGGTTCCATTTAAATTTTAATCAAGATCTGATCAGTGGATTTTAAGTTATTCTAATTAATGCTTTTTTTGACATATATTTTTGACATTTACAATGATTTATTATAAAAATTTGTAAAAAATTAAAAAAATATATTTCAATTAATTTAAGTAATTTGAATGTTATTAATTATGTTGTTTCATGTGTTTGATAATGCATTAAAATATCAAAACAAATGTTCTTTTGATAAATTTCACTAATATAAGCGCAAATCATAAAAAAAATTTATATAATAATTAGTATCAATTAATTAAATATTAAGTAAACAGTAGATTTTCTATTTTAAGATAAATGTTTCTCCCTTTCTTCGTTTGTCTTATTCAAAAAACGCTGTCTCATATTAGCAGCCCGTTTAGTGGGTCTACCCATATTGAAAGAAATAATAGTAATCAAATTCACTAAAAATCAAAAATAAAAAAAAATGTTTAGCAAAAAAAACCAATTTCAAAAAATTGAAAAAACACTAAAGTATAAAATAATTGCGTAGGCTTGTATGCTTAAAAAATAATCAAATTACTTGAATACTATATTGTACAATTATGATGTAGCGATGTATGTTTTTTTTATATGTTCATTTGTTTGTTTTTTACGGTTTTTTTTATATACTTTATTGATTCTTTTGTCAACTATAAGCCGGTATTAAATTTTTTTTTACGTTTAAAAAGGCGGCACACTGATCGTAGGATCACCATATCAGAATATGATAAAAACATGTTTTCTATAAAAGTAAAAAAAATTTTTAGTTTGTCCTTTTTATGAAATTTATAAATACGTGGATTAAATAAAGTTGTTGTTGATTTTTCGTTTAGTTATTCTTAATTTTGATACGGTTTTTAACCGATTTCAAAAAAAAAAAGGTTATCAATTCTACTGTATTTTTTTTTATGTGTGTCATCTTTTTATGTGTGGGAGAATAAATTTTGATGATTCTTCTTTTATTTGGAAACTGGTGCTTTCTGATCGGTTCCATTTAAATTTGATCAAGATCTGATTAGTGGATTTTAAGTTATTCTAATTAATGCTTTTTTTGACATATATTTTTGACATTTACAATAATTTATTATAAAAATTTGTGAAAAATTAAAAAAATATATTTTGTTTCATATGTTTGATAATGCATTAAAATATCAAAAAAATGTCCTTTTGATAAATTTCACTAATATAAGCACAAATCATAAAAAAATTATATAATAATTAGCATCAATTAATTAAATATTAAGTAACCAGTAGATTTTCTATTTTGAGATAAATGTTTCTCCCTTTCTTCGTTTGTCTTATTCAAAAGGCGCTGTCTCATATTAGCAGCCCGTTTAGTGGGTCTACCCATATTGAAAGAAATAATAGTAATCAAATCCACTAAAAATCAAAAATAAAAAAAATTTCAGCTATAAAAAAACAATTTAAAAAAATTAAAAAAACACTAAAAAGTATAAAATAATTGCGAAGGCTTGTATGCTTAAAAAATAATCAAATTATTTGGATACTATATTGATCAATTATTGTTATTTTTGGAGTCGGTGTCAGTTAAGGTATGATGAGCGCCGGCGTCTGCTTGCTTGTGCGCCGCGTGTAGTTAGTTTAAATATTAAGATTAATATATCATTATATTTACAATCTTATACAAACCTACCTTGACTGACAACGACTCAAAAAATAACAATAATTGTACATTATAGTATCCAAATAATTTGATTATTTTTTAAGCATACAAGCCTACGCAATTATTTTATATTTTTTAGTGTTTTTTTTTATTTTTAGAAGTTGGTTTTTTCGTTAAAAATTTTTTTTTACTATTAAAAAAAGTGATAGTAGAAGAAAGCTCTAAATAATTTGTAAAAACTTTGTACAAGATGGCTGAACGCTGAACTATTTTTAGTAAAGTAAGAAGATTTCAATTAGTCAGATGCTTGGAGATACAAGCATTGCTACAAAAATTGTATGTTTTTTTAAAAAATCTACAAAAAAGTTTCCGACAGCATGTTTTCATCTTTTATGGTACTCTCGCAATAACTATTTTTATCTATTATTTATTATGCTATTTTTTTAATTTATTATGAACATTTCATATTATAATCAAATGTTTTGAGGTGGGCCCATTGTCACTAAGTCAAAATTAGATTTTTTAGAAATTAGAAAAAAATTTTACAGTATTTATAAAAAATGCGGTTTTTAAGCGATTAAAAATAGTTTTATTTGATTTAAAAAATAAAAAAAGCAATTGTATTTTATTTTGGAATGTTTTCCTTTAAAAAATTAATTTTCAAAAGTCAAGCAAATAAGCGTCCTAGCCGCATATATATGATTTTTGTCAGATTTCTATAAGAAAAAAAAGCACTTACTGGAAATTCTACGCAAGATTTATGTTTAGTCTATAAAATAATTGTTTTTTCATCTTAATAATTGTGGTGAAGACTTAAGAAAAAAGTACTGTGGGTTAAAAACTAATTAATGTACAAAACATAAATAATATTACAACAGCAGAAATTTATTACAGTCCTCTACAAACGAATGAAGCTGTGAACGACCGGCCTATCCCCAGCCACGGAGAAGTTGCCGTAATTGCAGCTTTTGGTCCTCTTAATTCCAGAAAGGAAGCCAACGCTCATTCAATTCGAGATAAAACTGTCGAAGAAAATAGGATTGATTTTAGCGATTTGGATGACAATAGATGCACTGTTAATTTATACGATTTAGTAGATGAAGATGGACCAAAGCCTTGGCCTCTTGCAAAAATTATTGGTAAGTAATTTCATTTCTTAGCAATTTTTATTTATATTAGGTAATTTAAATATTTTGTTTTAATATTCCTCAGGTGAAAACACATTTAAAGCAAAAATTGGTCCAACTGGTGGGAAACGGGGTTACACACCAATAACCGGACAACCGTCTTGGGGTATTGCTTGGTACATTAACGATCTGCTGATTCCTGAACTAACTGTAGAACGCGGTCAAACATACACTTTTATAGTTGAAGGGGGTAGTGACAGTGCTAATCCGGCTAGATATCACCCTCTTTATATCACTGACTCTAAAGAAGGAGGATTTGGTCAAAAGACACCCGCTGAGCAAAAGGAACAGGAAGTCTTAGCTGGTGTTGCATATGACGAAGAAGGATATCCACATCCAACCGCTGCCGGAAGATATTGTGAATGGGCTCACAAAACGATTGATAAATCAGCAGATATAGAAAGCTTTGAAGAGTATATGCAAACGTTGAGACTACAGTGTGATCCGGGAGAAGCGGGCTATCTCAACTGGACTGTGCCACTTGATGCCCCAGATTTACTCTATTATCAGGTCAGAATAAAAATTACTTTGAATTTACACAAATAAATATTTACAGTATTTTGTTTTTTGAAATCACATATTTATTTATTTTTAGATAAATGTTTGACTGAAATTTTAACGACGGCACTATTTAAACAAATAATGTTAAATAGCAGCAGCTACTTTACTCTGTATATTATTTTTCATAACCACTGTCAATTTTTGCGCATTTTATTGCGATGCTGAAGGTTGTAGCTATGCGTCGCTAACACAAAATGAACGAACATTTAATTATTTATAAATTTGACTTTCAGTGCTACACTCATAACAATTTAGGGTGGAAAATTCATGTGGTGGATAAAGGCGCGGCCCCTCAGAGCAATGGAGAAGCACCTTCAAGAAGTGTATCAATAATAGCAGTCGTAGCTATATGTCTATTGACTGTTTCAGCCCTAACGATACATGCACGAGGACGTATTTTCTAACATTTTGATGATATATTTGACAATAATTTTATATGATGTTGACTGAATTTTTGTGGCGAGACAATAATTTTATCTTTCCTAAATTAAGGCGTCCATATCATGTTTATATTGTGAGTTCAGAAAGGCACCACTAAAATTATACCAATGCATATCTTTAGCCATAGACCGGATTTATTTAAACAAAAAAGCGGACTCGAAAAGAATAAAAGAACCAAGAAATTTATCGTATAAACATATCAAAGGCTTTCTTTACATTTTAGTTTAATTTTAAAGTAGATGGTTTAATTAAGTATAGGGCTATTTAAAACTAATGGCAGAGCATATTTAATTGGACAAAATTTTGCGCTTTATTACAAAGTATAAGATTTTTATGTTAACTCGTTTTTGTTCTAATAGTCTCTGATACAGCAGACTTTTTGACTGACTGCTGTTTGCTATCACTTCCTTTCATTTTCCTTCTCTTTTCTCTGAATTTAATTTTTTTACAAAACTTTACAAGTTTAAGGATTAACTTGTGGTAGTTAAACGTCTGTAAGATTCACTACGCTACCAGGCGCACTTTCATATGCTATACTATTGGTTTTAACTGTTTTAGTTTTTATGATAGATATTTATTTATGTTATTAATATAGTAATGAAAGTCTTAACTAATCAAATAAATTAGAGCCCAATTTACCATCTACTGGGTCAAATTAAATTAAATAAAGTGTCCGCTTGAAGTAAAATGTTTTGTATACTTTCACTCGTAGACATCTCTAATTTAGAATATATTACAAAAATAGCGAAAAAAATAGCTTATGATGGTAATGATTGAAAAAGTGTTACATTAAAATTTGTTATATTAAAAAAAATTGACAATAACAGTTAACAATTTTTTAAAATATATCTATTTGCTGCTAAAATATTTACAAACTCAGCAGATTGGGCAATAAGCTGTATACAAAATAATATATGAGATATAATTAATGATTGAAAAAGTGTTATATTAAAATTGGTTATATTAAAAAAAATAGACAATAACAGTTGAAAATTAATTTTTAAAAATCTATCTATTTGCTGCTAAAATATTTACAAATTCAGCAGATTGGGCAATAAGCTCTATACAAAATAATATATGAGATATAATTATTTATTTTTTGATATTTTAAGGTTGTTTTGAGCTTACAAGCTCACGTTTATTTATTATTTCATGTTGCTTACAAATGGTTTAGAATAAAAGAAAAAAAAACGGTTTACAACAGCAAAACGCTCGTTTTCGAATAAACTGCCACAGTGGTAAAATACTGTACTACAATAAGCAAATGATCTTTCCCATATAGGTGTTTTTCATATATTTTTGAGTGCAAAAATGATTTAGTAGCTATATATGGCCTCAGCAAGCACCATTTTTAGTATTTTTTGTAATAAAAAATTTGGACAGCTTAAAAAAGATGTATTTTATCCATTTTATCTTTTTTGGCACTTTTTAAGCCAAATTTGCTTTTAAATTTGGAAAATACTGTTTTTTTAGAAAGGTCAATACAGCCTTATTTTGACTTTCTCTCTCTTTATTCGTTTACTTCATTAGTTGAAGTGTCGTGTGCTCTTAATCTTAATCTTTGTTCACAATCTATCTATTTGCTGCTAAAATATTTACAAATTCAGCAGATTGGGCAATAAGCTAATAACATATGAGATATAATTATTTATTTTTTGATATTTTAAGGTTGTTTTAAGCTTACAAACCCACGTTTATTTATTATTTTATGTTGCTTACAAATAGTTAAGAATAAAAGTAAAAAAAACGATTTACAACAGCAAAACGTCTAATAGGCTGCCACAGTGGTAAAATGCTGTACTACAATAAGCAAATAATCTTTCCCATATAGGAGTTTTTCAAATATTTTTGAGTGCAAAAATGATTTAGTAACTATGGCCTCCGCAAGCACCATTTTTAGTATTTTTTGTAATAAATATATTCACAAAACTTTAAACAGCTTAAAAAAGATGCACTTTATTCATTTTATATTCTTTGGCACTTTTTAAGTAAAAGTTATTTTTACATTTTGAAAATAATGTTTTTTTAGAAAGGTCAATACAGCCTTATTTTGACTTTCTCTCTCTTTATTCGTTTACTTCATTAGTTGAAGTGTCGTGTGATCTTAATCTCCTTTCACAATCTTTTTGCGTCAAGGGCCATCTTGTAATTTTGTTGGCAATTAAACTTTCTAATTGGAGCTGGCAGTAATTGACACATAGAGAAAGTTTTTAGTTAAAAGCTATATTTTCTGGCTATATAACATTGTTGCTGAATCTCTATTTAAATTTAAAAAAAAATAGTAAAAAAAAATGACTTGTACAACTCAAACAAAAATGTAAATTAAAGAATAAAGAAAGTATTTAATATTAATCTTTATTGCAATTATATAAAAAAAAACTGTGCATAAATAAACATGTCATTTTAATATTAAGACCGTAATAGCGGCAAAAAATGTCAAGCAAACACGGATAGAACAAAAAAAGTGCAACCGTTACATCACTTGAATCGATTTGTTTAATATGAAAATAAAAAAATTACGGTCAAAGCTGTCGCAAAAAGGTTTTTTGCTTGTAGGCCCTTGTCTAGGTTTGTATAAAATGCTTTGTTTAAGTTAAAAAACCCTACAGTCGTTGAGGCTGTTGATTGTTGAAGAAGTTGATTAAAAAATAGTTTAGTACTGTTTTTAACATTAAAAAAGTGGTTTTAATATTAATATCATAAGCTATAACCGTTGTAAACTTTCAAATATTTAGTGGTGCCTTTAAGCTGAAGTCGTTTGTTACAGTGACTTTGATAACTTACTTAAAGTCAATCCATGCTATTACTAACTGACAATAATTATTATGAGATATATTATAAGTGTAACCTACTATAAGAATATGTGCACAAATTCGACAATAATTTCAAAATATTTGTAATATATATAGTGAGCTAATCTAAGGCTGTTTCTCGCAGTTATTTTTTAAAATTTGTTACTTATTCATGGTGTTCAATAGCTATTACACATATCCAAATCATATAACAATAATATCTATAGGTACAACAATATTCAAAATCAACACTGTGAGACAAAGCAGAAATTAAATAAAATAAAAACTCTTCTTGATACTGTACAAGATATTTATAAGACAATAATTAATCTGTAATACATGTTAAATAAAAAGCAGACAATAATGAAAAAGAAAAAACTATAATTAAGATAAGCGTCAATTATGTTTCGCATATAGTATTGGAGTGAACAAGACAATAATTTATTGTAAATACTTATTTACCTTAACCGTGTGATCTATACTTTAGAAATCTCTACATCTACAGCGTTGTTGATTTGATTTATTTAATGTTTTTAAATACCTAGTTGTTATTAAAATTTTATATTTTAAAAATGTAGTGTTGTACTAGAGTAGTTAACATTTATATACAGCATTTAGGTGTTTTGAATGGTATTTTAAATGTTTTATATTAAATTATTCTAATTATATAAATACTGTAGTTTTTATTCGATTAAACATTTCATACCTGTAAGATTGCTTAGCAGTTAATCAGTCGTTTTAAGTGGAGTGCCTTTATGTAAAACTTAATTTCTGTTTAATTATGTTTAAGACAAATTCTCATTTTTAATAAACTTCACAGCTAAATCACTCTTAAATGTTATGTTTGAGTTTTTTTTTAATAAATTTATTATAATATTGATAAAGTCTGATTTTATTTCTGCGTCTTGAGATAAAAACAACCAAGATATCGTCCTACTTGTGTGGGCATAAAAGGTAATGTATGATATTTTGGAAAGTGGTAATTTAGGGATAATTGACATTTCTGTCATTTCTCAGTTTTTTTTTTGCTGAACTAGTTTTTATGAGTAAAATAATGTTACAACTAAATTGTTTCTTATCTTTATACTTGACTAACATTGTACACGTCGAAAAACAGATTATATGTAACATTTATTCTGCAAAAAACTTGAAACAATATTTATCTCTAGTTTACTTTTTATTTTATTATATAGTTAATTTGGTGGCGAGAACTTTCCACCCATGTTTGATAATGTTTTTATCGTACTTGAATTTTATTTGTGACATTATTTTTTGGTTATATATAAATATTGACTAATTAACTCTTAGAGTCTGCCACAATTCTATAAAACAAATTTCAAATTAATCTGTCTTTTAACTAAAATGCTTTTGAAACAAAAAAAGCACTAAACACTGTTGCCGCTTATAATTTTCTAAGAAAAATACAACATTAGTAGACATTTGAAGTGTTTTGGATGTTAGTGGGAAAAAGTGCATAGCACGCTTGATTTGTATAGTTTACTTTTTTCTACTACTACCTGTTGATTTATGTTCCTACAACAAAAAAAAACCTAACTTATCGGTTAATAATTTGTGTTGAACACAAATGACATTAATAAATTTTTAAAGATTGTCAAAAATTTTCCGCAAATGTATTTTTCAAATTAATTTTTAAATATTAAAAAAAAATACTTTCTTTTTAATTAGCTTGAACCTATTGCAAGCAGTGTTATAAACTTATAAATATTGTAACAAATCATAAAAATAGAACAATGCATTTGTAGACTCAAGCTATGTGTAGCTTTAATCTTGAAATGTTAAAAAATAGGTAAATTGCATCATTTGCGACGATAGATGCATAAATATTATTAATTTTAGTGTTATTTTTAGTATTTTTTTTTCTTATTTGCATTTTATTTATAACATTATTTTATAGATACAAGTAAAAATTGACTATAATTGATAACAACTGTCAGCTTTCGACAAAAGCAGACAGGCTAGAGCTCAACTTTAAAATAATCTGTCTTGTTAATAAGTGCCGCAAAAAAACCCTAAGCAGCGTTGCCGCTCATAATTTAAAAAAAATTGCAACGTTAAAAAACATTTAAAAAAACTTCCCACTGCTAAACCATCAGGCCTTGGTTATTACTTCACAATAAAATCGTCTTTAAAAAATTAAAATTATAAAACGATATTACATTTTTTTGCCTAAAATGCGAGAATTATTAGACCCGTTTAAGCACTATTTTGACATTACATTGACACTTGACAAAAGTGACAGAATCAAATGGCGGCAAATGCTAGTTAAATAATTTTAGGTTAAGGGTAAGAAAATCAAAATAAATAACATTCACAAATTTTTAAAAAGCTTGGTTTTTTTACAAAATATTTGTTTTAAACCTAAAATAAGTGTCAGCTTTATTAAAGCTTGGAAGCATGGATCACTCAGATTCATTATCCATCAACGTTTCCACGGACAACGGTGATAATAATCAAGTAAGTTTTAAGAACTTCAAAAAACGGATTTTTTTGGGAGACTTCAATGCAAAGGGGACGAAATAGTAATACCATGTAGGGTCTGGTTGGATCGTATTAGCAAGCTGTTAATTTGCATTTTAAATATAAGAGATTCCATCGGTTTTTATACCTCAAGTGGCAAGAATGTGATCAATGTGGTCAATTTAATTGTAAATTACTAATAATACATGAAAGTTGGTATCTCAAATGTCTAGTAATGTTTTTATGGACCCTGTAAATCTTGAGAAGAACACTGTTTCGGTCTTATTAAAATGTCATCAGCTCGGTCTATATTTATGAGATCAGTCTTTTATATAATATGTAAATATTTATTTTATTTTAATAATTGAGCTGGCGACAATGTGTACTTAATGCACTACTGAATTACTTTAATAGGAATGGAAGAACAGTTACTCAATCAATAAATATATAGCGATTTCAATGTAACTAATGTGGTTAAGATATCATTATATACTTATTTAGAGCAGCACCTAGGGAATCAACCAAATAAGTGGAAATTAACATCTGCAAATCTGTAATCCGTTTACAGTTAGACTTAACAACAACGACCTTAACTCATTCTATTGATAATTTAAGAATTTTATGGCATTTTGTTTAAGTTATTTAATTGAATTTGTTTTTAGAATGCGGCTGATGTGCACATGGAAACTCCCATTAAAAAGGAAAAACAGGACTTGGATGAGAAACCAGCATGCCCACGACCCCCTGTATTTGAGGAAACCGATTTAAAACAATTTGTATCTTCAGTACCTAAAATATCTGAAGCCGATGTGAAGATAAAATCGGAACTCTTTGATGATGATACGAAGTTTAATATTGACTCAAAATCTTTTAGTGAGATACAGATTAAAAAAGAAGACATTGAAGAACTTTCTTCACCTATTAAAATGGAATATGATGATTCAACTTCTCGCAATAGTTTTAAAAGTGCAAAAATTAGTTATAATAAAAAACGTGACTCTCCATACAAAACGGTATTTGATAGACTCGGAGCCCAACCGGCCGCTTCATCCTTAAATATCGAAGATGGAGCTTCAAGTAAAAAGTAAGTTTTTATATATTTCTATACATATAATTCTGTAAATAATTAGAAATCAAATTTGTCTAGCTATTTAAACCTAATCGGATTAGTAAAAACAGGTTGTACAAGGAAAATAAATTTGTTATTGTTTTTTTTAGGCGACGACGAAATGAGCGAGAGACTGACCCATCAATTTTAGAAAGACGCCAAAAACAAATCAACTATGGAAAAAATACTGTCGGTTATGACAACTACACTAAACTTAGACCAAAGTAAGCTTTTTTTGTATTATCATAAATCTTCTATTGTCGAGGGAAAAGTGGGGGAATTTTTTACAGCGTAAATCAAAGATACTGCAATTTTTTGTGAATTTTCTTGTGCCCCTTATCAGTAGGCAGCATCGCTATTGCCAACCTTGTAATTAAAATTATTAAAAGTCGCCCGGTATTTTAATAATTTAGTTTAATTTTGTTATTGTCGCTTTCATTTAACGTGTATTTTGACTGGTGCTACCGATTTTTTATTTTTATTTTCTAGAGAAGACCGCACTCCTGAAGACCCACAAACTCCTAATAAGCACAGCAAGTATTCACGACGAGGCTGGGATGGCCTAATAAAACAATGGAGGCTGAAACTGCATAAATATGACCCAGACGAAGAATTGGGTGATATTTAAGTGTTGTTTTTAAGTTTAGAGAATTTTTACTCTGATTTTAATTATTTGAACATTATAATTGTAAGATGTTTCTGTATTTTAAGAAAGTAATGTTTTATAATAAATTTAACAAAATGAGTTTATTGTTGATCTATATTAGAAACCCATTGTTACTCATTTTAATTATAGCAGTTGTTTCTATGTTATATTAAGTTACATAATAGTTTTGTATAGACCTGCATTGAGTATTTATGTTTAAAAGAAATTTATTAAACTGACAAATGACCAAACTTTCCAAAGGTTAAACTACCAAACTACCAGAAGATTACGGAAATTGGCATTTAGCAAGGCGAGTGATTGTAAGGCCGAGGCTCCCAAACTACGAACCTTTGCAAAAGCGTTTCCGGACGTGTGATTCACAAGATTTTTTGTGCCGCTGTAAAAAAAAACACACATTTTTTATTAAAAAAAAATTGTTTATGTTGGCAACGCTAGTCACACTAAATGATTTTTAATTTAAAAGATCAAAACCTCTTGTTTTTTTAAAAAAAGTACGGATGACAATGTAAACATACATTACCATTTATACGTTGCTACTTGCGAGTTCTTCCGCTAGCACAATTTTTTAATCTGGTCAATAGCAGATATTCAAAAAAATAAGCTTTAAAGAATAGCTGTTTAAAAAAGTGTAAAAATTATTTTAAATGTTGGAGTTGCGGCACTTTGAATGTGTACAATAAATTTATTGGCAAAAGATCAGACAAGACAGGCTAAATATTTTATTTATTTTGTAACGGTTGGCAAAACTTTTTAAATTTGACAACTTTGACGTTTTATCATAAACCACTTATTCAAAATTTAAAGCAATATTTCGTTTGTATTTGATAGTTTTCCAGTTTTGAGACTTATTATGTCTTCAAGTGACTCGAATTACGTGACAGTTAATTACGAGGGCTCCCATGAAGTGTCTTCTCAGCATCAACGTGATGGTGAAGATGATACAGAAGAACAAGACGGTCTCAACAACACAATTTTGTGTATATTTTTTAAAGGCGGTAAGATTGGGGCTGCTTTTTACAATTTCAATGTAAAGTTGGTAATGATAAGGTGTATTTACGGGGCCGCAGTCGTAAAGGTAGTTACAATTTGACAATTTTTGAAATTGGAACTAGAGCTATCTATTAACAAATTTACCAAAAATAACATAGGCTCATCAAACAAGCGGTTTTTAGTAAAGAAATTTGAGCTGATCTTAATAAATGCTAGTAATAATAAAAATAAAACAAAAGGCTTTTAAAGTTGCGATTTTTAAAGACAAACATTTTCCTATTTCCCACGTGAATCAACAATCCCTATTGCCCAATTCTTGATTTTGACTGAAAGACTGGAGAGGACCAACTGAACCGCCTTGTAATTGTAAAGATGTCTTTTACTTTTGCAGCATTAAAAAGCCTCAAAATCATTTAAAATAGACTACCTTAGTGATGACGTATGAGGAGTGGCTTAACTTAAATGCTTCTTAATACGAAAGTTAGGTTATGTTGGATAAGCTTAAAACTGTTTCCAGTAATAATGTAGTTTAGTTCAACAAAAATAAGTACTAAAGTATGCTAAATCTTTAGTACTTATTTATTTTGTGTCTTGTTTATTTTGAAACATCGCTTCCTCATTCCGCGGGCTGTGACGTCAGGCTTAGGTAGTCTATTAAGTATGAGTACTTTGATTATATACAGGGTGTATCAAAATGAATGTCAAATGAAAGGCAGCTGTGAAAAGTTATAAATGTGTTCAACTGTTTAGATGAAAAATAAAAAAAATGCGGATGAAATTTTTAACATTGAAATAAATACTTTTTTAATTTGCGTAATTTTCGATTTCTATTTTCAAAAAAATGGCAAATTGCAAGTACTTTTATGACTACAAAACCGTGTTAACTATTGCTTTTGTTTCAAATATTGCTTTTTTAGTTAAATGTCTTTGACGAGATTTCGGACTGGGGTCCTGATTTCTATTTTTCTAAATCACTCTATCGCGAAGTAAATCCAAAATTTCTGGTTTCTTTTGGTAACGCCAATGATGAATACATCAAGGTTTTGATTGATTTGATTTTGTGTGTTGACGATGCCACGGCAACTACCGACTCTTTGAGGACATTACCTCCAAATTTAGTTCTTTTACCCGCTAAGGAATACTGTAAAACATTTTTTTTATGTTTAGATAATTAAAATGTCTCTGATTGGTTCATTTCAGCTTTTGATATTTGTCGATATATTTTAACTGAATTAAGTGTAGCAAGTGGTGTTGATTGCAAAACATCTGCGGAAAAGGAGTTATACATAAACTCTTTAATTAATTTTGATAATAAGGTCTCTGTCTATGCTGCCGGTGCTCTAGTAAAGTATTTAAAAAAAAATTGGGCACATTTCGTAAACACGAAAGATGGATTAGAGTTTTTCCATGTCCAGCAATTCTCGTTGTAAGTATATCTACCTTGTTCCAACCGCATCGCTTATAGAACCAGCTTGCTTGGAGCTACATTGTGACAAGTTTTTAAATTTTTCGTTAAGTCATTTTTTTGAGCATCACTGTATAAGTGAAGCTCAATCGTGTGACTTGCTATGGTGATTTGGCATCAGTGACTGAATCACAGATGAAAACTCTCCAAGAATAGAAGGAGACAAAGCTAAATTACTTTTTTCTGCTTTCAATTTTTATTTGTTTTAGAAATGGTCATGTATTAATGGATTTAACAACGTTTAGTGCTTTACAAATTTTCCATCAATGTTCTCATGATGCTAGCTTTAAACGAGGGTTAAGCTCCAGTAATCGTGAGGGATTGAGTATTTTTCGGGTGTTTCTTTCAAGTTGTAAGTCAAGAATGGGCCAAAATTATTTGAAGTGAGTATTCATATTTTGAGTAGAAGAGTAAATCTGTTACAACATTTATAATTTATAACTACATACAATATACAGGGTGCCCCAAAAGTATGGAAGAATGGTTCTGCAGCCGTAAGCGTACATTTTATTACAAAGTTTCCGAACAAAGCTATTGGGGCATATGCTAGAAAAAATATTACGGTTTTTAATTTTGAGCTATGACATCATCGACAGTATTGTTAAATTTTAGCTTTTTTTTTCACAATTTTGACTCCTTTTTATACACTTGCACTTTTCTGTTGTATTTCAGACATTTGTTAATGCAGCCTGTTAATGATATTGGAGAATTAAGGATGAGAATGGATTTTATTCAATTTACTTTACATCCCGGTCATCAAGACTTTATTGAAAGTTTGCAAGACAACATTGCAGTATTTTCTGACCTCAGTATGATTTTGAGTAAAATAAAAAATACTCGAGCGAGTTGCCGCGATTGGCATGTTCTTTACAAAGTGGGTAACCAAATTGTGTTTTCCTTAAAATAAAATTATTTTTAAATTATAGGCGATTCATGGCTCAATTTTTGTTAGTGAATTGAGCGAACCTTATAAAAATGAATCTCTTTTGTTAGCCAAGCTGCAAGGTTCTATTTCATCGGAGTTGATATCTCTAGAAAATTCTATAGAACGTGCAATAGATTTTACCGACTTGAGAGGTGGACGTAGGCCGGTTATAAAAATGGGATTGGACGAGAGCTTAGATGCCAGTAAGAGAAAAATTTTGATTTCTTATATATATAATTCTATTAAATAAAAAAATTCAAAATTCTGACTTAGAAATTGTCTTCTTTTAAAAATGGGATAACTCATTTCTTTGTTAGACGAAACATCAAATCGTAAAGTAAAATTAAATTTTTGTAGAAAAGTTTAGAAGACAAGACATAGGAAAGCATGTGAAAGCAGCGGCTCGCATTGCTGCTGAAGAATTGCCGGACTTTTTGTATGGCTGTGCTATTGTATACTTGCCTGAAATGGGACATCTTATTGCAATTAAAGAATGGGAACCAAATTGTAATCCTGAAGAATTACTACAATTTGGTTATCACTTTATGGTAGGTAACTATCATAAAATAAAGCAATTTTAATATTAAAAAAATATATATTTCAGTTTACTTTGCAAGAGACGATTCATTACAAAAATCCTCTATGTCAACGTAAGTATTTGAGGTACATTGGGTTAAGTGCAACCGAAAAACTCTTTCTATTTTATTTTAGAACTGGATGAAACATTGGGAGATATAAATGCAGAAATCATAGCACACGAAAATCGTATATTGCATCGTTTGTCATCCTTTGTTCTCAAGTATTATCGAGAAATACAGGCACCACTGAAAATTCTCTCCCTTATCGACGTGTAAGTATCTTAGGGGGGCTCGGTAGTCGACGATCTGGCCTAACGAGGGTCGTGGGTTTGAGCCCCACCCAGGCGGAAGTCTTTTTCTACAAAAAACATGGCTTTCGTCTGGCTATGGGTGTTTGTAAATGTAGGGAACACAATAGATCAAAAAGGTCAAAGTGCAAAATTCCTGTTAACTTTAAGCATCTTACAAAGTTAAGCTAACAAACTACCTGAATATAAACAAATATTTTCAGTTTGATTGCTATGGGCAAGGTATCTGCTCAGAACAACTATATTCGTCCTTCCTTAAACAATGAGAACATTCATGAAATTCAAGACTGCCGCCATCCTCTTCTAGAACTAGTTTCCAATTATGAATGCAACGATTTTTATTCAGGTGGAAATTCCAGTCATATTAAGATAATAACTGGTCCGAATGGCAGCGGCAAAACAATTTTTTTGAAAACAGTAGCTTTAACAATCTACTTGGCACACATTGGTTCTTATGTTCCCGCTAAAACTGCCAACATAGGAATGATGCATAGTATCCATACGAGAATGCATTCTACAGAATCTGTGTCTGTCCGACTATCTGCATTTATGATAGACAATATTCAATCTACACAAGCTCTTCGCAATGCTCATGCCAATTCTTTAGTTTTGTTAGATGAATTAGGAAGAGGCACAACATGTGACGTAGGCTTTGCTCTGTTAATTGGTATTCTGAAGAAGTTTTGCAATCAAGGTCATAACTCTCCACATGTGGTTGTCAACACACATTATCAAAATATCTCCAAATTTTTGCCAGGAAATGAGATACTTGAACACTTGAAAATGTCACATTCTGAAGAAAATGGAGCCTTGATCTTCCTATTTAAGATAGAAAAAGGGATATCAAACACTTTTGCTTTTAATATTGCTAGAACGGTAGGTATAGATGAAAATATTACACGGCGAGCAAAAGAATTTCTCAAAGGAACAAATGTTAAGCCCCTTGGCAAAGTATTATATAATCGGCCTGAATTTAACATGATTCAGTATTTGGAAGATATTGAGTTATCGGATTAGTTATCCAAACAATGTAAAATTTACAGTAAATTTCCACATGTAATTAAGTAAAAAGACCGTACAATTGGTTGTCGCAATTTTCAAATTAAATGAACAGTCATCATTTTTTCATTAAGCCATATTTAATTCCTGTAGTAATCTGTTTTTTATGCATATTACTTGTACAAAATAATTTCGATGTTTTGTGTCCTGTGTCGGCTTTTTTTATACTCTTTTCATGTAAAGTGTACATAGTCATTTTATTTTGAACAGTCTTGTATAATTTTGGGAGTAAAATTTTGCTTTAACGTTTTAGTTCCAGTTTTCTTTTTTGGCTGTTAGAGAACTTCATTTTGACTAGAATTTTGCGTTAGGTTTATGTAACTGCGCTTTCTCCACTGAGACTTTGTCGGTATAAAAAGCAATGACAGCCATGTTACATATCAAAAAAATTTAGAATAAAAAACAGTTTAATTAAATAATAGTTTATTGTCGACGGTGTTACGCAAAAAAAGAATAGTTTTTATGATAAGAGGTTTTACTAAGGTCATCATAATACTAAAAGTGATGGAATAACTAATTTATTATTGGTAAATAAACATTTGAGATTTAAACATAAGCACACATCTTTAACCTACTGCTGAAGTAATGAGCTCGGCTACATCACCATCAGTTGCTCGCACTGTTAGTTGCATTGTCACGCCATCCGCTAAGGCCAATTTAGCCCTAACCAATATATCTATACCTCCTCGAAATATACCTAAAACCAAAAATAAAAATCCTGAAAAGATGAGAAACTTATTACTTACCGGCCAATAACAAAGTATGTGTGGTTTTTCCTTCAGAAACTTTGTCTGATCTCTCAGCTGGTTGCAATCCCAAAAATTGGATAATGTTTTTAACAGCTTCCTCCAAAGTGTTCATTGAGCTCAAGGAGTAAGTATCTTCCATTTCTATAAAGTTTCCAGCTGCTTCATCCCATGCTCCTGGCCAGTTGGCTTTATTTATTTTCTGAATTTGATCACCTAGTGTAATTTCCAAATCCTCCAAAATATATTCATCATCGTAGCCTTCATCTGTATCTGGTAAGCCTGTATTTGGATCGCAATCTTTAACTATAAATTTCAACACTGCTCCAAAAGTTCCTACGCTATTAGGATAATCATTTTCTGGGAATGTCAGAACAACGTATGTTGTTCCTGTTTCGTTATATGGTAATTTTGCGCAAGGGATTTCGCTGACGACAGAATAACCTTCACTTGGATCGAGTTGAACTCTAACGTGTTCCAGTAATTGATCGCTTAACGTGTTTAAGCAATCAAATTGTAAAACTAAATGATTCGTATAGCAATGTTTAATACATCTAACAAAGTACTCCGTTTCTGACTCTGTTAATTCAACAACTTCCGAACTGCGGAATAAAGGACCCAATTCTGCAATTCCTGGAACCGTAGACAATTTTTCGGCAAAATTTTCTTCGCGCGATACTGCAGGCGGCTTAGTTGGACCTGTCGTGGAAATAAGCATTCCATCATTTTTATGCTGATCCTCAACTTCTGTACGCGTGGGAATGGGAGCTACTGGAACACTGCGAATGTCAAATGGTGTGTCTGAAGGGTTTTGTACGTATTCTTTAAGAGAACGCTCAAGAGCTGGGATTGATACTTGAAGAGTCTCCAAAATATAATGATTGTAAAGACTTTTGTCTTGTTGTCCAAGAATGCTGCTATAATACGTTGCTCTATCTCGAACTTCATCATCCGAATCCATTTGACAGCGCGCCAGAAGAACTTGAATGTTTTCTAGAAGGTCTGGACATGTAGCTCCAAATTGTGCCATAGCTGATACCGCAGCTGCACGAACGGTAGGATTTTCAAGAATGACACGATTGTAAATAAACCGAATATACCTGTAAAGATAAGAACCCTCCATTGAAACCTCTTTTTGATAACTTTCGATTATCAATATTAGCTTCTTCCATAATATAAATGATATGATTTCATAAAAAAACATATTTTGCGTAAGCCATGGATATCATAGAATTTCTTTGTTTTCATAAAGTAACCTTAGTCACAGCTTAAAATCAGTTGATTAGTGCTGCTTTGACAGTCACAGATATAAATATAAATTCTCATTCTTATTTCAATAAGCATAATTATTATTAGATAACTCATTTCTAGAGAAAAGCTCTTTAACGTTTTATCAAGGACTTAATTTTCAATTTGACGTTTTAGGTAGCTAAAGTAATGTTATAAAAACAAATGAATTTCAAGATTTCCATAGCTTGCTTAAATTACGTTTTTTTTTTATAAAGCACGACATAAAATAGTACTAAAAATTTACCTTGAAGGTTGTTTCGTCCTAGGACCTTCCTTGCCTAGTAAATGCAAAATTCTCACAGCTAAGCTTGTATGTTCGCAGTCTTCTATAAATTCACATAGATGCGCCAATCCCGTCTCTTTAGCTTCTGGATTATCTTCAATTATCGTAATTATAGTATCAGCAATTGAAGCTTTATACTCTAATCCTCCTTCATCTCTCAACATGGCTGATAAGAAATTCATCAAAACGCTATGTTTTCTTGGAAATTTCAAAGCCAATGCTCGAATTGCTTGAACCACTACAACTTTAAATTCATCGCTAATCTCCGAAACAAAACTAGCAATTTGTTTCATTAATCTATCAACCGATGATTCGGCTCCGGTTTTTAAAAGTGTTGTAATAGCCAAAGTAGCAATAGAACGATTAGAATCGGTAATAAGATTTTCCAAATCTAAATTGCAAGCAGTAACAGCAGTAGGATGTGAAATAGCCACTTGATTTAAGGTTCGAACCGCTGCAAAACGCAGTGTAGGCTTTGGAGAGCCACAAAAAAGTTGCAAAACGCTAATGGCAGGCGCCAACTCGCGGCTTGTAGTACGTTTTAAATTAACAATCGCGTGAGCTGCTTCATAAACAACCATTTCAGATTTATGACGAAGACAAGATTCGATAAACTCAAATAAAGGTGAGTCATTACCGGAATCTTCTTCCTCCAGTAATTTAGCAGTAATGCGGATCTGAAAAATAGTAACAAATTAGCTTAATCAATGCCGGTGTTTGCAATCAAATCTTGCAAGTAAGTTAAATTTGAGCCACTTGGCCCTGTGTCAGATTGAGCTGAAATGTTGCACACATAGCAAACGCCAGAAAATGACTATTTATTATTACGACTGAAGCCTCTACGATATAAGATCAAATAAAAAGGTTTGATAAGCGGAATGTGATACGCAAAGTAAGATTTTGTAAAATAATCCTAAATTAATAAATTTGTATTTACTTAAAATGATAGTTTTAACCATGGAGTTATAATAGAATGGAGTCAGGATTCCTCACTACAACTTGCGTTTGTTGTGATGAAAAATTACGGGGAGCAGGGTGCTTCAGCGGTTTGTGGGAGCCGTCAATTAGACTGTGACTGGTAAAATTAAAAGAACAAAAGCAGTAGCGGCGCAGATGTTCAGAGAAAAGCCAAATATGTTTAAAACTACATGCACATAATGAATCTGTAACTTGTATGAAATGGACGACTGTCACAAGTTCTGGAACTAGTGATTGTTTACGGTGCTTTAAGTTGGATGCTATCCATAAATTAATACGTTATTTAGCGGTTGTGTATAAATTAACAATATTGCTATAAATATTTATTGATGCAATTGATACATGTAATATAATGAAAGACACTTATTAGCCTTATAGATTTCGTCAGAAAAAAATTCATAAAGTTGTGACAAAATATAAACTTCTACGCCCCTGTTGATGTAAATACAACGATGATCGGCCTTGAGCAGTCACATATTTTCATCTGAACACTTTTTTAGCTTCGTAGCCATGTACCTTGTAAACATAGAGCGTGTGACAACGTATATACTCCGCGCTTAGAATGCTCTCTTTTATTTGCATCAAAACAAATTGCCTACATCCTGACTCCATTCTATTATAGCTCCATGGTTTTAACATACAATCAAATGTTTTGTAAACAAGCAATACTATTAGATTGATGAAAAATTCGTAATTTCATGATAATATTAGGAAACACTTAAATATTTAGGGTAATTGCATTCAAATCAATATTTTCTCTTTATTCAGTGACTTGCTACCTTATTTTCAGTTTGAATCCCCATGCATTTTTTAAACTATATTCCAAAATTCCTAAAATACGTTTACAAACTTCTTGGAATTATACAGTTTTCTGCTTCAAACGACTCAAAATTTTATTCGCGATTGTGGTGCATTCCAACCTATTTATGTTACATTTGTTCAGCTTTTTACAAGGAGATTGGCACTCACCATTCGACACAATCTGGATTGAGTATATATTTCGAAATTCTGACATTTGTTCAAGGCGTGTTTTTTGTATGCGTTAGTGGTATTCTTTTCAGTCTACGAGCAAATAATTTAAAAAACTTGTTGCATAAAATTGAAAAAATTGAAATCGATTCTAGTAGAAAGTTTACGCCAGTTATTTGCCAGTTTAGATTTTTTAGGTTTATGCTATTGGTAAGTGTGGCACTTACGGTTATTTTTGGAATAATTGTTGCTAATGATCTGACTTCTTTACCTTGTATTTGGATAGCACGCTCAATTTATATGTCAGAAGTTTTATTTATCAATGATTTATTTTGTTATATCAGCTGGAAATTTCAAATGATAAATGAAGAAATTCAAAAACAAAATTTACTTGTACCATTATCAGTAATATTTCCCTTAACAAAAATAGAAAAAATTCAAATTTTAGAAGAAAATGATCTTAGTTATAAAATAAAACGAATTAATGAGATGTCTGACTGTCATTATGACCTAGTACATTTGACAATAAAACTTGCCCATAATTTCAACACATCAATTATTTTTTCATTAATGTTATGGTTCGCTTTCATGATTGAAACAATCTATGCTGTAACGTTTATGGTCATTAACAAAGTGGAAGGATTAGGCCCCTATTGCTCCAATTTAAGCAGTATATTCTATTTATTCATGTGGTTGTGTTTGCTACTGTCAAGTTTTAACGAAACACAACTCAAGGTTAGCATTCAAAATACACACTTCTCCCAAAAATTAACGTTTTAAAATCTATTTCAGTACTATCCTGAGCAGAAAACGGTTGGCAACAATTTATGACTTGTCAAACTTTCTTAGCGATTAGTGCCGGGTATATATTGACTTCAAACTTTTGGTTACTTCTGGAAAGTGCGTTGATTTTTTGGAGAAGTGTATATAGTATATTATCAAAATGATCTTGCTTTGTCCATTTCAGGCAAATTCTACGTCAACTTACGTTCATGAAATTTGGAATAATTACTCTGAAAGTCATAAAATTAATGAAAAGATACAACACTTGCAATATGTTTCTTTGCGATTGCTACATACAAAAATTAAGTTCACTGCAATGGATTTCTTTAATTTAGATTGGACTTTCTGTCATATGGTAACTCCAAGTATAATCATTGAATTAAATGCTTTAAAATTATTTTCAGATAATCTCCGCAGTAGCTACTTATGTTGTCATATTGATACAGTTTCATTAAAGTATACCAATTTTCCTAATTGTTTCAGATAACAATTATTTTTAGATAATGATATTATATAAATTATTTAGGTTCACTCTTGCTGTGTAATCTAGCTTAACAGATAAACAATGTAGTTAACAAAATTGAATAAAAATAAGAGAGTAATAACATCATTCAAACTAGATCCCTAGACTTGCGCATGTTTCGTTCTTATTGGAACTCTTCAGCAAGTCGCAATATATTCTTACTTGAATAAATTTGCAGTGACAAATTTGGGCTTATATTCAGTATTCACAAAGGTAAAAAAAATCTTTAAATAATTACCAGCATGCAGACTGCATATGGTGACTTCAAAGACATCCTCGTCAGTTTCGCGACTAATTTTGTGACAGCCAGTCGATCAGTTTTCCTGATATGATATAACAAGCCCAAAGCGTGATATTGTACCATAATGCTATAAAGACAAGTTATTAAAAACTTTGAAAAGTCTGAATCCAACTGATTTACTTATCGCTATTGACGGCTTCCTGTGCTTCATTCACCCACCGTTTGACCACTTCTGGAGCAAATTTGGTCATGTGTAAGGAACTGACTAGAGCGGCAGAACTAACAGCAGAATTTCTATCGACAATGGCTTGCTTCATATAACGTTCAATGCTTTGAAGCATTGTAGCGTCTGTGATACTGCATAAAGCACGAATTGCGGCTGCTCTGTATAGATCTTCTTTGCCAGTCATATCTTTAGTCAAACTGGATGTTACAATGATCACATCATCAGCAATTGAGCTAAGTTCCTTGATGCCCAAGTACACCATTCGACGAAGAATAACATCTCGCGATTGGAACAGTTTAGTCATTGCAAAAAAGACATCAGTGGCTTCCTTGGCTCCAAGCTGCTCCCCCTGAAAATTGCAATTACCTACATGCAGCAATTTAAATATCAACGCAGATTCATTTGTCAAACATCAAACTACTTTGTTTTTATGACCGTGCAATAACAATTGACTTAAAGGTAGCAAGCTGTGGACAAATCCGACATAAATCACATTTCAACTGTTTCTTTGACTAACAAAATACGGTTCTGTATAAAACCGGACCTCTGCTGATACTTTTAATTATGGCCTGATGATAGTTAGCGGTAAGTCTCTATTAAATTCTACACAATAGACACTCTCATAAAAACAAAATAGTTTTTGGACGACTATAATCAGCAAGTCGCTAGTTTAATAGAACCTTGTAATGAGCAAGTGGCAAGTCGTGTGCAGTTTTATTGGAAAATATCTAAAACTGTAGTGTACCTGATTTAATAAGTATAACAGCTTTGTAAGAATATGTGTGCATTTCCTTGGATTAACAGTGGTTTCATTAAAGGTACGAGCTTCTTGCAATACTGTTGTTTTTTCAATATTTTGGAAAGGATTGCCTCCACCTGCAAGAAATGTGTGACATGATTTCATTGCCAAATAAAATGGCCCAAATACAAACCATCTTCCTCTTCCTTTTTATCGCGTTTAAATGCGCTCATTTTTTTTTTAATAATTCTCTTAAAGTTATCCCGGTGTACAAATTTCGTTTACACGTCACCGTCGCTTGACGACATTCCCGTCAATCTATGGTTTACTGTCACCACGCTGTCACTGTCACTCACCTGTCACTTGCAACGACTTGCATGCGTTGTTTTAAACCAAAATTTAACGTAGATAAAAGAATGTCAACTGTCAAAAACAAAACTTTTTTTCTTGTTTTAAAATTAGTTTCGTAAATATATATAAATTATTTAATAGTATATTAAAAAAACAAATTTTATAAAATATATGTCTTAAAGCATGCATTTAAGTGGCAAATCCACTTGTTTTTTTAAAGAATAAGTGTCTTATATGAAACGAGTTTTGTATATTATTTTTTGTAATTTGCTTTTATAATGCTGTTTTTAAACATTTTTTGATTAATATAAGAAATTTAGGAGTGGGTTAGTAATTATTGAATTTCAAAGTAAAAACTTTATCTATTTGTTTTTTCTTTGTTTCTAATCTTGTCAGCTTCAAAATACAAAAATAGAAAAAAACTTTACATTTACAAAATTATTTTGGTTTTTTTTATTATTATTATTGTAAGATACCTACTTTTTTAGATTAAGGGACATATAAACTGTGATTTTTGCTTAAATTTTAAATGGTTGTTCTTCCCAAACTAGTGCACTTATTATTTTTACTATATTTTACATAAATATACTTTTCAATAATAGTTCACTTCACTTTGCTGTTCAAAAATTGCAATTTCCAATTTTAATTTACAATATTATTGTAAATGCGCTGCAACTGTGCTATGTGCATGCTTAGCGCTATTCGTTAATGTGTTTGATTAAAAATACCTAAAAAACAGTTTTATCCGATAATAACCAAACAATTTAGATTAATTAACTCAAATGTTTTGATTTAGTATTATAAGTATTAACAAACAAATTAAGGTTCTAATGTAATAACCGAACGCACTAACACAATAAAAGATTTTTTTAAATGTGACAAGTGACAGCAAGGAAAGTTTAGTTCCTAAAGACAAGATTTATAAAATGAAAGTCTCTAAAAATGTCAACTTTGTCAACATAAACTAAACCCTGTCAAAACAGTCATAATGTCAGAAGAGCATCGCGAAGAGAACATGTCAAGAATCTTGAAACTGGCTCAAAAATTCAATTGCTTTTACTTGTCAGGTGAGTTTAACACATTTACTATCTCCTCAAATCAATTATCCATCGCCTCACATTCAAAAATCTTTCAAAATCCAACGATTAACATAACTGTTATAATATTGATCCTAGCATACACCCATGACACAATCGAAAAAATCAGTGTGGATGCAATAATTTTTTTATTTAGGATTGACAACGGGGGACTGCCGCCCATTTGTGGTCGAGGGATTCCAAGTTGGACTTGTCCGTCCAGAAGTAATGAAACAACTGCTCAAATTTCCGGAAGTAACCACAGAAAGCCTTGCTGATTTTACACTTGATTAAAAAAATTATTTTCAAGGTTTTTCGCATTACAACAGGGTGCGTTGAACTAAATCCTGCATTTCGGGACTACGAGGAGCGAAGCCTAAAAGTCGATATAGTTCTGAGGGAATTGCGATCTCAAAATGTTTTCATTGCTTTAAAAGGATGGCGAGATGAGGTCTGTTTTGATTGATCATGTACACCTCGTAATTATGATTTTTTATAACGTTTATATTCTAGTGTTACGAGGTTAAAACAGAATTCACATCACCAAGTCTATTTAAAATGGACAGATCTGCAACTTGTCTATTTGGGATTCGAAATTATGGAGTTGATATTAATGGATATGTCAGACATCCTAAATTAGGCATTTGTATATGGCTTCAGAAACGATCCGCAACAAAACAGACGTGGGCAGGTATGTAAGTCTTTTTCAAATCGTTTTTATTAATATCTGTCCTATAATTAACTTATTTCTGTATTCTTCAACGGTAATTTGCACAACCATTAACATCCGGGTTCAAATTGAATAATGCATGTTGTCAAATTCAAATTACTTTTTTATGATAGTTTGGATGATGTCTATACCGTGGCAAAAGTGGGAGAATGTGACATAAATTCAAATGTTAAAATTATTTGTTTATGCGAGAATCTGGTTTTTGTTGAATCTGAATCTTACACAATTTTTTATTGCCGCATTCTCATATTCAATGTAACAAAATCCTATCATAATATATCACTCAATGGTTAATTATTTATTAATAGGATTTATATTTCCAATTTAGTTATACTTAATTAGACAAAGTATTATCATTTTTATATTTTAAATCAAACTGCCAGATGTCAAGCATTATATATATATGGCTAGACAATTATATTTTTATCGCAACTGATAAGTATGAAAGCACAAAGTAGTTTACTAACTATTTATATAGCGTTTTTACAATAGACGCTTTTGTCAATAACCCATTACCAAAATACCATAGCAATATGTTATCTAATCTCTTTAATTCCAATGTCAATATAAAAAAGGTTTTTGAAAAATCGTAAAATAAATACGCTTTGGAAATAAAGACTACTGAATACTATTTACTTTTCTGATAACTTATTAATGAAATGAAGGTAATATGTAAGAAAAAAGTGTAAACAGGCTCGACGCAGAACTGTGACAATGCCGTCTCCCTCCTTCTATATCCTGTTTCCCTTGATTAGGCTGTTCGAAAGGAATTTTATGTTGATTAAGTTGTTTTGAAAGTCTGTGGAAGAACAGCGCTTATAATAAAAAAAAATGTATCTATTTTAGGTACAGTCTACAATAAAACATTGATATTCATGGGTGTTTTTACAAAAATTGAACTTTTATTGCTCTTATACCTACTTGTCAACTATCTAATATTTACTTTAGTTCAGGTTTATTGAGATAGAAGATGAATTAATAAAATAAAAAGTTTTTAAGTGCTCTTATCGGATCTGTTTCGTCTGACCCATTAAACAATATTCTTGATATCCGGCGCAATCTGGCAAAAACAAAATTAAAATTAATTTTCATGTTGTACTTTTTCGTAAAACATCAAAATCGATGTCATGGAATTATTTATCCGAATACCATTTGTGTATATATTATTTTTTCTCAACAGTTAATTAGCAAATAATTAAAATGGTTTTGAATCACACTGGAACAAATCATGGGAAATAATATATACACTTATGGTATTAATGGACGGACTCATGCCATAATTTCTAAACGAATCAAACGACTCTATTAATTTAAATTCATTGAATCATGGAACAAAATTTCTTAATTTCCGGAAATATTCTGGAATTTTTTCTTGGTTTACCGTTGCAATTGATTAGAACCAGAATCGACAAGGTCTCAATTGTATTCGCTAAATTCTTACTTACAATACCTCGAGTGTGTTGATTGTTTCCGGAAATTTATTCGAAGAATTGTTAAAAACATATTATTAATCGTTGATTAAAATTAATTACATTTGAGAGAACAAAATTGCCGGATTCAATAAACATACGAGTGGTATTAGGTAAGAAGTTTGCAGATAGTAAATTAAACTAAAATTAAGTTGATGGCAATTAAATTCAAAATCAAGATGTTTGTTTTCGCAAATTCAACCAAGCACGTAACGAATTTACATTAATTTTAATTAAATATTTAATTCTGTTCTTGTGGCTTTATAGAAGATCACTAAATCATGGTATAATACTAATAATACAATAGTTATGATAATAATAATACTACTTAAATGGACAAATGGTTTTCAAAATTATTAATTTGTAACTTGTTTTTAATATTACTTTACATTTGCAAACAATTCTGATGATGAAAGCTTAACGTATAAAAGAAAATGCTGTTGATTCCTTGAGATTGTTTTGATTTTTTTCTAGGTACTTCGAAAAGTAACAAAAAAAATTTTTATTGGAAACTGGACTTTTTGTTTAAATATTTAGTTTTTTTTTTGCTAACGATAAAATTTTCATAATGGATTACTTTACGAGAAGTTTTATCTGAATATTTAGCAATCTTATACTAAAACGGTTATATAAGTCCTCGACAATAACACAGCCTTGAAGGGTGGAATAGGATTTTTTGCTTAAATCGTTTTGTAGGGTAGGTGAACATATATATAAAAATTGGGGTCAAATATACAGATATAAAAACTTTTGAGCATTACAAGTGTGTATTAGCACGGCCGTATATAAAAAAATGAATAAATTTATGAATTTTCAAAAATTGTTTTATTTTTTAAAATGCATAATCCGTATATACTATACATTTCCGATAGTAAATAGTCTAAGATATACAGGATAAAAACAGAAAAATTATAATATTTATTATACAGGGTTTTTTTGAAATAAATGCGAAACAATCAAGGCAAAGTAGGGGATTAAGATTTCCTAACCTTTGACCTTACGATATACAACAGGCGATATAAGACTCTATTGTGGGTCTTACATTTCATTTTCGCTTTTCAATTTCAACAATCGCCTCTTTAACGGCTAAAGGCTTTAGCCATTATAGAGGCGATTGTTAGAATGCTTTATCTATATGCTAAATCTATACTGCTTTAGCCTAAAGCCTATAGCAGTATATATTTTGTTCAAAATTTGTCGACAACAAAGTTTAAATTGTGTTCCTGTGTTGTTTGCTCTGGATTTCACATTTTTTGTGCTATTTTTTCGAACTTTAAAAATGTTGTTTGTTGTAACACAAAAATGTCTTGACGGGGGTTGTTTTTTTTTTCTTGGAGAATATCGAAGCAAGATGTTATTGACGAAATGTTATAACTTACAAATATTGATCTGACGAAACGAATTAAGGCACATTTTATTTGAAATCCATAAAGTTAAAAAAACAGGGCGATGCACTATTATAAGTTTTCATTTTTTTAATTTTAACAATCTACAAAAGACTTAATAGATTTTCTAGAATAAGATTGATTTATAAAACAATTTGATATAAGATAACAATTTTGAAAGTTGTTCAAAAGAGAATCCTTCTCTCACAAAATCTAAAAAAGTTAAAAACCAAAACGGGTCAGATGCTAAAATTAATAAGTGAATCAGGAATAACTTTGCTTTATATAGTCTATCTGAAAGAATTACAGAGTTATAGCACTTTAAAACCTAATAAATATGCAAAAAATAGAGACAATTTCAACAAAAAGCACGTTATATCACAAAATAATGACTCATTTGAAACAAAATTAAAGAAAATCGTTGTTTTTTTGTTATTTTTTTTTATTTTCAAGATTAAAAATGATAGCAACTGCTATAGAATCGATAGAGAGCGTAAAGATTAAAGTTTTTGATGAAAGAATCAGTTAAATTTTATTTTATTTACAAACTAAGGAATATTAAGATTGAGTTTTTTTTTCTATGAGTTTATTAATGATTTCTTATTTTATAAAACAACAGTTTGACTTAAGATAACAATTTTGAAAGTTGTCAAAAAGAAGATCGTTTTCTCACAAATTCTAAAAAAGGCAAAAATCAAAACAGCTCTATAGCTAAAATTAATTAACTAATTAAAGAAAAATATTACGTTATATCTGAAAGAATTAAATTGTTGTTGCACTTTAAAAATGACAAAAAATTGATATAATTTCAACAAAAAGCACGTTATATCACAAAATAAGGATTTATTTGAAGCAAAATTGAAAAAAAAAAACGTGTATTTTTTGTTACTTTTGAAGATTAAATACTTTTTGGAATGTTTATAATCTACAATATTGGGCAAATTATATTAAAGAAAAATTAATAATACGAAATGTATATTAGGTTTATCTATTTAACTAAAGTTATTATGTTCAACCCTCCCTTTCCCGGAGGCACAACAATTTTGCTGGATTAAAAAATCATTACGGTCTTTGACAAGTAATGATAATGATGACAAAATTTCTTTTTCAATAAAATACAAGTTTTTAGTTTTCAAATCGTGTTTTAACCCAAAGAGAAAACATAAGATTGTTTTTTAGAAAATCTATGAATATGACATGAACATAATAATGTTATTATTATTATTATTATTAATATAGAATCGATAGATTCTATATTAATTGCCATTGCGAAAGAAACAACAATTGAAGGTCGCGGTTTGAGACGCGATTTTAATCATTAGTAAAATATGAATATTGTGTGGATATATTGAAAAGGAAAGTGAAGATTAAAAGTTTATAAAAAGTTAGCGATAAACCAAAAAAATTATCAATTAGTAAGATTATTTATTATTATATAAACAATTATTTAAGCTTAAACGATAGATTTTTAAATCTTTTTTTTTTGTATTTGGTTTTGAATGATCAGTTTTTATTTAAGAATTTTCAAGGAATTTTTTTTTTTTTGTTTTTTGCGTAAATAATCTTTATTTCTAGGTAAATGGGACAACATGGTTGGAGGCGGTCTTTCCGTCGGACATGGTATTACCGAAACGGCATACAAAGAAGCCATGGAAGAGGCTTCCATTCCAGAATCGTTAATGAAAAATATAGTTAGTGCGGGCTGCGTTTCGTAAGTTATATTATTCTTGAGTTTTGAATAGTTTTGGAATAAAATTTGCTGCAGGTTTTTCTTCGAATCCGAAAGGGGATTGTTTCCCAATACAGAATTTGTGTTTGATTTGGAACTTCCATTAGATTTTACTCCAGAAAATGCAGATGGTGAGGTTGAAACATTTGAGTTGCTTCCAGCTTCACAGTGCCTGGATAAATTATTCACTGCCGATTTTAAAACTACCAGCGCGCCGGTTGCCTTGGACTTTTTGATAAGGCATGGATTAGTAACACCGGAAAATGGTTGGTTTCTATCTGTATTTAAGTGCTTGCAAAAATATCAACTCCGATTATTAATTTAAGCTATTATTTTTTTAAGGTTTTTGACTAAATTTTCAATGTTTGACGTTATTTACTTTGTAATGTTTTTTGTTATTACATATTTGCTTGTCTAATATAAATCGAGTTGATAGTTTTTATAAGCACCGAAAAAAATACTTGCTAATCTAACCTTTTCTGTTCCAGAGAAAGAATTTACAAAGATTGTCGAATTTTTGCACGTACCTCTTCAAACGATATACAATTATAATCATTTAATTCACAGTAACAATCTTATAAAAGAGAATGGAACGGCAAAAACCAATAACTCGAATACATAATTGCTTGGACCGGATTTTAGTTAAATAATTTTTATAATACTTTTTTTTTGTAGAATAGAAACAAAGTGAGCCTTAAATAATTTCGTAATTTATTTGGAATCTCAGACAAGCAACTTTGAAAATAGTAGAAGAGCTTTTGTAATTATGTATATTTTGTCTATTTATTTACAATTTTATACAAAGTAGGAATTTAGGTATAATACTGGATGAATTTTATTTATTATTACATATACATACAGAAAAAATCTTCACAGTTTCGAAATTGTGCGATTTTTTTGCGTAATAATTGTGATAATACAGTCTACTTGTTTTTAATGTACTTAAATGTATCAACGAATCGTACTTATTATAAAACATATATCTATACAATTAAATTTCTGAGGCATTATTGCTCTTTATCTTCCTCTTTTACGAAACCGTTTCAATTAAGCTCTCTGTTTTTGCTGAACTCTCGTCGGTAGCCATTTGCTTCTTTATTTCTAGCTTTTGGTGAGGGCTGTATATCCTATAAATTTTCTGATTATTATATTTGTAGTACGCGAAACATTCACAATTAGAACCCACAAGGTCTTTGTTCTGAGTTTTTCGCATTCTAATCTGCCTACCCGGAACATTTAAAACCTTGTGGGGACCGATGTTATGGTACCGATTCAAAACTTACCTCATTTTAATCTTCTTATAAATAAAGATCAACAACAAAGGCAATGGAGTCATTGTTGCCACAGATACAGGGACAACTGAAATTAGATTATTATAAAATGTTAAATATTGAATTAGATTCTACTTGTTGTAAGATCTGCTTCTGGCTGTGGCAGTGCAAATCTAAGTAGGAATATAGCAATTCCAGTGTTTTGTATTCCTGTTTCGACAGCTATCGCCAAGCAATCGGGTGCTGGCTGCTTTAATAGCTTTGCCACCAGATATCCTGAGCAATACCCCAGGTACGGAAGACCCATTCCTGCGACAACAATCTGCCATGAGAACAATTCGAATAAATACAAGTTGGTCACAATGGCAAAAATTATAATAAATAACAGAAGAATTCCAGAACATCCTTTCAAAATTCGTACTAGAAATGCTGCGACTCTTTTGCAGTATCTTGATAATAAAAATCCTATGGCTAGAGGGACTACTAATGCTATGGCATATGAAAAAATGTGGATGTAAGGCACTTCAATATCTCCTTGATCGAAAATTGTTTTTCCTAATGTAAATAACCACAAAGGCATCATTGCAAATGCTGCAAATGTACTTATGGTAGTCATTGTTATTGATAAATCTATATTTCCATCAAGAACTGCTGTCCATCCGTTCGAGGCTCCGCCGGCTGGTGATACACCCGTAAAAAACATTCCCAGTTGCATTTCTGGACTGTCGGGAAACAAAATTTTGCTGACTCCAAAACTTATCTAAAAAGGATTAGTTAGCAAATAAATGGTTAGCGATCAAAATGGATGACAGTAATTTTTTTAACTTTTTACAAAAGTGTAATGGCATATAATTATCAAAATGGGATCCAAATACTCATTGGATCATAAAGTAATGACCGAGGGTTACCATTACCCAATGATGCAATTAATATTAAAAACGCCTATTAGTAATTACATCATTTGTAAAACATTTTCTTTAACAACAATGTTATCACTGAAATCAAAATAAACTTTCTACAATTGATTTTGTCCATTATATTGACAATCGTAACGTATTATAAGAGTTCTATAAATTGAAATAAACTCTGTTTATAGTCTAGAAAGTCTAGAATTTACCGCGCTAGAAACTAGTCTTCTCATTGGTTGTTGAGCTGTCAATAAGGTACTATTGACAGTTCAACAAAAAGCTTTGCCTCTTGTTGAGATTGGATTGGACAAGTCGAGTATAGCCGAGCACGCCTAAAAAATACTTGCGGCAAGTGGTAGAATTGTGTCAATAGCTAGTTATGTGGTTTTCCTCCAAAGATGATAATTGTTGCCACTCATGGCACTGATACAGGATTCTGGCATGGTCCTAATAGTAATACATACTTAATAAATGACTCATAAATCATATTCAAGAGCGTTTTTTACTGTCATCTCATTTTATATTTTGTCGTCCACTTACTAAAGGCATGAAAAGAAATTGAGCAATAAACCCAATAGCTGGACCTATAGGCCTTTTTAAGTTTCCGAATAGTTCTCCCCATTTTAAGGCACATCCAAAGTTTATGTAAAGTATGCTCACTAGAGTTATTACTGAAGATGTAAAAATTGTGTCAATAACACGCTTCTTGCGGATTACTGTCACCTCTAGTTTACCAACAGCGTCCGTACAGAATACTTGGGTTTTACCTAAAAAATAACGTAAAAGAGAATGTTTAAATTTGTCAACTTTCAAGTAATAAAAGTTTAAGTTGTCTATACTGTAACAATATTTTCTTGAAAGAGTTTATTTATATATACTTTAAATTGAAATTATAGGAGGTACTGGATAGCTACATATTTTGATTACAAGTTGTATATTACCCAAGAAATTTCCCGTCAAGTTGAATGAGCCTGTTGCATCCTTTATATAAATTCCTTCAGAGTCCTCAAACTTTGCAATCCTTGGATTTTCCGTGAATAGCTGCAAATTATATGAATCATTCGGTCCAATAAGACTGTAACTAATTGGTGTAGATTCATACATATGCAGTGTTACATTTTTGGGCTCGAAAATAATTTGTAACGAACGAACCAATGTAACGTGGCATAGCAGCAGTAATGTAACCACTACTATCAAAAATTGCACCATTCCAGAAATAGGACACATCTGAAACAACCATATTTATAATTCAAGCATATCGAGTTGTCGGGGAAATCATAGCCAAACACAATATTGGTTTTGGATTCTTAATTAAATAGAAGGCCAGACTTATTTTAATTGAAAATATCCAATAATTGTTGCTTGTCTTATAAATGCAACAAATTTACATCAATGCTTAAATGCTCTTGTTGTATGGTGAAATAAGAATAAACGATGAAATAAGACAAAGGAAGACAATGTTGTAAAATAAAAAAAATATATTTTTTAAACCGAATCAATTTAATTTTTTAGTGAACCCGATGAGACTGTACCACAGACCCTGTTCAACCTTAAACTTTGGAACACCTTGTATTTATCAAATATCAAAAAAAAATCCCGAATATAAACAATTATTATTATTATTATTAACACTATTTTTTATCAAACAATTATTATCAATATGCACCTGCTTGCAGTTAGATTTCTATCTTCTATATATTATAATATTCACAGACACACATTAATGATCAGACTGTTTAGACACCAATTCATGCAATGACGGCGAAATAAATCTTACATACAAAAGTCAGTATATTCCTAAGCCACAATTTAAATTTTAAATAGACCCATTTTGAACTTGAAAGTATAATATCTGGCCACATCTAAAGATTATAATAGAACAACCATTTGACTTTCAAATGATGAAGTTACAACAACCAAAAAAGAAAGACGAGACCAAAAAACTCCTTATGTATATAGTAGGCTTAATCGGTATCGTTCTTCCTTGAGGCAATTGTTTTTTTAGCACCGTTTTATTACCTATCCAAATGTCCTTATTACGTTATGTAATATAATAACAAGCAGTCGAAATGATTAAGTTTTGAATAATTTGGTAATTGAAAAACGCGGCGAATAAAACAGTATATAAACCTTGGCGCAAAGCATTAGATTTTTGCTGAAAAGACTCAACCTTATTAATTATTGAAAAAAATTAAAGAATTTTAAAGTATTACAAGCAAAAAAAAAGAATAAATTTACAAGTCGATAAGTCGTAAAAAATATTTCTTGTCAATTTAGAGATAAACATAAATTATATAAAAATATTGCGTAACAATGCGAAGTTGTGTCGTACAAACATTAGCTTGTCCGTTATTAGCGGATGAAGCAAAAAAATTGTCGGATATTGGAGCTTGCTATAAACTATGTGAGATTTGACATTGAAAATAGTTTTCCCTTACAATTTTAATCGCCGCACAGAAAAAAACAAGTACCTAATCAGTTTCTGCCGATTTTTTACCAGAGGCGGCACTTGCATTTTGGGAAAGAAAACATTCTGATTAGATTGTTAGTTGCATAATTATTTTTCTGTTATTATTATTATTTAAATTGTTTCAGTTTGTGTCAAAAGATTTTTTTTTGTATATTGAATTTATTAATATGTTAAGTGCATAGCTAAGATTATGATAATTAAAAATTGTGTTTAAGGTTACTATAGTAGTGCAGATGGAAAAACGTTATATGGTCCTTTTTTTGTATCAAACGCTAATAGCCCAACAATAGACGCAACCCAAAAGACTTTATTAATCTTCAGCTTTCACCCTACAGACATTATTTTTTCCGTATCTTTGACGGGTATGGCAATTGACAAAACACCCGATATATATACAGGGTTAGTCCAACGTACGGAATTTCGGTGTCTTTAACAAAAGTTTTATTGAACGATGGACAACGGGTACATCCTAGATCACATAACGAGGAAAGAAATTAGAAAAAGATGAGGACAATTGTATGTACTGATTATCGACTTTAAAGCAGCGTTTGATAGGGTGGAAAGGGAGAAAATGCTGGAACATATGAGGAAAGTAGGGATAAGTGAACCTCTTGTAAGAAGAGTGAAGGAGATATATAAGAAAACGAAGAACATAGTGAAAGTAGGAAAAACAAAGAGAGTAACTGGTTTAGAAGTGGAAGGGAAGTGAGACAAGGTTGCCCTTTGAGTCCAACACTGTTCACGCTGTACATATCGGAAGTGGAGGAAGTCCTAAAGAAAACGCAAGCGGGAGGGGTGGTTGTAAGAAAAGAAAAAGTCTGGAGTCTAACATTCGCGGACGACATAGCCATTCTAGCGAAACAGAGAAAAAAAATGATGACTATGAGAAGACATGTGAAGAGAAAAAAACATGAGGAAGACGAAAATGATAGTATTCAACAAAGGGGGAAGAAAAAGAAGTGATGAAAAATAGAATTGGAGAGAGAAGGAGATAGAGAGGGTCAAAGAACTCAAGTACTTGGGGTACACATTTAGTGAAAGAGGAACGGCAAGAAGAGACAGTAAAAAAAGCAAATAAAGTTATGGAGCTGGGGGGAATAGGAGAGAGAAAATTTGGGAACATTTACGAAAGAAAGATGATGATATTCGACAGCTTAATAGGGAGTATATAACTATATGGAGCAAAACTGTGGGGATGGAAAGAAATAGGAAGAGTACAAGGAAAGTACATGAGATGGGTGCTAGGGGTTGACAAGGAAACTCTGCGATACATAGTAGAGGAAGAAGAAAAAAGAAATAAGATGAGAATAAAGGCAGGGAAAAGGGCGGCGAAATTCGAAGATAAACTGCCTAGGAGAACAGAATGTAAGTTAGTAAGGGAATGCTGGAAGGAGAAGATAAGAAAAAAAGAAGAGGGGGAAAGGAAGGAGTACTTCAAGAAAAATTAATATGCGAGTAGGGAGGTGGAGGAGAGAAGAAATGAAGGAATTTGAATGCATGTGGAACTATCAGAGAGAAACAAGGTCGTGGATAAACACGAGAGAATCAGGAAATCAAGATATAATGAAAAACTAATAACAGAAAAGAAGCCAAAATTCTTGAAGCTGGAAAGTATAAAAGAGGAGAAAAAGATGGCAAGATTCAGATGTGGGAGCGAAAAGAGGAAAAACAGATATTGGGCGAAGGAGGAAGAAAAACTGTGCAGGATATGCTACGAAGAGAAAAAACAATCGAGCACCTGTTAACAGGATGTGGAGGAATAAAGAAAAGGGAGGGAATAAGTAGGGAGAAGATACTAAAAGGCAATGGAGAGGGAAGATAATGGATGAGAGAAGTATGGGAGAGAAGAAAGAAGACACAAAAAGGAAGCAAGGGAGGGAGAAGAGTAGAGAAAAATGGAGGAAGAAGAGAGAATGCCAAAGGCGGTTAATTTGAACTGTAAAATATTTGTAACTTGTAAATATAATATTTGAATCGTAAATAATTTGGATGTAAGTAAGGGGGTGGGGGATAAGAAATTAAATAAAGATTATTATACTACTACATATAGGTAATACAAAAACTTTGGGATATCATTTTTATCTTTCAAAAAAAAAATATTTTTAAACATCTCACGTTTGCAAATCTCATCCGGCTCTGGATAATTGGCCGACACCAGTTCGGAGATTATTTTACAATATCGTTTTGAGTAATTATTTGCAGTTTTTTGTTCACTAATAGAGGATTATAAAAGCCAGAATTTTAAGTAAAGCCATATAACGTTTTTTCGCTGGGACTAATATACCTACTTAGACTTTTATAATATTTGTACAAACATTTTAAATAATATATAGTATGATCGATTACCTACATGCATTTTACCTCGATTTAATTCGTTGACACTCACTTTATGAGTTAAACCAAACAAAATGTTACGTGACCAAAAACGTGTCCACCACTGACCAAAAACGAAAATATCATTTCAATTATCTAATAAGCGATATCGTGTTTCTCTTTAATCCCTCAAGAATACCGTGAGAACCCTTATAAGAAAACTATAAGTCATGCCAATAATTAAATTCAGGGGTGAGATAGGTTCAAGGTGGAAGTTTTAACAATGAATGATTAATGTGAAAATAATAAGTATTTATTTGCGTTGTATGTGTACATACAAAGTGGAAATTATGAAAAATTTTAATGCAAGTCAGACAACCCAAATTGTTATCTTTAAAATAATAATTATGAAACAATTTTCACTTCTTTTCAAAGTAGAGGTATGAAAAGTAGGCGAAAGTACAATATAATTAATTAATTTGTAAAAAATACCTATAAGAAGACTTTGGCGAAGTGTAAATAATTACCGGAATTTTAATTTCGCCAATGACCTACAAACTATGTAATTGTACCTATTATAGATTTGTTGCATAATATAGCAATTCCTTGCCGATTTTAGGCAGGTATGCCGAATGTAGGTGAATCAGATCTTTGTACAAAATAAGACTAAATAAGAATCAAATTATTTAAAATTTCAATAACTGTATAGGTTTTCCCATAATTTAATAAACGATGATATCATAAATCAAAGAATAACAATACGATTAATAATAATTAGATTTCATCGTAATCCAATTATTAATTAAAATAATTAGAAAGTTTTCAACTGATCACACTTTGACTTCAGATGCATGACATAACCTTACCTTTTCTGTATCAAAAACACACTTCACTTCAATTAAAGACAGGGGGGAGATAATATCACTGATATTGTTATCAGTTTTATTATTTAAAGAAGGTTTACACAGATTTAATAATCTGATTCCTGACGGATATTAACTCAACGAAAATTAAATTATACTGAGCGAATAATGAAAATAGAAGAAAGTAAAAGGTGCTGCTGAATGAAGGATAAACGGAGGGGACACGTTGTTTTGATGTTTTGCTACATTCATTAAAATTTGTTTTCGTGTCAATAAAAGCTAGAAGTATACGGTTGTCTTTGTCGTAGGTACTATAAACCATCTATAAACTATAGCAAAATAAAATTGTTGCTAAATGTGACGTGAAAAATGGGTTGCCTAGGCTCCAAGTCGCAAATCTTTCAAATCAAAAGCTCAGCAAAGATTCATTTATGCTAATGATAACAAATAAGCTAATTATTATTAATTACAACCTAGATAAGATGTTTACAAGCTCTGACATCTCTTCTTATTATATCCGATTCCAAACATGCTCGATAGATTTCAAGTCTGGAGTTTCAGGGGGCACTTTATTGTACCGACCTCATTGTGATATTCTACAATAATCTTACCGATGTGTGGTTTTGCATTAATCTATTAGCAGAAAGTTATCGCTATTGTATGGCACCGATGATAATAGTATATTAAAAAAGAAGTTTCATAAGACATGTCTAAAGCACGCATTCAAGTTTAAAGTGCTTTAAGGTTTTATAAAACAAGTTTTTTATACTATTTTTTGCGATTTGCTCTTTATATGCTGTTTTTTAACATTTTTTTTTTAATTTAATCGGCTTAGGGATTTTTGGAGTGGGTTGGCAATATCTTGATTTTAAAAGTAAAAACTTTATTTATTTGTCTTTTCTTTTGTTTTATCCAAAAATTCTAATCCTGTCAGCCCCAAAATACAAAAATTAAACAAAACTTTACATGTAGGCTTCCCGAAATCCGTGAAATAGCAAAAATTATTTTAGTTTTAATTATTATTATTATTATTGCAAGATACCTACTTGTTTAGGTTAAGTTACATATAAACTGTGACTTTTGCGTGTTCTTCCCAGACCAATGGCACTTATTATTTACACTATTACATGCCATATTTCACATAAATATACTTTCCATTAATTGTTCACTTCACAATGCTGTTAAAAAATTCAAACAGGTAAAAAGTGTGTAAAAAAGCAAATTAAGTTTTACCAACCTAAAAATTTTTTAGAAAAAAAAGGTCGGTGTTGTAATGGCTTATAACCGCACCGAAGCCTATGACGTGGCGTTCTCTAATGAGTCTATTAGGGTATCAAAATAGAGGCAAATTGCATAAAATAAAGTATAATACTATAAAAGTTATCTGATTAAAATATTTAAACATTATTGATTAAAAAATGGTTTTTTATCTATTATTTTTTTTATCTAGTGTCGACGTTTTGTCTTTTATTTAGACATTTTTAAGACGAGATTTATCCTGTATTCTTTTTTAGCAAAATTTAATATTCTTATTTTAAAGAATATATTTTAAATTTAGCAATATTTTTTGACAACATTAACAAATTTTAATTAAATTTTCTGATAAATATTTTAGATCTGGCGTTTTTTTTACAAATATCTTCTCAGAATTAGCTATAAGCTTTATTAAAATTTGTTAAATAATCATAAAAAGCTTCACAAGATTAAAAAAAAATATATATATTTTTTTTTATCTTTTTTTTTAGAGAAAACATTATAAAAAAATCTTTAAAAATGGGGAAATTTGACATCTCTTATTCTTGCCAACTTAGTTATTTATTACACATTCATTTCTCATTGTATAACCTTAGTTTTTTTTTAATTATCTCGTACAAGTTAGTTCAGTAGGAATCGGAGCAATGAGTACCGAAAACTATCTCACCTCAATTTTTTTGTGCGATTCTTTGTTGATGATATAAATGCATGTTAATCCGATGCCTTATTGTTTAAACAATTGCAAAAAACTGTTATTTTCTAAGCAGGCAATTTTTTTTGTATTATTTATTGGAATAGAAATCAGAAAAATCCTAGCATTTTTCACGATAAAATTAGTATTTTTCAAAATATGAATTTTGAAAGCTCAGAAAATCCCAAACTCAGGTACTTTTACCTATGAAAAACATATAAAAAAACAAGAATAATATATATATATATATATATATATATATTTTTTTATTTTTTATACAATAGTTAATAATAATCATAACAAAAGTAATTTTTTTTTTAAATTGTGATTTTTTTTTAAACGTTGAAGGGGGTGGTGGAAAGTCTAAATCTTGATTTTTGGGACAATCTCGCCGCCATCTTGATTTAATGTTTAATTTTTTTGTTTTTTTAAAATAACTCGTTAGCTGACAAGTTAACAGAGTTATACTATCATGATTATTAGACAATTTTTTGTCAATAGACTAAATAATAAACGAAAATTTTAAAATAAAAAATTTTTCCTTTCGATTTTTGTATAAACCTAAAAATATTGATCGTGGAGTAAAAAAAATGCGAAATTCAAAATTAAAAAAAATAAAGTCAACCCACTACGATTTTTTCCATTAAATTATAAAATAGTATAACTCTGCAGATATTAAATCTAGCGTAAAAATAATAATGACTAAACTTGTAGAAAATTAGATTTCCATCAACTTTAGATACTGCCATTGTCGCTCTAAAGTTGTAAATTAAGAAGTTATTCTAAAAAAACAAAAAAAATAGACATTTAAATTGAGATGGCGGCGACCGCGACAGCGGAATTATTTCAAAAATTAAAATTTAGACTTCCATATACACCCCCCTAAGTTAAAAAAAATATGGGTTTTAATTTTTTTTATTTAAGGCTATTTTTATGTCTTTTTCCAGTGGACTACTATAGGTGTTTTTTAATTGTCAATTTGGCGCGTTGACAAGTATGCCTTGTCGTCTCTCTCTAAATCATATGCCGCGTCGGCTTTTTTGTGTCTTAAAACATTATTTATTATTTAAGTATCTTAAAAACTATTACTATGATCAAAATTATTAACTTTTTAACAAATTATTAAAAAAATATTAATTATTATTAAAATTATTAATTTAATAAATTTTTAACATGATTAAAACACTTTGACATATACCTAGATATAAGTTAGAATTTTTTATTTAATTATTTAATTATTTTTTTAATAGATAGAACATTTAAGTGCGTACTTTATATTTTTATTATTTATACATTATTGTGATTCCAATAAATGTTCAAATACCATTATACTTTATTATTATTGATAAAAATGCATAAATTATGGTGATAATAACAAATAAGTTATGTAAACCAATAACAAACTAATTTTAATTTCATGTTCTGCTTTATGCTTAAATAACGTTTGTAAAATTATTGATTTCAGAAGAAAATTTGTCAAAAACAAATTGTAGATAATTTAGTTATTAATAACATTGCTCTTTTTATCAATTTTTATCAAATTGATAGTTTTGAAAATCAATAATAAACAATGATTTAAGACATTGAAAAGCCGTATGAGTCAGAAAAAGAGTCTTTTTTTACAAATTTATTTTCAAAATTAGAAAAATATTTCTAAAAACAGACTAAAAATGCTACTAAAAAACAAAAGATTAATATTTTTTACTTGGTTTACCTACTATAAACATAGTTCAGTTTAGATAGACATTGAAATAGAAAAAATTAAAAACCGCGATTTTTTTTAAACGTTTTGCGGGGGGTGGTTGGAACTCTAAATCTCGATTTTCGAGACAATTCCGTCGCCGCCATTCTGATTTAAAGTAATTTTTTTGGTTTTTCTAAAATAACTTGTTAATTTACAACTTTAGAGCTAAAATAAATTTTTTTAAAGTTGTTGGAAATTTAATTTTCTACAAGTTGGGTTTAATTATTTAATTATTTTCAATATATTCCAATTTTTTTAAATATTTTACTATTTTTCGCCTAAAGCGAAAGTCTATATCCTAGTCTATATCCTGGTATTTGGAACTAGGATATGAACTTTTATAGTAATGATTCTCACTATAAATGTATAGATAAAATGTTTATAAAAGTAAAATTTTCTTGTTAACCGTTTAATGTTTGCTATAAATTAATTATTATTTATGTTTCTCTAAGTATTTGATATTATGCTTTAGTGAGTTTGTTTTCGTCACAAATAAACCACCGCAATAACAAGATATGTATGCGGTTTTGATACGTATACATGATAAGAAAAAATATAGATAAATAAATTCTAAACAAAAGAAATGAGAACCAACATAGGTATTAACAGCTTTATTTTATTTTGCTACAGAATCTTTACTGTAATTGGCTATTTTGAACAAAACATTCTCTATAAACGACCAACCCTATATTAAAAAAAAAATTCATGTTTTATGGCTAAAATAGTAAACTTTGAAGGACTTTTTATAAAAAAAAAATATATTTTTTTAATGTATGAGAAAGCCTTGAGCACGATAGTTTGATTTATGTTAGCTGGTACGCGTATTCAAATAGTGGAAGCATGCTCCAATGGCTGTTGAAATGAAGAAGAAGTGAACGGAAGAAGTGAAGCGAGACGAAGTGTGACTGGCCCACGACACATTCGGGTGGCTTCACGCTTATAAAAAGCACTTTTTTTTCTTTAAATTGCTTTCTTATTTTTAGACACAAATCTTTTGTCTTTTTTCTACATGTGCAATATGTCTTTACCGAAATTTGAATAAAAGAGAAATTTATGTAAAACATAAAATTATTAGCTTTCACAGATAAACTTGGGAAGATGAAAGAGACACGGCACAAAGATCGAGATACATAAAAATGCAAAATATTTTTTTATGAATAATAAGGTGGAAATTGCATTATTGGTATCCTGAAGCGTGTCTTTATATCTGAGAGCTTTATGCGTTTCGTATTTCAGTACCTGACACACAAAAAGCACCATCAAAAGCCTTGGGCGGTGCCATCAAAGAATACTCTTCTTCTCTTTCGTGGTATACATGATTTTTAACGGACGTTTTTATTCGTTTTGCTCGCATTTTTCAAGTACTTTTCAATAAAAGATCGCATTTTTTACGAGAATTCTACTTCTGAACCAGTGACAGGTGGCCCGAAACCATTTTGGTCTTTTATTGAAAAATTTTAAATCACTTTTGGCAATTGCTTACAATTTAAATAGAAACATTTAACTTGTAACTACATTTTTAGTACAATTTTGTAATAAACCATCTTCTATTCTACAATAAGTGATTCACTTTAAAATGTTTTATGGGAAAATTGATTCCATTTATACAAAATAGTATATTAATACAAGTTGCAGAAAGGGTACATTTAAGCACTAATTCGAAATTTCGAAAAAAGCCGCGTAGCGGCGAGTTGTGTACAAGTGTTTTTTAGAATCTGTACAACAAATTATCAAAAAACAATATGATTAACGCTTTTCTGAACTGAAGCAATATGTGACGTGCAAAAAAAAATAATTTTTAAACCATCTGTCTGTTGTGGCAATAACTTTTATTAGTACCCCATCAAACACTGAATCATCACATCCACCAAGTTAAACAAAAAAAAGACGTTGATTTACAACAACCAAATATATATTATAAAACGTTGTAACAAATATAATTATATAGATAGCGTAGATTTGCACAAACATAGCCGGTTAACAAAAAATGATACTGACCTTTATTTAGACAAAATAATTTTTTTTTCAATATAGCAATTCTTGAATCGTTGTCAATGTAACATTTTATACTAACCTGTATTTAGACAAAATAATTTTTTCTACAATATAACAATTCTTGAATCGTTGTCAATGTAACATTTGATACTGACCTCTATTTAGACCAAATAATTTTTTCTACAATATAGCAATTTTTGAATCGTTGTCAATGTAACGTTTTATACTGACCTCTATCTAGACAAAATATTTTTTTCTACAAAAATAAAGGGAAAAAAACGTTGATTTGTAACAACCAAATATATACTATAAAACGTCGTAACAAATATAATTATATAGATAGCATAGATTTGCACAAACATGACCGGTTAATGAAAAATGATACTGACCTCTATTTAGACAAAATAATTTTTCTACAAAAAAAAAGAGAAAAGAGGTTGATTTGCAACAATCAAATATATATTATAAAACCTCGTAACAAATATAATTATATAGATAGCATAGATTTGCACAAATATGACCGGTTAATGAAAAATGATACTGACCTTTATTTAGACAAAAGAATTTTTTCTACAATATAGCAATTCTTGAATCGTTGTTAATGTAACATTTGATACTGACCTCTATTTAGACAAAATAATTTTTTCTACAATATAGCAATTCTTGAATCGTTGTCAATGTAACATTTGATACTGACCTCTATTTAGACCAAATAATTTTTTCTACAATATAGCAATTTTTGAATAGTTATCAATGTAACACTTGATACTGACCTCGGTTTAGACAAAATAATTTTTTCTACAATATAGCAATTCTTGCATCGTTGTCAATGTAACGTTTTATACTGACCTCTATCTAGACAAAATATTTTTTTCTACAAAAATAAAAGGAAAAAAACGTTGATTTGTAACAACCAAATATATACTATAGAACGTCGTAACAAATATAATTATATAGATAGCATAGATTTGCACAAACATGACCGGGTAATGAAAAATGATACTGACCTCTATTTAGACAAAAGAATTTTTCTGCAACATAACAATTCTTGAATCGTTGTCAATGTAACATTTGATACTGACCTCTGTTTAGACAAAATAATTTTTTCTACAACATAGCAATTTTTGAATCGTTGTCAATGTAACGTTTTATACTGACCTCTATCTAGACAAAATATTTTTTTCTACAAAAATAAAAGGAAAAAAACGTTGATTTGTAACAACCAAATATATACTATAGAACGTCGTAACAAATATAATTATATAGATAGCATAGATTTGCACAAACATGACCGGGTAATGAAAAATGATACTGACCTCTATTTAGACAAAAGAATTTTTTCTACAATATAGCAATTCTTGAATCGTTGTTAATGTAACATTTGATACTGACCTCTATTTAGACAAAATAATTTTTTTTACAATATAGCAATTCTTGAATCGTTGTCAATGTAACATTTGATACTGATCTCTATTTAGACCAAATAATTTTTTCTACAATATAGCAATTTTTGAATTGTTATCAATGTAACACTTGATACTGACCTCTGTTTATACAAAATAATTTTTTCTACAATATAGCAATTCTTGAATCGTTGTCAATGTAACGTTTTATACTGACCTCTATCTAGACAAAATGTTTTTTTCTACAAAAATAAAAGGAAAAAAACGTTGATTTGTAACAACTAAATATATACTATAGAACGTCGTAACAAATATAATTATATAGATAGCATAGATTTGCACAAACATGACCGGTTAATGAAAAATGATACTGACCTCTATTTAGACAAAATAATTTTTTCTACAAAAAAAAAAGAAAAAAGAGGTTGATTTGCAACAATCAAATATATATTATAAAACCTCGTAACAAATATAATTATCTAGATAGCATAGATTTGCACAAATATGACCGGTTAATGAAAAATAATACTGACCTCTATTTGGACAAAATAATTTTTTCTACAATATAGCAATTCTTAAATCGTTGTCAATGTAACATTTGTTACTAATCTTTATTTAGACAAAATAGTTTTTTTTACAATATAGCAATTCTTGAATCGTTGTCAATGTAACATTTGATACTGATCTCTATTTAGACCAAATAATTTTTTCTACAATATAGCAATTTTTGAATTGTTATCAATGTAACACTTGATACTGACCTCTGTTTAGACAAAATAATTTTTTCTACAATATAGCAATTCTTGAATCGTTGTCAATGTAACGTTTTATACTGACCTCTATCTAGACAAAATGTTTTTTTCTACAAAAATAAAAGGAAAAAAACGTTGATTTGTAACAACTAAATATATACTATAGAACGTCGTAACAAATATAATTATATAGATAGCATAGATTTGCACAAACATGACCGGTTAATGAAAAATGATACTGACCTCTATTTAGACAAAATAATTTTTTCTACAAAAAAAAAAGAAAAAAGAGGTTGATTTGCAACAATCAAATATATATTATAAAACCTCGTAACAAATATAATTATCTAGATAGCATAGATTTGCACAAATATGACCGGTTAATGAAAAATAATACTGACCTCTATTTGGACAAAATAATTTTTTCTACAATATAGCAATTCTTAAATCGTTGTCAATGTAACATTTGATACTAACCTTTATTTAGACAAAATAGTTTTTTTTACAATATAGCAATTCTTGAATCGTTGTCAATGTAACATTTGATACTGATCTCTATTTAGACCAAATAATTTTTTCTACAATATAGCCATTTTTGAATTGTTATCAATGTAACACTTGATACTGACTTCTGTTTAGACAAAATAATTTTTTCTACAATATAGCAATTCTTGAATCGTTGTCAATGTAACGTTTTATACTGACCTCTATCTAGACAAAATATTTTTTTCTACAAAAATAAAAGGAAAAAAACGTTGATTTGTAACAACCAAATATATACTATAAAACGTCGTAACAAATATAATTATATAGATAGCATAGATTTGCACAAACATGACCGGTTAATGAAAAATGATACTGACCTCTATTTAGACAATAGAATTTTTTCTACAAAATAGCAGTTCTTGAATCGTTGTCAATGTAACATTTGTCTTATCTTTTCTATTTTTATATTGTAAAAAATGTAATGTTTACCGGCAAATAAACTGTATAAAAATAAAAAGATTTTTTATATATGAATCTCTTGTTGATTTTGTCAATTTTTTTTGCACATTTCGTTAGTATTTTTAGTAGATTATGTAGCAGTAAAAACTAATTTAGGTTTATAATAAAAACCTTAATGATAAAACGGTTACCAACGTATTAAATAATCATATGTTCAGATTTTTTTTGATTAGTTGTTAATTAAGTACTGTTAAACCTCTAATGTTTTTTAGAAATAATCTCTAGCGACCTAGCTTAATTAAGTGAGTGCTGCTTTGTTGCAGTACCGTGACTATAATTTTTCTGTACAAAGCTATCTTGTTTAGCTATATTATCATATAAGCATTAAGGAATTTTGTGACCCATCTTCTATTTCATCTGAAAAAAATTATTGAAAAAAACAAATTTCTCATGTATACTATAGCAGTGGTACAGCCTGTGAAGAATAGCATTTAAATAGTCAATAATAAGCCACTTCCTGCCTAAACAACAAGTAAACTGAACCGTTCAATCAATAACAATAGTAGTATATTTTGCTCTTTCCATCCCTGGACCATTCATAAATCGAGTACCATTGCCCACCCCTCTACAGAGCAATAGAATAATGGACTTTACAATTTACTACGATGTCTATTACGAGACCTTTACACAAAAGTCACGGTTTATTTTTTCTGACAGGTGGCTGTTGGTCTTTTCCGAACAAAGCTCTTTGCGCTTTCGCCTAAAGTATAATACCTACTTGGTTTCAAGAATTTTAAGTTAGCTCAGGTGTGAGCGGTGACACCTTCACGGAGATTTGACTCAAACTAATGAATAAGCACTTTTCCATTATCTTCTAAAGCAGTTCCAAAAGATATATATTTAACAGTATTTTTTTTAAAAATTGAAAAACTTGACTTTAACTAACTATGGTACATTCGAACTGAAAGAAAAAAAAAACAAAAAAAAACAATTTCTTTTGTTTTTTTCTTAAATAAGTATTTTCAAAATCTGTGAGATAAAATTATATTGTACTTTAAAAGATTTCAAACTAATTTTATCAAAAATTGTATGTTTTGCGAAGAATCTGATAGAAAAATACATTATTACTTACATTTTAGGGCTACAGCTTTGTTTATAGCTATATACTAGCTGTGCTCGCAAGTTATAACACTAGAGCCACTTTGTTCGTGTTCTAAAAAACAAAACAATTACAGAAAGAAAACTGAAAATCTTCATAAAAATTTGAGAATTTGTTTTAAGTAGAGTCGTAAAACATCTTTGTTGCAGTAGCAACCCTTATAACTTATATCTTATAACTAGATTTTTTATAAAAAGCAAGAAAACTGTAAAAACAAGCAATTTATTAATAATACATATTTTAGTCGCAAAAGTATTTTTTGACAAATTTTGAAATACTTTTATGGTTTAAATTTTTTTGATTGACGTTAAATGGGCATCTTAATTGTGACGCCATTGCAGTGTTACAGCTAAATTTTATTTTAATGATTCTGATTAAAAGATTGTAAAAACGCGATTGTTTGAAAGTTTTCTAAAAACACAAAAAATAGTAAAAAATCACTTAACATTTAAATTAACATTAAAAAAAAATTTTACAAAAAAAACAACTTTAAAAAATTAAAAAAATTACTAAAAAGTGTAAACTAATTGCATAGATTTGTATTCTTAAAAATCAATCAAACTATTTGGATAATATAATGTACTATTGTTATTTTTGGAGCCGGTGTCAGTCAAGGATAACCGCAAGCGTCTGTTCGCCACCTGCGCGCCGCGTGCGGGTAATTTAAATATTGTGTATGCTAATATTATGATTAGTATATTATAATATATTATAATCAGTATGTAAATATATATACTAATCATAATATATATAACCTCATACAAACCTACCTTGACTGACACCGACTTCAAAAATAACAATAATTGTACATTATAGAATTCAAATAATTTGATTGTTTTTTAAGCATACAAGACTACGCAATTATTTTATACTTTTTAGTCTTTTGCTAGATTTTGCTGCTTTTTTCAATGTTTTGTCAATTTATTAACATAAAATTTAGTTCACCAGGAAACAAAATAAATGTAATAACAGAAAAATCATAAAAAAATACAGTTTTAATTTTACTTATAAATTTATTAATTTTACACATAAAAATTATTTAGCAAAATCCACTTACAATTTTTTTTTATTATTAAATAGCGTTATTTTAGTGATAAAGGGCGACGATGATAGTCTTTCATTAGTGTAAATTGTCATTTTGTAACAAAAAAATTAAGTTTAATCTGATTACTTATTTAGATAGTATAGTCTATTGTTTTGAAAATGAAATTAATTTAAGAGAGCACTAAAGATTTAAAAAAAAGAGCCTTTAATTAACAATTTTAATTACTGATAAAACAAAGGTCTTTTTAAACGTTACTCAATATACTCTATTCAATTTCAAGAAAGAGTGCATGAAAACAAATGCATGCAGGCTCCACGTGATCACATCTATAAAGTGAGAGATGGTTGACAATTTTTCGGACAGAGCAGGCCGCAGAAAAAATTGTATATTTCATTTTACAGCAATTTAGAATGGTTTATAAGTCAATCAAAATTCAAATAACCAAAATACTCTTTCTTCAATCTGAACAGACTATAGTTAATTTTAACTTTTTTTTTTATACAAACTTGCGTTGTCGTTTTAAGAGCCTAGATCTAGAGCTCTGACAATAAAAAGTAGAAACTTGCAACCAGATGCTGAGTTGTTTTTCTATTTATGTCGGAGCGATGTAAGATACTTTACCAACAAAATAAATAAATTTGAAAAAACAACTGTGTTTGAACAAATTTTAATAAGAACCTAAAAATTAAAATGATGTTATTTGTTTTTTTGCTATCATATTGACAAAGCCACACAGATTTCAAAACAATGACATAGACGTCTTCTAGCACTTCCCACCCAAGAAAGCCTACCGGTAGTTTTTTTGTCAATATGTTGATCATTTTTCAACATATACATTAATAAATTCAACTTTACATCAATTACAACTCATAGGTAGAGCAACGAAAAGTGTTTTCGTATCAATATTGTATTGTATTGTATAGTTTGTATCAATATTGAGTATTGTATACTCAAATAAGAGCTAATAAAGTTTTTACAATCCTAATATCTTATATAAAACTGTGAGCTTTTCCAAGTGGTTTATGGCGGTTATGTTCAACATTACAGCTGTTCGAGCAAGCTATGATGCTCAATTGTCTGTGCGACTTGTCATGACAGCTTTAATGTTTGAACAATACAATTATAAGCCATTATCAACTACTTAAAAGTTAACAGTTTTATAAGCATTAAGCTCGTAAAAATTTTACTAGCTTTTATTTGGTTTGAACCTATAGCAATGTACCTAAATTTGCACAAAGGTTCAAAAACGGTAGATTTTGATTTTGAAGTCATACTTTTTTTTAAATATTATCACAATAATAAGAGTTTTATTATTTCTATTCATGTTAAAAATATTTCAATTTATTTAAAAAGAGGACAACTTTTACTTATCTTTATATTCACTTAACCACTATCATTCATTATCACTAAAATATGACACAAACAAACATATTTAACTGAAAACTAATTTTACAGCAGAAAGAAAAGCAGGAAAGTAAATTATTTCCTAAGTTTAAACTTTTTCTAATTGTAATTCTAAAAATATTATTTGAATTATAGAAAACGTTCACTGTATTTTAGATTAATTAACTGTAATTCAGAAATAATTTTATCATTTGAAGATCAGATTAGTCGAACGTACCTAATTCGGAAGTATCAGTTGAATTTAAGAATTGACAATTATTGTATTTCAGAAATAATTAATTATTGAATTTCAGAATAGTCAAATGTAAATCATAAATCAATAAGTGGAATTAATTGCAGTTCAGCAATCATCAATTGAAACTGCTTCATGTAATTAAGAACAAGATAATTACTTAGCAATTAATTAATAACTAATAATTAATTAATAGTTATTTACATAAAAAATAAATAATTCAGCTGTTTAGCTGTTTTATGATTTAATTGATTGGAGTTGTTATCAGTTAAAAAAGTTGAACAGCGTTAAAATAAAATATTAAGCTTTATTTTAATTTTTATTTGTTTAGACAGTTTATTGACATATTGCAAAATTTTTCACTGTTTTATTTTGCATATTTACGTAATACAAGATTATCAGAAGTATTATTTATGAAAAATTACAATACAATCAGTACATTCTGAATTACATTTGACAATTCCGTACTTTCTGATTTACATTTGACTATTCTGAATATCAATTGTAAATACAGTTTTGTCTACAATAATTATTGATACTTTCTGGCTAAAGTTGACTTTTCTGTAACACAATTGGTTTATTCTGAATTACATTTGACTAATCTAAACTACAATTGATATTTTATGAATAGATAGAGAGAGATGCTACACGTAATTGGTTTTGAACCAATTTTATAATGACAATTTTTTCCAGTGTCCAAAATATGGCTTTACTCAAGTTTCTAGCAAAATGATTAAAATTAACAAAGTACGTGATGCGAGATCTGAAGAAGATATGTTAGTTTGGGAATAGATAAGAAATGTTGTAGGAAAAAATACATTATTTCTGCATTAAAAAGCTCAAGTCATTTGAATCATAGGTAAAGCTCAGATAGAGAAAAAGTCAATTTTTTGAAAAACTAACAAAATAAAAAAAAAATTAAAGTGTTTGAAAATGTTAAAATTATGTTTTTTTCTTTTGCAAATTTGAGACTCTTTTCCTACTTTTCTGAGATGACATTTATATTGTCAGACTAGCTGACCCGGCGAACTTCGTACCGCCTTAACGTAAATTTGATGCACTACTTTATTTTGTATAGCTGACCTATCTTATGTATGCGTACCTATTTAATTTGAACTGGAATCTATAATATCCTCCATATAAAAATAAATACCTATTTCCCTGGTCTCGTCATACCTGAGAAGGACTTTACTAATTTAACAACTGGGCATTTTGAAGTAAACACTGAGCTCAATATCACGCGCGCTCTAGAAAGCAACTAATAGCCTTATTCTAATGCTTTTTGATAAACTAAAAACATGGATTTTCTAGGTTGATACCACATACACTTAGCGACTGCCCTTGCGAATTATTTATTGACATTGCAAATGCAAGCCGCACTGGAAACTGTAAACGTTTAAAACTGAATCAAAACATCTTCGCCTTCGTACTTCCCTTTCAAAATGTTTGAAAGGGAAGTTAAATTGAATGACGTTGACATTTGTTAGCGCGGTTATGTCTGTGGTGGCATAGATAACCACAGAGTTTTTTGTTTTAAATTGAATGACGTTGACATTCGTAACGTCTTTTTTTTTAAAATATGCAAAATTAAATCTAAATTTTTCAATCTTTCTAAAAGATTATCTTAATATTTTTTTCCGTAAGAACCTTGCACAGAGTATTAGAAAACTACAAAAAAAAATCAGCCAAATCGGTCAAGCCGTTTTCATGCTATGTCGTAACAACGGAAAACGGGTTTCATTTTTATATATATATAGATAATAGAAATGCACATTTTTCAGGTTGTAACACTTTATTTCCCTTTTTTTTTCTGTTTTTTTACAATTTTGATTGTCTTATAAAAACAATATACCTTAAATCTCACTATGTGAAAAATGTTTGTTCCCAGAATATATTGAAAACAAGTGTATTCAAAATGCATTGTTAACTTGATACATGAACGAACACTAAAGGTACCTACACTTGAACAATTTTCAATATAAAATAATCCTTATAACTGTATCTCATTGTTAATATTTTATACAGATACGAGTTACTATTTGTACGAAATATTTCAGGTGTGACCAGCAACACCTTTTTGGCAGCCTTCCTATTCAAAACAGGAGATTATCCGTATCATCCCCACAAAAGCTTTCCGAAAGGGTATTTTCCGCCTCTTTCCCTCTTTTGATGACCATTTGCGTTTGAGCATTTCGCGCCTACACTTGGTCAATTGTCCAGCGGTTTAAATGGTTCAGATCTCAAGTTACACACCCTGTATAGGTCCAATTAGGGTAGTTCTTACATCATTAGTTACAAGCGAGCATCCGGTCAAGGAGAGAACCACCAAATTTTTTGTCTTCTCAGAAAAAACTTTGAAATTGTAAGCAGAAGACCGTAACGGAATCATTGAATGAATACTGATGGGCGACTCATTCATAAAACAAACAGTTTTTCTCAATAGCTGCGGTAACACAAAAAAAACTTTTCTTACTCTTGCGAAACGGTCGAAGATGAGTTAAAGCCACTTATCGTATCGTAATTTTACATTTTTACATTAAAATTTAATAAATGATTGAAGGAAAATGTTTTAATCATTATCATAAATACCTAAACAGTAGTCCGACTTTGAACATCTAAACCTCCACCGCCAAAACAGTTTTTATTTTAAACTATTATAGTGTTGCCGATGCTCGATATAATAGTTATTTACATAAAAGTCAGGAAAATTTCACATTACTGAAGAGGAGCTAAATTGAAATACGAGGCACTTTGTGCCGAGTATTTTAAAGCTCCGAGTCAAGTAAGAGATTTTACTGACGTGTTTTGTATCAAATTTTTCCGGAAATCGTAAAAAAAGACGAAATTTACAAATTTTAGAATTTTTTTTGACCAATTCCACAAAAATCAAGCTTGTCAATTTTGTTGGCAACTATAGTTACTAGGGTCTCTTTTTTATTTTGCGTCTTGTAAAGTTTTTACAGTACTAGTCCGAAAAACTCAATTTTCCTGCGCGTAAATAAGCAGGAAAATGTGGTTTCCAAGACGATTTCCGGAAAAATGTATTATAAAATAAATTCAATTTAGCTCCTCTTCAGTAATGTGACATTTTCCTGACTTTTATGTAAATAACTATTAATTTGTAGGCAATCATTGATTTTTTCTAATATTTTTTTCGATAGTGACATTGAAAAATCTTTATGAAAGAGAAATTTATTTGATATAAGCTGTTATTTTAACATTAGGAACCAATACTTTTATTTAATAATAATAATTTGTTTTTTATTTGCCAGAAATCTACACTGTTACACAAATGAAGTTTTACAATTTTTATCGTCACAAAAACAAAGCTATATAAACAAATTAATAACATTAAAAAAAGCAAACAAGAAAGAAAATAAATAATTAGTGGCAGGAGGTGAAGTCCAGCAGCAGAGCCGTTCTACCACTTAACCCCCTAATAAAGTAATAAATAAATAATAATTAAGAGAAACAAAAAATAAAGGTTAAACTAACATAATAATAACAGTAAGTAGATAAGCAGAATTACACTGCAAAAAAAATACAGTAAGAATAATAGTCAAACAAAAAAGCAAAAAAAAAACACAATAATAGCAAATAAAAACAAAATTATTATACAATTGTAGATTTTGGGTTGTATGTCTTTAAATTAAATAGTTTGGCCTTGTTTCTTAAGTTCTGGAATGTCAAGAAACATGGGAATTTTTGATTTACAATGAGCTTAAATCAATATTCTTCTGCTGCAAGTTAACAAGGACGTTAAGTGCAAATTTATAAATGACACTTTAGCATTGTTTTATTTTTACAATTTTTTATAATTTTATAAAAAAAACGTAACTCAAAAATTTGACTGAATCTGATCTGTAAAAGATGCTTACATCCGTTTAATAAACCAGAAAAATTTGATAATTTTTAGACAACTTAGCAGTTTTTTTTAATTATAGCTAAAGCACCTTTAATTACCTTAGCTTTTAAATAAAATAAATAAGCAGGTTTAAATCGTTTAAGCCATTTGGTAGCTACAACACAACAAACAGCTAAAGCACATTTAATTACCTTAACTTTTAAATAAAATAAATATGTAGGTTTAGATTGATTGAACCATTTGGTAGCTACAACACAACAAACAGAAACACAAATCACACTACAAACTTATAACAATATGTGCTGCCATAAATTTCATTTTAGTGTTTTACTGAAATAACACATTTGTTCTACTAGAAACTTTAACGTTTTTTTATGTCCTACAATTGCATTGAAACGACATTATATTTTTTTCCCGCAATTACCAATTTTTAATTTATTATTTTTGCGCATTGTTTTACCAAAACTGTTTTGAAAGCAATAAAACATAGTACTTATTATTGGAATTTTAATTTATGACCTGTTATATGAAGATAAGGTTTTTAAAAAATTTTGAAACTCGGCCGTACTGCTAATAATTCTATGTGGGGTGCTGCTATCTTCTGATGAAGAGTAAGTATCAGCCATATGTGGACAATTGCCGTTTTTTAGTTTTAGAGTAGGCTTCATCATTTGAGTCTAGAATTTCTATTTATATCAATTGCAAACATAGAGATAATATTTACCTTGTATGCGTTATAATTATCCATATTCTGTTTTGTAAAATTTGCATAAAATTTGTTATTTTTGTTATTATTTTCCGAAATAAATTTTGTGTCTTCTTTAGATGTATTTGATTCTTCTAAATCAATAGATATTTTACTATTTGCTTCAAAATGGTTTTTGTTGCTGTAAGAATTAAAATTATCCTCTAGATCACTACTGGTTTTTTGTAAATTATAATTATCTGTAATTGTTTTTTCAGAGGTTAATTTTGTTGTATCTCTTTCTGGATATTGCTTTATTTCATTATTTGCCTCGCTGATATCTTTTTCATCTGTTTTCATTTGTTCCTGTAATTTTAAATACTTTTGTTCCAGCTTTCCCAGTTGAGATCTCAAAATTTCTCGCTCACGACAAACATCTCTCAAATGACTTTCCAAAGAATGAACTTTTTTTGTTATAAATTCGTGACTGGCTGCCGCATAGTCTTTATATTTTTTATTCTCTTTTAATGTATTTGATACTTTTGTGAGCTGATCTTGCATCATAGTTGTTTCAAGTTTGTATTCCTCAATTTGTTGGCGCGCTGTAATATTTTCCGTTTGTGTCAATATCAGTTGTTTTTCCAATAAACATTTCTCGTTTCTTAGTTGCTCTAGTTCTTTAGATAAACTTCCAAAGTCGTTTGAATAAAAGCTTTTTGAAAACATGTCACTTTGGAAGATAATTTGTGATTTAGTGTTATTGAGCGCATCTGCAGAAGATTCGAATTCATTATTACTTCTTTCTGATGGAATTTGAGAGACTACGTTTTTTTTGTTTTTTGCATAACTGAAAATTTTTATAATTTTCCAAACAATCCATGACGTGGAGCGTAAGGCAGAATAAAAAATAATGGAACATATAAATACAAAAATATTCCATAAAATATTAACCAAACTCATCTTTTGCTGGAAACTTTCTTTTTTCATGTTAACTTTTTGATTTCTTAAAATATCCTCAACGTCTATAAGTGAAATATGATTAATTGGTTTTCTATTTACGCTTAATTTTGCTTACGAGAGGAGCACCGTTTCCAGGTAGATTCGCCTAAAATATCGGTGTAATAAAACAAACTCCAAAATACTATTCCCAATCCGAGAAGCGCTTTATAATTAACATACATTGCTAAAATTCTGAAATTTTATAAAACCCATAAAGAATATTTACGAAAATAAACCACTTCCTAATCTAATCTAGCAAAATAAGAAAAACAAATCATTTTGTGACGTTAAGTGAGGTCAACCGGCTTGATTTTTAAAATATCAGCTGCTAAAAATATTTCTAGGCTTTTGTTGCCGATGAATACAAGTCAATAATAGACCAATATACGAAGGATATAACAATAAATACTTCAAAATTTGGACAATGCAGCGACATATAAAGCGTGAAATGCATTGAATTTGACAGCAGAAGAAGAGAGCGGTTTTTGAAGTTTTCAATTTGTCGTAAATTTACTCGATTAATGGACTCAAATTGGTGCTTTCTTACCTGAAGAAAATTATTTATTGTAGCATAGAATGTTGAATAAAGAAAAAGTAACAATACGTAAATATTAATTTATTTGATTTAATATCTAAATTTTGATTGTTTTGATTTTAATTATAATGACAGACATTTGGAAACATCTACAAGATTAGTAATAGTTTAGCTAAAAAACTTTTATTTTAATAAGTTTATATAATAAAAATTAAAATAAACACTAAATTATATTATATGGATGACAATGATAAGACAGTTTGAATCATTGAATCGGACAATTTAAGATCACTCAGAAAAAAATATCAGTTGGCAACTAGTAGATTAAACGCTATAAAATAGAAAATTAAAAAACTAGTTTTATAAGGGTTGATTTGGCACACAAGTCCTAGAGCTTTCAATGCCAGTTATAAAACGTGTTCCTTAAGCTATTTTTTTAAATACGTGTTTTTCAAAAACAAATTAATTTTTTAATTTTGGGAACTTTTTTTGTTGACGGTTGGTAATAGCAATAAGCCATTTAATTTAAAATTATTTGTTTGACACAATTTCTTTAATGTTTAACCATAAATTGATATAATGGACAAGAATAGAATTTATGTATTCCACTCAAAATTAGCAAATTAGCTGAAACAACGACTAAAAATCTGTAACCTGATAATTTCAAAATAGCCTACAGAAAGCAATTTAAGATATGAAAGTTAAGATTGGGTAAAAAAGACTATGATGCAAACAATTTCTGATAATGCTGTTTTAGGATAATTGTTTTAATTTGATATCTATAAAAGACTTCCAAATTGAAAAAAATAAAAAGCTTCTTAAAGACCCCAATTCAAAAAATAATTTTTTTGAATTATATTTGCCTATAGATCACAGTCAAACGCTTTAGATGAGGGTATGAAGGTTTCAATTCTATAGTTTTAGAATAATCTGTTATAAATCTCTTAAGTGTTGTCAATTCTAAGATTGCTCCTGCTGTGTTTTGTAGTTATTAAAACTATATTCCTATTTTATAAATAACTTTTTTATTAAATAACCAAATTTCTAAAAAACTAAGTTTTTTTACTTTTAATTCTTTTAAACATTTTTAATCACTCTATTTAAATAGTCTTGTAAATGTTATTTAATTTAATTTTAGTTCAACGGTGTCTTATTTTTAAACAGCTTAAGTCTGTTAGACATGCCAGATAGACAATTATAATAAATAATTAAAACCAAACAGCTTCAAAAACACAAAAAACACCTTAAATTTAAAAAAAAATGATGTGTTTAAATTGTGGTTTATAAAACAATTTTTTTCGTTGATAAAGCAAGTCAATAGCTATTAAACAAAACGAATAAGAAGAATAAAAAATATATACATCTAATAAGCAAACATAAATAACTTTGCTTTTGAATTATTATATTATAATTTGAATTATTATAAATAATGAATTATTATATTATTTGAATTATAATTGTCATGCCACTCTCTCATTATTAAAAAAAAAACATTAACGCCAATACTTCAAAATCAAAAGTATTTGCGATCAAATTTCCAAAAATGCTTGTGATTTAAATTGTTATTTTTAACTTGTAGATGTTGTCTGGGCGTAATTATTAAGTGACAAGAGATTAAAAATATATTTTTTTAACGTAATTTTCAGCGATTTGCTTTTGTTAGTCGTATTTAATTCGTAATTATCGTGGATTAATAAATTTTAGGTTAAAAAATTTAAAGAAAATACTGACGGTTTCTACAAATTTGTATTGGTTATACTAAAGTCTGTCAAAAACTACTAAATATAAAAAAATAAGAAAACTATTGGTTATACAGCAGTTACTTTTATCACATCTCTAGATTAAAAAATAATTAAAGCAAACATGTTGTATTGTTTAAAAATTAACTTTGATATAGATTTTAATCTCTCATAAACACTTTTTAATTTTATAAAAATCAGCAACATGTTTCGTTTTATAAAGATTTTGTAGGACTTATATGCTTGTAGAACAAAAGTTCTAAGCGGCTTTCTTAAAAAGTTCGTGGTGTTTGGAGTGCCCCAAATTTCGTTTTGTATGAAAAGCTTATACAGCTTTTTTTCGTCTTTTGTTTTATATTTAATTAATTGTTCAATAACTTTATTGTAACTATTATTATTATACATTTTTAGAATTATTAGTTTCTCGGACATCAGCCAACTGCAACATTTTTGGGGCTATTTTTTGAATGTTACATTATTTAGATTTAACAGGTTAAAGACCAAAGTCTAGCCTGCTTATACTTTGACATATAACCGATTTCTCTGGGAATCAAATCTTTTTAGATTTTTTTTACCTAAAGAAAAGTAAGTGGAGCAAGGTTCACTTGTCTTCTTCTCAGTTTACCGGCCCTCCTCCTTCCTGTCTTTTGTGCGTAAACGTACGTTAGTCCTTTTTTGCATCGAGAGCGACAGTATATTCTAATATCGGTTATCTTTAACGATTTCTACCCTTTTGATAGTACAAGCAGGAAATTATTGGTAGTTTTGCAACGATTACCGAATGTTTGCCGAAACAAACAATACAAATCGGTCGCCGCTCAAAGGAATCCATCTATACTCATATTTTAAAGCAATTTGACCGTATTAGAAGCAATCGAAAACATCTGGCCAAACCAAAACGTCATATATCACCTTTGCTTAAACGACGAAAAATCTTTAACTAATTGTTCAAAAATCCGTCCTTTCAAGCCATTCAAACCCAGCTCCCAAGAACCATCTATTTCTTCAATGAGCTGTAGCTGGCCTTTTTGTTGTTTGTTCACGCAACCGTAAAGAAAGAAAACATTGGGCTTGAACGCGTGATTACCAGTGGCAGGGTGCTAAAATATTCCATTTTAGCCATCTAAACTATTTCAAAATTTTATTGTCAGTAGCCAAAAATCTTATATTCAAGCCAGACAAATTATTATAATAGTTTTCCTTGTCCTAGTCACGTAATTTTTATATTTTTTTAATTTTTATAAACTATTTTTTCAAACTATGTTATTGACGTATATGAAAATAATCAAAAACTGGTCTGTCATCCTTGAAAGTCCATCAGATTTGATTTAAAATATAATCACTTAAAGCTAATCTTTATCTACGATAAAGTCATTCAAAACAAAATTTTGCAAACCGAAGCATGCTTTGTTTATATTGGCATTCTTAAATCTGGAAAGTTAGTTTGGTCCGTGATGTACAAAGCTTTTAAGAGATAGGTGTCGTTACATTTACAATGTATGCAAAATTTGAGCTTAATCGGTTGGTGACTGTTTTTATCTATTTATATTTACAATTTACATCAACAGATATATTATAGATATATCCATAATATTGATATGCATATGACATATAATATTTAGCGTTTACATAACAATAAATTTTAAGTAAGTAAACAAATTATTAAAAACAAAAAAAGTATGTTGAAAATTTACAAAAAAAACAAAAATTTAACTTAAACTATCAAGTCAAGTGACATTAAAGAGTTTGTAATTATTAATGAAAAAGATAATTTTTAATAATCTAATTTAGTAAATTATTAAAAAATATATTGTATAATATCTATCATTATCACATGATTTTGTATTATCATAAAAATATTAAACAATTGCATACTACTGGTTATTAAATATAACCTTGCAAGAAATAAGAGAAATGTTCTCAAAATCAGATTATTTCAAAAATTATTAGGTATATGAAAACAATATTACAGTAATCATCAAAGCTTTTACAGACAGAAGACATTGGAAATTATTAAAAAATTAACATCTTTAAGAAAAAACCGTGTCGAAGAATTTGGGTATCACATTTATGCAATAATGGTGGAGGCGCCGGCTTTGTAATTAATATTAAATAATAATAATTAGCTGATTGATATTATCAATAATGAAGATTGATTGATAATAATTTAAATAATAAATTTGAAAATAAATTTAGAATCATAGTTGAGTAAATTGACGTTTATTACAAATTGATGATCAAAGTTATATTTATTTAGTTTTGCACAACATAATTTAGTGCTCCCTTAAACCTATTTAATTAATTAAATTTAAAAATTTATTTAATTAAACAATTAAGTTTTAAATATATTCTATTAGTGAAAATATGGGACATTTTTTTTTATCCGTTGGAAGCCAACTCCCTCAAGCAGGATACGCCCATGTCTTCAATTCTACAGTGTAAATACTCAACAGGTAACCAAGTGAAAAGAAGATGAAAGGAAGAGGGGGTTGGTATCTTTAAGAGCACGTGGATTTCTCATAAAACTTCATTTTAAGATTTTGCTTCTACAAGTGACATACCTAGATACTTAGGTGCTAGAAAAAAAAAATGAAAAGTGATAGTGACAAAAAGTTTGTTGGTTCTGAAAGTCGTAAGGTAATTTGTTTATTATTTTTAGCTTTTTTTTTGAAAAATACTTTGAATTTAGAAGATGTTTTATATATTTTTTTTTTAAATAAGTGTTAAAATTTTATTATTGTAATGTAAAACATAACTTACAGTTTCAGACACTTTTTCAATTTTTTGCAAACACATTTTGAAAATTTTAAAAATTATTACACCAAATATTGCCTAATTTTAATCATTTTGTAAAACTGATAAAGCTTAGATTGTATGTAAAATGTGGTATATTACAAAAATGTGTTTTGTATTTTATTAAACATCTAGTAAGTTCTACCCTATTACTTAAAAAAAAAATTTATTAAATTTAAGAGTTTATTCGATTGTCTTTGTTTTTCTATTAAGTTTTTTATAAATTTACCAGAGTAGTAGCCTATAGAAGGATAAAAAAGTTATGTAATTTTATAAAAACATCTAAAAACTATGTTTTTAAAGAAACTTAAAAAAGCACAAATTTAAAAATACTACTCTTCTATAAAAGACGCGCCAAGTAAAAAAAGATATTAAAGTTTTTATTATTTAAAATTTTGAGCTTCTAACTGGTATTAGACTAAATGTAGTTTGTATTAAACAAATTTAGTGCAGTCAAATTAATAGTAAAAGTACGTTAAATAAAAAAAAATGAACAAATAAATACAAAAAATTGCTGAAGTTATCAGATTATTTAAAAGATTTGGATAAAATAAAATTTAGCTGACGTTGAAGCTGTTGAATTAATTTATTAGTTACTAATCTCAAAACTTCTTTTTTTGATTATAGAATTAAATATTTCGTTTTTTTTTTTATTTGCTTCCCTAGACAAAGAGTTTTTGAACATTTTAGAAGCGCATTTTATACCGAATTTATTCCGTGCTTTCAAAATAATAAGGTGTAATACCAACCAAAAAGTCTTATTTGTGACAAATTTTACGTCAATAAATTAAATTGATGCATTCATGTAATTAAATTGTAAAAAAAAACCAACTTTTGTCAGGTTTTCTTCAAATTTCAAATAGACTTGTTTAAGCGGCAGTTTTTGAATTTTTAAAAATCGATCATTAGCACGTGTTAAGCTACAATTTTAAGTAATTAATTGTAATAATAATCAAAATTGCATAATTGGAAAAGATATAAATGTCGTTAAGTCTATCTTGTCATGTCATGTCTATACAAAATATTTCTGATCTGTCAAACTTGTAGAAATTTATTTTAATAATTTTTATGAATTTCTTGAAGATCAATTTTTTTAAAACAAATAAGTATTTCTTACTCTTATTTTCTTTGTACATGCTGCACTCGTAACTAACAATGTAATAAAAATTTTAAAATCAATTTAAGATTTCAATTATCGTATAGAAGTAAAACTTTGTATGTATATGCAATTTTGATAAAATTTTTGTACTAATTTTTTTTTTGTTACAGGTTCGAAAGCCTTTAATGGAAAAAAAGCGACGAGCTCGCATTAACCAAAGTCTAGAATCTCTTAAACAAATTCTTCTAGATTCTAAATCATCTCTGAAAGAATCTTGTGAGAAGAAATCTGGCCAAAGAACCGCCAAACTGGAAAAAGCCGATATTCTCGAAATGACAGTCCGGTATGTGCAACACCTACGTCAAAAGCTTTGCCAAAATACAGGAAAAGAAATAGAAGTGAAACTGAAAAATAATCAAGGAGTGCCGATAGATGTTACAAACCTGCACACGGGCAATATAGTTCTTGTTGTAAATGCTTCCACACAGCAACCAAAGACGTTTGAACCGCACGGGGCGGATGGGGTGTGGAGACCTTGGTGACTTTTTACCATTATTGTTGTTAATATAGAGTTTATGCAGAAGACTGTTACGACAAACTGTGATATAATTTTTAAATAAATTTGTGATATTAAAAAAATGTACTTTTTTTTATTAGCACCATTAATTATGTTGCAAATACTCAAGCACGCAACCGAATTGTGCATCCTTAAACATATTTATCAGATTAAATTAATTTAATTAAGCTGCGACTTTTATTTTGCTCTAACCGAACTTTTTCAAGCTCTAAAAAGCTTTAAAAAAGTTCAAATTTTTTTAAAGAGGTTTAAAAATTTTCGTAGGTTAATTAAAAGGTTATTGATTTATTAAATTATCTAAATTTTAAATTAAGATTAATTTAATTTTAAAGACTTTTTTTTTAGTTTTAAAGAATTAATTTTTAATTAACAATTTTATTAATAAATAAAATAGTTGGAAAATGGTGGATGCGTTAGATACAAAATTTTTAGTTAATTATTCTATGACAGTCGCTACCATTCTTAATCTTTAAAAGTGAGAAAAAATAACAAAAAGAAGATGTTTCTTGTTAATTTTAGCTTAAAAGAGTCATTATTTCATAGATTTTGATAAAATAGCTAAAAAATGATAAATGCGCCAAATAGAAAATGTTTAGGAAATTGTTCCATAGCAGTCGCTGTCATTATTAAAAATAAAAAAAAATAGCAAAAAGCAGACGTTTCTTTCTTATTTGGTTTCAAATAAGTCATTATCTTGTGATATTTTATAGATTTTGATAAAATGGTGGATGCACCATATACAAAATTTTATAGTAAATTGTTCCATAACAGTTGCTATTATTTTTAATATTTATAAGGGAGAAGAAATAACAAAAAAAGACGGTTTTCCTTAATTTTGTTTCAACTGTGTCATTATTTTGTCATATTTTATAAATTTTTTTTTAATGTACACCGTAAAAAAAATATTTTAGTGTGCTTTGTTAGCACAAACGCACTGCTACCTAGCTTCTAAATTAAAAAAAGACAAATTGTTTTAATTTAAAATCCCAATTTCTCCAGTTTTATTTTATTATTTATATAATTCAAAACATTAGTGATGATTTTATGACTATATTATGTAACCGGACTACATCTGCTGTTGTAAACAGTGTTTCAAAAAAATTAATTAATTTACAAATGTAGATGCAATGCCAATTTTGTTTTATTTTCTTTCATCCATTGGTCTATTGCGTGACAACGGTAACATTAAACTTACACATTTTTTCTAATTTTGCAATTTTATTTAAATGTATTTCTTATTTAGATTATAGTCCAACCAATCTCTTTGCAAATTCAAAAAAATGTAAAAAAAAATAATTAATTTAATTTTTTTTAAGTGTTTTTGTTATGATTTATCTCACTTTGAGGTAAATCACATAATATTGAGTATTTTTTTAATAATTTTTTTACAAAATTGTAATGATTGTCTTCACAAGCAAGATTTATATACGGTTTTTCCACTACTAATAAAAAAACAAAAATAATTAATAAAATCAAGTTAGTAAAAAATAGACACTTACACCAAAATAATTTGCTAATATAATGATAATTAGTATTATCAATTTTTTTTATTCTTGCTTTTTTGGTGAATTAAAATATGTAGGTACGTGTTTGCAATAGTGCAAAGCATAATAAATACAAAAAAATAGTGCCAACAGATCAAAAACTCAAGCGTCATTTATAAAATAAGGTTGAAAAATACTTTCATATTACAACAAATAAACAAAATAGAAAAAATAACAATTGATAATCTTTTCAAGTACAACTAGTGTAAACATTTCAATAAGTTGTTTTATAATATAATAAGCACTTATTGTGTGAAAAATCAAAAGTCTAATGTATTTTTTAGCCTTGACAAAAAAAAGAGAACAACAAATCTCTAAAGCATTGGTTAAATTCCAAAAGGATTTTTTTAATAGTTTTTGAACAGGAAAACTGATAATTAATTGTTTAAAACTAAATTATCGCAAGCTTTCATACAATGATAAAGACCGTTGCTATGCGTTGCTTACGTAAATGTAATTATTACGATATGCACACATTGCCAAATGTTGATATTAGACACTTCCGGACACATTTTCAGCTTCTAAATATCATATAATAAATAAGTTCTGATTAATTTAATAAAAACAAAACCGCTTTTAAAGTTAAAAACCATATTTATTTTTGTATATTGTTTCAGACTAATAATTGCTTCTATTGTATTTAAAAATAAATATAGTAGCCATTTACAATACTTTAAGTTTCAGGCTTACAAACATAAAATCATATACTGAAATAAAAACACTACGTATATTTATAGCTAGATCAGTCTCAGACATTCAACTTAAACTACATTTTAGCACCAACTTCCACTTTCTAAACTATGATCAATACTTGTCCTATGTCCAAAATTGAGCCATCTTATTTCTTGACCATTGATCTCTTTTTTAGGAACTTCTCCTTTATAATTTCGTTTTCTCGAATCATTTTTTCCAGGGGAGCTGCTAGGGGTTTGAGGGGGTGTTTCGACAGATTGTAGACTTTGAGTTTTATGTAGAGACAATCGTAACGGTTTTTTTGGAGGCATTGGTCGGGGTTTGCTTTCATAATAGCCGGACACATGATTGAACTTTTGATTATTGTCTAACGGTTCAGATGTGTAATCCAAAGTTTTTGATCTTGTGGAGTTACAATCACTGTCAAAATCTAAAGACTTAACACTACGTGCGTCGTTAATTTTTTTATAGGCATATTTGTGATTAGATACTTGTGTATCTAATTCTTCAACACTTTTAGAGTCGGAGTATTTAGGTCCAATATGCACCTCTGATCGAAAATCGAGTACCGATGTTGATTTTCTAGCGTTGTAATGCTTTAAAATGTCGGAATTATATTTTTCCGACGCCGAGATACATTTCTGTCTATGCTTTTCATAGAGAGAATTATCACGGTTAGTTCTTGTTAATTCGTTAACAATTTTTGTTGCTTTTTTGTAACTTTGATCCATTATGTCAGACTTAAATTCTTTTTCTGAGTTAATTGAGTACCGATGACCATTTTCTGTGTTTTTCTTATTATATATTGTCACCTCAATTGCAGAGCTTGTCTCGGAATTATACTCCTTATCTCTGTGGTGGTGATGATGATGATTATGTTTTCGGTACATAATTTTATCATTTTGTTCTAAATTTTGAGTACTCAGAGAACCTTGTAAGTGTCTTCTGTGCTTATGCTTGTGGCTTTTATGGCAATGGTGGTTTTCATCTTGTGATATATGTGTATTGGATACATTGGATAGACTGCTTTTTGAACGTATAGGCAACGATAAGTGAGTGTCTTTAGTAGGGTCAAGCCCCGGGAGGTTGCCAACTAAAGCTGTCACTTGGCCTTTTTGATAAACATGAACATCTTTCTTTTGTTGGGAGTTTTGGTTGTTTGGAGCTGGTGCTATATTTATATTTGTAACGTTTTGGCTGGTTTTCACTGTTGATATGATAGGATTTGAAGAGCTAGACTTTTTTCGACACAGAAGTTCTGAGACCTGAAATAAATACATATTTTTTAGAAAGCATTTTTAAGCAAATTAAAATTAAAACAAAATTTGACGTTTTGATTTCATACTGTAAATATCCGGTAACAAAAATTATGTTAAATCAATAGTAAAAACATAAGAGACTAATATTCCACTAATTACTTATTCTGTATGCTTGTTACTCACTTGCTCCTCTAAATAAGAGATCCTGTGAGTTAATCTAATATTATCGGAAATAAGATTTTCTTTAGATTTCTGTGCTTCATCGGCTCTTTCCCTCACAGCTTCCAGTTCATGCCTTAACGCATTCACATCCGTTCCCGGATTTGCCACCGATATGTTAGTACCATTTTCAGCAGGTTTTCTCAGAACTACAATTTGAGCCGGATCTGGAGCAGCCGCTAAAAGTCGATTTAGATCGTCTCGATTTTTTATGAGAACAATTTTACCGTTGACTTCTACTAATCTGAAAATTAAAAAAAAAAGCTAATTAATACTGTTTCATTTAGCAATTATTTTTTATAGTAGTCGAGTAAATTATTTAATTCTTCTTAAGTTGTTAGCTGCTTGAGAATATAGATCGTAAAATTTGAATGAGTAGTTAGCAAAATTAACGATCGTACAGTGAAAAATAGCCTAAAATTGTATATTAGCATATAATAGGCTGTCAACAGATTTTTTTCACGCTTTTAAATTTCTAATGGTCATGATTTATTACAATTCTCTTCTAGTAGATTAGATGAGAATTTTATTTTAAGTGTATATTTTGAAATGTTTACATTTTTTAAATTGCGGTTATTAACATTATAATTTGTTATTCAAATAATAAATAAAAATACAGTCACTGTTTACGAATGTACCTTACATTGTTTCGAACACTTTCTCAAATTATCTATGTCAAACATTCTATTTCCTTCCACTTTTTTTACCAAATTTAATAATTATTCATATAATGCCTAAATTATAATATGTTAAACAAGCATCTTATTTTGACTTTATTTAACAGAACAAAGAATTATATAATTTTGCATTTGTCTATTGTTTATGCAACCAGTGCCTTCTTTATCAGATTTGCTTTGGTTTTTGACTGATTAGTCAAAACAATGTTAGTTTTAATTTCAATAATCATTGATCATTTAAAGCAGACATTAAAAAAATTCCCATTCAGAGCTATTTTGATTTGCTAAACATACACACTGTTATACATATACATACAGAGTAAATAAACAGACCTACCTCTTATGACCATTATAATTGCCCATAGAAGCAAAAAATCATTTAAAAAAGTTGAATTATTTTAACTGAATCCTTTCAAAATACTATTAAAAGTTCAGTTACAGGGTAAAACGTAAATATTATGTATTTTTTTAAATGTAACACCCTGTATACTATTATTTAGTTCTTTGGTTTCAAAAATATTTTATATCATTCAGAGCTATTTTTATTTTTCTAAACATACACATTGTTATACATACAGAGTAAATAAAGAGAGCTACCTCTTAAGACCATTGTAATTGCCCATAGAAGCAAAAATCATTTAAAAAGTTGTATAATTTTAACTAAATTCTTTCAAAATATTATTAAAAGTTCACTTACAGGGTAAAACGTAAATATAATGTATTTTTTTAAATGTAACACCCTGTATACTATTATTTAGTTCTTTGGTTTTAAAAATATTTCATATTTTACTTTTTATCTTAAGCCGTAATTGAGTTATTAACGTAGTTATTATAACACCAAGTAAGGAATTGACAACATGGTTTGTTACCATTTTATCCCATTTTGATGATTTAGTTAATAAAATGTATAATTTAGTTATAAAAATAAATAAAGAAATGTACCTAGTTTTTGGGTTCAGATAGCAAATGAGTCTTTGTCGCTATTGTACGTGAGAAAAAAAGCAAATTTCTCCATCGGTCAACATACTGCTATAATAATAACCACATTATAATTTTCTTAAGCCTATGAGAATAGTGTTGTCCTAAATATATCCATTTACTTTTAAAGCCCACTGAAGCCTGCCCTGTCTTCGCTAATTTCGCGGTTGGTGAGACATATTACGAAAGATAAGCCGCCGGAAACACAACAATGAGAACCGGAGTCAACAGTCAGTCATAACCTTCCACCCATAGTTCCGGTGGTTGGTGCACGCAAGTGTTGACTCAAAATCCAACGGAATTTTCACCATCACCCACAATTTTCCTTTTAATAGCAAAGCAAAAAATTCACCCGGAATTTTAAATTCGACAATAAAGCCTATTCAAATAAGTACGTATTTGGATTGAGCAATTGTTAAGCCTGGTTCACATGTAGTCGTTAATTAAATGGGCTTTACACGCTATTGTTCGAAGATGCCTCGAGAAAAATCACTCTGTAGATTCTACTTGTCTCTTGTAACAATTTGTTGCTCCTAAATGATAGATGTAACAGTTACGAAACGTGAGAGTGGACGGGAGGCTTAATTATTACTCGAGATAGCTATCTTATTAAAGACCCTTTGGAACATTCTCACAATTGAATAAATTACTAAAATACTGCAAGTAGGTACCTATCAAAGCTGTATTCTTTTAACTTTCTAAACATTAATTAATTTAATTTATTTTTACTACAATTTTTAAACCTTAAATCGCAATTAAATAAAAAACAAGCATTTTTTTTGCAAATTAAGCAACTGGCTAAATGATCAGTTAGAGCCTTAATTAAAAAAAAACATTAATTTCTTAATTTTAGCTTAAATAAAAGATAGAGACAAAAAATTAATTGCTTTTTCTCTCTAAAGGTGGATAAGTGTAAGAAAAAGGCTAAATGTTGCTTTATTGCTGTAATTTTACAGTAATAGCACAAAAAATTACGCTAAATTACAAATTAATTTTATAAATTAAATTTATAAGTTATTTTGTGCAAAACAAACAAAGCAATGCTATTAAACACAACGTAATATCTGAAAATTCTATAAAATGAAATGTAATAATTGCGGTTAATTGCAAATAAATATCAATTATTGTAACTGATGATAATTTATCATGATGATGCAAATTTATCAATTAATTAATTTAATTTGGTAGAAATGTGATACTGAAAATATTTTTTTTTTAAACATACCTATCACCTTTGCATAAGCCCGTTTCTTCCAAAGCCCAGTCTATCCATAGTCCTGGAACCGAATCTTTTTGACTGGCACCAAATTTTGGACTCTTAGAATCGTAATCCACCTCGACACCACGTAAAACTGCGTGAACATTTCCGTTAACGCAGCTGTTGAATAAAAAAAAGAATTATTGTCAGGGACCAATTACTAAAATACAGTATTCACCTGTACAAAGTGTGAGAATCAGAAGAGTTCTTGTTCGATTCCTCCAGACACATTTGAAGAGCTCTTGTTTCTTCGAGTAAAGTTAGAAGGTTGAGCTCTTCTCTTCCTAGCTGGTATTCCAATTCGGCTTGTTGGATTCTTACGTCAATGTTGCTGAATAAATAATAAGATACAATCAGAAATTGAGCTTAAATATAGTCACTAGATAGTCAGTTATTGTATGAGAAGGTAGAAATAAAAGATAAACCTAAAACTTTTTTTTTAAATTGACGTTTATAATTTTCACTAAATACAATTTTTGTTTTTTTTTTTGGGTCATTATGGCTTCGGCTGTCTATTCTCACGCTAGGCGCTACTCAACTGTTGTGAGTCTACAAGCTGATAATCAGCAGTGTATTCAATTAAACATTTTGCCGATTGATACAAGATACAAACAAGCTCATTTACCTAAACTTTGAAAGTTTTATATGTTTTTTGAAAGCAATTTAATTAAATAACAATTGAAAAAATTGCTAAGCAGCAGTATTTTAACTGATGGGTAGGACAAGAAAGTCCACAAAATTAGCCACCAAGATCTCAAAATCTAACTTTGTTTTGAATAATTAGGTTATGCGACGTTTTTGACGACCCGAGATGCAGTCTATAACACCAAAAATGTTACAAATAAATAATTTTTTTTATTAAATAAATATTTTTATACGTGCACATTAAAAAATGCGCTTCGAATTAAACATTTATAAAAATTGTCTTGCGCTATGTATTGTCAACTTTTTATTATAATGATTTTTGGCTCTTCAGTTTTTGATGTTGATCTACGCAGCCTCATTGTTTTTTTTATTTTTTTTTTGCAAGAATTTATTTTTTTCAATAATTATCTTGGTCTGATTATGCAGTATTTATCCAATAAACAAAAGATAACAAAAAAATTAAAATATGTAGTATAGGAATATTCAAAAGATAATAAAATTCTACATTAAAATCTGTTATTATTAAGTGTCTTTTTTAGCTTGAGTTGGTTTTTGTTATAAAATAACACTTTTTATGACAGTAGTAGAAGTAGAAGAATCCTATCTAAATTTTTATTGTTGATATCTGACAGAATCAAATGAGTTTATTTGTACCAGACACGTAGTTGAATTCAGCTATTAATAAAAAAATAATAAATCACAAGATATCCTCAATTAGACTATAATCGTGATTATTAATATTTCTCAACCAATTAAAATATATGTGAAATTTCATTTTATAATTATTATTATAGTGAATAATCACATCATTTCTAGTAAAAGACTTATAATAATAGAAAATTTTTTTATTAAAGCAGATTAATTTTACTCTTGAGAAAATAAATTAATTTTCTAGTTGCTAGAAAACGAATTTTCCTATCATGCACACAATTAAACGTAGCATCAGTATATTTAATTAAAAAAACTAAAAAATAATTTAAAAATCTTAAAAGTTTTCAAATTGTATCTTAGTGAACTTATTGAAAAAAAAGTAACTAATAGCAAAAATCTGGTATTAAGTGACAAAAAATACGGCTCATAATATACAAAAAAAATTATTTTTTTAAAAATAAACTTAAAAACGTTTTTTATTATTTTTTTTTTGAAAACAAAAATAATTTGCTGCAGATTGTATACAAAAATTTTCTCAAAATTGCATATTATTCATTTAAATAATTATGTTCAAATGCCATTGGTGGATAATAATTATCATCAACCAATACTTATCTTCAACGTCAATTAAAATAAATATGTACTTACTCTGTTATGTCCAGTCGTTCTAATGCCATTTTCAAATTTTTGATTGCCAGTCTTTTGTTATCCACATCGGTTTTAAGCCTGGCCAGCCTTTCCTCTGCTTGCTTTTTTTCTACTTCTGTTAGTTCTCGATTATTCGCATTGATATTATCCTTGATGGAATTTCTCAATTTCAAACCAGGAATCGTCAATTGCCCTTTAAGACTTTGAATAATATTTTCCTTATCTCTTAAAGCGTTTCGTAGACTCTCCAGTTCCTTTGTTGCAATTTCTTTTGGAATACTTCTAATCGAGGCATTTACTAAACTTCCATTCTTCTTCCGCCTTGGGGTACTGGACAGAGAGACTTCAATGCTCGCCATCTGCAAGATTTTATTTTAAACGTGATTCTGCATGCAACTTGTATAACCTTAGGCAGTTCAGGTCAGCCACCCACATGCCCTAAAACACAATCGTTGGAATGTTTATGGGCAGCAGTATGGATATTATTAATAACATTTTGCCCATCCTTTCACGAGGTCACGACCAAAAATGTAGAACTGGTTCAATCGAGTCTTAAAAATTTTGATTGCTTCTGGTCCAACCCAATGCCGCATTTAACAGCATTTTTCCCGTTTTTTGAATGATTAAGTAATTATTGCTTGTTTCTTTTTTGTCTAGGTGCTGCTTGAAATACCCAAGGTTACTAATTTGAATATGAAATTTTGAAAAGAAGGGCATTTCGCCAATAATAGTTTCATTAATAAGCCAACGTCGAGGCATGTATCACGCGCTGTGTAGAGATCTTAAGACAAGATTCTCTTCGTAATGACAATACATGACCTGAGTTAAAGTAAATCGCTAAGCAATGTTAAGTTGATCTTGATTTATTACTAAAAATATTTAAATATTCATTTAAAATCATTTCGTACGTATTTAAAATAAAAAGTTTCAAGCTTTAAAAGTAGATATCATGTTTTATTATATATTTGTTGACAAAACATTTTTATAAATTATAACACTCTAATTAACTTTTTTATTATTTCGGGGCCAAATAATGCATTTAATTTTAAATTTTGCATATACATTTTTTGAATTAAGTATGTTGCGACAGCGCAGAACAATTTAAACAAAAGTAAATCTAATCTTACGCATACCTATGATATGCAATGCTATTTTATCTTCTTTAGTTTCCACCAAAAAATACAAAAATAAAATCAAAGCAAATTCATTCAAACCAGATCAATAGGCTTAAACCTTTTTTGCTATTATTTGGAACTCTTCAGCAAGTTGCAACGGATTTTTATTTGGATTAATTTGTGGTAAAAACGTTATAAGGCAAGAAACATTATGAAAAGACAACAGAATACAATTTAACATTACACCTAGCGGTGCCGATTTCTATGAATCGTTTGCTTTTACGGAAACAAAATCTGTGTTACAAACAGTAAATAGAGCAAGAGCTAATTCTAAATATTTTACTCTTTACTTATTTTACAAAAAAACTGATATAATTTTCATTACTATAAAAACCTATTTAAAAATTGGACCATAGAAATTATGTCCTAAACATTCGATGTTCATCTATCTACGCTTTGTCGATGACGTTTAGTAAAAGTTACTGACATTAAACAGTTAAAAAATTACTCAAAGTACGTTTATATAAAAAATTGTAATAAAAACTTATTATAATAAACTATAATATTTCTACTATTTAACAAATTGATTGGAATAACTCTAAATTAGGTAAATAATTGTTTTTTCAATAAAAGTTAGAATATTGGAATAGGAAATCAAAGGTTCTTATTTGGCAAGAAAGTTTATTATTTTTGGAAAATTATGGCAGTACTCGTGCTTACATAATTGTCTAATTAATTTATTTGTATTTAGAAAGTTTGTTGATTATTTTGTAGATTTAGTGCAATATTTTGATTCACTGTTAATAGAGAGGAATCTGCTAATAACTAATGAAATCATTGCTTCATCTTAAATTTTATATGAGAATATAAAGCAGAAGTTTTATAAATTGTGTAAACTAGGTGCACTATTGTATGACATTATTTAAATTTAGCCTTTTGACAACAATAAAAAAGATATTAGAAATGAGAAAACCTTTTTTTATATAATGAAATTTATGTGAAAGTTGACTTTGAGAAGGTTTTATTATCACCGTGATACAAAAAAAACTATATGTATTTTTTTTCAAATTTCACCATTATGACTTTGTAGATTGTAATTAAACAAGGTATTTAAATTCAAGCATCAAATGAAAAAATGTCACTATTGTTGACCAAGATTATAAATTTGTCAAAAGCTCAATTTTTTGTCAAAAAATTATTCAATGTCAATTAATTTAAAATCATGAGCTTTCTACCTCATAAATTTTCAAAGTCAAAAAAGTGTTCAATTTTAAGAACTGGGAAAAAATTGTTTAGTTTTCAGTGTTACGCTTTTTCTGTAGAATATTGAATGAGTGTTATTCAATAAGCAGCTTAATATTGACACAACCGATACCTCTTAAAAGATTCATCATTGTTTTTAAGATAAATATCTTTTTTTTAGATATATTTTCTATAAACCTCAAAATTAACCTAGAGGTGCTGCATTTCTGCCTTCATTTTTAATGATAAAGCTTTTATTTTTGCTCAAAGCAGAGTTTTTTGTGCAATATTAAATTTAATAGGTTGGTGGTTACTCACCTTCGCCTCTAGTGTTTCAAGTTGAGCCATCCTCGGCTGAATTATAGTTGGCTGGAGCGTGGTCTGCAACAAAAAAAACAAAATTAAATAAAAATTGCTGAATAGCTTGTGTTAGTCACGGAATAATTAATATCATTATAATTTTCAGATTGCATGTTGCGTACACGTTGAACAATAACACCATTAACCATTACTCATTTTTATAAGTATTAGTAATTTTGCTACATTTTAAAGTACTGTGTCTTTTTTGCATTTTTTTAATTAAATTTGTAATGACTTATTTTGCGTAGCGGTGCAATAGTTATTATATAATTTTCCTAATATTACAATATTATTCAATTATACAATACATACACACAATATATACAATACTTCTTATACAATCAATACAGTATTGACACAGTTTTACCACTCGCCAAAAAGTTTGTTTATTAGATCTCAAGTGCTCTCTCGTTCATCATCAGAAGATGAAAAAACAGTTTTACCTGATGTAATCAAGTAGGTGTTAAATACACAGATTGTGTGTTGTCAGATAATGGTCTATTCCAAAAATGACGATAAAAATTATTCCATATCAAAAAAATATGGCAAAATTGAGAATTATACAATATGAAGAGAGAAAGCGATAAGATACAAATTTAAAGACCGAAACTTTAGTCATATGTTTCTAACAAAATTTATTTTCAATATCATGAATTGAAGAATTTAAGTTCAAATAGTTCTCACACAAGTATTTTTCTAAACAAAAATAATTATTAGCATTAAAATAAATAAAGAAACTACTTAATTAATTCACTTGTAATATTTAATAATTTAATTTAGAATTTGAATTTAATATTGTAGAATAAACCGAATTATAACACTGTTTTATTATTGTAAACTTTTGCTAAATAAATGAGTTTTATTTTTACAGAGCAGCTGAGGAAGATTCTACTCTGCTTTTGGCTTCCATTACCGGAAAATTACCGTTGTACATTTCATGAGTCAAATGTCAAGGTTAAACTATTACCATCCACTATATTAAACCGTATAAAAAATAATAGTCTTCTTCTATTCAAATGCAGGAAGTGCTTTTATAGCGAATAAAGGAAGAGAAAGATGAACAACAGAACAACATTAGCTTCTTTGACTCTTTGTTATTTGTTCTGTTAGACTATAACAACTCAATGCATTGTTATAGTGATTTTCAAAACAAATAACTTTAAGAAAAATTAGTTTTTTAATATTCCATATTTTTGTAAAAATAGAATACAGTTTACTAGTAGCCTAACTCTAACATCAAACCCTAGACATCAAAGTCAGTTTATTAAACTTATTAAAACAAAAAATCATATATATGATGATAAGGTCATACAATTTTGTGTTGGTAAGAAAAAAGAGTGAATTTGAGAGGTTTACCAGTGGCGACTGAAAAGTTTTACTGTTTGTCTCCTAGTAGCCTCTAAATATGCAAAAAACTGAAAAATTAGGATTTACTTTGTAACATCATTAGTAGATCAGCCCTAAGATGATAACCAGTAGGCTCAAATTCTAAGATTCTACTAGTTTGCTAATTATAAGTGGTAAAGGTAATGTAAACCTTAGAAAAAAAAATGTTTTCACACAATATTTAAAGTTAGGGTCTAACAAACCCCATCTGAGCTATAAAGTATTTTGGTATTAAAAATTAATTAGATGTTTTTATAAATTCTGAGCTCAGAATAGATAAATGTCATATTTCGTTTTTGTACAAAGCTTATTGTGTTCTTGTAATTTGTTCAATTTCTATCTATTAAAGCAATATGTGTCTACAACAAAAGCGACTTATCACTGCATAATAAATTTAATAAAGAATGTAAATTTGTTGTTTATGCATAACACTTAAAAAGTTGCTAAGAAATTATGCAAATCGGCACATCTATTCTCTTCCTTTCATAAACAATACAATGTAGGTATCTTTACCCCCCGAAGAAACAATTTTCTATTACAACGCTTCAGTAAAAGCTAATTTCATAACTTAAAGAGAACAACATCGTAATTGTTTGATTGAAATCTTACAACACCCGTAAGGCTACTTCTACCCATTTGTCTAAATGTCAAAACGCACAAAGTAGTGCCAGCTAAAATTCGAAAATTCGCAGCTATTGATTTGATCAATAGGAATCAAAAAGTCCACAAAGAAAATGCATTATAAATTTTTGAAATTCCTTTAGTGGGTGGGCTTGTCGAAAAACAATACAAATCTACCTACACTTTGGCGCCAAAGTCAAGCAATCTCTTGTATGCTAATTATACGGAATCTAATGGACTAATAATCTGTCAACGGTGCTTTATAATGTTTAGCACTTTCCTTTTTTAGATTTTATTAGATGCTATTACAAGTATTTATACAATGAACATAAATTATTAGCTGTTTGATTGTTTTATAAAAGTTGTTTTTTCAGTCTACGATCCATTAGGCTCTAATAACATGATTATTAATAAAAAAAGTAAATACACTACTTTTTTTTGCTACTTGAAGCGATTGTATTTAAAATTTTTAACACCAGAAACTTGATTTATTTTTCAGATCGTTAAATGGATAAGCTTTTTTTTCTTGGCAAGTGATAAAACTGTATTAATAGCGCAACATATGTTTCCTCAAGAACATTCTAATGATTATTTTATGTAAAGCTTTTATTTTATATCATCTTATATCAATTTTTGATTTTTGAAACAAGTTGGTAAAATATGCATTAAAAACAAATCGAAAAAACAAAATACGTTTGGCTGATGAGCCATTTAGAGTCAGCCTCTTAACCGTTGGAAACAGTTCCTGTTGACACACTAAAGTTCACATCAACAGAGAGATTTCTAGATTTTTTCAAAGATTTTTTTCCAAAATATGTTAATGTTTCAAACTTATAAAAGTAAAATTCAAACTAAAAATAAAAAAAGGTGAAAAACATGAATAATTTTAATTTAGTCTTTAAAAAATTTTAAAAAACGTTTTTAGATCAAGGAAATGCAAAAAATATTAAAGCATTAAACCTACTATTTTTCTAAGATCTTAATCAATGATCAATTGCGAAATAGTTAATAAAGTTAGATGTATACTGAACAAGTATATTTAGACATAGATACAACAAATAAAATTAATAGTAAGAAAATAGCATTTAGAAACAGCGTCAAAAAATCTCACAATTATAACTAAATTTGATAAAATTGGAAAAATTGAGAAAAGGATTATTTATCAAAACACTTAATTAAAAAAGTATCTAATCAACAACTATTAGATGTAGAACTCATCAAGCTGAATCTAACCTGATTCAGAAATAAAGCAAATCTGAATCTAACCAAATGACAAAGATCATTCATTCCAAACTCTCTAAGTAAAAATAAAAAATATGAAAAATGAATGTGACATACTTAGTCCCCTAAATTATGAGATTTAAAGTATACAATCTTCAAAATCTGTGGTTTTCTTCCTCTATGATCTTTAATCTTTTTGTTTGATCCTTGATTTTGACAAAAATGCTTAGACCTGAGTAAAGGATGAGAAGATAAGATACTAAAATTTTAAATTTTGTTTTTTTTCTTAGGATTACAGGTGAATATTAAGTGGAAATATTGAGTAGACCAGGATCATTACTATAAGCCTCTTTTCAAGTAGAATTTTTAAAAAATTGTATGATTTAAAAATATCACGTGTAATTTAATAAAAAATAGAAAGTTATTTAGTGTCAGGTTATGCCGAATGTTCAATATATCATATGTGATAGATTAGCAAATTTGCTAAATGAGATATGTTATAGGTATGTTTATATTTCGGTACTAAATACAAAGTCAGTAGTTCTAGATTGACATGAAAGATACAAAACCAGTAGTTCTAGATTGAGATGAAAGATTTTGGGCTTTAACTGCTTTAGTACATGATCTAAAGGATCAATACCTTCTAGGTTTTATGCCGATAGCAGCAGAATTTTGACAAATTAATGGTGACAGAACGAAAGCAAAAAGCACTACAAGGTGGTACCAAACTAACATTTTATTGACTGATTTTATGGTACATAATTATAAAGTCTAATTATTTATGGTTGAGACAATTGTTGCTCCTACATACATACAACATTTGTCTATGTGACAATTTGACAATACCCAATAATGTTGTGTTCATCGTTATTAGAAAATAAAGATAAACATTTTACGATTTTTTAACTAATTATAAATAATTTTGATAAAAAAAAATCTCACAATTACAGTTTTACAATAAAAAATTTGTTTTAATTTGTAAAAGTCGAAAAACATACACAGGAAACTCTATACTCTAATATTAAAATGTAATTATTAGTCTAATTTCAATTCTAATACAACAATAATTATGAGAAAGTGAAAATACATCATCTTAGGCTAATTATATGTTTCAAATAGGTTTACAATAAAATTTAAATTTTAGATTTTACTTATTGAAGTACCATTCTTTGTATTTGACGTTTCTCTTTATTTTTTTTTTCTGCATATTACTACCCCGATTGTATTTATTGTTTTATGTAGAGGTGATTATTATGATTATTATTATTATTATTGTTTTTGTTCTCTATATATTAATTTTAAAGCTATATTTTTTACGTTGCATTTACTTTGTTTATTAAAACATGTAGGCTTTGTATATCAATAGAATTAAACAAAAACATTCTTTTACTTAAAAAATAAGTTTAAAAAATGAATGTTTTAATGTTAATCAATTTCGTCTCTAAACTTAGTAAATCACTTAAATGTCACAAAAAGCTGTGCCAACTCTGTTTAAACTTATATATCCGGATGGGTCGCTTTAAAAATCTTGACATTGTCAATCTTTACCGCTGTTTTGATAATAAATAATAATTGTTGCTGTGAATTAAGTAATCTATCTTGAGGTGACGACATCTATGTATTAGAAACTTATTACATCAAGGTCAAAAAACTATGTTTCTAGATTTTGATGCTGCTAAGTCACTAATAAATGTATTGATAACTATGACAGATACGAATTTTGATAAAATTTCAAAGTTTAATTACAAAATTATATTTAAACAAATTTATTAGCAAAAAATTATACACTCCTACATTCTAGGAATATGATGGTTCTATTAAAAGCTTTTCCAATACCGCTTATGAAGATAAACACAGATACAAATGATTTTGGAATTCAAATTAATTGAGCAACAAGCAATTTGTTTCCACGCTTAACGGTTGAGTGAATTTTAAAAATAACCGTCTGACTGGTTAATGATAATGACAATCATTCGTAAGTATTTCAGCGATTATTCTAATATTATGGTTTATAGCAGCAATCCGGTAAGAAATATTGCTGAATTGTGACATAAAGTTGAAAGTGAATTAATTTCTTGCGTCAGATGATTGCTTTCAGGAGAAGAGGATATCTAATAATGTGACATAAGATTAAAATAAAGAGCAAACATCAAGATATTGGCTTACTTCCTACATTTGTTAACTATATAAAGTGTTTAGATGTCAATAAATGACATTTTAAAATTACTATAACCTGAATTCTTCAATATGTACTAATTATGCTAATATAAATAAATTTGTCAAATTAGTATAGATAGTATTAAAGTGGTTTTTAAGCGAATTAGATCATTTTGATTTTTTTAAGATACAACATCATCGGTGTGAGGACAGTTGTGACAGAATTAAAGTAGGTGTATACCATGTCATGTTACAAAAAAATTGGAAGTTTTGGTACTTAAATAAATCTATTTCAAGCTCACCATAATTTTGTTTGCAACCTTTTACAACCCCATATTTTGCGTCTTTAATAATTTTTTATCTCTAGAGGTCAAATTTCTTATTTAAAAAAGGTTTTTTTAAAAGCCTCTGCAACTGTTTTCCTGCTTTCACCTGTTTTGTGCTATACTTATTTGTCAATTCAAGAATTTCACTAAAAAGAATACTTGTGTAGTTGCTTCATATTTGTCTGGTTTATATTTATCATTTTCATTTGTTTTGTTTTTTTCATGTTCTCTAAATTGGTTTTATTTAACTCAAATATTTGGCGTTTTCAACTAAGATTTGGTCATTTTGTAAGTTTCAATACCAAATAAGTCTCAATACAAAATATTTATGCTAGTTTATATGTCATGTTCAAAAAAAAAAAAATTGAAGTGCAAAAGTCTTTTTTTTAAATAGTTTAAAAGCCATGGAAACAAAATATTTTTAGCGCCTATAAGTATAAAACCGTTGATAGTTTCCTCCAAACTTTGAAACTCTGTGACATTTTACTGCGTTAAGAAAGAAATTATAATTCATTTTCCCTGCGTTAATACAAACTTTGAGTTATCATTATTTGGGTGGGAAAGTTGACATATTATTTGACAAAATTAGTTTTCTGAAATTGCTAAAATTTTCCATATTTTTAGAATTTGCCTATAATTTAGGCAAAATAACAGTTGATAATAATTAAAATAATGTAGGTACACATCACAAATTCTTACCTAAACAAGCTCTATAATGCCATTATCATAACCACAGTCATTCAAATTCACTTTGCCTGCATTCAACCACCGCACCACCACCGCATTTCAGAAAGAACTGGCTTTTATTTTATTATGGGTTGGTTTCCCAGCCCCAATAAAGCGATTCCACAACTCGATAACTCGACGTTAATTTATTGCCGACATATGGCAAACTTAATAACGTTTCCGCGCCAATAAAATTTAAATTCTCAAGACAAAGAGGGTACATAGTACATACCTCTAACAAAAACAGATATTTTTATTTTAATTAAAACTATTAACATTTTGGAAAAGTTATTATTATAGGTGAATTTTTTTGTAGCACATGTTGAAATACGTCGTTTAAAACTGTTGTTAAACGTAACAAACAAAAAATGTCAGTAAATCGTTTTTTAAATCGAATTGTGGAATACATTTCGAAAAATTCAAATCAAAAATTAAATAGGCTGTACGTACAAACAAATTGTAGCACAGAAAACCAATGTTTAAAGTAAAAATTATTGCTTTTTTGCTAAACAAAACCTTATTCATAACATTCTTATTATTATTTATTAAATTTGACACAGTTATACCAAAATTTTCATTTTAAAATTGAGCTTCGAAAAGTTTTTAACGTAGCTTAAAGTAATTAAAAGAAAACACGTGTTTTAAAATAATTTTTTTATTACTGGTTTTATATATGTGTTTCTGTTTTATAATTTTTCATATTTAACAAATTTGATAGAAGTCAAAAAAACGTATGTCAAACTAACAGCACCGAATTAAGCCTTAGCTAAATCTGATTTTGTTTTCAACAGCCTCTCTTTACTTCAATAATAATAATTGTAGATCACGCGGTATAATTAAAAAACAGACGCATTTTCGAAAGCTTCGAATGTTTTTCAAATGTATTTCCAAATATTACCAAATGATGTAATTTTAATCTTTATAGAAATAAAACATCTAAATACTTCTTGTATTAAATTTGTGTTGCTAACGATTAAAGTGCTGCTACAAGTAGAGCACCTACGGCATACTAAACATCTCTTATTTAATTCCGTATAATCAAGTAGCTTTCAATAAATTTCTTTAAAAATTAAAAAAGTTCTATTTCTCAATTGGGAATTGAAATTATTTTATATTCTGATTTATAAAGTTTTACCACGTGCTAAATCAATCTCGTGGAATTAATTTCCTATGTACAACAATAATTATAGAAACTCTTCTATTCCCTTATATGTATAGCCGGTTACCGCCATGTGTTCTGCTATTCAGTTCCTTATCCAATCCACATTGTAACATTTAAAATGCGTTTTATGCATCATTTAATTGCGTGCTTTACGTTGATAGTTTTATTGTACACCTGATAAATCCCAAATAGCCTAACAATTCTGATTAGAGCAAGGTTCATTTATTTACATTTAAAAAAATAGTATAATTATTCAATACAACGAACATTAAGCAAAACTTTAATTTACAATAAAATCAAAAGCATTAAAGAATAGGTTTGTGTTTGCTGTAAAGCTCCATGCAAAGCCCTAGGTTAAAGATAAATTTATGTCTTACTATGACAAGATAGTAATTTTACTGTCAAGCAGTTAAAGCGTTGGGCGTTTCCATAAGCAATAAAGACTATACAAAACCCAAGAAAATGGAAGAATATACATAACTATTTATTGTTGGTTATGCATACTTAATCAAACTGTGGTAGTAAAGTTATACCAGTTTTCCAATAATGTCCTTAGTTAGGTATCTAAAATGTAAAATTTTTGGTAAAAATATAAAATTTTAAAAATTATTATATTATAAACAATTGTACATTAAGCCAAAATTTAAAATGCAAAAAAACATAATACCATTTTTTTTTTGGCTCTCTAAAGATTCTAAACAAAAATTTGTCGATTTAGCAACATAATTAATTTTTGTTATTTCATTCAAGGGTTGAAAATGTTACAAACTTAGGAAAATGTTAAATTAAATATAAAAGTCAAAATATTTCCGAAATTTATTTAATTTTTGATATTGTGTACAGTTTTTACAGATAGACAATTTGTACTTTAATTTGAATAATTTTGTTAGTCCTACAGTATACATTAGATGGCGATAAAAAAATAATTGTATTGACTTCTCGGCACATAGTTGTGGATACTTAGCGTGCATCGAACCTGCCAAAAAACGCCGAATAATCTCTGCAGGAACCCAATTAACTTTTTATAACATTGGGCCAATAAATCTAGAAAAGGCCCGTTTTTTTCCTGGAACGGTTTTATAATTAAGAAACCGTCAAGCGGTCGAACTGTTGCGTAAGCGGCTCTTTAGTGTCTTTCAACTCAAATGTGGATGATTTCCGTAAAAGGAATTATGTCAGTAGTTGCAAAGATGCAGGAAATCAAAGACCTGACATAAATAACAGTTGCAGAGTGCAGTAGCTTGAGATCTATTAGATAATCTATGATGTGATGTCTGTATCACTGTTAATTACGGTTTGCGCATTTTATATCGTGTTAACATTTCTGCATGTGTCTTGAACATTATTATGATTTAAAGGTAAAGGCAGGCAGGCATTCATCGAGATTCAGTAAAAGCTGCACCGGTTCTTCAAGAATGGAATGTTAAATGGTACAAAAGAAGGCAGACGATAGACAAATTTTTTTTGTAGTCTGCTATTAGTATAGAAAGGAATTTGATTCACCTATCATTATAAAAAATTGTTTTTTGTTGAAATAAGTGCTTCAAACATTAAAAAGCACAACTGCGGCTTTCAAATAGAAATGTTTAAGCAGTTCTGAACGTTCAGAAATATTTTTTTTTAAAATGTTCTAGCAAACATTAAATAGCTACAATTTAATATTAATTTTTTTATTGGTAGAATAAAGCAAATGAATTAATTTCACTTAACATATCTCACTAAGTTGCAAAAAAAAGATCATAAAAACACATAAAAAGCTGTTTTTGTAAAAAAAGTGTTTTTTAGAGGAATTTAGGTAAGTACTTATTTTCAATTTCTAGAAGTAATTCATACTCATATGAATAACTTTATCAACAAGAAATTTTGAGTTATTCAAAATGTAAAATTTGCATACATTTTGTTTTCTTGTTACATATTTAAATTTAATTCAATAAAGCACATTTTTAAAGAATATGTAAATTAGAGCATTATTAGTAATACAATACTTCTCAAGTCATTTGTATATAAAATAAAAAAGTGAGTTTAATTTTCTCCTCTATTGTACCTTATTACACTTTTTCCGAGGTTTTTGCATGTTTTATTTTTTTGTTTTCAACATTATTTAATTTGCATTTTTTGTCTAGTCTTATTCTTTCAATCTTTAATCTATTTTTTTAATCTTTTAGTTGCTTTTTTAACTGTGACCACATTTTTTTACTAAATACAATTTAGAAACTTAAAGCTGTGAAACAAATTTGAGACTAGACATAGTTTGACAATTTTTTTTTCAGCATTGCCATAAAAATCACAGTCAAGAATGTGACAAAGCCGAAGATCATTCTTAAAACACTTCCTGTCTGTACAATAATGACTTAAATTGAAAAAAAGCTAAAAAAACTATAGGTAGATAAGCAAATCTTTAGGTAAATTACTAAAAAATAGATTAGTCACGGTAAACAATCCTAAAAACACTTGGCGTTTAAATATTTCTTATAAATGCTAAAATACCTTTGATTAAAAGCTCATTTTCAAAAAACAAAAAAACTTTAGAGTTTTTTTGAAAAAAACAAAAGCCATACTGTTGTCTCAAAATCAGGAAATGCTAATAAAATATGTTCTTACAACCAGAGACAACCAATTTTAAAAAACTAATTCTTTTCTTGGTTTTAAAAAGTTTATCCTATCGCTTATAGAATATATATGTTATAGAATAAAGGAAATGAATTAATTTCACTTAACATATCTCACAAAGTTGCAAAAAAAAAGATCATAAAAACACATAAAAAGCTCTTTTTGCAAAAAAAATTTTAAATTAATTTAGGTTAGTACTTATTTTTAATTTCTAGAAGTAATATGGCTAACTTTATCAACAAGAAATTTTGAGTTATACAAAATGTAAAATTTGCATAAATTTTATTTTCTTGTTACATATTTAAATTTAATTTAATAAAGCACAATTATTGAAAAATAAGTAAATTAGAGCATCATTAGTAATACAATACTTCTCAAGTCATTTGTATACAAAATAAAAAAGTGAGTTTAATTTTCTCTTTTATTGTACCTTATTACACTTTTTCCGACGTTTTTGTATTTATCATTTTTTTGTTTTCAACATCATTTAATTTGCATTTTTTGTCTAGTCTTATTCTTTCAATCTTTAATCTATTTTTTAAAATTTTATTTGCTTTTTTAACTTTGACCATATTTTTTTACTAAATACAATTTAGAAACTTAAAGCTGTGAAACACATTTGAGACTAGACATAGTGTGTCAATTTTTTCTTCTAGGATTGCTATAAAAATCACAGTTAAAAATGTGAGAAAGCCAAAACCGATTCTTAAAACACTTCCTGTCTGTACAATAATGACTTAAATTGAAAAAGGCTAAAAAACTATAGGTAGATAAGCATATCTTTAGGCAAATTACTAAAAAATAAATTAGTCACGGTAAGCAATCCTAAAAACACTTGGCGTTTAAGTATTTTTTATAATTGGTAGAATATCTTTGAAATATCTTTGATTAAAAGCTCATTTTCAAAAAACAAAAAGCTTTAGAGTTTTTAGTAGTTTCTTGTCTAGTCTTATTCTTTCAATTTTTAATCTATTTTTTTAATTTTTAGTTGTTTTTATAACTGTAACCACATTTTTTTACTGAAACTTAAAGCTGTGAAACAAATTTGAGACTAGACATAGTCTGCCAATTTTTTTTCCAAGATTGCTCTATATAAATCACAGTTAAAAATGTGAGAAAACCACAACCCATTCTTAAACACTTCCTGTCTGTACAATAATGACTTAAATTGAAAAAAAGCTAAAAAAACTATAGGTAGATAGAAGCAAATCTTTAGGTAAATTACTAAAAAATAGATTAGTCACGGTAAACAATCCTAAAGACACTTGGCGCTTAAATATTTTTTATAAATGCTAGAATACCTTTGATTAAAAGCTCATTTTCAAAAAACAAAAAAACTTTAGAGTTTTTAGTAGTTTTTCCGAAGAAAACAAAAGCCATACTGTTTTCTCAAAATCGAAAAATGCCAATAAAATCTATTCTTACAACCACAGACAACCAATTTTAAAAAACTAATTTTTATCTTGGTTTTAAAAAGTTCATCCTATCGCTTAATTTTTTTTTTGTTAATTTATTCAGGAATCATTTATAATCAACTTTTTGACATGTTTGTTTTGCATTGGTTTTTTTCATATTCGTCTAATAATTTATTTTTTAACCAAAAGAAAGTTTGTTTTATAAGATTTGTCTTTTTAAATTATGTATGTTTTTTTAAATATTTTTTGTTGATGCGCTATTAGACTGAACCCGGACAAAAAATGTAGAAGCAGTCATGCCTCTAAACAAATTTTTTCGTATATGAAATTATATTTTGACTTGATTTATGTTGTAATGTTGATTTCTTTACTTTGTAATCATTATATTATATGAAATTTGAGACAATTTTTTTGATACCAAACTATAATTTTATTACAGTATGTGTCGATAAAACTATTATCGACTAAGAAATTTGGTTTTTCATCGCACACTATTTATCAAAGATTTCGATCGATAATTTGTAGTAACAATAGCAAACTGCATTTCAGTATTTTCTAGACGAAACATTTTTCATTTTCCTTGTAACACGCAATCTAGTAAATTGTTGTAAAAAGAAATAACCTAATTTAAAGCAAATATAAATAAATACATGACATTTATTCATGCGATGCTTATTACGCCTAATAATAGTTTTGAAGACGGTTAAGACATATGTTAAGTAGTGTCAATAAAAGAAGAAAACCGGTACATGTATAACCAATTAGATTAGAAATTGCTTTTAGAACGTGGAAAATTATTGTTAAAACATATGGATATTCTCCCCATGACCCAATGGCTTGATTTATGCTCGAACGTAAAGTTTTTTAACTATTAAAAGCACAAAGACATTTACTTCTTTCCCCGACAGTTTAAGTCAAGCCCCATGAATTAAACATAACCAAGAGCTCAATTAAGCTCACACGAAGAACCGTGACCTCTTGGTCGTTCGTGACTCGGCTGAGTACTCACCAACGAAACAGATCTTTGTCCCAACGTTGGAGCTTCTTCGTCGGGCTCCGGAGGACAGTCGCTGTGAAGATTCGATGAAGGCTTTGAACGCCGACCTCCAGCTTGGCTAAGGGACCGAGGGTTATGAGAATTCATCGCAACATGATGGAAAAGCGCGGGTTTGTCTGTAATAATAAAAGATTCTTAATGTTTATAATTATGGACAATAAACCAATGTAAAATAAGTGTTTTACTATAGTTAAACATTCCATAGGTAATTTAGTATTACTAATAACAGAAATGATCGTTAATTATTTTATGAGGCCAGTGCACGTACAAAAGGTGAGGTATAGTTCAAATACGTTTATGATATTAGTACCTACTCGTACCTACTATATAAACGTAAAGCACTAGTACTAGAGCCATAGAATTGTGGCTTAATAGAACAGGGCTGCATCCATTGGTAGATATGAAAATATTAGTAATAACACTTTTTTTTTTAAAATAATCGATTGCCAAGCAAAAACTTTGAAAAAAATAAATAGTTTTAGATAAACTATGTATTTATTAAAAATTGTTTTAACCAATTGTTCAATTTGTTCTCCAAATATCAACAATACCATACCCGCTTGTCAAGTTATTTAGACGATTTTTGTACATTAAGCTTTTCAGATGCTTTATAAAAAATTAAGTGGTGTTAAATCTTGCATTCAACAAAACTTTTTCGCTTGATTCGTTCCTAAACAGAAATATTGTTGATAAAGTTTTTTGCAGTTACAGTATAATGTAAATAACTTTAAATAGGTAAAACCACAGCTTTCTACCTAGGAAGTTTGCCATAACAGTTTTTAATAAGTGCGTCGCTAATTTTTTGTCTATAATAAATTTAATAATAATACTAGCCTACACGGTGAATTTTAGCGATGCTGTGTAAATTCTCTATTGTTTAAGTATTGTCTACCAACTTTATCAAAAAAAATCTTTAACCAAAATTTTTCATCAAGCTATTATCAAGTCAAGTTTTTTTTTATATAAAAAAGCCTATGAATTTACAAAAAAATTAGTATTTTTCAGCGATGCTGTGTATGTATGGCTTCTATTCTCTATTGTTTAAGTATTGTCTACCAACTTTATCAAAAAAATCTATAACCAAGATTTTTCATTTAGCTATTACCCAGTCAAGTTTTTTTTATATAGAAAAGCTTATGAATTCACAAAAAATTAGTATTTTTCAGCGATGCTGTGTATGTATGGCTTCTATTCTCTATTGTTTAAGTATTGTCTATCAGCTTTATCAATAAAAATCAATAACCAAAATTTTTCATCAAGCTATTATCAAGTCAAGTTTTTTTTTTATATAGAAAAGCCTATAAATTTACAAAAAAATTAGTATTTTTCAGCGATGCGTATGTGTATGTATGGCTTCTATTCTCTATTGTTTTTAAGTATTTTCTATCAACTTTATCAAAAAAAATCCATTACCAAAATTTTGCATCAAGCTATTATCAAGTCAAGTATTTTTTTTATATAGGAAAGTCTATGAATTTACAAAAAAATTAGTATTTTTCAGCGGTGCTGTGTATGTATGGCTTCTATTCTCTATTGTTTAAGTATTGTCTATCAACTTTATCAAAAAAAATCTATAACCAAAATTTTGCATCAAGCTATTATCAAGTCAAGTTTTTTTTTTATATAGAAAAGCCTATGAATTTACAAAAAAATTAGTATTTTTCAGCGATGCTGTGTATGTTTGGCTTCTATTCTCTATTGTTTAAGTATTGTCTATCAGCTTTATCAAAAAAAATCTATAACCAAAATTTTTCAGCAAGCTATTATCAAGTCAAGTTTTTTTTTTATATAGAAAAGCCTATGAATTTACAAAAAAATTAGTATTTCTCAGCGATGCTGTGTATGTATGACTTCTATTCTCTATTGTTTAAGTATTGTCTATCAACTTTATCAAAAAAAATCTATAACCAAAATTTTTCATCAAGCTATTATCAAGTCAAGTTTTTTTTTTATATAGAAAAGCCTATAAATTTACAAAGAAAATAGTATTTTTTAGCGATGCTGTGTATGTATGGCTTCTATTCTCTATTGTTTAAGTATTGTCTATCAACTTTATCAAAAAAAATCTATAACCAAAATTTTTCATCAAGCTATTATCAAGTCAAGTTTTTTTTTTATATAGAAAAGCCTATAAATTTACAAAGAAAATAGTATTTTTTAGCGATGCTGTGTATGTATGGCTTCTATTCTCTATTGTTTAAGTATTTTCTATCAACTTTATCAAAAAAAATCCATAACCAAAATTTTTCATCAAGCTATTATCAAGTCAAGTTTTTTTTTATGTAGAAAAGCCTATGAATTTACAAAAAAATTAGTATTTTTCAGCGATGCTGTGTATGTATGGCTTCTATTCTTTATTGTTTAAGTATTGCCTATCAACTTTATCAAAAAAAATCTATAACCAAAATTTTTCATCAAGCTATTATCAAGTCAAGTTTTTTTTTTATATAGAAAAGCCTATAAATTTACAAAAAAATTAGTATTTTTCAGCGATGCTGTGTATGTATGGCTTCTATTCTCTATTGTTTTTAAGTATTTTCTATCAACTTTATCAAAAAAAACCCATAACCAAAATTTTTCATCAAGCTATTATCAAGTCAAGTTTTTTTTTGTGTAGAAAAGCCTATGAATTTACAAAAAAATTAGTATTTTTCAGCGATGCTGTGTATGTATGGCTTCTATTCTCTATTGTTTAAGTATTGTCTATCAGCTTTATCAAAAAAAATCTATAACCAAAATTTTTTATTAAGCTATTATCAAGTTAAGTTTTTTTTCATATAGAAAAGCCTATGAATTCACAAAAAAATTAGTATTTTTCAGCGATGCTGTGTATGTATGGCTTCTATTCTCTATTGTTTAAGTATTGTCTACCAACTTTATCAAAAAAAATCTATAACCGAAATTTTTCATCAAGCTATTATCAAGTCAAGTTTTTTTTTATATAAAAAAGCCTATAAATTCACAAAAAAATTAGTATTTTTCAGCGATGCTGTGTATGTATGGCTTCTATTCTCTATTGTTTAAGTATTTTCTATCAACTTTATCAAAAAAAATCCATAACCAAAATTTTTCATCAAGCTATTATCAAGTCAAGTTTTTTTTTATGTAGAAAAGCCTATGAATTTACAAAAAAATTAGTATTTTTCAGCGATGCTGTGTATGTATGGCTTCTATTCTCTATTGTTTTTAAGTATTTTCTATCAACTTTATCAAAAAAAATCCATAACCAAAATTTTTCATCAAACTATTATCAAGTCAAGTTTTTTTTTTATATAGAGAAGCCTATAAATTTACAAAAAAATTAGTATTTTTCAGCGATACTGTGTATGTATGGCTTCTATTCTCTATTGTTTAAGTATTGTCTATCAACTTTATCAAAAAAAATCTATAACCAAAATTTTTCATTAAGCTATTATCAAGTCAAGTTTTTTTTTATATAGAAAAGCCTATAAATTCACAAAAAAATTAGTATTTTTCAGCGATGCTGTGTATGTATGACTTCTATTCTCTATTGTTTAAGTATTGTCTATCAGCTTTATCAAAAAAAATCTATAAGCTCAAGTCAAGTTTTTTTTTATAAAGAAAAGCCTATGAATTCACAAAAAAATTAGTATTTTTTAGCGTTTACTGGGTTTTACAATAATAAAGATTAAATTATTTAAACAGCAATTCAATTAAACGAAAGTGCATTACAACCAGCTGAGCGGTCAAGCGGTACGCCATGCTTGAATGCTCGGCTTCATACATCGCTCTCCATACCATCTTCCCGAGCGTTATCTACGTGAAGGCTGTATCCATCACCAAGAGATTCATGTACACTGCATACTATATAGTGCAACAAACCAAATAAAAATTTTTCAAATCAAATGTTCTATATAAAACTATTAATATTTTCAAGTAGTTTATGGCCGATACATCACCGAACAATACCGCTGCTTAAACAAAATTTGTATACTTGAGTAGTCGAAGGGAATAATAAGCGCTAACATTGTCGGCTTGCTCGGATAGCTTTAATGTTCAATTCATCGGTCATAAACTTCTTGTAGAAGTTGACAGTTTTATATAGAATGTTAGACTTGTAAAATTTTATTAGCTCTTATTTGGTTTGTGGCACAATGCATGTAAATTAAATTCTTTTTAGTAATTTTATACTCTGTAGCCTCGTTATTATCAGTTTTAAGAGTAGAACAACGATTACTGCTTCCAAAGTGCCACATTTTGTATCCAAATGGTTAAATTTACTTTCAATATAGTCGGTATTTAATCATTTGATAAACATTACAAAAATTTTGTTTTTGACCGCAGCTTCTTTCAAAAAAATTAGATTATTTCATGCTGTTTAGAATGGAGATGCTGCTGATCGACTAAAAGATAGTGCCAAAGATTTAAAAAAAATTATTTAAACTGTATTTTTAGTAGTATTCATGTAGCTAGTAATTACAATTATTTAAGTACCGTTGGGTTGGCGAATTATGATAGATAATTTACAATATTTATTACTATCTTTCTCTAATTTCTGCTTAGCTTTCACTTAACTATGAAGTATCTAACTATTAACTTTTAATTCAAGCACATAAATAATATTTTTAATAAGATTAGTTAAAAACTTCAATCTGTAAATAATGTTAAAAACAGTCTCTTGTTTTCATTTAAATTTATAATAGACCAGAGTTCTAGCGTAATACATCATTATTCTACATGGAAGATTACGAAGGCTACAATTATTAATCTCCATATTAAATTCTACTAATATAAAAATTAAACAATAAATGTTAATAAATCGAGTTATCTACACGTTTTCACAAACAGCGTAACAGTGATCTTGAAAATATTAAAGACGTTTCACTTTATAATTTATTTACCATTACCTGACACTGCAATTTTGCAATTAAATTACCATTTAATTACAAAATCAAAGTCATTTCCCAAAGACTATTAAGCGCTTTGGCAATCATAAATTATATTATAAAATAATTCAAAGCCATCTTTGGAGGCTTATTTGCTTTCTAACTAGAGCAGTCTCACAAATAACGCAATACCTAATTGATCGTCATCTTGCTTCCGATCTTCATCAATTCATTTAAACTAATTACAATTAATAAGGAAATGATTTGAGGCGAAGCTGAAACATGGTCTAAAAGCCACTGGTATACCAATTAAAATCTCAGCTTAAGTTTCAGATAAATAAGATAATTGCAGTAATTTCTATTCTGCCACGGATTACATCACTAATTTAGCTATGAACTGACCTTGGCTTTGCTACAAAAAGAAATTTTTTCAAGAGAATTGCTATTTTCCAAGAGATGCAGTGAAACGGTGGATATTTGAACAGCGCGGTAATCCACTTTCATGCTTTTTAAGCCTGGGTTTGCCGCCTTATCCAACGTTGAAATCTATCAGATTTTGAAATATTTGCAATGATTTTGCTCACTTTTTGTGGAATTTGAAACATAATTTTGTTTTGTAAGAAATATAGAGGATAAATACCAATCGATACTATCTAAATCTTTATAATAGAACCGTTTTATTTTCAATTTTCGATAATTAATGTATCTAAAGCGTTGTTTAGCATTAATAATTATACGTCACTTTTTTTACAAATTAACAGTTATTACGTAAAATAGCAATTAAAGAATATTTTGTAAATTTTTTATTTACATTTAAATCCCAAAGGTGACAAATAAGTATTAAATAATATTGCTATAAATACACCAAATTGAATTAAGAAATGGTAATTTATTTTTCTAATAAAATAAGTTTAGAACTAATTTGGTTTTATAAATTGAGCTAAAAATATGTTATATGGCCTTAGTAACATCAAAACTTACTGTCATTGTCAAACAAAATTTCGATGAAACTATGTATGAATTTACTTTTTTTTGTAATTTTATAGAGCTTAATTTTGGAAAAAAACGCTAGGTTATGCCTTTACATTAAATTTTTTTTCTTAAAAAACATGTTTTATTAAAAAATACTCTAACTATAAAATAGCATAGATCTTAAAACAAATTAAAGACACGTAATATCAAAGATTTCTTTTAAATAAATTACTTTGGGAACAGTTAACAAGGCATTTACAAAATTAGTCAATTTGTTGTCAAAATATTTTTGGCATAATTTTGTAGACTATTTTAAAAAGCTCTGAAAACTGCTAGGTTTTATAATTTTTGAGTTTTTATTTAGCTTATTGTTTTTTGAACGTTTTTTTGTGCTTTAAACAAATCTTTTGCGCTTTTAATAAATCTTCAAAGCTTGATCGACCTCAAAATAAATAAAATTATTCTATTCATCTCCTGATGATGACCACATAGTGGTCGAAGGAGCTCTCAAGATCTTATAAACAAATATTTTGACAAGTGGTAAAACTGTATGAATAGTTGTATCTGCCCGTAGAGAAGAAACATATTTAACAGACTTAAAAAAATGCAAGGTAAGAGGGTTAAATATGACCTCAAAAATATGATTTGATTTTTTGACCAAACTTGATGCTCTATGGAAAAACGTCTCAAAAAAAAATTGTAAATAATGTAATATCCCAAAAAACGTTTATTTCGAACCTACAATTTTCAAAATATTACCAAAAACTGAAAAAAGTGTCTTGTTTTTGTTTATTGTCACTAGAGCTCGTTTCATATTTGTCAAAACTATTTAACTGTGTTAATTGTACACAATCAAAACATTTTTTTGCATGAAATAAAGTAAGTTAATGAAAGTTTTCATTTTTCAGAACCTAAGAATTATAATTTATTTGTCATATTTTTTTATTTTTTACATTATTATTGTATAATAAATATACTGTATAGTAACGTGTTTTAATCCGTTATTTTCATTTACCGGAAACAGTTTTCCGCATTTCTTAATCATCTAAAAGTAGGTATTCACTATAAACGCAATAGAATAAATTATATTAATGCAAGCTTTATTATGACAATTATAAAAAAGTAGGTTCTTTTTTAATAAAAAAAACTACTCTTTGTTAAAACAAGGGTGGCAGAACAACCGTCGCCCTACCCAAGCGTGTCTTCAGCAGCACCAGATGTTTCATTATTCCTCACTCTTCAACAATCATTGAATCGTTCGTTACTGGATCATTATTCAAAATGTAACATCCGCAACATCAGATTATAAATTCAGTTTGATTAGTTCACTGAAAACATTTACCTGTTTTTTCTTGGTTGCGGCTGTGACATGGGTGATGGATGATGAGGTATAGCTCGCCCACTTGCTTCAAAGGGCTTCAATTACTCGATATAATCTGAGACCATCTTGATCTCTGAACTTGAGCTGTTGAGGTAACGCGGTTAAAGACCTTGCGTGTCTCGGTTCTTTATTCAACTTTAAGATACTACTTAAGATGCTACTTTTGAAATTAAGAAATAACTTTTACATTTATTATCGAATTCTTTACGAACGTTAACAGAATTTATAATATTTAAATAAGTTTGAATTTTAAGAAAGTCAGATTAAAACATTAATCACCATAGATTAATGATGAATTTTACTAAAATCTTGAAAGTTTAGAAAACATATTTAGATTTGGAGTAGTATAAGTATTACATACTACAAGTGGTGTTACGTAGCGACAATTTATAACGATTTGTAGGTTATGTTAGATTTATAGCTCAAGCAAATAAACAAAAATATTTTTTTAAATCATTGAATCATTTGAGGTAAGCACACAAAAATTTGTCACAAGCTGGTGTTTTTAGCAAGATCAAGAAAAAAATGAATTTAATTTTTTTATTTGTGTTCCAAACGTTAGAATGAAATTTTACTGACAGGCCACGCCTATACACGTATTCTCAAAAAAAGTATAGTACCCTATGTTTTTTAAAAAATCATTTTTTATAGTTAGAAATTTGCGTTGACAAAACCAAACATTTTATCTACTGCTTGTGGTTTATTTTCCCAGTAACTGAATAAATTTGTTTTTATTATTAAATAATAACTATTAATAAAATTGTTATAATGTGAGAACAAATCCTGACAGTAAAATCTATTAGTTGAAGGTTTTGGCAATGGCGCTTATCGTTTAATGTAAAAATATGAATAGGAATTTATTCATAATTGCCTGACAAGATCTGTATACATATTTCAGCACAATTATGTTGAATTGTTGAACATATACTAATTTCAATAAAAAACGCAACGTTGCGCCATAACTCGTATGCAAGATGTTGATGTACCTAAACACAAGCTGCATACAGTAAGATCCAATTTGGTCTGAACCAGACCTCTTATCTGTAGTCTGGGATGTTTGACAAGCTAATCACTAACGTTTTGTGTTTTTTGATCTAATTATCCAGCAATATGTGCAAATGTGTGATTTATATACCATTTTACACAATATAGTAAACTACAAATCAAATTTAGGAAGACTATCTATCACTGTTGCCTAATCACAAAGCTTATTTATGAGAAAGCGCAGCTCTGAGTTAACTAAAGAAAGACACACATAGAGAAAGAGAGAGAAAGAAATAATTGAGTTTAAAGTCGTCGTATATATAAATCTGCTTTCCTGTTTGTAAAAAAATCTCTAGTAATCAAAATTACTTGTCTAGATGATGCAAATAAATAAAACAGTTTTTTTAGAAATTCTATTGTCCTAAGAAACGTTTTTACAAACATTTTAAAAATTTTATTATTGAGTTCAATGTCTAAAGCCAGTTTTGTCATTTATAGTACAATTTTTCAACTTTTTGATCAATTTGAAACACTTTTTAATAACAAAAATTTTGTAAAGCTTCTTGACTGTGAATGAAAATCGGCAAACTTTATAAAAACTTGAGTTAAAGCCCACATCAGTGTTAAAGTGGGTTTTGTTGTAATTATGTAATTGTATTGTTCAGACAATTTGTTCAAATATGATATTTTCTTTTACCGATTTTCAAATTAAAATAATTTTAGTTTCACTTCGTTGCACATCTGATTAACTTCATATTTCTCCACATAGAAACTGTTAATTAAGAAATTAAGAATAGTCGGAATTCTTAAATACAATCGAAATTTTACGTTTTTCACACCCAAATCCGTACATTTATGATAATTTATCACCTTAACCCGATTCCAGCCGCAAAGTACAATTTTTGTGGGTTTTTTAGATTCGGTTGGCTTGCCACACCTTTGTTTATTTACTGCACGTATAATAAATTTCCATTTTATTACCAAAGATTAAGTAATTTGATTTGATCTTTAAGGCACTTGACAATGTTTAATTAATTGAAAGTTAGATTTATTCTAATACATCTTTGTTTTTTAATTTTTGTTTGTCTTTAGTAAATTGCAAAAGCTGTAATTTATTTTGCTTAATTAAGCTCACTTTCAAACTTAATTTTATTTATTCTAATACATCCTTGTTTTTTAATTTTTGTTTGTTTTTAGTAAATTGCAAAAGCTGTAATTAATGTTGCTTAATTAAGCTCACTTTCAAACTTAATTTTATTAAATAATATAATTAAATATATATAATATTATAATACCTATTACTTACAATAAATAACACAAAGTTAATTGCTTGAAATCTCATGTGAAAATAGAATTATTTGTAACAAAAGGCGTTATAACGGGGGGAGCCAGTGTACTTAGGGTGAGCTTACGTACAAAAACAACTTATATATATATATATATTTACTTAAGAAAGAAGAAATATATGTACTAATTATTATATTCTTATTAATTTATTTAAAAATATATATATATATGTATTTTTAAATAAATTAACAAAAATATAAAAATTAATACATATATTTTATCTTTCTTAAGTACATTAACTGCTTTGTAAATTAAATTAAACTTGTAATTAAATTAAAAAAAATTAACTGCTTAAGTAAATATATATATATATATATATATATTTACTTAAGAAAGAAGAAATATATGTACTAATTATTATATTCTTATTAATTTATTTAAATATATATATATATATATATATATATATATGTATTTTTAAATAACTTAACAAAAATATAAAAATTAATACATATATTTTATCTTTCTTAAGTACATTAACTGCTTTGATTAATAATTATTTAACATTTTTAGAGTGAGTTTTCAGGAAAAAAATTAATCTAAAATTTAATTAATTTCGATTAAATTTAAAATCAAAAGGTTTTTGATTGGCTGTTTTCGTAAATTAAATATTTACTCTAGTTACTATATAAACTAACCTTTAAAATACTTTTTATTTTACCCGTACCTACAATAATTTACTTTGTATAATTGTATTATTGCAATTAGAAACAAGTTGTTGGCTACATAATTCGTTCTAGATGAAATATGAAGAAATAAGCTTTAGTCATTTTATGGAATATATTGTGATATTTTGTTGCATAAAACTAAAATAAAATATTGATCTGTTTCGTTAATAGAAATTAAGAAATATTATTTATAAATATAGTAACTCTTAGCAACTATATTACACAAAACAATTCCAATTCTTTCAATAAAAAATTGTAAAAGATTTTAATTTCTCTATTTTTTACAGTAAATTCCTACAAAACTAGTGAAATTGTAGTAGAAAATGCTGAAAAAGTTATTTTTAGCATTTCAGTCTAAATGCATTTAAACCAATTTTCTAAAAAAATTGTATTTGGCGCATCCACCAATTTTTGAACTATTTTATTAAAACCTATAGAATATTACACAATAATGGCTCATTAGAACCAAAATTAAAAAGAACCTTTTCTTTTTGTTATTTTTTCTTGCTTTTAATGATTAATAATGATAGAGACTAGCATAAAACAATTTACTAAAAATTTTGTATTTGGCGCATCCACCATTTTTCAGCTATTTCATCACAATCTATAAAATATTAAAACTAAAAAGAAACCTTTTTTTTGTTATTTTTTCACACTTTTAAAGAGTAAGAATTGTAGCAGCTGCCATAGTCTACAGATCTAGTTTGAATCAATTTGCTATAACTTTATTTTTTCCTAATTATTAGTTCTAAGATTATTTTATAATATTTTCAAAATAAACGTTTAAATATACCGTTTGAGCTCAAAATAATTTTTCATCATAAATCACCTAAAATTCCTTAATGCCTATAAAACGATTAACTTTACAACTCAATAAATTGACAATTTTTTTATTATTGATTTATTTAATTGATAAAATAAAAATCAAAATTGTTAATGTTCATAGAAGATGTAATAAGCATCAATTTTATAGCCACAGGTTATTTATGACGTAAACTTTTTTGTTTTTGATACTTTGTTGCACATAGTGCTGGTCTAAATATAAATTATTTAGACCAATTATAACAATTTTTTATTTTATTTTCAATTATTATTTTTAATATTTGATTTTAATAAAATAATACATTTATTAATTCAAATAAGTCTATAAAAGTTAGTTAAATGTAAGAGAGGAGTAATCAAACAAATATGATGTTTATTTATTTTGTTATGATGTACTTTTCTTTGAGATTTTATCCAAATTCTCATCTTTTTACTTTTTCTATAATTATATTATTGCTAGTTTTATTAGTGTTGAATTGATTAGACTGACTATTTAGGCTAGCTAATTTTGCCTTAATTTGAGTCGTTATGTAACCGAGCCTTTGCTTTTCAAGCCTTAGAAATAAACAAAAAAACTGATTTATAATGATCAAACTTTGAACATTGAAATATTCAACTCTAATCCGAGGAAAATTATTATTCTTAATATTATGTAAATTAATTCCCTACTAGCAAAGATTAATAAGTTAAAAAAATGAATAATTTTCATATAATTTGCCTAAATTAAGAATGGTCTAATTTGATCATTATATAATTTGTCCAATTTAGAATTTGTTTAATTAGTAATTCATCCCAAAATTGTAATAATAACCCAAAATGTTAATAAAAGATAATAATAGGTGACACCAAAATTTAGTTTGTTGTTGAGAATTTGTGTCTGAAGCGTAGAAAAAGTTATATTAGACGTATATTGTGACAATTCAACAAAGTTTTGCTTAGCTCTTAACCTTTACATATTTTTTTTTTTTAGACACAGCGTTATTTTATTAAAATTTATTTTTTCTAATACCTAAAAAGCAAGCGTATGTTAGAAATATGTTGATACTTTCGATTTTTTCCGTAGGAGACTCATTTGGTGTCGATGTTGTGGTCGAACAAGTTTCATTTTTTAATATACAAAGCTGAGCACTTCATAAATCATCTATTCAGAAGGAAGAATGTTGATAATCTGGGTATACACTGCGACTGGAAATAATATACATTTAGGGCTTGCCTTGATTTATGCTTATTGTGTTTAGTATGGACGAGAAGATATCTGTAGTCGTGTTGGGTATACTTTACATAAAAAAATACAAAGAACAAGTAAATACTTTACAATTTGTTGCAGAAGATTAAATGCTTCGGATATTCCTCACAGCACTTCTTGTGAGTAAAAGCTTGAGCTCAGAAAAGCTTTGAGAACAATGAGATATTAATCAAAATGAAAATTTTAATCATAATTTGAATAATTTAGGCAAAGAAAATAAAAGAGGCAATTAACATAAACATGTGTATTTTTTTTGTATTTTTTTGTACATTACATGCGAGGCAGACACAAGGACAATCCTGCTAAGAACGATCTTAAGCAAACAAGTGAAGACTAAAGCTTGAAAATGTATGCTTTATTTGTAAAATAAATATTTTGAAATTGTCGATTGTCAAGTTGCGCAACTATTATTTTCAAAAATACAAATGTGATGATTTTTCAAAAGTTATTAAGTCTAATAAAGTAATAAAACCCAACCTGTCTTATAAAGATATAAGACAGGCAGTAATTTGTCCGCGACTTCAATTTTGTCAACATAAATAATAATAAAAAAAAATTACACTCTGCAACGGCTAATACTATTAATACACCAAGTACAAGAGCAAAAAAGTTCCTAAAAAGGTCAACAGAGCAATTAACTTGCTTTGCATGGAAGAATTCTTTGTTTAGTAAAACGCTCAGATCACAAACATATTTGAAAACATTATTAATTATTTTCTTCTAACAAATTGCAAATAAGTGACAATATTTTTCAAAAAAAAATTTGAAAACCAATTGACAAAAGCTTTTTTAAATTGCATTTACTTCTTTGTATTTTTAGCCTAAAAATCTGTTCAAGCTTCAAAGATGGATTAAATAAGTTTAAATACCCAAACAGATTTGCTATTAAAACAACAATTTTATTATAGTATTCTATAATCGAATAGAGCTAAAATCAGAAATTTCTTGCAACTGTTTAAATTTTTTTTTGAGCAACTGCTATTTTTAACAATAAGTAAAAGTGTCAATATTTACAATATCATGTCGCTTTTAGATTATATAAAACAAAAGATTAACAAAACAGAGTCTTTCTCACGTAACATTTGTGTTGATAAAACCTTCGGTAGAGTTCATTCTCGCGATTTTTTCATTCGGAAAATTCTGCAATAGCTAATGCTACAAATCACGTTTCTGATGTTCAGTGGTGTTCATTGTCCTTAGTGAAGTTTATGATTGCTAAAAAAATATGTTTGTAAGGATTGTTTATTATGGCAATAGTTCAATTGAAATACATATATCTTTCAAAATAGTATAAATGCTTTTTCTACAGATTTTGAAAATGTTTTGTAAATATGTTGTTTTGTATCAAATCTAATGGTTGCACCTATTTCTATTCATTTTGTCAAAAAAAAATTAAATAAAATTCAACTGAGATTGGTTAATTAAATTGAAGGTTTGCGGTCAACAATGTTTATTTTAAATCTCTAGTACCAACTAATAGTTACTCATGTTTAAACAAAACGACTTAAGTAGTTTAAGTAGGTACCTACTGAGTATTAGGTGGTTTCGTCTATTTTAATGTGATTTTATAACCACCGGGCGAGTATTGTTCAAGTACCTCTACATCAATTTCACATCCGCTTGTTTTTTAAATCAACAATCGCTTTGGTTTCACCACATAATTTTAACAAAACCACTATTGGACATACGAAGGAAACACCAGTCGTATTTACACATTACATATCCGGTTTCTACTATTGTTTACATCCATTGCTTGTGGCGATGAAAATTAAGTAAGGCCAATATATCAATTTGTAAGGCATCTTATCTATTGTGTTCATCAATCAATCCATGCCGTATTGAATCTATTAAAGCAATACTATTCAATTATGCGACGTTACAAAACATTCGACGCCTACTAAATCCAACGCAATTAAAACAAAAGCCCACATACTTTGCATTTTTTTTTCGATTGACAAGATCTGCAGACTTCGGTAAAAATTCAAATTCAAATTGATGTTAATGATTTTAGAAATTAAACACCTTTTATTAAATGTGTCAATTGGCATAAAACCAATTCCAGTCATTGCATTACAGAGAGTCTATATATCTGCATATTTAAAATAATATAACAAATTAAAAAATACAGCTTCAAAACCGCCTCTTAAAACAGGACATACTGATTTAATCAAAAATAAAACCAAAAGTAGTGATTATATTTTATTTAAAAACGCATTTCTTATTTTATTTCTAAATTTATATGTATTTTCCGGAAATCCTCTTGGACACAACATTTTCCTGCTTATTTACGCGCAGGAAAATTGAGTTTTCCGGACTAGTACTGTAAAAACTTTACAAGACGCAAAATAAAAAAGATACTCTAGTAACTATAGTTGCCAACAAAATTGACAAACTTGATTTTTCTGGAATTTGTAAAAAAAATTCTAAAACTTGTAAATTTCGTCGTTTTTTACGATTTCCGGAAAAATTTAATACAAAACACGTCAGTAAAATCTCTTACTTGACTCGGAGCTTTAAAATACTCGGCACAAAGTGCCTCGTATTTCAATTTAGCTCCTCTTCAGTAATGTGACATTTTCCTAACTTTTATGTAAATAACTATTAAAAAAAATTATTAATTATTGGTATGTAAACACCCTGTATAATTATTTGTCAGATGCATTATACAAACAGAAGCAACTTTTACCGGAAACCTTTTTTTTTGTAAAACGAAAAATAAGGACATATGGAAAAATAAATCTGAAGTAGGACACCCGCCATATTTACAAATATGGCTTTTTAGAATTCTTGATTCGAAAAATAAGTTGTGGCATTTTGAAATTAACACTGGTAGACTATTATGATATTTAAACCAATAGCAAAAACAAAATTATCAATAATTTCTAATAGCGGTTTCATCTGCTGTACTTCAAAAATTTGTACAACCTTTAATTAAAGAATTGCACAAAAAAACATTTTAATTAATTGAAAATTTTTTCAAATAAGTATTGTGAGATAACATTACTATACATAATTTCTTGCGCTATGGCATTTAAAATGCAAATTTTGATACTCATTTAAATATCAAAACAAATTCAGTAAGCTGAATTTACAGTTGATTTAATTGCTGCAATATCCCCAGTTGGTTTTGCATTTTTATATCTTTTAAAACAGCATTTGAACTATTTAATGAAGCTATAAAAAAACAAAAATTTTTGTCATTCAAATAAATTTCTTAATAAAAACCTATAAAGTTTGTTTATTTATTTATTTATGCTCGCCTTATGCATTTGTTTTGTCATTTTGTGAGAATGCATTAAACCCTAATATTTCAAAAACTATAATTAGTGTTTTGCATAAATGTCTACTACATTCAATATACATTTTTGACAATTAAAAATATTTAAATAAAACATTTTCCAACAACGTTGCCGTTGAATTAAATTTTTATTATAATTTGACAAGATTAAGCAATTCAGAATTGATTAATTCATTAAAGGGCCTATATATAATTAAAATTAAATTACACCAATAAAAAATATTCAAAAATGCTCTAACTGTATTTTTAAAAAACAAAGCTTACTGTGAGTCAAAATTCGGTTAGTTTACCTTATTTTTCCGGAAATAATCCGTTTTAAAGTCCCAAATGGTAAAAAAAGCCAAAAGTTGAAATCACACACCACACGCTTGTTTAAAACACTCTGAATCACCGCAATATTGTAGTACCTTCAGCGTTACACTAACCAGTGTTTTGCTTTTGCTCCGGGTCTCCGCAAGAATTCACTGTTGCGTGCCCACAGCAATAGTAGGGGAGCCGTTGAGAATAGGACCCCCTAATTTTTATCATTGCAGAAGCCATGTGCTTACCGATTTTGACACCTGAATGCAGCTTATTTGTCTTTTTAGAAAGAATGTTTATTTAATTGAGGCAGCTTCAAAGAGGTGGATTTTAAACCAAACGATTTGTTTAGCGCTCAGAAGTGCATTTATTATTTATTTAGTGTTTACACATATTAACCAGAACCGATTAAGATAATATTTGTGTTGAAGTAAAATACTAGGGCGAAGCTTTTCTGCTGATGATTCTTAACTATTTATTGACTTATTTTAATAATTACCTAATCATAAGTAGCGTTTTTGGGTATTCGAATAGGCAATGCAGCAACGGCAATTAGAATTATCCACATTTGGATTGGAGATGCAACAAACAAATTAATTAAACATAACATTATTTAATAAATTATTGAAATTAAAGATGATTTAATAAGTAGCAGATCAACAAAGCAGGGCCAAAGTAATTAACCAGCACTTAGAGTATAATTTTACAACTAATTAAATAAGTGTTAAACTAAACTTGGTTGTTTGTTCCGACTTGTTGGTTTTTTGAGATTCTGAGGAGTGGCTGGCTCGCTTTTGGGTATTATCTCTAATTTTAATTTTGGCTATAAGTCTCTAATTGTCTGGCACACTGTAGGTATAAGTTTTAGAAGTTTGAATCGAGGGCAGATATCAGCAACCCGGTGGACTTATTATTTAGTTTTTACGTCTTGCAAAGACTCTACTTGAGTAAACTTCTTGAGTTACTCGTCCAAAAATAAACTAAACTCCACCAGACTTTTTTTCTATATTTTGATGATTTCACTTTAGGTTTGATAACCTTCCAAAAGTTCTAAATACAGCCAGTTTAAATTTATTTTAGAAGACTCTAATGTCAGATTTTACAACTTTATTTCAATTATATCTGACTACACAAATGACAATTATACCTCTGATTATGATAACCTTGATACTCCAGGATTAGGAAAAATCCTTGACATATTCAAGTAAATTATTTACAATTTGTTTTCAAAGCTTTTTTTTCTGAAATCTCTTTTACTAAAGTTATTTAAACATAAGCGAAACATTTAATTGAAAAAAAATAAAAACTATTTGTGGCGTCAGCTCTAAAACAAATGATTGCTTGGAATTTTATTTGGCATAAAAATTTGTGTTTTTATGAATAAAAATTGACGTAGCTGAAGATTTCTTTGGATAAAAGTTTGTTTAATTTTTGATGAATTTATTCCATACTTTTGACGCGCACTGCATAAATTTGTGATTCCAAAAAATGTTCAAATTATCAATTATTTATAAAAATGCATAAATTCTTGATAACAACATGTCCCAAAAAAGTTTTTTTAGTTTTTGGGCCACTCTAGTGGACACATATAGAAAATATACTGGTTGAATTAAAAACTCTTTTCTTCTGTCGGTTGAAAAAAAAACAACAATATACAAAATAGATTTTATTACCGCTTTTTACAAAAACTTAAAAATATTTATTAATTTTAAAATGTCAAAATCTTATGTAAACTAATTTGATTAAATAATATAATTACTATAATTTATAAACTAAGAAATATGATTACTGTAATTAAATTATTTCAAGTCTTATTATTTATAATTAATATGAAAAGAGCAATTTTTTGTCAAGTCAATAAAATTAAACAATTGATTCAACTTAAACCTTCTATTACTTCAGGAAATCAAAAATGGAAAGAGGCAGCTCTTAATTTTATTAAAAAAACACAATTTATTTTTAAAATAGTTGAATATAAATAAATTTATAACAAAAAACCATAATTAAAGCAGATGTTAAAATTAATATTGAACTAATAAATTGAGTAATAAAATATTTGATTAGATTACATTTTTTTTAGAAATGAAAAAAATAAATGAAATTATATTAATTTCTAATCCTATTCATTTTGAAAATCAAGAATAGGAGGAAATAGAAATTAAAGTTCCTAAAACTAAAAAGTTTATGTATATAAGCCTATAAAGTTTTATTTATAAGAGGGATTTTCCATTCTTATAGTAGGCCTAATAGCTTAACTTAGCTTACTTTTTGCAATTTAATATATGATGTATAAAATTTTTTGATATTTTAAGAAATAGTTTAATTCTATTAAATGTAATAAGAGTGGACTCACATAATTTATTCAGGCATCAAAAATTTATTTAAAAAAAATTATTTTTTTTTATCATAATTAATTTGCTAGCTTAAATTTAATATAATAAAGTTTCGGTATAATCTATTAAAATTTTAGTTCAAAAAATTTGTTACCATCAATATATATATATAAGTTATTAATAACTTATATATTAATATTAATATATAGTAAAAAAAGTCATTAATAATTTATATATACATATATAATATATATATATTTATATTATAAGTTATATATATATATAACTTACTAATAACTTATATTTTAATAGTAACATATAAAATACGTTATAAATTTAAAAATTTTGAGCGAAAAAAAGTTAAATTAGATCTAGTGATTTTTTTAAATAAATAAATTAAAGTTTGGTTTAGAGGGGCTTAAACCATTTTATTTAGGCGAAAACCAATTAAATAACTTAAAAACAATTATTTAGATTTATGTGAGACCACATGGAAAACAACAGCTTACTTTGCCATATCTATTCTTAAATTTCTATTATTTGTTTGTGTTTGTGTTTTTATGTTTATTTTTGGAGTTCTCAAAACAGATTATTTTTTTTATTTTCGGAATTTTTAATAATTGTAGTTTAATGTTTCCGATTTTTTCATACAAAGTTACATTCTTGTTTTGATATTTAGTTTTAAAATTTTTGTTTTAGATTTATTTTTTTATTATTCTTTTTTCTATGAAGCAGTTCGTTGGAACATTAGATGTTTTAAAGACTTTTGAATTTAATTCTTCAATTTTATTATGTTATTATAAACACATTTATAAAGATTTTTTTTAGCATTTTAGCAAACATGATTTAGTAATTTTTGTGCAGCATTACTTTTTGTTATTGTTTTTATTTTGTTTTTAAAGTACTCTAATCTTTTTGCATTTTTTATTAAACTATTTATTTTTGTTCTAAAAAATTGCTTAATTGTTTTTCTTTAGTTTATACAACTCTCTTAATTTGTTTTTATTTTTATCTGCAGACAGTATTGAGACCAAAAATAAAATTGTTATACATTTTGTAAAAAACGTATATTTTTTTAAGCTGGTTTAATTGTAAGAATTTTGTTTTAGACACGGTTTTACTGCCAGTACCTCACAGGTGCTATATTACAAGTTACCTACATTACACGAAATAACGTTAATGAAGGAAGAAGAATACAAGGAGGTTTTGGAAAAAGGATGTATAAACTCTAAAGCACATTTTATAGGCGCAGACCAACAAAAGTACTTTGATGATTTAGCCAACCTAGGTAATATTACTCTGGTACTACATTAACTTTCCAACGTTTGTTTTGAACACTATCTTTTGTAGTGTGTAAAGTTTGTAGTGTAAAGTTTGTAGTGTGTATGCAAATGTCTGTCGGTCGCTCTGTAGCCACTAAACGGTTTAACCAATAAAACTTCTAGTATAACTTACAGCAAAGTATTTTGTTTAACGTTTTCAATCAAAGATTTTTTTAACATGGTCGAAAATTAACAGTTAATTTACGCTTATAAAATTTTATATTGCTAAACGTAGAATGAAATTGTGTTTTAACAAAAACTTTTTTTCTTATTATTCAAAATTTTTAAGGAAATGCTTATAATTAGAGAGTGTGTTACGAAATTGTAGTATTTTTAATCTCTAAAATCCTTCTAATCAGGGTACAAAAAAATTATCTTAACTCAAGTTTTTGAAAAGTTGTGACGTCACGCGCTACAATAGTTATACACAATATTAAGTAACTGCGAAATAATATTTGGTAATCTTAATTGAAAATAATGATGACGTTGTATTTTTTATTGTATCAACAAGCAGAGCCACACCGCTTATATTTAACAACAAAAAATAAAAACGACAGGCAGCGCCTCTGCCAACTATTGAAAGAATTGACATGACATTTAACCGCTTGTATTCAGCTAGTGTATATGCAACTTGCACGGCAAAATCAATTACATACATAAATTAGAAGATACTTTTATAATCTCTTATCTATATTTTGCTAAATTTCAAGAACTACACTATTCTTAATTTACTGATAAAGTTAACTGTTTGTTTAATTTTATTATTAGATTTTTATCTGATGACAATTCGAAGTTTTAGTTTACGCTTAAATCCATGCTTAAAACACGAAGTACGTCAAAAATTCCCATTAGTTATAATTTTGTGACTTCAACCTCGTCCTCGAAATATATCAAATATCGCTTATCTTTAATTGCAAATAACTTCCCAAATTGTTTTTTTCTCTCATACTTGACCTATAATGGCACTATCAAAACCCATTTTCAGCGCTTTGGGCTTTTATTTCGAGCAATTGTTCAATCACCCACTTAGGACGAAAGCTATAACATGGTAAGCCCGTCAAAATATGCATTTTCATCTCAAAATTTACAATTCAATTCTAGTGGTGTAATTGCTACAGCAGGAAACTATGCATCGCAAAGAATTGGTGGAGCTAAAGCACTCAATCATCAAAGTCTTCTCGCATACGGTGCTTTTGGGTTTGTTGGCGAGGGCTGAGGTAAAAAGGGCTTTCAGACGATTATTTCAACTGTTGCTAACGGCTATTGGGCGTCGTAATAAGTTGAGTTTTCAAGTTCAATTTAGAGAAAGCTCCGCATCACCTACAAACCTACACTAATAAATTTATAATATAATAGTTTCGGTCAGTCTCATCCTCATCAGACTTTTATTTAATAAAACGTCCGAAACTGAATCTACGTTCAATTCTACTGTCCAGTCAATGTTAGTTTACACTAATTATTCGAGTTTTATTACCGTACTTTCTCTCCCCTGATTTACATAATCATCTAAGTGAGCTGGAAACACTAGTTTAGTGGGTTTTCCACGCGCTGTCTATCGTGCTTATCTGTCAAAGTTTGAGAGAGTAACGCGATAGATGTCGCTAACAACTGTTGGCTTACTTATTACTAATTTCTCAAGTTGATTGTCTGAAAGCTTTAAAATGCTATTTGTATTAACTGAGTGGACATTTTACGCAGATTTTTATTCGGCGGCACTATCCCACACTATTTTTACTCATGGCTTGAGCGCATGGTTCCTGAGGAAGCGGCTTTCCCAGTTGCGAAGAAGCTTATTTTAGAAAGACTGCTCTATTCACCTCTCTATACAGCATTTACATTGTATGTAATTGCTAGATTGGAAGGTAAAACACACGATGAAGCGCTTAAACAATTGCAGAGTTTGTACTGGATGGTTCTTACTTCGAGTTGGAAATATTTGACTGTGATACAATTATTAAATTTGAGTGTAGTACCCCCTATGGTAAACTCCGAATTCGACTTATTTTTGTGACTTATTCTATTGCTTTTTCAGTTGAGAGTTTTGATAATGAATTTAGTTGGATTTTTCTGGACTGTATATATAGCAAATAAACGGCGTCAACAACAAGCGAGGAGTAAGAAGAATTAGCGTGTTTTATTCTGAAGAATTAAATCTATTATATTATTGTTAACCTGCCAGATAATACATACCGGTCGGTTCATTAGTTATCAATCATTTTTGATTAATTTACGTAATAATGAAGCAATATTTTTCACAGAAAGTGCGAGGACAGGCAGACTAATAAAATGAACAGGCCGCACATAGTACTATCTAGCAGGTAGTGATATTTTTAATGGAATTGGTTGGTGGTTGTGACTTGTATGAGGGAATCTGTGTTCTTTTGTTAATATAAATGTACCTAAGTGTTTTAATGCAGAGTGCAATATTTTTACAATTTTTGTAAATCAATTTTTTTTGTTATTTTAATAAATTCTATATTTTGTTGGAAAATTTTTAGGTAGGTCTAGTTTGGTAGCAAGCTATCACTAAAATTTAGCTTTTCCATCTTATAATAGTGTAAAACTGTTTTTTTCAAATGTATATATACTTTTTAATTAATTCAAATACAAAATTATACAACTTTGTTTTATGTAATTCCTTTAAAAAAATACCGCAGCTACAAAGTTCTACGATTGGCAGGTGCAAGTTCTCAAGACATAAAAACTATTCTTTTGTATGAAAAAACAATTGAAAAACTTAACTGAGATCTAATAATTAGATAAACTGAGATAAAATATTTAAAGTTAAAATTAGAGATTTGGAAAACAGACGTGAATACTTGAAATAACAGAAAAAAATAGCAAAAGTAGACCTCATATACAAAAAACAACAGTTTAAGTGAAAGTCTTTCCGTTTTTGAGATCTGAAAAATTGAACATTTCGCCTGAATTTGCTGCACGAGTTTTTGATATTACTTGTTTGTCAATAATAATACCTAAATTGGTTTTTGAAAAGTCTATAAAAACTTTCAAAAAAATTAATGCCAGACTATCTGATCTGATATAAAAGTAGTCTTGTCTGATAAAGGCATTAATAAATTGAAAAACTTCCTTTTCTTTTAATTCTGTTTTATTGCTTTTTTTTTATTGTGCCATATTGTATCTTCTATCTATATTTTTTTGACATTTTTTATCTCTATTTTTATCAGTTTCTTTATCTACCCACGTTTCTACCATATTTATTATTTCGATCCTTTTTTTATTCTTGCTACATTCTAAAATACGGCATTTAGAACTTCATCTTTTCTGTTTTTGTTTTTAGCTTTCTGCTTAATTTTTAACTCTTAATTTTTTTTATATTACTTTCTAACTTTTTTTTTTGTTTTTTTATTTCTTTTTTCTCTTATCTAAATATATTTTTCTTGTTTTTTTTATTCTATTTGCATATGTTATCTTTTGTTATTTTGACTCTCCTTTTTATATCATTTAAAACTTGTAACTTATTTTTTTCTTTTTACCATCTCTATCTTCTTCCTTCCATAAGAATCTTTCCGTATCTACTTTTGCTTCTATGCCTTGTCTTTTTTTTTCTCTTACAATCTCTCTTATTTTTTTCTATATCTCTTTTTCTTTTAAATCGTCAACTGTAAATATATTCTTGGTATTTTATTTATTTTTGAGCTTTTGTTTGCTTTTCTTAATTTTTCATTCTTAATCTTTAATCATCACCAGTAATTTTTTCTCCTATATTTTTATTTTTGTTTTTCTACTTGCTTCTTCATTAACATCTTAATTTTTAATTTTTTTTTTTAGTTTTTTAGGTTTCATTGCTGTGATTACCACTTTATTTTTCATTTTCTCTTATACCTCTTTTAATTATTGTCTGATAAAGACATTGATAAATTAAAAAACTTGGTTTTCTTTTATTTCTGTTTTATTGCTTTTTTTGCTCTTTTTTTTATATTGTGCCATATTGTATTTTCTATTCTACTATCTATATTTTTTTGACATTTTTTATCTCTATTTTTATCAGTTTCTTTATCTACCCACGTTTCTATCATATTTATTATTTCGATCCTTTTTTATTCCTGCTACATTCTAAAATACGGCATTTAGAACTTATCTTTTCTGTTTTTGTTTTTAGCTTTCTAACTCTTATTAATTTTTTTATATTACTTTCTAACTTTTTTTTTCTTTGTTTTTCTATTACTTTTTTCTCTTAACAAAATATATTTTTCTTGTTTTTTTTATTCTGTTTGCATATGTTATCTTTTGTTATTTTGACTATCCTTTTTATATCACATAATAACTTATTTTTTTTTACCATCTCTATTTTCTTCCTTCCATCTACTTTCCGTATCTACTTTTGCTTCTATGCCTTGTCTTTTTTTTTTCTTACAATCTCTCTTATGTTTTTCTATATCTCATATTCTTTTTCTTTTAAATTGTCAACTATAAATATATTCTTGGTGTTTTAATTATTTTTGGGCTTTGGTTTGCTTTTCATAATTTTCTTTCTTAATCTTTAATCATCACCAGTAATTTTTTCTCCTATATTTTTATTTTTGTTTTTCTACTTGCTTCTTTATTAACATCTTAATTTTTTATTTTATTTTTTAGTTTGTAAGGTTCCATTGCTGTGATTACCACATTTTTTTTTCATTTTCTCTTATACTTCTTTTAATTATTGATTTTTTAATTCCTTGTTTTCTTTTCTTAATTGACTCACTTCTTTGGTTAGCTCATCTAATTTTTCCAGCTCTTCTTTCATCTTTGTTTCTTCTCGCTTCAACTTCAAAGGTTTCTAAAAAATTTCAAAAAAGTTAATGCCAGAGCATCTGATCTGATATAAAAGTAGTCTTGTCTGATAAAGACATTGATAAATTGAAAAACATGCTTTTCTTTTATTTCTGTTTTATTGCTTTTTTTGCTCCCTTTTTTTATATTGTGCCATATTGTATCTTCTATCTATATTTTTTTGACATTTTTTATCTCTATTTTTATCAGTTTCTTTATCTACTCACGTTTCTACCATATTTATTATTTCGATCTTTTTTTTATTCCTGCTACATTCTAAAATACGGCGTTCAGAACTTTATCTTTTCTGTTTTTGTTTTTAGCTTTCTAACTCTTATTAATTTTTTAAATTACTTTCTAACTTTTTTTTTCTTTGTTTTTTCTATTACTTTTTTCTCTTATCTAAATATATTTTTTTTTGGTTTTTTGTTCTGTTTGCATATGTTATCTTTTGTTATTATGACTATCCTCTTTATATCACTTTAAAACTTGTAACTTATTTTTTTTCTTTTTACCATCTCTATCTTCTTCCTTCCCTAAGAATCTTTCCGTATCTACTTTTGCTTCTATGCCTTGTCGTTTTTTTTTCTCTTACAATCTCTCTTATTTTTTTCTATATCTCATTTTCTTTTTCTTTTAAATCGTCAACTATAAATATATTCTTGGTATTTTATTTATTTTTGAGCTTTTGTTTGCTTTTCATAATTTTTCATTCTTAATCTTTAATCATCAGCAGTAATTTTTTCTCCTATATTTTTATATTTGTTTTTCTACTTGCTTCTTCATTAACAACTTAATTTTTTATTTTATTTTTTAGTTTGTAAGGTTCCATTGCTGTGATTACCACAATTTTTTTTCATTTTCTCTTATACCTCTTTTAATTATTGATTTTTTACTTCCTTGTTTTCTTTTCTTAATTGTCTCACTTTTTTGATTAGCATAATTTTTCCAGCTCTTTTTTCATCTTTGTTTCTTCTAGCTTCAACTTCAAAAGTTTTTTTTGCCTTTTTTTACACACATTGTATAGTATTTATTTTACAAAATAGGACCAAAAATTTTACATTTTATTGTCAGAAATAAGACATTTTAGGGAAATAAGTGGTTACATCTTATGAAAAGTATATATATTTTTTTAATGTGAGATAACAAACATTTAAATTATTTTTGATAAAAATTTTCATCTTCGTTTGTATTTAAATAATAATAATTTTTGTACTTAAAACATCACATTTTGTAGCTTTACTTCATAAAGCCTTAACCATCGCAGCACTCAGAAAAGAGCAAATTCCCAAGCTGAACAGCATTGCTACCAGTATTACCAACATCGACAATTTCCTTTCGTTGTCTTCGGTAATAGCTCTAAAAAATATTAAGTAAAAATATAGAATTATGTGAAAACTTTAGGTTTACGTAGGCATTAGTATCACACATAAATTGACCAAATATCCATTACTTATGGAGAAAAGTATTATAAAGGCTATATAACCATAGTCGTTGAAAATAACGGGCAGATGATGTCGTGGTTGAGCATTACACAGCATTATTAGGGGTACAATCGCTACTCGACATATACTTGATATTAAAATTATTAATCCATTTTTTGGCTAAAAAATATTGTGTTTAGATAAGGAATTTATTTAAAACTGAGCTAATTTACCTTCAGCACCTTTCCGGCGATCTCTCTTCCTATGTATTCAAAAAGATGGAAAAACAAAAATGTTACCACAGGAACAAAAAATACATCTGTAAAAAATAAATAAACAAAAGAAATTTTCTAGAGTTTCTTACCATTCCACTTATTTCCATTGCCTTTATATTTGGAAATTACCAATGATGTTACTCCAGGATGCATGATAATAGAACATCCTAACACAAGAATCATTGATAAAAGATAATATTTCACTTTGTTTAGTACCGACTTTAGAACCGTTCGGCTGAAATCCATCTTCCCAGTTTCTATTACTTTATTCAAATGAAAGCGAAAAAAGTCCGATTTCATTAAAACCATCAAATACGATACCAAACTAATAAAAACAAAAAACATGCCAATCAAAAAGTAGACCAAGCCATTCGTTTTTGAACTTGCTCCAATACTCAATGAGAAAATTTGTACCAAAGCTGCTATTATTCCACATACAGACTGCCCTGTTAAGATGCCGGCGATGTATTCTGGAGGGAATTTTGCTACCATTTCGAAAACAGTCACGGTAAAGACCGCGCAAAATCCGGTGAGAAAAAATCCAATCAAAAGTGTAATAATATAAAAGGTATATTGAACTGAAAAAAAAACAAGTTTATACCGGATTTGTTTTCAATAATAGAAAAAAGTTAGAAAAAGTGCAAAAGTGCTTTGGTTTCTAACCAATAAACGTTGTTTGTGCACTCAACAACAGTTGGACAGTCAATAAATAATAATATTTTCTTGCTACTCCAGTCGAAAGTACGTGGTTTTAGCTGCGATTCCACGGCAGAAAGTTCAGCTCTACCAGTCGAAAGTACGTGGCAGAAAGTGTATCTTTCATGCAAACCACGTACGTTCGACTGGAGTAGCAAGAAAACTAGTATACACTACACGGGCAGAAATTTGAGAGCCCTGAAGGAGCAGGAATCTTAACTTTCTGCCCTTGTAGTGTAATATACTAATATTATTCAAGTTTTTTGATTTTGTTGATATCTTGTCTTGCCTTAGTTGGATTATATGGCTAACCGGAATAGATAATAAAGGCTAAAAACTTATAGCCTGTGTAACCCTATTTGGGGCAAATCAAATATTGCTCCGACTTTATTAATAGTAGTTAATGACGGCTCCATTCAAGTACTAATGGCCACCAAATGTTTAGATTAATTTAGAGGTATTTTCATAAAAATAAAACGTAATAAATATTTCCGAAAGTAGGTAAAGACCTTCCAAGGAAATAACGTGTTTTCCTAGTTTTTCCAAAGTGTCTCTCAATGTTAAACATAATACAGTTTTGTGATATATGTGTCAAAAACCTAGGAGGTAAAGTCGTTTATTGCACACTGCGGTAGAATGTTGTAAACATTGAGAAATATTGTCTGCTGGCTAAGGCCATAGTCGCCATATGGGGGTGCTATGAGTTTTTGTTTAGATACTCTCACAAATATGTAACTCTACGTTAGATATTTCTTGTCTCCTGATTTGGAAGAAATGGCCATCAAGATAGTAGAAAAAAATGTGCATATTTTATTATTTTAAGATAGCCAGTTTGTTGCTGAAAATGCCAAAGTATAAAAAAACAGACTAAATTCTAATCTAAAGTACACTGAAGAAAATCTAACACGAGCAAATAAGCCTGTTAAAAATAAAAATTTCTAACAGGCTTAAAGAAATTTGAAAACAATTGTATTTTCACCCCACAGATTACCTAAGCAGTTGAAGAAGTTTTGCAGCCACTGCTTTTTTTGATAACTAGAGATATAGACAAGCAAATATTCTAAACAAATCTTGAGAAAAATGCCTGAAAATAATACAGGCAACAGCAAATTAAAAAAAAAATAAAAATAAAATTTTAAAGAAAGGAAACGACATCAGTTTTTTCAAAAAAAAAGAAAAATAACAAAAATTAAATTTAAAAATTAGTACATTGTTAGAAAAACTAAACGACAAAACATTAACTTAAGGATTAAGCATAAAAAACGTGTTTTTGTGCTAAAACTGACAGGGATCTATGTCCTAGAAGGAGCCTTCTTGTTGAAGATTAGTTGAATCCAAGATGGCAAAAAATTTAAATTGTTAAAAAATAATCGCTTTTGAAGTGCAAATTTTACAATTTTTTTGAAATGAGTTATCAGAGGGTTAACAAAACAGTGTTAGCTAGAAATTTGCATTTTCACAAAAAAAGAAAAAAATTAAGTTTTGGCTTTGAAACTGATATATAATTTGAGCCTATAATATTAAAGTACCTTATAATACATAAGTGCTTATAAAATACCATTAGGTATGATTTTGGCCTCACATGTGACTAAAACTGGGTGAAGGTCAAAAATGAATCAATTTTCAATGATTTGACAAAACAATGATATCTATAGAAAACAAAGTTAACTATTAACAACACTAAAGAATTAAAATTTTGTAGAATAAAGCAGGTTCAGTGTTTAATTTGAAAAAAATCTTAAACTTGATTCAGACAAAAAGATAATAAAAGAAAAAGAGAAAAAAAGAAACAACAAAAAACATTTGGCATTCAAGAACTTTTTGAACACAATAATTGTTACAAAAGCGTTTTCAATCGCTTATATTTTAAGACCAACTCTGCAGATAACAGTTATTGAAATATGTTTAGTAATTATCATTAATTCATTAATAATTACAGAGCAAACTAATTATTTACGATTAGTCTATTATTATCCAATATAAATAATCTGTTAGTGAAACATGTCTCAATATCAAAAAATACACAAACAACAGATGGCTTACGTCAACAGTGTGTGCCCGATTCTGTAGATATATAACTTGAAATTTTCTTAATAAACATCTTTTTCTGATTTACTAATGCACTTTCCTTTAAATTTTTGCTTAATTATGAAAATAGTCTTACATGAATCGGTGTTGATAATTACAAACAAAATTGTAATTCCAAACATAACAATCGCTCCACATAGTGAAAAAATAACTCTTGTTACAATACCCACTTTTCGAACAAAAAGAATTGTTACCACAACAAAAAAGAAATTGCTGACGGTAGTAACAATCGAATAAGTTGAAATAAAATCGGCTTGAAGACCTGTTCGGTTTTCAGTGTTAAAGCTCTCATTTGCAGGATCTCGAAATTTGTACATCCAATACTAAAACTTCAGAATTATATGTGAAAGAGGGCTTTTTGTCAGCAGAAACTCACATCAGTAGCAGTAGTGAAGAAATTTGCTGGGACTAAAGTCAGCACACCAATAGCGTAGAAGAGGAAATATGTTGCAAAGTATTTATCTTTGATGTTGTTTGAGTCATCTTCTTCATCAATCATGTGTTGTGTAGATTCCACTATTTTTTTAATTATTATTATGATAATAAGTAATTTTATTTCTTACCTGTAACCTCTTCTTCTTCTTGGTTCATCATTTTTGTTGTGGAAATATCAAATAATACTTTATGGATGGCTAATACTAGACAATCAAATCCATTATCAGAAGATATTAGATAAGATATAAAATTGAGAGCCTATGTTGATTCATAATAGTGAAATGAGAAAGATTACAACATTTGTTTTATTACATATTCTTTATTTACTGTGCGGAACCAATAGCAAGGTTGAGACCAGGGCCGCATTTAAACTTTGTTCCATATTAATACATTTTTGATGTGATAGCTCCATCTCATCTTCTGTTTCACACAAGACGAAATTTTTTTTTCTCCGAAAATAGCTCAAAATTTAAATAAAAAAATATCATTAGCATATGACCCGATCAGCATTGTGAATTATGCTTACATTTATTTGTCAGTAATAGTGTTTAAACGGCTCAACAGATTTTTTTGAATTGTGAGTCAGAACACTTTCACAGATTGGTTTATCCGGTCAAGAGCTATAATGCCACCAGCAAATACAAAAGTACGCACTATAAATTTATAACATGTTTTTTAATTGAGAATAGAATAAACTTTGCAGCATGTGCATACAAAATTTGTCATATTTTACGAGCTTTGCTTTGATAAGCAGTTCATAAATCATTATAATTTCTGGTACATTTGGGATTACCATTATCTAATCTTCAAACATGATTGCAGTTAGCTTACTTTTTTGCAATTTTTTTTCTCAACTGTGAATTAGTTTAGTTAACTTTAGCAGTCATCATGATTAATAATGGAAATGCTGCGGCAGGTTGGTACTTATTTTTTATTATTTTCTTGTTTATATAATATTGTCTAGAAATTATGCTCTTTAAGTCATTTTTTCTTTTCTTGGGGCTGAAGCTAGGAGAAGTGGCATTATATGAGCATAAAAGAACACAAAGTTCTTTGTAATCTGCTGTAAGACTATGCCAAAAGTAAAAAAAGATTTTAAGTATTAGCTCTGAAAGTAGTAATTTTCAGTAGAAAAGCTTATTTATAGTGATTTATGGTGAACAGCACGTCTCTACATCAAACTATTTACTTTTGGCAATGATTCACTGCAAGTTACAGAGAGCATTATGCTTCTTTTTGTTAAAAATATCTATATTAGTCAATCTATATTGTTTAGCTCGAACAATTAGGTATTATAGTCGAAGTTGAGGTTCTCAGTGCCCAGGTGGCTAAAGATAATACGTTCAGAACTTGGCCGAGTGGGTTCAAACCCCACCCAAGCGAAAAACTGTCTCTAAAGAAAAATAGCTTTTATCTGGCCATGGGTGTTTGTAACTGTAAAGAGCGCAATAGATTAAAAGAGGTTGCAGAGTAATATTCTTATTAATCTTATGCAGAACCTTATAAACTCAAGTTTGTTTCAAGTTCTAGTTTTCAAATGTATAGAGTATATAAATCTTGAAACTAAAATTTGAAAGAGACTTAAGCTTTGACTATAAATATTGACGTTTTAAAAACTTAATAACTGACTTTATTATAAATTATTTTTTATTATTATTTTTAGAAACTACCAATTTCATTATTGAAACAGAAGAGATCAAAGACAAGTACCATTTGACCTATCTTTTATTTTATGCTTTAGGAATATTAACAATTGTGCCAGCATATTTTTTCCCGGCAGCTACAGACGTGAATGGTAAATTGTGGCCAATATTTCTCTAACATTAATTATTTTAGTATTGGATGTATAAATTCCGAGATCTCAATTCGGATAATTACAACAATCATGTAAACAGAACAGAACTCCAAGCCGCATTTACCTCTTATTATTCAATTGTGGCAAATGTCACAAATATAATATTTTTGATTTTAACAAATTTATTTATCAATAAAATACCCATTACTAGAAGAATTTTGGGCACATTATGTGGAGCTATTTCAATGTTTGCATTAACAATCTTGTTTATTGTTATTGATACAGATTCTTGTGAGTCTTCTACGCCTTCTGATAAATTAATGAATCTAATCTTCATTTTTTAGGGCAAACTGCATTTTTTGCAGTAACTTTAGTGATTGCATTTTTTCTTACTGGCTGTTGTGCTACTTTTATGGTGACACTATTTGAGCTAGCTGCAAGATTTCCACCACAATATGCGACAGCAATATTAACAGGCCAATCTATTTGCGGCATTCTCTCAGCTTTGGTCCAAATAATTTCACTAAGTTTTGGAGCAAAATCATCTATTGTGGGGCTAATTTATTTTGTGATTGGCTTGTGCTTTGTTCTTAGCATTTTGATTTCTTTTATCTTAATTTTAACAAAATCGGAGTTTTTTAGATATAATTTATATAAGGTGATCGAAAACGAACAGAATACGATGAATAAAACCGTCGTTTTTTCCATTTTGGGGAAAATTAAATACTACATGATTGCTATGGGGATTTCATTAGGCTGCTCCATAATGCTGCATCCAGGAGTGACCTCTCTGGTAGTGTCTATGCAAAAGGGGAATGGCAATAAATGGAATGGTTATTTACTTTTTTTATAATGTGGGTAATTTTGCTTTACAAATAGTTTATAGGTAGTAAACTCTGAGTTTAGAAAGATAAAAGCGTAAAAATAACTAAACCACAATATCAAATAATAATATACTTATTTAAGAGACAAAAAGAGAAAAACGACACTGAAACTCTAAATTGTTCCTATTTATGAGATTGATATTATAAACAAAACTGCTAGAATATTTAAAAAAAAAAGTAATTTGTTCACAGAATTCAATTTATTCCTAATGTTCAATATATACAGTGAGATTTTTGTTTTACTGAACATAACGTTATAAAACGCATGTTCAGTTTTAAAAAAACCATGTCAATACATTGTCGCTAGGTAGACAACCAAATTAACAAATGTTTTATTTTGACACTTGAGAGAACAGAACTCTGAAATTTTATTCATCGGTAAGGAAGGTATTCTCAAGATTCAAGTCTTTTAGGCGTCGCATTATGTGTCTTTGCAATAGTTCTAAAAACATGGCGGCATTTAGGTTGCCATCAATAAAAACAATAAACAATAAAAAATGGACCAATATTATTATTGAATTATCACCAAACAATTTCTTTCTTTGGAGTTATCTCCAATCTAAAGTCTACAACAGTACCGTAATAGAGAGTACAGAAGAACTAAAGAACAGAATACTCACCGCCTGCAACGAAATAAATCCAGTTTTTTTACAAAATACTGTACAAGCATTTTACAATCGCTTGGCGTATTGCTTGGAACAAGAAGGTGGTCACTTTGAACATTTATTAAACTAATTTGATTAAAAGTTTCTTTTTAAACTTGTTATTAAGACGTTACATGACCTTCCTTACCTATGAATACGGAGTTCTGCTCTGTCAAGTGTCAAAATAAAACATTTGGTTGCCTACCTAACGACAATGTATTGACATGGTTTTTTTAAAACTGAACATGCGTTTTATAACGTTATGTTCAGTAAAACAAAAATCTCACTGTATAAAAAATGTGTCAAAGATGATATATTATAGAAACAATTGCTAAAATATATAAAAAAACAAAAATTGTTTACCTAATGTCAATCGGGTTTTAAGAAAAAAAATTTGAGTAAAAATGCATTACAAAAAGATTGGCCACAATGGAAAAAAAGCAAGTATAGGAGACAGAAAAGTGATAACAGTTAGATGTAAACAAAGCTTTTGAAGTAATTGACAGAAAAATAATAATTAAACAGTTGCAATTGTTTGGGATAAATAGTGTGATGTCAAAGTTATGTGGCAGATAGAAGTCTAAAAGTTTAATAGATTTTTGATCTCTTGCCAAATAACATCCAATGTCCAATTGGGTGTTACCCAAGAATCAGTATTAGGGCCATTATTATTTTTATTATATGTTGACAGTATTATACTATTAAATAGAGCAGCAACTGTTCTTTTGTTAGTTTTCTAAAACAGATTAATAGCAGAATTGCGGAGCATTATAGTTTAAAAACTTAGAATTTTTAGTAGGTTCTAGAGAACTATCTAAACCGCCAAAAACTGCCATGGTACAAACTAAAAACTAACTGTTTTTATAGAGTAACGAAAATAATACTAGTTGTCAAACCAAAACAAAAAAAATATTCAATTTATTGTTTATATTAATGTTTGTTGCTGAAGCTGCAATGAATACAAATGGCATACCCAATTCAAAATACATTTAAACTAGAATTTTTCGATTAAACTTATGTAAGACACTTTAGAATAGACTAGAAATTTCAAGTATTTGAAGCTTATTGAACAATTTATCTTTGATAGGTTATCAAGAACTGAGAATTCGCAGAAAAGTTATGATGAAAAATAGAAGCTGCTTATTACTAGCTCATAATTTTGATAAGCTATTTCTGAGACAAAATTTGTAAAAGTTGACAAAAAACGGTCAATATATTATTTTGCTGGTTTATTTCCGAAAATGTAGTAAAAATCAATTTTTTGTCGTAAAACTCTAGATTTTTAGCTAGAAAAAGTAAAATTAGCTATGGCAAAAGCATTTTTATATGTATAACAGCGCAAGACGCAAAATGTTAATCTTTAATTATCAATAAATAAAGCATTTTGTAAGAAATAAATTAAGTAGAAACCTAAAACTAATATTATGGTAAAGCAAAATTGCTTAAAACTAAAATTTTGCCCTTAACTACATTAATATTTTTAGATGTTTATTACGTACCAGTGGCAACGTTCCTATTTTGGAATCTTTTTGAATATTTTGGACGAGAAATTTCTGGAAAATTGAGACTACCTAAGAATGGCATAATTATCTTGGGCATGAGCGTAGTGAGAATTGGTTTAGTACCAATGGTGATATTTTGCAATATACAGCCTCGTAATAAATTATCCGTCACATTTGACAAGGATTATATATATATTATTTTGGTTATCTTATTATCTCTGTCGAATGGTTTTTTGGTTAATTTGAGTGTAATAAGGTCACACATGTAAGTTACAGTATTGCCAGTAATTGCTTAAGAAGTATATGTTTTCTATTCTAGGGCTATTCAAAAACGTGAATACAAGAAAATAACCATGACAATAATAATATCGTGTCTTTATCTCAGCTTAAGCTCATGCTCTTTTCTAAGTGCTATTATAATTAAATCATTATAATTTATTGTTACTTGTAGCTGTACTTTGTAAAAATCGCTTTTGAGTTTTTTTTTCTATTACGCTTGTGAAGGTATGACATAATAAAAATATGCTCGTTCAATAACTTTATGGTTTGTTTTACCCTGTTAGTACAATCTCTAAACTTGGACATAATTATTATGGAAAGAATTACATCCTATATGATTTAAACATACACCTAAGATTTGTTTATAACAGTTTTGTTTCATCTTTTATTAAAATAATTGAAATATGAAAGTGCATTTATTTAACAGTAACTACAAAATTAAAGGTTATGTTATAATAGAACGTATTAGCATTTATAAAAGTATTTCCCTAAGCTGCTTCAAAGAAATAACGCCGATACAAAGTTCTGTCTTCAACTTGTAGTAATCTCATAAGATTGTAACTGCCTCGCTAAATAATACTAAAAATGACAGCTTTGTTATTAATTATTTTATGGTATCAACACTTCTTAAGTAACTGTTGCACCCCAAATCTTAATTTTTGAAACCCATATAAAAAATAAACCTAACTTATTATGTTAACTCTCAAAACTAGAGAAAATGATAAAAAAATATTGTGGTCACATTTAATCTGTATCGCTGGATGATGAAGAATCTGAGCTTGAAGATTTTTTCTTTTTATCAGTTTTTTCTGCCGCTTGCTTATTTTTTGGTTGTCTTCCAAGGCTTTTCCCTCGATTTTGTCCACGACCGCGTCCACGTCCAACGTCTGATGCATATCCCTGTCTTGAAGAATGCTTGAATTCATTTCCGGAACCTGCATTTTGCGAAGCATATCCAGCATCTGAATGATAACCTTGTCTTCCTTGCCCATCTCTTACATTCCGCATATTTGGGTTATGATGTTGGTTGTCATTCTGTCTGTAATATTGATCGCGTCTGGGGCCGTCTCTTGGAGTGAAATTAGACATGTTTTGATTGTTATGCTGATTGTTGTGAGGAAATTCTCTATAGGGTTGGTCATGAAAATCGGGACCTCTTGGCCCCATATTTTGATTATATGAACCATGGTAAGAATCAGGACCAAGAAGTGGTGGAATTTGATTCTGAAATTGTTGGTTTCCATAAGTGGCATGCCGGGGTGGACCACTGTATGGACCACGATTAGAATGATCAAAATCAGAACGTGAAGATTGGCTGTTGTTCGGATGTTCCAAATAGCCCCCAGAAAAAAATTCTTGTGCAGATCGTCCTGGCAAAGGTGCGTTGGGACCTGGATAGTGATTTTGTAATTGATGATGATGTGGATTATTTGAATAACCATAAGCACCATGATCACGCAAACAATCTTGACAGTTACATTCTCGACTTTTGAAATTGTGCATAGCTTGCAAGTTGGAATTGTTAGCACCCCTCAAGTGAGCCGGCTGGCGTTCAAAATTTCGTTGAGAAAAATTGGGATTTTTCGTAAATTTTCTCGGTTCTCCGGCATTAGTTGTCACTTTAAATTCCATGCAAACCTGAGGCAAATCTTGGTTGGAATTCTTATATTGTCTCTGTTGTCTATGAGGTTGTGCTCTGTTAACTGCATCATAAGGAGGTGGCAATTCTCTTGGCGGCTTTGGCGGCACAAATTCTCTACTACGTTGTTTTGTTTGTTGTTTGGCCTCTTGAACCGATTTTTTATTCTTCTCCTTTTTTTCTTTAGATTTAGATTTTTCTTTCAATTCGGCAGTGTTTGGATGAATATATTCGCAGTTCTTATCATATTCGTATTTCCTAGATGCCTTTTGTTTTTTTAAAAGTTCATTTATTTTTTTCCCATTAAGCGGCAGCTTGTACAAGGTTTGAATTATAGATAAAATATTATCGGGACTATCTGATAGTGGTAGACCCATTGATGCATTCTTATTATATTCCAAGGTTTTATCAAACGCTTCTTTGATTTCGTCGTAGCGATTCATCAATTGGTTCAAATGGTTTATAACTTCTGCATCACCGTGTGTGCCTAAACTTTCCTCCCTGAAATTATCAAAATTAAAGAACAACTCTAAATTCCTTTATAAAAATTACCTTTTTATAAGATATTCTATATAACTTTTGTATGAATCGTTAAAAGGCGAAATAGCATTTTGTTGAAGAAAATGTGCAAATTGCGCAGTGCTTTTAATAATTGTGTCGCGTTCTGTTTCTAGTGCGAGTTTTCTTTTATCAATTTCTCCCATAATTCGACGAGCCTCCAATACTGCTGCTTCTTTCTGATTAATATTCATTTTGACAATCTCATCTTCAATTTTCTTATCAACTGTTTTCGTCATATAATAAATATGTTGATGCACCGAATAATCACAAGTGCATTTTTGGCAAATTCTTCCAAGCATGGCGGCACAATGTTGTAAAGCTGGATCTCCGACAATTTCTTTAGAAACGTTGCTTAAATAACACGGATCGTGGCATCTTTGACCAAAATGTTTCTTTGTTAGATCTTTAATCTGAAAATAATCAATTTGTTGGTCGTTTTGGAAATAATTTATAAATAATAATGATAAATTTTATAGAATAATTTAGGCCAAAGTAGCTCTTGTTTCAATGTATAGTTACAAACGAAATTATGATCTAATTTCTAGAGGTTAAGAAAATATCATTTTTTATCAAGTATTACGCATACTTTAACGATTGCCTAATCTTTCACTTAATTGATAATTCAAGAAATATTTCAATTACTTAAAAAAAGTACGGCAATGACGTAAAAAACCGTGTTCCATTTAAAGAACATACAAATTTTTGACAAAAAAATTATATTTTATACCTCTAGCCTTCTTTTTGCTAAGCACTGAAAATTAAAATTGTGCGATGATAGCAAAAGTCCAACATTTTATCTAAACGTTTTTAAATTTTTTTTTTTAGAAAAAACAAATATAACTTTTTATAGTTAATCTCGAACCTTCCTTTTGCTATGCACAAAAAACTAGAACTTTGTAAATAACAACAAAGCTCTAAGCATTTTATACAATTTTGTAGCTATTCAGTTATACCAAACAATTATACAATTAAACTCATAGGCATTTTTAAAAAACACCCGTTATGAATAGTAATCAAACAGTTAAGAAACTATGGTATTTTTAACCGACTTCAAAAAAAAAAGAAGGAGGTTATCAATTTGTCTGTATTATTTTTTTTTGTGTTTTACCTCAAAACTTTTTTCTGGGAGAACAGATATTGATGATTCATCTTTCATTTGGAAGCTGGTGCTTTCTTTTTAATTGGTGTCATTTTTGATCAAAATCTGATCAGTAGTTTTAAAGTGATTCTGATTAATGCTTTTTTTGACATATATTTTTGACACTTGCAATAATTTATTATAAAAAATTGAGAAAAATTAAAAAAATATATTTCAATTAATTTAAGCAATTTGAATGTTATTAGTTATGTTGTTTCATGTGTTTGAAAGTGCATTACAAAATCAAGAAAAATGTCTTCTCGATAAATTTCACTTATATAAGCACAAATCATAAAAAAGTATCAATTAATTAAATATTAAGTAAACAGTAGATTTTCTATTTTGAGATAATTGTTTCTCCCTTTGTCTCATTCAAAAAGCGCTCTCTCAGATTAGCAGCCCGTTTAGTAGGTCTACCCATATTGAAATAAATAATAGTAATCAAATACAATAAAAATCAAAAAATAAAAAAATGCTTACTAAAAAGTATAAAATAATTGCGTAGACTTGTATGCTTAAAAAACAATCAAACTGTTTAGATACTATAATGTACAATTATTGTTATTTTTGGAGTCGGTGTCAGTCAAGATAAGATGAGCGCCCGCGTCAGCTCGCCTTTGTGGCGAGATTAAGATTAGTATATGATAATATATACAACCTTATACAAACCTACCTTGACTGACACCGACTTCAAAAATAACAATAATTGTACATTATAGTATCTAAATAATTTGATTGTTTTTTAAGCATTCAAGACTACGCAATTATTTTATACTTTTTGGTCCATTTTTTAATTTTTTGAAGTTGTTTTTTTTTTGCTAATAAATGTTCTTCTATAAGAACAATTTTAATACAATGTTTTTGATTTTTTTAATGAAAAATAGCAACAATAATAATAGTTAAAATTTACAATAAAAACATTTTTACAAAAAAATCAAAAGTAGCGAATTAACAATAATAAAAAACTATATCGGAACAGTATATCAACTCTTAAATGTGCAATTGCAGAAAGAAGCACAGGTGCACCTGTGCTTTTTTACATGAGAAAGTTACTTCTTTTATATGAAAAAGTGCTTTTTTGTAGTGGAAAAACCAAATAGAATTTTTTTTGGAAACATTGGGAGAATGTAATGAGAAACAAATTATTAATTTAAATAAATATAAAAATTGTTAATATTTCTGTTTTGCTTAAGATTTTAAATTTTTTTGGATTTACCTATTGTTTCACCGTTTTAAATTTTTTGAAGATTTCTTTTTATTTATAAAATTTTTTAAGCATCAGCTTCTTGAAACCGAAGAAAGCTTTCTTATTTAAAGATCAATTTTTAAACACTGAAAAAAGTGTAGAAATTCTTTATAATATAAAATATTTTTTTTATATTAATTTCGTATTTGAAAGTCTACTTTTTTATTTTACATAAAAAAAGATTAAAAACTTCCACTCAAGTTTTTTGCTTTGAAACAATTGGAGGGTATATAAATCAAAAAGGTATTGCTTCCAGCATTTTTCACCATCCATCCGGTATATACTATTGCCACAGTTTTACCACTGCCAAAAAGTTTTTTTTAATTGAATTTCGGGAACTCTTTCGACCACTATATGGCCATCATCAAGAGATGAAAAAAACTTTTCGAATAAAACATTTAAATGAAGTTTTATTCATCTCTTTATAATGATTTAATAAAAAAAGCAAGCGGTGAGACTGTGTTAATAGTTTATAGTGCTAAAGATTCAATTAAATTAATTAATTAAAAGCAATCAATTAACAACATAAGATAAAAACCACAATAAAAGCATAAAAGACCAATCCGACATTAAAGAATCGCCCTGTAAATGTAGATGAAAGGTGTTTTTTTAATATGACGTCGAAGTGTCTGAGAAAACCATTTTATATTCAAAAATAAAAAAATTCAAAAATTTAGTAAATATTTTGACATTTAAAAAAATTTTTTAAAAATTATGGTCCGCTCACACACACTCATAGGCATTTTAAAGAAACACCCGTTATGAACAGTAATCAAACAGATAAGAAACTATGGTATTTTTTATGAACAATTTTAATACAATCTTCTCAAGTTTTTTTAATGAAACACAACAACCAATAAATTTTTATTGATAATAACAATAATAATAGTTAAAATAAATTTACAAAAAAAACATTTTTACAAAAAACTCAAAATTAACAAGTTCATTAATTTTGAATTTTTTGTAAAAATGTTTCATTATTGGTAATTACCAATAATGAAAAACTATGTTGGGACAGTATATCTACTCGTAAATGTGCAAATGCAGAAGCACAGCTTATAATATGAAAAAGATTTTTTTTAATAAAAAATCCCAAAAGAAATTTTTTTTGAAACATTGGGAGATTTGAATGAGAAACCAATTAATAATTTAAATAAATATAAAAATTGTTAATATTTTCGTTTTGCTTTGGATTTAAAATTTTTTTCAATTCACCTATAGCATCAACGTTTTACATTTTTTAGAAATTTATTTTTATTTATAATTTTTTTGAAGAATCAACTCCTTGAATCTTTTATAATATAAAGTATATTTTTTTTATATTAATTTCGTACTTGAAAGTTATTTTTTTAATTTTATTTAAAAAAAGATTAAAACTCAAGTTTTTTACTTGGAAACACTTGAAAAGTATATAAATAAAAAAACTATTGTTTCCAGCATTTTTCACCATCCACCCGATATATACTACTAACACAGTTTTAACAGTGCCAAAAAGATTTTTTTAGTTAGATTTCGGGAGCTCTTTTGACCACCATATGGTCAGCATCAAGAGATGAAAAAAACTTTTCGAATAAAACATTTAAATGAAGTTTTTTCAATTTTTTTATTCGAAAAGTTTTTTTTAAATGAAAACATTTAAATGAAGTTTTTTCAATTTTTTTATTCGAAAAGTTTTTTTCATCTCTTGATGATGACCACATGCTGGTCGAGAGAGCTTTAGAGATAATAAAAAACTTTCTGGCAAGTAGTTTATTTTAAAAATTAAATATAAAAAGTTCAATAAAATTTTTCAAAAACTATCAAAAAATTCTCAAAAATTAAAAAAAAACTTTTAAAACTTATTAAAAATATAAAACAAACCTTAAAAAATTATTTAAAATGCTTAAAACAATTTTTAAACACGTTTAAATATTTTTAAATTGAAAATTATTGAAAATAGTTCAAATTTTGTGTTGAAAATGTTTTAAACCATTTCAAAGCATTTAAATAATTTTTTTCAGCTGTTTTTAGTAATTCATTTGTTCTTTTAAAACTTGTTAAACGTATTATTAAATTTTAAAAATTAAATATAAATATTAAATTAAAACCAATTATTAATATAAATAAATATAAAAATTGTTAATATGTTTGTTTTGCTTTAGATTTAAATTTTTTTATTTTTTAGTGACATGATATTGTTGATTTTCGTTATGGATACGATATATGAAACGTATCTCATATCTCCCTTGGGACTTTGTAAAGTTTTTCACCCTCAAACACATGGTTACCATGCATTTGCAGCAATTATACATTCATGCATTCTCGGATGTTGTTATTTTTCATATAATTTTATTAAGAAAGCAGTAATGAAATGCTAAAAAATAAAATATTTAATGCACTACGGGAGATATTCTGTTTTTCACCCTCGGTAGACTTACAAACCGCGGGCCCCCGGCCCTTGGTCTGTAACACGTCAACCTCGGAGAAAAAACATTCATATCTCCCTTAATGCATAAATATCTATTTTAATTCACCTATAGTGCCAACGATTCCAAAGCAATCAAGAATTTGTAATCAATAATTTTCTTACCTTTACTGTAGTTACACATTTGGAACTTGTGCAAACGGTGACGGGTTGCGTAAGCTGAGTAACTTCCAGATCAAGAATTGGAATATAAAGATTTTTTTTCAATTGATCCAAGCTTTGGTTTTCAATCTGAAGATTTTGTTGATGTCTTTCCAATATTCTTATATTGTCAAAAATCAACTGGGAAATTTCTGCCAATGGTTGTGAAAGATGCTCGATAATTCTTCGCGCTTCATTAATGCTCACAGTATTCTTCAATTGATGTGGTTTTAACGGATCATTCGAAACATCCCCGATAATGTACGAAATCATTTTTAAACATTGTGCAGATGATTTTTTCCAGCTTTCTACAAATCTTTCTTTAATATCCTCATTGAATTCAACGTCTTTCTGTGATGCTGCTATGTATCTGAACGCCTCATTATCAACACAAAATACATTTGCTGCTATTGGAATCTCCACATGGGGAGGTCTGCTCTTAATAGTATCTATCACTTTTTTCAAACACGTCAGCGTGTCCCCACCTGAATAATTACTGCCTCTTGTATTGGTAAAAACAAATATTATATTGCGACTTGCAGATTTTTCTAAACGAGACAAAATTTGCTTAACGCAATACTCAAAAAACACTGTTAATCGGGTAGTGGTTGGTTTCATCAAAAAACAAATGGCGTGTAATTCCTGAAGTTGTGCCAAATACGCTAGAATATTTTCACAATTAACATTATCCTGTTCGACTCCTCGAGGATCGCCCATTCCTGGACTATCAATCAATCGTAATCTCGTTTTTCCTTCACCGATCGGAAAAACATATGTTTTAACCTTTTGAGTGGCAGCAGCCCCACATTCCTGATATTCGTTATCATCCGACGCACCCACATTGATAACAACTTGTTGCTTATGTTTATTGGTTACAGTAAATTGGGCTGGTATTAGGATATGCAATTTACTTTTAGCGGCCTTTTTGTAACTTTTAAAAAGTAGATAATTTGCCAAAGAGTTGATAAAAGTGGATTTCCCAACTCCTGTTTCACCCAGTAAGAGGATATTAATATCTTGATCCTTGCCTATTTGTAGATTTGATAATTGATTTGATATTTTATCCGGCTCCATTGTTATCTGCCTTCAATTATACACGTTTACATAAAAAAACAAAATTGTCAAATATTTAAAACTAATAAAAAAACTATTAGCAAAACTTACCAACGATTTGTCACGAATTTATAGGATTTTGATTATTTTGAAGCACTTTAAACACTGATCAAAATGCTGCCTCCGCTCCCTCTCACCATCAAATAACAACAAAATCTCAAACAAATGAATGTGACCTTGTTGATAAGACACTATACGCATGCGCAGAACATATTATGTGCTTCCCCTAGTTTCCTACTATTCAATTCCTGCTCAAGATGACGATGACCTCCTAAAAATAAACTTTTGTACGCTTCACAAAAATAATACCATTTAATGTAATAATTAGAATATCTATTTTATTTTTCTTTAAAATACAAAAACTGTCATATGGGTTAATCATATTCTTCTTCTAATATGAATACAATTTAAACAATTATTTGAATCGACTACATTATAATCAACAATCTACTACAATCCACTCATTTTGTGGCCGTCGTTGTAAAACCAGCTGGAAAGGATTAAACTTTCGATATACTTGTAATATTAGTGCAGTACATTATAGTATAAAAGTGTAATGTACCTATTATCAATCACCTGATATTTGTACTTTCCAATAATAATAATTATGTCTACATACTTGTTCAACATTTTCGTAGTAGTAATGATAATTACTACTTTCTAGTTGTAATCACTTTTAGTTTTTTTTGGAGAATTCTTTCATCTAATATCAATTAAGTGTAAATCGTATTCAACTAATAATGAAGAAACTCTCTAAAAAACCATATAAATATAAGTTCATTCAAATTCAAACTCTCATTATTATTATTAATTCAGAATTTGGAAGATATAGTATCAGTGTGTAAATAAAGTAGTGTAAAGAAAGTGACCAGGTTTTCAATCCCAACAAGACCATTACAAAAGTGGCAACTAGGCTTAACTTATCATGTACAATAATGTTCAGAATTACAGACTAAATAAAATAAGAATTAAATTTATTAAGCATTCAGGGTCAGGACAGCATCTTCTTTTGTATTTAGGCAACTACATTAGAACTCCTCTCTTCTCTATAAAATTTTTAAAATTGACTAGAAAAAACAAAACTTTACTAGTCTAGTCAGGTAAAGTATTTGACTTAACTGTCACCTGACAACACTCTGACCAATTGACTAATAAACATGATTTACTATATTGTTTTAAATTATTAATACAGCATTATTAGTCCATTATAAATAAAAAATCAATTTTAATTTTTTTTTTTAAATATTAAAATCTTATACTTTGATTATAAATTACCCAGTCTACTATTCAATCACTAAAACGTTTGTTTCAAATCAAAAAAATAATTACAAAAATATCTTTTTTGTGTGGGTAATAATTTTTTTTTATTTAAGTTAAGGTCAAAGCAAATTTATTCTAGATTTGTAGACTAGATCATGTTTTGTTCTTATTGAAACTTTGGCTTTGCGGTGACAATTTAGGCTTATATTTGCCCATCTGCTTGATGCTTTCGTAATATGTGTAAGATATAAGATAATATTTACATTTAGCAATGTTTTATTACAGATTATTAAAAATATTATGTTTTTTGCTTTTGTTTATTATAAACTTAGTATTAAGTAGCCAAATACACAAAAAACGATAAATTTACCTCGCTGCCTGACTTGACTTGACCTGACACAATCTTTTTAGTTGTATTTACCTACAAATGTCAAGATAGATGACGTTTTTTGATTCTAGGGTGTCAAACCTAGAACCCACTAAAACCCTAATTGACACAAAACTTTCCCTAAATCAATAGATTAACAAAAAAAGTTGCGCTAAGATTTTTTTAAGTTTATTCAAGATCTTACAAAAAAAAACTTGATAGATCAATCAAATGTTAGATATTTATAATATTTTAAAGACTTTCATAAAAAAATTTAAAAATACTGGAGACGCCAAATACAATTTTTTTATTTAAATAAGTGCAATTCTAGTCAACAAATTTTTAGAAAAAAAATAATATAAAATATAAGAAACAAATAATTAACAAATAATTATTAATTTATGTTTGATTATAGAAAAAGTTTAATAAAAAGTTAAGCATTTATAATATTTTATAGTCTTTGATAAAAGTGGTGGAGACGTCAATTGAGTCCAACCAATAAATGAGGTTAGGTTGTAATTTTTTTGTTTTGAAGTAATTTATAATCTATTTGTATTTAAAATAATTCTTTTTTGTTGACAACATATTTGAAGATACCTTCCTTGTTTATAAAAGGTCAGCAAAGCCTGCTGCGGTGCTCGAAAAAAGTCAGGAAAAAGGGATTCCGCTTATCGGGAATATCAACAAGACTGGATCTATTCAATTATTCAACATCGTTTATTCTGGCGGAGATTAACTCGTACTTTTTAATTAATAAGATTAATAATGTTGATAATCAAAAATTTAAATTTTAAATTATAATTGAATTATATTTTTATATCACAATATCGCATTTGCTTCATCGTCACGCTAGCAATCATAATACGAAATTTTCGTAAGCATCGGTGGTTGAGTAGGAGAATGCTCGGCTGCTCCACAGGCGGCCCAGGTTCGGTTCTCGGCAAAAGCAACGTTTTTTTTTGTGTAAACAATTTGTTTTTTAAACATTATTAGATTTTTTTAACATTATTAACATTTAAACTTACAACAACTTACAAAAAATGTAAAACTACAACTATAAGTGAGTAGAATTTTTTTCTCCGAGTGCAAAAAGTTATTATAATTGAAATTTAACTTTTTATTTATGACAGTTGAGCGAATTGAATATTGGAAGACGACTGACTGCATTTTAAAGAAAAATTCAATTTGATGTCGTTGGAGAAATTCAGAACGATGGATAATTTAATTGTTAGCCATTTCTTAGAGTAGCAAACTGGAGAAGAGCAAGGTAATAATTTTTTTTTATTTAAATTAAGGTCAAAGCAAATTTATTCTAGATTTGTAGACTAGATCATGTTTTGTTCTTATTGAAACTTTGGCTTTGCGGTGACAATTTGAGCTTATATCTGCCCAACTGCATGATGCTTTCATAATATGTGTAAGACTTAATTCTAATCTTACGTTTAATAAATTTTAACAATTAAATTGAATTAAATAACAGTTAACTCTTCCTTCATAATAAATTTGTCAGAATGTCCATGTTCTACGATCATTAACCATAATTATTCACTCAAAAACAGTCTACAGAATAGCAACAGCCAGCTACTTTATCATCAACAATCTACTTCAACTCACTTCTCTATATGCATTGTTAGAGAAACGCTTGAGCAGTCAGACGGATCAATTGGGCGACAGATGAAGTATTCTCTTTCTCTCGAACTGATAGTGGGAGACATCACCAGGCTTATTGAACTTTGACAACCACTCCATGAACTCGATTGACTCAATCTTTACTTCTTTTTTTTAGCATTGTGTTCTCAATAATGTTTTCATTGTTTTGGTACCTTGTTCGGAAGCAACATAAGCGGTGTCGCAAAGCTTCAATCACATTATGCAAAATAGATTGGTGATGATAATGTAGCTGGCTGTTGCTATTCTGTACACTGTTTTCGAGTGAACAATAATTAAGGCTAATGATCGTAGAACATAGAGATCTTGACAAATTTATTATAAAGAAAGAGTTAACTGTTATTTAATTCAATTTAATTGTTAAAATTTAGCAAAACGTAAGATTAGAATAACTAATAAGTCTTATATATGGTGAAATATCTGTCATTTGCAATTACCTATACTGATATGAAGAAACCTAGTTTATTGCCTAATGAAGAGAAAATAGCAAGAGTTATGAAAAACAACTTTTTTTTTGAAAAGAAATTATACTTTTGTTAGTTTTAGACAAGTTGAAAGTTGACCACATTTAATAGCATTGTTGATAATCTTTTTGTGAGAAGACTAATTAAAATATTTAATAATTTAATTTATATCATGAATGTCTTTAGTGCTGTTTTGCTTCATATTGTATATAGTATCTTGTATTTTTATAAAACCAACTTCAGAAGACAAAAAAACGAGAAAAATGCTTTTTTTACTATTCATACAGAATCTAAGTTACAGGTCTTGATAGAATCTCTATTGAAGTTGTATGAATGTTTAAAAATTTTGATTGCTTTTCTGATTCTTTTGTCATGGAAGAAGCCTGATTTACAAATCACAAACGATTCATCAGCGAGAAATCAGAAGATTTTATCAAGGTTGAAAACAAAAAAAAATTGATAGATTTTAAAAAAAAATCTATCAATTTTTGCAAATATAATTGGATTTATTCGAGGACTGTACTGTTGACATTATGTAGAATGACAATGGTAGAGTTAGATTATAAGAATTTGAGAGCATTTCTCTTATCTCTTGAAAGATTGGATTTTGGAGGTTTTGCAGAAGACAATATCTTGGCTGCGGTATCATCGCTACTTTTAGGCAGAGCTTTGACAGATGGCTTCTTTTGAAATTTTGTATGGGGCAACAACATATTTCAAACTTTTGACAAGATTAAAACTTCAGCTTCATATAGGGTTTTGGAAGATAGGTTAACAACGGTTTTAATGTTAGACTTTGATGAAGATATTTTAGAAAGACATAATTTGTTTTCGGTTTGGATTTGAGAAAAGTGTTGACCATAGATTTGGGATTTTTGGCATGTGATTTTGTCTAAATGAAGCCAGTGAACAGGATCAAGAGTGTTGGAAAATTCAAGGTGAACATAATAGAAGTCACAAGCGGCAAAATCCAATTGACAACGAATTTGCCAAACTCCCTCCCGAAGGAGACAAAAACTAAAATTTTGAAAAAGCTTAGAACAGGAAGAAATCATAAGATGGTTAATGAAAAGAAATTTTGAACAGATGTTGCCAAGAAGAAAAGTGAGATCAGACGACTTCGGGTCGTGAAAACCTTTCTTCTTCTAAAAGGAAATAGGGTAGCAAAGTGTGAAACTGAAGAAAATAAAGTAAATATCAGTTGAAAAAAAAAAGCGATTGTGTACAATCTGCTGGAGAAGTAGAAAAAATTATTAGAACATTAGAAAAATTGTAAGGAGCTGTAAAAGCGAGAACGAGAGTTAGAAGATCTAATGGCTGAAAACGGAAAAAAAATTGAATGGATAAAGAAGGTGCTAAAAGGAAGATTTTCAGAAAAGAAGAAACTTTCCTAGATTTTTATTTGGAAAACGATTGAGAGCCAAAATGAAAACATTAGACATACTCACCCACGCAGATTCATTCCTTTTCGGTACAATAATTTAAAATATTAATTTTTTCGTAATTAAAATTTTTTTTTACAAATTTTGCAACATTTGCATGATTGTAGGATTTTCCACTGTAAATGTGATTCCTAGATGTTTAACAAAACAAATAAAATAACATGATATTCAAGCAGTTATTGAGAAACATTTCTATTTGTTTGACATCTTGTTTCTGGGACATTGTATATTTATTTACAAGTATTAATTATCGGAAATTAATTGTGCTTCCTTAAGGCTTTCTGGCAAAAATATATTGCGTTTATAGGCGAATGAGAATCCATGTTTATTCGAATGATTTTAAAGAATTTTGAAAAAAACTAAAATATTGCAAACTTAACTTTTGAGAAAAAATCCTGCAGTAATAGTACTCAAAATATATGTTAGATTGTCAAAAAATAGCTATTAACATTTCAAGAAGAAATAAGTGTTCTCATGGCTGTTTATTATTCATGTTGTCGTCTATTTTTATGACTTTCTGTTGCTGTGGTTTACAATATTCTTGTAATAGTTCACATTTTTTAATAATACGTTATATAACATATGAATAAAAAAAACATATAGTTAACGTTCTTTTTGAATTATTCGCAATTTATATTTATAAAATAATTGTGTGAATAATTTATTGTCCATTAGTATAATTGTAGTAGATTTTGGTTTGAAAGAATATTATGAATTATTACTGCCTACCACCGCATAGTGTTTTGATAGGCTAAAAAACTACACTATAAAAATTGTTACCTTGACTCATGTATTATTTTAAGTAACAAATAATGTATTGCCACAAAACTACTATATGAACGTCCTTAAAAATATCGTATTGTTATGAATCATTTAATAAATATCTTATTTGAAAAATTAGTTTCGCGTGTTGATTGTGGAGTTTGGAACAGCACGCCTAAATCCTTTTAAATCCAAGCAAACAATGACTATAATAAAGTAAAGTTTAAATACAAGAACGTAACAAAAAATATATCTAGTGTTAACCTGAATTTAACACACAGTGACATTAGTAAAAACAATGAAAGACAAATTTCACGCAACATATTTTTTGTTTTACGCGTTGGGCGTTTCTACTGCAATCCCATCAAACTTTTTTACCACTGCGACCGATGTATGTAAGTTTTAAGAAAAATTATTTTGAAAACTTTTGAACTTTTAGTATTGGATGTACAAGTTTCGCGATCCTGGAAATGAGACGTACAGTGATGAGCATCGAACTCACCTTCAAGCAGATTTTATCTCAAATATTTCTATTGTTTCACATGTCAGTTCCGTTGTATCCCTCTTATTTGCTTTAAAGTTTCTTAGGGGGTTCACAATACAGCAAAGAATTATATCGTCTTTATGTGGTGCAATTGTGATGTTTCTGTTTACAGTGGTTTTTGTGATCATCGACACTGACACATGTAAGTCAAATTTTGTAACAATTATCAGTTAATTTCTTAATAGTACCTACTCAAATCAAACCGTTTAACAAAAATAAAAAATACTTAAAATAAATAACATAAGAATAGCGACATCTATTTGAATTAGAAGCCATTTACATCAAAGTCGAGAAACCAGGTTTCTACATGCTGATGCTATAGGTCAGTACAAATGACCGATATTAATTCTGATAGGAACAAAACAATTTTAAGACAAAAAAGTTACATAAAAGCTTAAAAAAGAATTCAAATATATTGATGAAAAGCTATTTTTATTAAATATTATCAAAGATAATAAAACAATACTTTTTAAATCGAATCTTAGGCCAAGCTTACAAGCAATCTGAGATTAAATGTGTAGCGGCAAATTGTTTTCTTTCTTGTGTAGACTGGTGGCTTCAATATATTGTCAAAGATATCATTTCAGTATACCATTTTAATTAAATTTGGAAACTAAACTAATTTTATACTTATCAGAATCAAATATATTTGACCAATAAGAATGCCATAACCACATCAATCAAATTTAGTAGTCATTAAAAAAGGAACATCTTGTATTAATAAAAATAAAAAAAATTGCATTAATAAAACGCCAAAAAGTAAGAAAAAGAATTACAAGAACACATTTGGTAAACCTAAAGACTTAAATGAAAAACATTCTTAGCTGTAGGAAAATCCATAAATATGAGTTGCGTTATTTACAGCTAAATAATTTGCGCGCCAAAATCATGAGTTGCAGCTGGATTTAATACTTCCCAAAGACGAAATTCTATAAAAAAATAAGATATTTTTATTATTAAAATTTGATAAAATTTATTGTTCTAATGATTGTTTCACTTTTGATTTGTTTCAGGGCAATTCCCATTTTATATTCTAACATTAATAATACAATTCTTCCTGACTGGATTTTGCTCCACTTTCATGGTTACAGTCTTTGAAATGGTGGCAAGATTTCCCGCCACTTATATTGTTGCAATTCTTACTGGCCAATCAATTTGTGGAATTCTAGCAGCTATAGTACAAATTGCATCGTTGGGAATGTCCGCTGAATCGACTGCTAGTGGATTAATTTATTTTTTATTTGGAACATTTTTCTTATTTTTGTCACTGCTGGCTTACATAATGATGATAATGAAATCAGAGTTTTTCCAATTCTATTTAGCTAAAGATATTCAAACCGAAAAGGCAGATTTTGGAAAAGAGAGTATTGTGCGGGTTATAAATCAAGTAAAATATTTTGTTTTTGCCATGGCAATTGTCTTGGGAACCACTATTATAGTTCATCCAGGTGTAACCTCTTTGGTGGTTTCTATGGGGAAAGGCAATAATAATCGTTGGAATGGTAAGATGCAACTATAAATATAATAATAAAAATTTTAAAATAGCAACTAAGTATACAAATATTTTTTTTTATTTTTATAATTTAATTTTATATAATACTAGCTGACCCGGCGAACTTCGTACCGCCTTAGCGTAAATTTAATGCACTACTTTATTTTGTATAGCTGACCTATCTTATGTATGCGTACCTATTCAATTTGAACTGGAACCTATAATATCCTCTATATAAAAATGAATACCTATTTCCCTGGTCTCGTCATACCTGAGAAGGACTTTACTAATTTTATTAAATAAAAAACAAAATATATATTTTCATAATAGTGTTTATTCCGTAGGGTTCAATAATTTCACTTATATTTTTACAAATCGCTATTGAACAACTGGGCATTTTGAAGTAAACACTGAGCTCATTATCATGCGCGCTCTAGAAAGCAACTAATAGCTTCTATACTTTTCACTGTTTCTCTCTATTCTAATGCTTTTTGATAAACTATATTTTTAGTTTTATGTTCTGGCGCGTAAATAAATAATGTTGATGGTTTTCCGACACAGGAACAGGCGACATATAATTGGCCATGTAAAAAACATGGATTTTCTAGGTTGATGCCACATACACTTAGCGACTGCCCTTGCGATTTATTTATTGACATTGCAAATGCAAGCCGCACTGGAAACTGTAAACGTTTAAAACTGAATGGCATATCGTTCGGTATCATAGAGATGCGAGGGATTAAAACACCTTCGCCTTCATACTTCTCTTTCAAAATGTTTGAAAAGGAAGTTAAATTGAATGACATTGACATTTGTTAGCGCGGTTATGTCTGTGGTGTCATAGATCACCACAGAGTTTTTTGTTTTAAATTAAATGACGTTGACATTCGTAACGCGCTTTTTTTAAAATATGCAAAATTAAATGTATATTTTTCAATCTTTCTGAGAGATTTTCTTAATATTTTTATTGTAAGAACCTTGTACAGAGTATTAGAAAACTACAAAAAAAAATCAGCCAAATCGGTCAAACCGTTTTCATGCTACGTCGTGTCAACGGAAAACGGGATTCATTTTTAAATATATATAGATTTGCTTGTAAGCGTTTATTTAATGACATTCTCATTGATTCATAGAATCGATGAGAAATTATACTAATCAATTAATCAATCGTTTTTTCTTTGTTTTAGATGTATTTTTTGTCCCAGTTGTTACGTTTTTACTCTATAATATATTTGACTACATTGGCAGAGAACTGGCAGCCAAACTAAAAAAAGTAAGTTATTTTATGTTTGCACCAAAGATATAATTTAGTTAACCAGTTTATCAATCAATCATTTTGCTAATACTTGTAATAAAAAATTATAAGCAATAAAAAGTGTTGCTCTAGTGTTTACTTATAAAATAATAACGACATCTATTAGAAGATCTTCGCATCAAGTTTGGAAAATCGTGTTTAAAAGCCACTCTTCGATTTCAATTTTGATACAAAACAATTTTTGAAACAAATAAGGAATATTGCTGATCAGACAATCAAGTCATTACATTAGCGCTTTGTGTCTGAAACGTACATCTAAAATATGCAATATTCTCTATCCACTCCGGTTTTTACCAACAAATAGTAAAATTTTATTATTTTATTTTATAAAATGGTAGTAAATTATAAACCATGATTGTAAAAACTATCATTATTAAGTTTTTTAACGGCAAAAAAATAAGTCTCAAGACAAGAAGCTACTTTAAGGTAGCAAATGTAAATAAATAAATAGTCACAACTCTTGGGTGATTACTTGTATTATGCAAAAACACTGCTATTCTGATACATTTTTTTACAAAAAACAATGTTGCATTTAAATGATAAATGCCTTAATTTGTTTATTATTTTGTCTGTTTATGTTGTTTTTATTTTTTTTAGCCAAAGAATGGAGTTGTTCTTTTGTTAGGTGCACTATTGAGGGTTATGTTCGTACCGATGATTTTATATTGTAATGCTCAGCCGCGCCCTAATGGTTTGCCAGTGACGTTCAACACAGATTATGCTTATATACTCATTATAATACTGTTTTCCATAAGCCATGGTTTTTTGAATAATGTTTGTGTTTTGAGAGTTCCAGAGTAAGTACTTGTTTATTAATAATTTTTTTTAGCTTACAATCATTTTTTAGATCAATTGAACCAAGAGATCTAAAGTTGGCAATGGGTATGATAATTGCGTTTATGTTGATAAGTTTAGGACTGTTTTCGTTCCTGGGTCCGGTAATGGTGAAAACGTTGTAGATAAGATTATTTAAATTAGAATTAAATGCAAAAAGTTTGTTATTTATGAATATTTAATAAACTTCTATTTATACATAGTTTTGTTTGCATATTTTATCAACTGTATGTATTTTATGTATTTTTAATTATATGTATTTATAAACTTTATATAAGAACTAGCTGACCCGGCGAACTTCGTATCGCCTAACAGTCAATGAATGTCGTGTTACTTTTTAGCTGAACTAATTTAGGCTTTGATGAACGTAAAACAATGATACAAAATGATATATTTATATAGATAGAAACAAAAAAGTATTTTATTATGATGAATGATGATGAAAACATACATACAGAATGAGAATAAAAATAAAAAAAAATAAAAAATAATAATTAAGTACTTCAAACTCATGTCAGAAAAAAATGATTGAAAACTATGTTGTGCAGATTGGGAAAAATAAATAAAACTCGGATTAATTCATTAATAGGATTTTCATTCAAGCACTTTGTGGTAAACGACATTCTTTGTTTTTTGGTCAGGCGCAAGAACAAATAAAGCGGATAGTTTGCCGACACGTGAGCATGCTACGTACAATTAACCATGAGAAAAACATGCATTTTCTAGATTGAGGCCACAAATAGTCCAGGATTGGCCCTGTGATTTGTTGATCGTCATGGCGAAGGCAAGACGAATCGGGAATTGAATTCGTTTAAACTCAAAGGGCATATCCGTTGGGATCATCGAAATCCTTGGAATAAGAACTTCCTCATTTTTAAATTTTCCTTTAAGTATCGACGCGTGCAATTTCTCGCAGATAATTGACTCGCGATATTCCGTTGCCTAATTGCATTACGGCTTCGCTGGGAAAGATTAGATCTTCTAGGACGCGACATTGTTATTAAAATGTGCACTCGCATAAAACCACCAAATATAATAACAGTGCCTGAATTTTCGAGACATAGACAATAGCTCAAAGAGTTTATCACCACTACGTATGAATAGCTTCTCAAGAAAAATCATAGACAACCTATAAAAAGACATTTACACTTTTGTTAACCTGTAGATTTTTTTTCCTTAATCTTATAACCTTTACCAACTGATTTTTTATTCTCTAAATTCCGTTCCTTTCCGATGATTTTATGTTTTAACTGTAGAATAAATCTTAGGTATTATTTTCGGAAATTAAAAACAAATATAACAGTACCTGAACTTTGTAGACATTTTACAAAAAATAAATTTCTGAACGCACACATGATGTCTTCAGAAAAAAATAAAGTTGTGGCTTAAAAGTCTCAGCAACCAGGCCATAAGCTCCAAAAAAAAATAGTTGTAACACTATTTGACAGGACTGGTCAACAAATGTTTGACATGTAATAAACAAATCAGCATCTATTGAAATGATTAAGTATTCATTACACATATCGAGTTTTCATTGTTTTTAAGATGTATTCTGCTATTCGGGACGGAAACAAATCCAACAAATCAAAAACCATGGCAATCGGTTCAGCCGTTCTCGAGTTATAAGTGTTGTAACAAACACGACTTTCTTATATATATATAGATTAAATAAGTGTTGAAACATTTCTGTTGCGTCAGAGTTGTCTTCTGCAAGAACAATTATTATTGTCTAACAATTAATTATATGTTAAATTTATCAATTTTGTTAACATGTTTGTTAAAAACAACAAAAACACATAAAAGTGAGAAGTTTCATGTAAGCGGTAACTGGATTAATTTGCCGTTTTTTACTGAATAAGTGCTTTTTTCTTCTAATACTGCTTCACGTTAAGTGGCATATAGTCATTCAAAAATTAAATTATTGTAATAAAATAGGAGTAAATAACAGCTGCTGATAAAAATTTTTTTTCAATTGTATTTTAAAGTCTTGTAATAAATAATATTGAAATTTAATACAAATAATAAAAAATGCTTTTTAATTAGCCATAAATAATTCAATAAATAAAACAATAAAAAAAGAAATATGTGACTATAAACGCCTTGTTTGTGACGTTATATAATGTGACGTTATTATGTTAAAATCGTTGCCACAATGTTTCTACCTAAAAATATTAACCCGCGATAGAAGATTTATAAAAGTCTATGTTAAATTTTTATAAAATTAGACATAGACTAGGCAAAAAATATAACTTTTGTTATTCTATCATGATTCTTATTTATTACAAAACAAAAGTATCGTTTACAATCCTAATTATGAAAAATCTGTACATTTTATTTATGTTATTAAACTATTTCACACAACAAATTATTAATTTCTAACAGAGCGTAGTACAAGTTAATCTAATAACATCTAAATGTTGCAATAATTTGATGATTTTTTTATTTGTCAACAGTTAATAACAGGCTTTGAATGTAATTTTAATTAATTACCAAAATACAAACATGTAAAAATAAATTTTGCTATTATTAAATTAATTCTAACACTTATGATTAATTAAATCCTAAGAAAATATAATAAGCTTCAAAAGCTTTAATTTCAAAACACCCATCTACGTAATTGTGATTTCATCCAATCTTTACAATCTTTAATTAGATTTGTTTCAGGCTCGCGCTGGGTATAATTTGGCATGTGGAGGTCTAAAAAGAAACTGCATTTTTATTCAACTTATAAATTTAGACTCTTACCTTTTTCTTCCACCATTAATTTTTTCAATCCACTATGCTTGTATTCAAATAATTTGATTAAATATTCCTGAAATTTTAAAGTTTTTATAAAAATGAAAACTAGCAAGTGACCATAATTACCAAAAATAGCTTAAAACCATTTAAATCAAAAATTCTACTCTTTTTTATTCTTAAATATGACACATGCACAGGAGTCAAAAACGATTCCAAATCTATATGTTCAAAATAGTTCAAGAAAACGTCACAGGAGGATTTATTCTCTAAGAACATTGCAGTTGCATCTCGAATTAAATGGCTAATTTCAGAATCATCTAAATTAGTGTCATCACTTAAGAAATGTTGCTGAAGACTATTGCTGTAGAAAACACGATAGTATCCAAGTTGATTGTAATTGAATTTGATCCAGGAACTCTTATTTTTTAATATAGCGACTGCAAATTGACTAACAATTTAGTATCAGTTACACATTTTTAAAAATGGTTTTCACTACTTACGTGTTTTCATTTCTTTATAAAACCATATGGATTTGGGAATTGTATTCGAATCTGTTATATATGTTAATGGAACTGTCCATCGATTATTAGTAGACTTGTTAGGGTTTGAATATGTAGTTTGTTCAATAATATAATGAGTCCTATTATCAGTAACATTTAAAATTGGATACCCGACTTGATGTAAGTAGTCATTTACAAAAGATGAAAATACTTCTGCATTTTCGCTGAAATTTTTTAAAATGTTGATAAAATCTTCGTTTCTTGCAGACTTATATTGAAAGATCCGAATATACTTTGATAAAGCACATTGTAGCTTTTGCTCGCCTAATACGTTCTCAATCATACGCATAATAGCTGCAGCTTTAGTATAAGTTATATCATTGAAATTTTTTTGTATTTTTGCAGGCTCAACTTCATAATTTACAACAGGTGGAGATTTTCCTTCAATGTCTGAGTAGAAAAGATCATCTACAGAAAGCAGACCAAAATTAGCACTAGAACTGTCATTGCGAATTGCATCTCCAGCTTTCAGCGCCATAAAAGTTGCTAATCCTTCTTGCAACCAAATATCATCCCACCAGTCATTAGTTACTAAAAAATATCTATAACATCATTTATCAAAAGCAGATTCAAACCATCTTTGATTACGTGGTGTTTGTAAGTACATACATATTTTTTTTGCCACTACATTTACAAAGATGCTTGCGCAATCATCAGTAAACCTACCTAAATTCCCAAACCAGTAGTGTGCTATTTCATGACTTATCACCGCAAACTTTTGATCATCATCAAAATAATTGTCACCCGTCGATAAAAGACCACTAACCATTGTTATCAAGCCCCAGTTTTCAGTAGCCGTGTTTCCATTTCTATCAAATTCAATCAGATCTAAAAAAAATGTTATTACAGTTTTAAAAAATGGGTTTATATTACCAATTTTATCTATCGGATATTTGAAGTTAGTATAGCACGTGTAATACTTTAAACACTGATCAACATAACTCAGAATATTTTTATTCTTCTCGCTACTATTAGCAGAAAAAGCTCTTATCTGAATATTTTGCAATCCGCTATAAATACTATATTCCAGATGGTTGACTGAGAACGATAATAAATACGTGGGCATTATTGGAGTTTTTTCAAATTCATATTTTACGCCTTTTGAAGATGTTGTTTTATTCTGTAATGTTGTTAACAAATGACAGTTTTATTAAAGCAGAATCTTACTTTGGGTTTGGTGTTTGAAATTACTTCGTACGAATTATTTGGAACGATCAGACTTAATTCAAATTCGGCTTTGAATGAAGGCTCATCGAAACATGGGAACACTGTACGTGCATAAGTTGGTTCCAAATCTGTGGCTACAACATAATCCCTAGATTCATTACCATAAGTTATGTTAGCTCTGAATAAGCCACTACTAGGTTTAGAAAACTGCCCCTTGTAATAAATTTTAATTTCATAGGTAGCGTTGACTATCAATGAATTATTATTTTGGTTCCATATTGTCAATTTTTCATATTCTTGGAAGAAGTCAATATTCTCAACTTTATAATTATTAATATAAATATCTGTTATATTTAAGTTAGAGCTGTGAAACGTAATTGATTCAGTGGTATTTAAGATGTGAACAAGAATTTTTTCAGTTCCAGTAAATGTCTCTTCAGTAAGACTTAGGTTTAATTGGATTTTATACAAATGTGGTTTTACAGCGGTTGGTAGTCGGAATGGACTTGAAGATACTAAAAATAAAACCTGTGATTTAATGTATGATGCAAAATAGAATATATAGTGCCAAAAACACATTATAAAAATAGAAGTATTTTTTCCTACCTGCCGCAATGTGGAAAAAATTAAACAACACAACACTTAGCTTCCAAATCATGTTGCTTTACTTAAACAAAATTATAGAAGTAAGCTGTAGTAAGTAGCATCTGAAAAATATTTTCCAAATGCTATTTGAGTTTTGAAGGCTATATTATATTAACTTGTTCACCTCTCAAAATAGAACAAAATTCTGATAATAATAGCGAAAAGACCACATCCGTATCCTTAGAAAATCCCGTTGCAAAGAGGTTACTTTTTTTTGAACCGACATTGTTTTATCTATGACTAATTAAAGTCAAATAGATAAAAATTAATTAGAAAGAAACAGTTTGTCGAAACTTTTTGAAACTTTCGTTTGAAATAATTTCGAAAATTAATAACTTAAATCTGTTTTATCGCTCGATGATCTTTTTATTAATATAGCTGGCACGATTTTGTAATATAAAACTGAAATTCCAATGTATTAGAGTAAAAATGTTGCTACTACTACATACCTATAAATATTGTAAAATTAATCAAAATACAATTATTGATTCAATTTAATTTTTTTTCAGCTTAGAAAAAAGTTTATTTATCTAACTAACTAGAAAATAATAAAAAAAAATTTTTGTTTTTGCTGAGTAACAGTTTATAGTTTTCTTAAGATTATAAATTTCCTAACCTAACAAGAGTTATAAGTTTTTTGTTCATTTATTGTTTTGTGCTTTTATTAATTCGTTTTTTTTACATTTTGCTCTTTTGTTTTAATTTGCTGTTGTCTATTTTTTTTAAACAGACATTTTTTTTTAATTGCAATTTATTGATATTATTTATTTAATCTATTTATTTTTATAATATTTATAAAAGAATTCTTTTTTACAAATGGTTTAATTGAATAATAAAAAGAAACAATAAAATGACTACTTGTTAACAGCAGTAGTCAGTAAAGAAAACAGTTAACAACTAGGTGTTTATGTCCAATCATAAATCATGTACTTTCCGGCATGGAAAATAGCTTACAATCATCTTAACTTTAACTTTAGTTTGGTTCATTAAGATAATTTTAGTACTGCAATATAATCTTATAGCTTCTGCGCTACTTGACTATTCTATAGTTATTGTCAACTTAGAAGCTTCGATTTTGCAGACATTTGGTTTTTAGCTCATCTAGGTATCAGCATATCTATATTATAATATAAAACTGAAATTTCAATGTATTTGATTAAAAATGTTGAGTGTTCAAGAGCATCTATTTTTGCTGTTACTACTACATACCTATAAATATTATAAAATTAATCAAAATACAATTATTGTTTTAATTTTATCTTTCAATTTAATTTTTTTCAGCTTATAAAAAAGTTTATTTATCCAACTGTAACTAGAAAATAATGTAACTTTTTGTTGTTTTTGCTGAGTAACAGTTCATTGTATTCTTAAGATTATAAATTTCCTAACCTAAAAGAAATTATAAGTTAATTGTTCATTTATTGTTTTGTGCTTTTATTAATTCGTTTTATTTTCTACATTTTGGTTTTTTGTTTTAATTTGTTGTTGTCTATTTTTAAACAGACGGTTTTTTTTTGCAATTGCAATTCATTAATATTATTTATTCAATCTATTGTTTTTTATAATATTCATAAAAGACATAGAATTCTTTTTCACAAATGGTTTAATTAAATAATAAAAAAAAACAATAAAATGACTACTTGTTAACAACAGGAGTCGGTAAAGAAAACAGTTAACAACTAGGTGTTTATGTTTAATCATAAATCATGTACTTTCCGGCATGGAAAATAGCTTACAATCAGCTTAACTTTAATTTTAGTTTTGTTTATTGAGATAATTTTAGCACTGCAATATAATCTTATAGCTTTTGCGTTATTTGTGATTATTCTATAGTTATTGTCAACTTATAAGCATCGATTTTGCAGACATTTGGTTTTTAGCTCATCTAGATATCAGCATATCTATATTATTAAATCTTTTTTCTAACCAATTCTTAACTTAATTATTTAAAAATATTTCATAAACTTTTTCTAAGATCGGCTTGTAATATAAAAAGACAAAGCTGTGTTTTGCAATACCCTGAATCAAAACTAGAAAATTATCAGAGCGGTTTGTATTTCGCACGTTAAAAACATTTGTTGCTAAAATTTAATTTTCAAATTTTAGTGTTTAATAAGCTTTTTAAAGACTTCAATTTAGAGTTTTTTATAGTCATCTATAAAAGCACTAGTGTTTTTACAGATGCATTTTTAAAAGTTGGTATAAATGACTGTCAAAAAAATAATTGCGACAAATGCTTACATCATTTTTTATTTTCTATTTGCACATTATACTGTTATTTTTTCGAAACAATTATCTTTTTATTTGTAACCAAGAAAAAGATCAATGCATTCAAGAGTATTTTGAAAAGTGGTTCAAGTTTGAAAATATTGTAATTTTAAGCAAGGTTGCAAAAATTTGTTTGTTAAGAGGACGCTTTTCAAAGTTTCAACTTTTTTGCTTTAAGGCATGAGATGATAATTCTGTTTTTTTTTTATTTTTTGTCAAAAGCCAAACAAATTATCTCAAACAAAAGTTTAAATTGATGAAATCAAATGGCTTGTTGCTGTTACCAACCGTTAGCAAAAAAAATTTCTTTAGCTAAAAAAAAGTATAAAGAACCAGTTTTATAAAGGATATTGGCGCTCGTGATCCATAAAAAACTCCCTGACTAAAACTAGTGCGACAAATCAACCCTTATCAAACTAGTTGTTTAATATAATATGTACTATTATCTGATAAACAGAACTATTAATATCACGTATTTTTTTTAATTGAAATTTTCAAAATCAAGTTTGAACGATCAATTTGATAATGTCAGCTTTTATCTGACATGAACTTGTATGCTATTAATGTATTATTAAATAAATTTAATGAAAAAAGTATTAAATAAGAAGCTAGTCGGGCAAGTGTTTTTCAAAAACTCTTCAAAAACCAAGCAAAGTGATGACTCGAATTTATCCCAAATGAGCGTAGATTCGCCGGAAAATTTAAGAAAACAGATCAATCAATTACAATTGACAGTTCATAATTTGAGATTAGAATTAGAAAGTAGAGATATTACCATAGCTAATTTAGCAAGAGAAAAAGAGAAGCTGGCAATAAATGTCAGCAAAACGGCGAGATCAAATGATAATTTAGCACAGCAGCTGGAGAATGAAAGAACATTTTATTTCAAAGAAAAGCGCATATATTGCGAAGAGATGAATGAGTATAAAAAACTGAAAAAGGCTTTCAGTAACTCTAATGTTACTTTGAGTTCACAAATAGATAACAGTAAAGAACTTGAAAAATTAAAGCGTACACTAGAGCACACTTTGCACACAAATTACAATTTAAGCGTAAAATTTTTACGAATGAGAGATACTAAAAATCATTTGCGATACTCGCTAGCTAAAAGCGAAGCAAAATATAAAAGAGTAATTTCCAATCTAAGAAAACACATTGACAACATAAGTGCAGAGGTCAAAGACGTTTTAAATCAAAAATTTGATATTTCCTTATCACCAAGTAATAAAAAATATCTACAAGTTTGTATTGTCCTAACTCTAAAATACCCTACTATCTATTTTTTTGCAGTTGGTCAACAATAACAGCAGTTTGCTATATGAAAACCTTTGTTTGCAAATGCAAGTTGATCGTCTTCATATGAAACATAAACGTAACATAACTTTACTCACCAAAAGTGACACGTGTAACAAAACAACAGATAGACGTCATCAATGTAAAACAAAAACTGATGCTAATCAAAAGGTGACCAAAATTTTTGAACGAGAAGATCACCTTGAAGTGCCTATTTTAAATGAGGTAGGACTGGTGAAAAGATGCTTTTCAGAAAAAAAGCTTCAATTACCAGTTATGAGTGATGCAAGATTAGAAGTTTTTCAGGTTTCTGAACTTCAATCTAGAGAGTCGAGAATGGAATTGTTTGCAACAAAGGAGAGAAGCCGTTCTGCGCCTAACTTATTTTTTTAAAATAAAGCTGTGTCTAAATTAGTATTTAGAAACTTGATATTATAACTCACTATATAAAAATAAATAAAGACTTTTTCTTTCAAATAACTCTAAAAGAAAAGGGTTAGATTGGTTAAATCTGGTGAACGCAGAGGCCAATTAAAACCGCTGCGTAAAAGAGGCATTGTGTCGCATCGCAATGTACGCTGTGGCATTATTCTGTTCATTTTTTTTTTAATATAAGCTAATTATGCTTTTTGATCAAACAATACACTTAAGTAGGCGTAATTGTAAATACTCTTGTGTTTTCCGTAGCCCATATTCTGCAGTTTTGCTTATTAACAAGCCAATAAGAAATGAACTTTGTCGCTCATAAACAAAATTATAATTTTTTCCTGCGTTTTGCCGAAAATAAATTGCATAATCAAGTCGTTGCTGGTAATCTGTCAGTTTCAATTCTTGGACAGGCTGGATTTTGTGTGAAAGCATTCTTATTGTATGCGAAATTCTTTGCAGCGACTCTCGTGGGAAGCCAAGTTGTATCAAACGTCTCCTGGTTGATGTGTCTCTATCTTTCCGAATTCTTTTGTGTATCCGTTTAATATTGTCATCTGTGTGCATTGATCGTAGCATACCGGCACCAGAAAAATTTGTTTTACTGCTTTGGCTTGTCAAAAATTTGCAACCAGACGGTTTATTGTTGACTCCAGCCCGCACATTAAAACAACTGCGATATGCAGACTGAGTCAAAACAATGAACCGTTTATTAGGAAAATAAAGTTAGATCTAGACAGCTAACTCAATTAGATCTCCACACATTTATCAATGCATCTTAATAGCATTATTTGGTTCTTGATTAATCTACCTTAAGTTAGATTAATATACTTAGATAGACGCAACTATAGTTAGTATATTATAAAATAGTTGTAGATAAAAAACACATTACATAACTTAATATTTTATTAAAAATTTTAAATGTACAGGAGCCACACATTAGTGACTTATGGTTTGAGTGTTTTTTAAAGCAACAAATAACGTCCATGATTTTTGCATAACCTGAAAAATAATAACATGTTACTATTTCAAATATCATCTTATTCCAGTATCAAGATACTAAAACACCGTTAAAATAAGTTACTAAAGTAATTACATTTTTCCACAATGGTGCCATAAATTGGTACTAGTAGCACAAGGTCCGTATTTGAGCAATTCCTAAACGGAATTGATCATTACATAAAAAAGGTTCAGGACGCAAATTTGAGCTTGAGCCTTTCGATTCAAAGTGAGTCTTTACGAAATAAAATAAATGCTCTGTTTATTGTTACTATATGCAAAATGTCAGCTCAATCGGTTGAGAAGTATTTGACCCATCCTATGGTCAAAAAGAAGAAATAATATGTGCTTTGTTTTTTTATATTTTTTAATTTGCAATAAAATGTGTAAATTCTAGAAACGTAATTATTTTACTAATAACAAGTTTCTAAATAAATTCTTGTATAATAAACAAACACATATTTTACCTGTCTAAAAGTATCCAAACTAATAGGTAAGATATTAAAAGCGTAGAAAACCACAGGACGTCTAACTTGATTCATAAACAATAACAAAATCTGGTTTAACTTTTTTGTATTATTATACCAATCAAATTGAAATGTTGCGTAGAAGATGTGTTCACTCTACAAGAAGTGTTTTCAAGTGTCAACAAGCAATCTTTTTTAAATCACCTTATTTGTGACATGCTGTCCGAAAAAGCAATAGCAGAATATTTCAAAAACTATTATTATTTGAAATAGAAATAGTTGCACAAATTTTGAAGTTACTCCATGTTCCTAAAAATTCATAGATAAAAATAATCAATTACAATTATTTTAGTAAATCAATTATATAAAAAATTGCAAAATTTCACCTTTTTGGCAAGGAGCTATCAAACATTTATGATTTTGTCTAACAAATCAACCGTTAATATACCCCATTAATGCCCGATTTTACATTAATGCCAAATTACACCAATTAACAGCATTTGCAATGGCAAATGCCATCGCGTTTATGATAGGAATTTTGTGATTGACTGTTTAGGATTAGCAACTTCAGTTGTTTTCAGAGGCAACTATAATTATTGGCATAGATGACAATTTGAAATTTAAACGCAAATTGTTGTCTCCAAATTAAAAAAAAATTGTATATCAACTCGTATGTTAATGGGAGACTTTTGCTTCCTAAAAGACTCATTAATTGCCTTGATTAACACACTTATTTATAAAATAACAATTAACCAACTAAAAATTAATTTGTTTTTATGATAAAATAAAATTAAAAAGTGGTCAAACTATTATTTATCAAGTATATTAAATTTAAATTTTTTTATGAGCTTTCGTTAAATTGTATATTTTTCATAAAAAAGCACTTACCAAGGACATTTGGTACATTGTGACACATAATCCCAAAGTGGATGATATGATTTGTACAATAATTATTTCATAATAAGCATCATCTAAAAGTTGTACATATTCTAAAATGGTATTATAATGTTGAACACATTCTAATAATATCTTCTCTTTAGTTGTTCTTAGCACGTTTAAATTTGTCAATGAATCGGAAACACAATCAAATTGTGCTCCAATTTGAATCCATGATATATACAAAAAAGTATCTGTAGCTACATTTACATAAGCACAACACGTTGAGAAAATAAATATGTAGAAATATACCATTTCAAAATATAGAGGTTTTTGATATTCAAATGGTAGCCATATGGTAATAAATAATTTGTAGCCTTCTTTCATTAGAGGAAAAATAAGTAAAACACCTACACAAACCATCGTGGCAAAAAAATACACAATTTGCATCAACTTTGAATAAAAAATAGCTCTCCGTAGTATTACTTCTTGATGATTATTTTTAGCTTGAAAATAATTTGATCGAAGGATTGCTAAAGTTTTCAAAACTTTTTCAAAATTATTTCGAAACATTACCAATTTAATTGGCGATTCAAGCAAGGCTGGCATGTTATACAGATTTTCAATCACTTCTCTATCGCTAAAATTCAATACTACACCAATAATTGACGACAAATACATCAAAAATGAAGCATAAGCTAAAATATTTTTGTATACAGTGTACAGTGTGTTGTTTTCAAAATTCCAAACTCCTACAACTTTTAAAAGTAAAATATTATGTTTGAAAGATTCACTAAGTTTAATGTGCGGCAGCATTTTTGTTTTTAATGTTACAATAATATCAAAATTGAAATATTGTATGGACTCATTAATTATTATTCTAGAATGTTGTGAAAATAGCAGATGTTTTTCAAAACCCGCTAAACTAAAATTAATTAATACTTATAAATAATTATTAGGTTTCTTTATAATAAGCTGTTACGTGGATAAAAAATATAATTATTGCATTATTTCTTTTGAGATTTTTAATTTATCTGTAATCTGTATATAGTTAAGTTGGTATAAAAAGTTTACATTTTCAAAATTGTAACAAGGTAAGATAAAATAACAATTAAAATTAGCGCCTTATCATATAACAATAGCCACAGCATCGGAATTTAAAAAAAAAAATTTGTGAAGCTTTTAAGCAACTATAAACTAAGATGTATTTTAGTAAATCTTAGCTTCTAAAATAGTAGATTTTTTGACAGATATGTCAAATATAATTGTAAAAAAAAATCAAAATAGTTAACTTTAAAAGAATTACAGATCAGAAGTTGGACCTAAAGTATTATCTTCTTTGGATGAATCGCAGTAGAAAATGTAAAACTTTATCCATCAATTAATCCCATCCTTATAATAATTTTTAAAAAATTTTAATTATTATATTTTTGAAACTTTTGCGTAAAAATTTAAATTTTATTATTTATAATACTGTAACACTGCGATGAAGCAATATATATATATATATATATATATATATATATAAACTACAAAAACAATCAGCTACAAGCAACCAAAACTAAATTTAATTATTGGCAAATCTGATTTCAGTCTTTATAGATTTTTAGATCTTTTAGAATTATTTAGAATATAAACTCTATAACATGTATGCTTAAAACTTTTTTAATTTTTATATAAACAATTTTTTAGATGTTTTTTATGTATCTAATTAGTTTTAAGGCATAAAATTTTCAGTAATTTAAAACCAAAGTGGCTATCTATGTTAAACTGGTAAAGCTACGCTGTATATTATAAGTATAAATTGTTTAATTGTATACCTTGTTACAGTTCCTACTTACAGGAGACAAATTAAACAGAAATAAGTGATCTAAACTGCAATCAATGGAAAATCATAGATACATTAAAAAAGTGGGTATTTTATTTTAGAATAAATCATGTACGTATGTTAAACCTTCTACTTAACCTTTTATTTTTAATTTCACATGCAATCGTTGCATTATCTTAGAAACCAATTTTTTTGTTTGGGTTTTAATAAAATAATATACACTACTCTAATAAATTAACGCACTACTTTAAACTTTTGAGATATCTAAACAAATTATCAAAAAGTTGTAAAAGTTAACAAAACACTAAAAAAGTTTTACCGCAAAAAAACAAGATTATTAAAATATTTATTTTTGAAATAAGCAGAATGCTGATGTCTGGCAGTGTTCCATTACTAAATGCTTTACAGATTTCGAAAAAATACTCTGCCTTAGCTCTTGATTACAACAAGTTGTGTACACTGCATTAACAACGCTTGGAAAACGCTAACAAATCAGCGAAAAGTGTTTTAAAGTATTGAAATAAACAACTTACTAGATATGCTTTAAAATGTGTTAGCAGAGTTAAAAAGACGTGCTCGATTATGCTTAAGCCTAAATAAACAACAATTTTAGCAGTTTTTTATTAAATTTTGTGTAAAAATAAATTGTGACCTTTTGTATTTTGTTTTTTTTTTGCTAAAATCTGTCATTAATCACCACTAGTCAACTAATTTTTGGTTGTGACTGTAATAGTAATTGTGTCGTTGTAACACATTTGTATGGTTAGCCTAAATTACATTCTCTTATAAAAGTACAATGTTTGCAATTTAAATTGTGAACTAGGTTAGTTAGGCTGTTACTTTTTTTTATTTTTTTTCAATTTTTGTATATATTCAGGGTGGAACAAAAGTGTCAAATAATAGGTGTAACTTCTTAATTTGAAAAGTTATCAAAAAATATTTAATATAAAATTTATATAGTTTGTTGTCGTACTTGATATGATTTTTTTTTAGTTTGTTTTTATCTTCTTTTGGTTTAATGTTTTGGCAAGCAACTGTGTTTTTTTCAACTGTTGACTTTGTATGAAGCGTGTTTTTATTTATTCTGTCGTGCAATTGTGTAATTATTTTAAGAAAATAAACGAGTTAAAAAGAAGGATTAAAGGATAAAAAACGGATTTAATAATAAAACCAAACTATTTTTATTAAAAAATGCTTTAGAAATTTGACAACAAAACAGACAAACAGTATATAACGTTTTTTCAAAACTCTTTAAATTAAAAAGTTACAGCGATCAATTGATACTTTTGTTCCATTCTGTATATTATTATATATTTTATTTTGATTAAATTTACTAAAAATATTATATAGCTAATATTGATAATGTACATAACTAACTAAAGTTTTTTAAGCCTGCTAACTTTTCAATTTTTTACAATAGTATATTGTAAACCTAGGCGGCAAAGTGGTATTTTTCCAGGCCGAGAGAAGATATTGGTACTTCTCAAGGCCTGGAAAATCACTTTGCGGCCGTGGTTTACACATTATTTTTTATCCTACACAAACTACCCTATAATCGAGCATTATCTTAAAATTCATTTAAGGTTATTATCGCCAATCGCCAATTCAAAATGTCAAAGTTTGACAGATGTCAAAAATTTATGGATTACTTTACTGTCGTGATTTACACAATTTATCTTGCACAAAAGTAATTTTTTAAAATAAGAGTGATGTTCATAAACAGTAAATTTAGAGTTTAGAGTAATTTTTCTTATAACAGCGACTCCTGACGGAGAAAATCAGATTTTTTTTTCTCGGCTAGCTGAGAAAGTACATCTTTTCTCGGCTAGCCTGGAAATGATGTACTTTCACGGCTGTCGAGAGACGAGAAAATTTTATTTTGAGTTGGTGTAGGATAAAAAATTATAAACAGCGACGTGGCTAGTGTTTCTTTCTTAAAGACAGATTGATTTAATGATAGGCTTGATTGATTTTTTTAATGCTGAGAATGTCATTATTACTTATACCTGAGTTATAGCGATATAACCAAACCTGCTTGCAATTGTTGCATAAGCGCCATGTTTACAAGTGAGGAGGGCAAAAAAATATATACAGAAAAATATCAATTTTTAAAATTTATTATCATAACATTACATTTTACATTACATTTCTTAATTTAATAACAATATTTTACATTCTGTACTTGCTAAATAATCTTAAAGAATCTTTGTAGTTATTGAGCTAATCCTTGAGTATTTTTTAGAGCGATGAAAAAAGTCCACGATTTTTGCATAATCTGGAAACATATAATAATTTAAAAAAATATGTATTTATTATTAGCTTAGTAACATATACAATAGATATTTATTTTAATGCCTTAAACGTAAATAGACTTAATTAGGCTGATACTCAATTGGAGTAAATTTGGACTAATCATAGCCTCTTCACTTAAAAATCGATTTAAATAGTTATATTTTTATAATATTAGACAAATATTTTCGGAATAATGAGCGAAACTTTACTACAAAAGAGCAACAAGTTTTACAGTTTTCAGTTTTTGCCGAGACGGATGTTTTCACAAGACTTTTTTGTTTATAAACTGATTTATTTAATTGTAGCTTTGTTTGAACAAAAATATCTTAAAAATTAAAGATTTGTCAATGATCGGCCAATGATCTTGGAGAATGATGGTCAGAGATGCAGTCTTAAGTGTAGCAAATCGTTTCGTTTCTAAGATCTATCAGAAAAATCTTAAAATTAAAAAAAAAATATATATATAATTATACATAATATATAAACATAAATTGAAAAAGTACATTTTACTATTTGATACAATATAACGTGTTTGAATTAAAAAAGTCACACATTTTCTTTGCTCAATTTGTATTAATTAATTAAATAATAAAACTAAAAATTCATTAATTTGAAATAGGTTTTTTAGCTTGTTACTTGTATAGATTAAATTTTACTGTCATAAATCTACAGTTTTTCAGCTACTTGATTAGGTAAAGAAGTGCTAGAAAATGTCTAAAATATACATTAAGTAGAAAGACAACCTAATGTAAAAAAAATTTATTATGAAATATGTAGATGGCACGTCCTGTAGAAGGAGATATGTCGACCAACTCTTTTTTCACCGCAGAGACGTTAAATAAATTGCACGATTAGTATGGCCAGCTGTAGTGAATGCCTAATACACTAAGTAGCATGACTTTTTGATGTTAAAAACTCGTCTATTTTTGAAAACGATCAACTGACAACTGACAACTGAACAGCTACTGTTACTTTTATCACCTTACCTGTTTAAACGTATTCAAATTAATTGGTAAAATATTCCATGTATAAAACACAACAGGTTTCTGAACTTGATGCATAAACATAAGTAAAACTCTGTTCAACTTGTTTGAATTGTCGCTGCAATTAGACTGGAAAGATGCATTGAATATTTCAGCACTCTGCAAACATTTTTTTTGAAGAATTCAATTTTTTTTTTGTAGTTACCTTATCTGTTATATGTTGTCCAAAAAAGCAAAAACAAAAAATTTCAAAAACTACAATCATTTGAAACAAAAGAAGCTGAACGAATTTGGAAGTTAAGCCATTTTCCTAAAAAAAAAAAAGTGGAATACATTTCTTTTAACGTTTACATAATTTTCTACAGACAATGTGCAGTTAAAAACAAACTAAAACACACGCTTTACATATTTTTTTCAATACATTCAAATTACATATTTTTATAATACGCAAAATTTTAGTTTAATATCTCAATTAAAAGTAAAATCTAACATTCAAGATTTGAAGATATCTATAAATTTTTTTTTCTAAATAAGTGACACTTTGTAAGTATTTGTGTTAACTAAATAAATGAATGACTACACGGACAGAAGCCTGTAGTGTTTGACAGTCTTGTAGAAAACACCTGTGATGCTGTACAGGCTTGTTAAACCGACCAGTAATACACTTTACAAACATGTTAATTTTTTTTAAAAATATCAATTTGTGACAATACTTTAAATGAATTGCTAACTATTGCTAACAATTAAACTATAAAATGTTTTTCAGTGTGTATAAAGCTATCAAAAAGAGATACTTAACGATTCTGCGTTAAGTATCGCAAAAATGAAAAAAATTACATGAAATTCCATTTGAAAAGAAAATAATACGTAAAAGTAAAACATTTTAAAACGATTTTCCACATTTTTTAAATTTTAAAGTAAAAATAATACAATTTCAAAAAATTTGTTGAAATTAAATATATTAACTTAGAGAAAAAAATACAAAGTTGTAATTTTTCCAAAAAGCTTTAATTTTTTTTAACATGAAATTATTTTTTTTCAATTTCATACGTTTTTTTATCATTTTTGCTTGGCGTTTGTGTTTTAATTCAAAAAATGTAAATAATTGTATTTGTTTACTGTATTTTGACATTGATTATACTAAAAATTACAAAAAATACTCTTTTTCATGTTGTAGTCAGATTATGTTACAAGTTTCTGTTCAGTTTTACATTCTGATCATCACATAAAAATAGTTTTGCTTAATTAATTTAAAAATGTTTTTGCTATAATAATTTTTCAAAAATTTTGAATTACGTCTTACTTATCTAAATGTTGTGTGTGTTTGTTTTTGTTTTGTAAATATTCCACAAAAACTACTAAAACAAATCCGATGAGATAATAACCTAGTTCCTAGCCCTATTTTTAGGCGAAGAATATTTGACCACCTATTGTCAGCTTTTACTAAATAACATTTCTATAATATTGCCGAAACAACAAGAAATGTTGTTTTTTAAATTTAAAATTAAATTATTTTTCACACTCTGCTTATAATCAATTTTGAAAAATTTTATGTTCTTACCATTGACATTTGATACATTGTCGTACATATTCCCAAAGTTGACAAAATAACTTGCACCATAATAATGTCATTATACGCGTTAGCCAAAAGTCTTACATATTTTAAAATTGTATCATAATGTTGTATACATTGTATTAATTTTTTTTCTTGATTTGATTTCAAATTTTTAAGAGTATCAGAGACACATTCAAACTGAGCCCCAATCTGAATCCAAGAAATATATAAAAAGGAATCTGTAGCAACATTGACAAAAGCACAGCAGGCAGAAAACAAAAAAACGTATAAATAAACAATTTCAAAGAATATAGGTTTTTGATACTCGAACGGTAGCCAAAAATTAATAAATAATTTATATCCTCCTTTAAGAAGAGGATAAATGAATAATACTCCACCAGATAATCCTGTCAGATTTATATACCAAACTTGCAGTAATCTTGAATAATGAATTGCTTTCTCCAGAATTAATTTCTGATTTTCGTTTTTTGCTTGAAAATGTTTTGATTTTAATGTCGATAATGTTAGTAGGATTTTTTCAAAATTTTTTCGAAAAATTATTAATTTTATCGGCGATTCTAACATTGCAGGTAAAGTATATATATTCTCGCTAACTTCTCGATCATTGAAATTTGTCACAACACTAATGATTGAGGAAAAATACATAAAAAAAGTAGCAATTGCTAAAATGTTTTTGTATATTGTATAAATCGTATTTTTTTTAAAGTTCCAAGCTCCTACGATTTTCAATAATAAAATATTTTGCTTAAAAGCATCTCCGAGATTGATAATCGTCAGCATTTCGAATGAAGACTACTTGAATTTTACACTAATTCAAAATTAAAAATCACTATACATTATTAATTATTATTTCTGTAGTGCTGTGAACTTTCCAGCTGTTTTGTAAAAACAAAAATTCAATTAATTACCAATTTATGATAATTTACTACTGTTAAGAGAAAAAGTGGTTACTATATTCGAGAAAAGTACGTTAATTGCTAATTGCTATTAATTAAAACCGAAATGCTTATAATATAAAACACTTTTAGGTAAATATTTAATTCATTTAAATCGTACCTAGAAGGAATACATTTAGTGTAGTTTTTTACAGACAAAATTTGCTACTCTCGTTTTGGTTAAAAGTCACAGTCTTAAAAGAAGCGAAAAATTTGATTATATAAATATGAGAAAAATAGAAAAATTTAAATTAAAATGAGATGTTACAAATATTTTTTGGATGTTTTGGTACAAAACACACATAGGTAGTAGTCAGCAAAGCGGTAAGTCCTGTTAAGAGTGTTTTAAGCCCGTGTTAAAAATAGTGTTTTAGAGGTTTAGTAGAAGTCATCCCATTGCGTTAATTGTCATCGAAATGTAACTCGCAAAATCTTCATCAAAAATGTCTTTGTTGGAAAAAAAAAAATTTGGTTCAAATGTTATTATTTTGTAATATTTTTTAGATTTTGATGCAATAGTGGAAAAATAGTAGATGCAACAAATACAAAATATTTATTAAATTGTTCTATGACAATTTCTATCCTTATTAGTCTTTAAAAGTGAGAAAAAATAACAAAAAAAACAATTATTTTTTATTTTGGTTTGACGGTATTTTGTAATATTTTATAGACTGTAAAAAAATAGTTGAAAAATGGTGGATGCGCCGAATACAAAATTTTTAGTAAATTGTTCTATGGAAGTCGCTATTATTCTTAGTTTTCAAAAGTAAATAAAAATAGCTAACAAAACTTGTTTCTTTTTAATTTTGATTTAAATGAGTCATTATTTTGTAATATTTAGTAGATTTTGATAAAATAGTTCAAAAATGGTAAATGCGCCAACTACAAAATTATTAGTTTAAGCTTCTGAAGCCAGAACTTCTTTGAATCTGCTCGGGTCAACCCCTCGGAGGCCTATTTGCTTAATTTCACCGGAACACACTCAGCACTAATCTACGTAATCTAAGTCAGGCAAATATGTTTCACTTAGCACTTATCGATACAATTTGCAATGTTTCGCAATTAGATTTTGCACCGTGACAACAACCGCTCGCGCCGACTGCCAACAAAGGAATCAATATTATTAATTATTAGTTAATTGTTTTATACCAGTCTCTATCATTATTAATCATTAAAAGCAAGAAAAAATAACAAAAAAAGACGTTTTTTTCTTAATTTTGGTTCAAATGAGTTATTGTTTTGTAATATTTTATATATTTTGATGCAATAGTGGAAAAGGATGCAACAAATACAAAATATTTAGTAAATTGTTCTATGACAATTTCTACCATTATTAGTTTTTAAAAGTGAGAAAAGTATCAAAAAAATCGTTTTTTTTATTTTGGTTCACATGAGACATTATTTTGTAATATTTTATAAATTGTAAAAAAATAGTTAAAAAATGGTGGATGCGCCAAATACAAAATTTTTAGTAGATTGTTCTATGGAAGTTGCTTTTATTCTTTATTTTCTATAATATAATATAATATAATATAATATAATATAATATAATATAATATAATATAATATAATATAATATAATATAATATAATATAATATAATATAATATAATATAATATAATATAATATAATATAATATAATATAATATAATATAATATAATATAATATAATATAATATAATATAATATAATATAATATAATATAATATAATATAATATAATATAATATAATATAATATAATATAATATAATATAATATAATATAATATAATATAATATAATATAATATAATATAATATAATATAATATAATATAACATAATATAATATAATATAGTAAAAAATCAAAAGTAAATAAAAATAGCTAACAAAACTTGTTTCTTTTTAATTTTGATTTAAATGAGTTATTGTTTTGTAATATTTAGTAGATTTTGATAATATACCTTAAAAATGGTGAATGCGTCAGCTACAAAATTATTAAATAAATGTTCTATGCCCGTTTCTATCATTATTATCATTAAAAGCAAGAAAAAATAACAGAAAAAGACGTTTTTTTCTTAATTTTAGTTCAAATGAGTTATTATTTTGTAATATTTTATAGATTTTGATGCAATAGTGGAAAAATAGTAGATGCAACAAACACAAAATATTTAGTAAATTGTTTTATGACAATTTCATTATTAGTCTTTAAAAGTGAGAAAAGTATCAAAACAATCAATTTTTTTCTATTTTGGTTCACATGACCCTTTTTTTTTGTAATATTTTATAAATTGTAAAACATTGTTGAAAAATGGTGGATGCGCCAAATACAAAATTTTTAGTAAATTGTTCTATAGAAGTTGCTTTTATTCTTTAATTTCAAAAGTAAATAAAAATAGCTAACAAAACTTGTTTCTTTTTAATTTTGAGTTAAATGAGTTATTATTTTGTAATATTTAGCAGATTTTGATAAAATACTTCAAAAATGGTGAATGCGCCAACTACAAAATTATTTGTTAATTGTTCTATGCCAGTTTCTATCATTATTATCATTAAAAGCAAGAAAAAATAACAGAAAAAGACGTTTTTTTCTTAATTTTGGTTCAAATGAGTTATTATTTTGTAATATTTTATAGATTTTGTGCAATAGTGGAAAAAAGTGGATGCAACAAATACAAAATGTCTAGTAACTTGTTCTATGACAATTTCTATCATTATTAATTAGTCTTTAAAAATGAGAAAAAATAACAAAAAAAACAATTATTTTTTATTTTGGTTCACATGAGACATTATTTTGTAATATTTTATAGACTGTGAAAAAATAGTTGAAAAATGGTGGATGCGCCAAATACAAAATTTTTAGTAAATTGTTCTATAGAAGTCGCTTTCATTCTCAATTTTCAAAAGTAAATAAAAATAACTAACAAAACTTGTTTTTTTTAAATTTTGATTTAAATGAGTCATTATTTTGTAATATTTAGTAGATTTTGATAAAATAGTTCAAAAATGGTAAATGCGCCAACTACAAAATTATTAGTTAATTGTTCTATGCCAGTCTCTATCATTATTTATCATTAAAAGCAAGAAAAAATAACAAAAAAGACGTTTTTTTTATTTTGGTTCAAATGAGTTATTATTTGGTAATATTTTATAGATTTTGATGCAATAGTAGAAAAATAGTAGATGCAACAAATACAAAATATTTAGTAAATTGTTCTAGGAAGTTGCTTTTATTCTTTATTTTTAAAAGTAAATAAAAATAGCTAACAAAACTTGTTTCTTTTTAATTTTGATTTAAATGAGTTATTATTTTGTAATATTTAGTAGATTTTGATGAATTAGTTTAAAAATGGTGAATGCGCCAACTACAAAATTATTAGTTAATTGTTCTATGCCAGTTTCTATCATTATTAATCATTAAAAGCAAGAAAAAATAAACAAAAAAAAACGTTTTTTTCTTAATTTTGGTTCAAATGAGTTATTATTTTGTAATATTTTATAGATTTTGATGCAATAGTGGAAAAATAGTAGATGCAACAAATACAAAATATTTAGTAAATTGTTCTATGACAATTTCATTATTAGTCTTTAAAAGTGAGAAAAGTATCAAAAAAATCAATTTGTTTCTATTTTGGTTCACATGACCCTTTCTTTTTGTAATATTTTATAAATTGTAAAAAATTGTTGAAAAATGGTGGATGCGCCAAATACAAAATTTTTAGTAAATTGTTCTATAGAAGTTGCTTTTATTCTTTAATTTCAAAAGTAAATAAAAATAGCTAACAAAACTTGTTTCTTTTTAATTTTGAGTTAAATGAGTTATTATTTTGCAATATTTAGCAGATTTTGATAAAATACTTCAAAAATGGTGAATGCGCCAACTACAAAATTATTTGTTAATTGTTCTATGCCAGTCTCTATCATTATTAATCATTAAAAGCAAGAAAAAATAACAAAAAAAAACGTTTTTTTCTTAATTTTGGTTCAAATGAGTTATTATTTTGTAATATTTTATAGATTTTGATAAAATAATAGAAAACTAGTGGATGCAACAAATACAAAATGTTTAGTAAATTGTTCTATGACAATTTCTATCATTATTAGTCTTTAAAAGTGAGGAAAAATAACAAAAAAAAACAATTATTTTTTATTTCGGTTCACATGAGACATTATTTTGTAATATTTTATAGACTGTGAGAAAATAGTTGAAAAATGGTGAATGCGCCAAATACAAAATTTTTAGTAAATTGTTCTATGGAAGTAGCTTTCATTCTTAATTTTCAAAAGTAAATAAAAATAGCTAACAAAACTTGTTTCTTTTTAATTTTGATTTAAATGAGTTATTATTTTGTAATATTTAGTAGATTTTGATAAAATAGTTTAAAAATGGTAAATGCGCCAACTACAAAATTATTAGTTAATGGTTCTATGCCAGTCTCTATCATTATTAATCATTAAAAGCAAAAAAAAATAACAAAAAAAAACGTTTTTTTCTTAATTTTGGTTTAAATGAGTTATTATTTTGTAATATTTTATAGATTTTGATGCAATAGTGGAAAAATAGTAGATGCAACAAATACAAAATATTTAGTAAACTGTTCTATGACAATTTCTATCATTATTAGTCTTTAAAAGTGAGAAAAAATAACAAAAAAAACAATTATTTTTTATTTTGGTTCACATGAGACATTATTTTGTAATATTTTATAGACTGAAAAAATAGTTCAAAAATGATGGATGCGCCAAATACAAAATTTTTAGTAAATTGTTCTATAGAAGTGGCTTTCATTCTTAATTTTCAAAAGAAAATAAAAATAGCTAACAAAATTTGTTTCTTTTTAATTTTGATTTAAATGAGTCATTATTTTGTAATATTTGGTAGGTTTTGATAAAATAGTTTAAAAATGGTAAATGCGCCAACTACAAAATTTTTAGTTAATTGTTCTATGCCAGTCTCTATCATTATTTATCATTAAAAGCAAGAGAAAATAACAAAAAAATACGTTTTTTCTTTAATTTTGGTTAAAATGAGTTATTATTTCGTAATATTTTATAGATTTTTATAAAATAGCTAAAAAATAGTGGATGCGCTAATTATAAAATATTTAGTAAATTGCGCTATGGAAAACCCTCTTATCATTATTAATCTTTAAAAGTGAGAAAAAATAGCCAAAAAAAAACGTTTTTTTTCTAATTTTGGTTCAAATAAGTCATTATCTTGTAAAATTTTATAGATTTTAATAAAATAGTTAAAAAATGGAGAATGCGCCTAATATAAAATTTTTAGTAATTTGTTCTATTGCAGTTGATACCATTCTTAATCTTCAAGAGTGAGAAGAAACAACAAAAAAAGACCGTTTTTTTTTAATTTTGGTTCAAATGAGTCATTGTTTCGAAATATTTGCATAAAATGGATAAAAAATGATAGATGCGCCAAATATGAAATTTCTAAATGAAAAGTTAATTTGTTAGCTTTGATTTTGTCAAAAATCTGTCACTTGTCAGTTGTCACTTTACTGCCGGCGTAGAAACGCTGCTGTCAAAAATAACATTATATTATTATACTCATTTTTTTGTAATAAATTTGATATCAAATTCAATTTTAGGTTTTAGAAGCGATGAATATGAAAGTTACTTCTGAATTTATAAGAATGCAATCTCTGATAAATAAAATTCGGTTATTTTAATATTTATAAACAGTCTTGATCGCACTATATACATGTAATTTGTTATCTTGATCGCATCCTATAATTTATTTGTTAAATATCTACATAATAATATAATAACATTTGATTATATATTTATTTTTAAAATTGATAAGCTTTGTATTTATGTTGGAAGAATTTCTATTTATTTCTCTGAATTAAATGAGACATTTCTGCAAATAAAATTTTGTTGCCCAGCAACATGTTTATGTTTCTATAGAAACCAACATTTTCCTATTTTTCAATGAAAGTGCAAAGTGTACAAAGAAGGAAATTTGTGTTTGATAAGAGATAATCTGATAACATTAGAAATTGAAATTATTTTAGGTAAGTCCTATATTATTAATTATTTTACCAATTTCATTTAAAACTTAGAAAAATACCCCGATGAGATCTAGATTAAATATTTTTCTCTTTTCTTGTTTTATCTCTTTTAAAATAATGGCTATTTTAGATTGTTTTCTATTTTTCTCTTTGTGGAATTTATTGATTACAATGCGCTGTCCCGCAATTTTCTAAAATTCGTGTGGTCGGGTCGGTATAGTTTCCTGCATTACCGACGTAGATATCTCCGTTCTCTCTCCTATTAAATAATCAATAATATAATGTCCAATTGTGTTATTAATAAGTAAAGTCATAAAAAATGATACGAAGAGGTAATTCTGATGATTTGGGGCCTTGGTGATTAGGTGAGAGGAGCCGTTGCCGTCCCGGTCTCTGCCAGCTGTCAAAGCGTTGGAATTTCATTTTCGTATCCTTGGCGACTGCCCTAGCAACCGATACAACAACATAGCAACATTAGGTAAAACTGCAAATTTCGCTGATTTTTTGCAATATTATGTGACTTTTTGGCACCGATTTCGTTACTCTAATAACAGTGCACCACCCCCAGTCCACCACCCCCGGAACCTATTAATAACTTTAAATTAGTTTGTGCGAATCAAAGGCCGCAATTAGGGGGTACAAGTCGAGTCCAATTATCGCAGGCAGGTGATCGACAAATTAACTCTCAAATGGGCCTTCTTTGAAGCTAATACTTATTGAGTGGATGGGGTAAGTTTTAGAAATATATCTTATTTTCGCGTAACATTCATCTCAATCCAGTGAATCCAGGAAAAGTGGCACAAAGCGAGAGTGATTTCACCCCAGATTTGTTGCTAGGATCGTCGCTATAGCAATCATCTTGGGAGCCCCACCAGCCCTTTGTTTGGGGGCCACAACAACCCACACACGTACCATCCTGTACTAAACACCAAGGGCTTAACAATATCTATAGGGTGAGTCACTATCAAGGGCTAAATTTACAAATGTTTTAAAACAGAATGTAAAGTACAAAATATTACTATATAGTGACGGTTTTTAAAATTTCTAATTTTAGAGTTTTGAATTCACACTTATCACATTCAAACGATTTTTTCAAATAATTTCTTGGTAATCTTTAAATATATCTCAATACAGTTACATCAATATTTGTCCAATGCTTTCAGATAAATTTCCACCACAATTTGCTTTAGTAATTCGTTATATCTAAACGCCATTATTACTATTATTCCTTGAAAAAATCAAGCCTTGCTATGGAATTTTAAACGTATAATCATTTTTTAATTAGTTTATACGCAGAAACGTACGATATTAAAGACGAGCTTTGACGTTTGTTTGACATTTGTCCGCAATCATACTGTCAATGACAATAAAAATCTGACAAGCCAAATTACAGAGCACGACTAAATCTAAATAATTTATGACCGCATGTTATAAACTTTGATATCTTTAGATCATCAGGAATAACTGCTAAATTTATTCAAAATTGAAAAAAATCTCTGATTTAGGCTATTATGTATGAGTCTAAAAAGAGACTGCAATCTGCTGCAATTTATTCAAAATTTAAAAAAATCTTTGATTGAGAGTGATCTCAAAAAGATAGATGCTTTTGCTGCATTTTGATATGGGAATTGGGTGTCTTGCTAATTTGGTGTGATACTTTAGCCTTATTTTAGGGATTATACTTGTGAAAGATGCTTAAAAGCGTTTTAAAGACGCACACAATTCAGTTCTCGCTATCTCCTATAATTTTACACGTCAGCCGAGGGGCGGAGCTTAACTCTGTCATTTCAGTCACTCTTTCGTTTTTTCCTCGTCTAGCTGAAGAAAACCGACTCTTAGAAGGGATATTATAAAATTGTACATTTGTATGCATTGACTAATATCAAGGGTCAACAGTAAATATTACTATTCACACAAATGAGAACGGTACGAACAAACATTTTTTGCGGCAAAAAAGCTTGTTCTTCTTTATCACTGACTAGAACAAGTACTTAATACAAATTTGTATTTTAAGTATTCTACAATATAAGGTTTATAAACAATCAATTTTTTTTATGTAAAAATAATAATTATGTTTTTATTGCAGTGAAATGCAGTATATTATTTAACAAGCGCGTAATGAAGGCTATTATCCACGAAGATAAAATTTGCAACACAAGCTGAAGGCAAGTGGTGTAAATTATCTGAGTGGATAATATCCATTATGCACATGTTGAATATTATACATTATCTATAAAAGCTCTAATATGAATCGACAAATATTAGGTAATTTTTTTTGATAAATTTGACGCTATTTACTTAATAATAAACAATTTTTTTTCGGAAATCTTTTTTGTTAGTTATTTAAACATAAAGAAAAAATAAACAGATTTTTTTAAGTTTTTGAGTTACTCTAGTGGACATTTATCAAAAAAAATATACTGGAAAACTTTTTTTTCTGTCGGTTGAAAAGAAAACAATATCAGAAATAAAAAAAATAAACAGTTTTTTTTAGTTTTTGAGTTACTCTAGCGGACATTTATTAAAAAAATATACTGGAAAACTTTTTTTTCTGTCGGTTGAAAAGAAAACAACAATATCAGAAATAGATTTTATTACAACTTTTTACAAAAGGTTAAAAATAAATATCTACATTTATGTCAATAGTATTAAGAAGTTTATATTTTTTTGTAAAAATTAAAAAAGTGAGTTACAAAACATTATTAAAATGTAAAATTTTTATTATTATTATTTTACATTGTCTTACTATTTTACTGATTTCCACACCACCTTTAAGAGGTACAGTAAATGGTGCGTTTTTTTTATAGTGGTGTCCCCAGTAGGCCTAATCCACTGTTGAAATAAGAAAAAGCGTTAATATTTGCAAAATCAAAACTACGTTTGCTACGATCTCACATCCGTTTTCTGCCTTCAGAAAACGATACCAACCACCTAACAACTACAAAATCTAAAAATAAACGCGGTTTGCTTAGATCTCACATTCGTTTTCTCGCCTTAGAAAACGACACCAGACGTTTGTACGCATTCTAAAATCTCACCGATATTTTTGCATTTTTATAGATTAATCATCGCAACACAATCACAAAACGCCAATAAAAATAAAATAAAACATGCAATGCAAAAAACAACTTTATTTACAATAATCAGTAAAAAACGTTTATTTGGTTTAAAATAGTTTGTTACTTACGGTTAGGCACTTATAGTTGATTAATTATCTCCAGACGCCATCTTGTCATAGACTTTGGTTTTTCTACAGCTAGTTTTTACATCTACATATTTAAAGGTGCCACAACAGGCCAAACAAAAAAATATTTAGAAAAATTACGCGTTTGCAATCTATGCAAAAAAATTATTTGTTTTTTACTATGCCTTATCAATCAAAACATCAACACCAAAAAGCATTAAATCTATATTAATTACCCAACAATGCGGACTCTCCTAACATGCCCTCACATATGTATGTACAAGACATATTCACAGAGAGAAACATGCCGATTCCTTCTTGCCGCAGCAAGAAACAATCGTTATAAGAAACACTATTATACCTAACTCCTTAACGACTCTCAACGAGTTTTGGAGGCTCGGATTACCAAGGGTCAGAGTTTGATACGCTCCTCAATGAGGACTATCGTGCACTTACGCAGAGCCAAACAAAATTAAAGGTAACAAATATACATTTAACACCAATCACTGCAAATGTTTCAATAAATAAGAAGAAAATCGATGAACACCAAAATTGATTGGTTTTCTGAATACTTTTTTTTACAAAACATCTATTATATCTCAAAACAATTTAATAACGCTAAAACAAAGGCACTCTATTTATTTTTTCCATAATGTGCGAACTGGTAATCAAAATGAAGAAGCGAAACGGTGCACTTTTTATGACAATAACAATATTTTCTTCTCATTTAACTGTCGCGCACATTTGTGGCAAACCGTATGAAGTTTGGAACTGCACTAAAGTAGATAACATTTTTGAAAACAACAGAAAAACATTACGTAAGACTACAAAAAAGATGATAATAAAGAATGAAATTATTGGTTTTTATAAGGAAAAAATTAATTACCTAATCAAGCGAATAATTTTAATATATGTATCTAAGTACTGATTGAAAACAAGAATACTAACTTATTTGATGAAGTTTTTATGAGACCACTCTAAAAACATTTCTTTTAAATTGGTTTATAAATAATCTGACATAAATATATATAATTACAAGCTGACTTACTGTGTATATTGAAATTCTGGACATCGTCTCCAAGGATAAAATGAAGAAGCAAAATAGCATGCACTGCAATTTACAATAATTATCACAAACACGAGGATTTAATTAATATATTTCTTATTTTATTATCACACACAAATAACCTTTGCAAATGACACGAAGGTTCAAACTAAACTAACGTAGGTCACTCTTTTGAAAACAAAAAAAAAACATTACATAAAACTGCAAAAAAATTGATAACAAATAAAACAAAGGAATTTGTTTTTATAAATAAAAAACCTGATGAATTATCTATTCGAATCAAGCAAATAATATTTCAATTTTAAATACTGATTGACAAAAAAAGCAGGACTTATTTGATTTTTTCAAACTTTCTTAAATTCTTATACAGATTATTATCAAATTAGTTTAAGACCATCGTCAAAAATTTTTTTTTCAAACTATATTAAAAATTATTCTATTTAATCTGATATAACATTGCAAATTGACTCACTCTGTAAATATTTAAATGCTGGACATCTTCTCCGTGGATAAAAGGAAGAAGCAGCATGGCATGCACTGCACTTTTCAATAATAATCACAAATACAAAATTTAATTAATGCATTTCTTATATTATTATCACAAACAAAAAATATCTGTGACAAAGTGCACGAAGTCTTAAACTAAACTAACGTGAGTAATTCTTTTGAAAACAACTGAAAAGCGTTACATAAACCTGCAAAAAAGATGATAACAAAACCAAAGCATTGTTTTTTTTTAAACTGATGAAATATCTTATAATCAAGCAAATAATTTCAATCTACATTCTACCGATTGAAAGGAAAAAACCTAAAATAAATCTCAATGTTTTTGCTGGAGAGAGATTGTCTCAATCGACTAATTATTTTTCTTAATCAGCAATTAATTTTGCTCTCATATTACACACAAGATGTTTTCTACAATTTACACAGCTTGTGCAATCACCTTTGTTTAACATATTGTGAAGTAATACTACGGGAGTCGGCATCAGAAGATAGATTAGTGACGCAATTGCTATCTTTTCTGATTGGAACTGCACTAAGGTTTATTAGCTTTTGCTGAATAACTTTCCGCAGTTACCTATGGTTCTTGAAAGTATACATTTTCTGAGAGAAACTGACATTAATTGTTTTCGTTCTACAAAAAACTAACTTAAAGTGCTTGAAACACAATTCTACAGAGAACAGAAAATAACTAAAGAGAAAACGATGAACTGGGATGCTACTGATGATACACACACTAACGTGTATCTTGGGCTTAAAACGTTTCGGGGCGACGATTTATGGCTAAAATTCAACTTCTACAGATCTAGGTATGATCGGTGCTTTGTCTAGCCGTTCATTGGAACCTGTGTCACTCTCAGTTTTTTGCGATTGCTGTTTCTTAAGATACAGATTGTGACTTCTTAAGAAAACTTAAAAATAAACGGAAGCAAAGTGTTTACATTTTAGATCCTGATTTTTGGTAAGTTTTTCGATACGTTATGTAAAACAATAGGCTTTGTCTTATTTATAATTATGTTGTAAGGTTATAATAATAAAAAATGTGAGCAAATTAAGCTAATATTATCTATTGGTAATATATTTTAGCCAACAAGTGAAATATGTTCAATCTTTTTTGAAATAGAAGAAATTTTTATCATCTAAATGTCAAACACTCTTGACAAAAACTATTCTCCGAAAAGGTAAGTAGTCTATATTATTAATTATAATATTATATTGGTTTTGATACAGTTTTGTTTTAGACAGACCAAAAACATCTAATTTTCTAAAAGTTTAGAAAACCTAATACTGTCAACACGAAAACATTTTTATTTTATTGAAATTGTTTTCAAGGAAAGAAGAGCTACAGAAATAAAAAAATAATCTAATAAAAACATAATTCAACAGCAAGATTCTGGCTAGCACTTTTAAATATAGCTCTTCGAACATCGTGTCACGTGCCATAGATTATAAAAAAATGTTGAGATTAATACTACTTTCAGATCTGTTAGCCGCTTCCCTTGCATTTGATTGGCAACACCAACCAAATGACGCATTTTCTCTTTCTTTGCCTTCAAAACCAACGAAGGCGGCAGATATAGACAATTACAATAAAGAGCATTATGATTTTTATTGTTTGGATATTTCAGTATAGCTTTTTTGCTATGAAAAATAGTGCTAATTAAAAAAAGTACATATGAATTTCAGTAATTTCTTTATGTTAATTATTTACACAGAAGCTACGCTCGATAATGCTCTGCGATGGTTCCGGATATCGAATTGTTTATCGAATAATTGGTCTAAAAAGCTATTATTTTAGACCTTATAGCTATTATTACGTCAGAAATTATTTAATAATCATGGTACACACCATCGTTTTTGTTTATTTATTTTATATTTATTACAAATTATTGTTCTTATAAGCAAATTAACCAAAGCTTTTAGTTTAGTTGATCATTATTTATTAATTAATGGAATTTAAACAGCATAGCGTTAAAGAAAAATCGCTTGCATCTTAACTCTTATAGACAGATTTATACAGGTTGTAATAAACCGGCACACATCGGAGAAATTTGAGGTCAAACCTGAAAGGTTCTACTTTGAACCCATTTGGTTTAACATTGTTATCAACGATATTTTCAATTCTTCTTTTATTTTTATGACCTGAAAACCTCCAGAAACATTGAAATATCGGTGACATGGCTCACCTCAGTGGTATATTGATGAAGCCCTATTGAGTTTTGCAAAAGTCAGCGAGGCACAATTTTAGTTCGCTTTAACGTTTATTTACGACGTGTTTAATGATGTTTAATTTTTTTTTACTAATATTTATGTACTGCTTATACATAATCGTGTACTAGTTGAACTTAATTTATTTGGGGATTAGAAACTGCGCCTACGTTGGTGCTTTTATTATGACTGGACGTTATTTTCTTATTGAACCAAGTATTTTCGGTCAGTGTTTTAAACTTTGTGAGGTGCTCTATTTTGTTAGTTTTTAATATTAAAATGGACGACTACTAGAACTGAATTTGTTGTTACATAAGTATTTTCCAATTGACCTTAAATTATATAATATTCTAATTTATAAAATATGTCACAATATTTTAGACAACCTTGAACGTTTATTTGTTACGTATACAAAAGAAGTGATATTATTTTTGATGATTATATTTTTTTCGAATAGGGTAATGTGCTCTATTTTAAAGTCTCGACGCTAAAAAGAGTACTATAAGTTTGAAGGATTTAGGCTTATTGCAATGATCTAATCGGCAGTTTTGAAAATTTTGAATAAATTTAACAATTCTTATACTAATAAAAAATATATTATTTTATGTGGTGTTTTGGATGGAACAAAATTTATCGAATTTGTCTATTAATACGGGTAAAAAAAAATTTTAAATGGGAAGTTGTTTTTTTTATTTATGAAATAATCACAATTGAACATTTTATGCCAATAAATAAAAAAACCTTTATTGATCTTTGTAAACTGCTTTAGCTTGTTTATTGAGAAACAGCTGCCATTGATCGTGAAGCAAAAGCAAGTGAGTTGACGCTGTCAACCAATTAGAATGATTTTTATTTTTTAAATAATGGCTATAATTATGTTTATTCTACTGCATAATATGAGACGCGCAAGTAACCTTTAATAGATCTGTCTGAATATAACACTTAGATGGATATTTGGTTATAACATTTTCTCAAAGCTTTTTTCAAGTAAAAGTAATGCTTTTTTTTTCAAGTTACTAATCAAGTGGAACAGTATCCGCCTAGTTTAATTTAGAACCCTCAATGTAATATAAAAAAATGTTAAAAAACTAAACATTTACATTTTCCTTTACCCTCTTTTAACTCCCACCTGCATGAGTCACCTGTCCAATTATCTAAAGTCCAGGTGGATACAGGTAATTACAACTGCTCTACTAGTTATCAGCATATTAGACCTGGTGTACGATTAGAATAGGGCTCATTCACCCTTAAATGGTAGAAATAAGCAGATTAACAAAAAAAATTGTGTGTATATCGACATTGAACCTATCTAGTCCCAAAAAGCTTCGAAAGCAGGATTGGTTGTTACAGAAAGGAGAAGTCAGCTTCAGAAGTAGCCTTGGAAACGGTGCCGCACCATGGCAACTACAGCTCGATTTGCTGCAGCAGGAGGCAGCAGCAGCCCTCCTACCCCTACACCTGCTACTTCACCTCCAGCTCAAGCGCAGGCTACCCAGCTAATCGTATTGCCGGCTAGTTTGCACCAGGTAATAGCAGATTTTGCAACAGAATTTTGTCTCACATTATGTGTTTTGTGTTTTTATTAATTTTTCATAGACTCTTTAGTGCTGCCCCCACAGACCCCTTTCTGTTTAACTAAATATTGATTACATCTCGATCGGTGTTATGAGCGCTTTTCTAAAATTAATTTTTATTTGATATTTTGCAATGGTTTAAGTGTTTTTTATTTTTTTTTGTTTGGTTTTCGGGACAGACTGGGACAGGAGGGACTATTGTGAATGGAGTGCCAGTTATAGATGTTTCGGCTTTGGAGCAAGCAGCAGAATCAAGTAACGAGAGTACTGCAACCGCTGAACAGCAACAAGATACACACGAGACTGACCCATTGACGCAAACTTCACCTCATTTCATAACAGTAACAGGTAAGAAATTGGTTTATCAATTTTTTATAAAAAAATCCTAATGACAAGCTATACTGCAAATGAGCTTGTGTGTGTGTAGTTGGTTGCATACCTTAATACTTTAAATGTACAAAATATATTAAATTTGAGTGGAGGTAATATTAATTTTAATAATCTTGTGTTATATAAATATGCTGACTAATTTTGTTAATAATTATTAAATGAAGAGAACGTATATTCAGAGTCTGAAGTGCTTGAATTTGAATATACTCTCAAATTGTTGATTAAAAGTTGAAAGGTATTTTTAAAGCTTCTCACAAAGAAGTGTTTTTGTGTTATTTATTGGATGGCTTCAATTTTTCTTTATGTAACATTTCTAGTCTGATATCGATTTATAATGTAATATATATTTTAAGATCTTCTGTCTTTCTACACACAGTCTTAAAATACAGCAGATACAAAATAGAAGCCGTTGACGTCATTGTTATGAATGGCGTCAGGCCTGGGAAGGCGTTGCAAAATTGTAAGATTCTGTGCGGATTATAGGATATGAAAGTATCTCACATTCTAACCGAGGAATTCACTTTTATTTATTTTAATGCTATCAGAAACAGTCTCAGTCTTAAAATCATGTTAATTCGAGACGCGAATACTAATTGTTATGAAATCATTGTGCAGATTATTGTCATTGCTGCCCTTATGGCAGATTGTTGTCATTGCGACAGTGCGTAACTTTATTATTTTTTTCTTTCTTGGCCAAGAGACGTTACATCATAATCATTTCTCACACAAAAACTCAAATTGTCAATAATTATAAAAAGAGATAGTAATTTCTTGGTTGAAAGCTCGTTTTTATTCAACAGATCGATCCTGAAATAACATATTGTTTAAAATCAAAGATGATCTGCTGACAAAATTATACTATATATTCAAGATTTTTGTTGAGCGTAGTCTTTTTTCGACCAATAAATATGTGGGTTGTAATACGATTTTCTATTAGTTCAACAATATTAAGGGGAAAGCTCACTATATGTTCATCACGATCAGTCATCTTATCGACTGTCACATATTATAGCTTACAAAATATATCAAAAATCACATATTTCTTCAAATCAAAACCGCATCAAATTAATTGAAGCGGCTATTCGTTTTTTGTTTTTTGTTATTTTAAGGCAACAGGGGGAATAGCGTCAAACCAAAACCAACTAGTATATCAATAAACGCGAAATTTGAATTTTAATACAATCTTCCAACATCATACAGCTATCTACGTTTTTGTTCCTATAAAGAAGCAAACTAAGAATTTACATTTTGCTTTATTTCATGAACAAAAAATTAACTAAAAGAGTTTTTAGAGGATTTTTGTCAGTGATATAAAAGATTTAATAGAGTAAGACTGATTTATGAAACAAATTGACTTAAGATAACAATTTTGATAGTTGTCAAAAAGAAGATTGTTATCACAAAACTTAAAAAAGTTAGAAATCAAAACGAGTCAGATGCTAAAATTAAATGCGTTCTGATAAGCAGATCAGGAATAACTTTACTTTATATAGTCTATCTGAAAGAATTATTTGTGAAGCATTTTAAAACCTAATAAATATGCAAAAAATAGAGATAATTTCAATAAAAAGCACGTTATATCACAAAATAATGACTCATTTGAACCAAAATTAAAGAGAAACCGTTCTTTTTTTGTCATTTTTTTTTTATTTTTTAAGATTAAGAATGATAACGACTGCTCTAGAATCGAAAGAAGGCTTAAATATTAAACTATTGTTTCTTATAAAAGGAGCAGTCTAATTTTATTTTAAAAACTGTAAAGAATATTAGGATGAAATTTTTTTGTTTGTTTTGTATCAGTTTATCAGTGATTTGTTTTTTGGTAAAACATAAGATAACAATTTTGAATGTTATGAAAAAAAATTCCTACAAAAAGCTATTTATGTTTTTTTTCTTATAACGAGGGCAAACTAAGAATTCACATTTTGCTTTATTTTTTGAACAAAAAATTAACTAAAAGAAGTTTTAGAGGATTCTTGTCAGTAATGTAAAAGATTTAATAGAATAAGACTGATTTATAAAACAATTTCACTTAAGATAACAATTTTGAAAGTTGTCAAATAGAGGATTGTTCTCACAAAACCTAAAAAAGTTAAAAATTAAAACGAGTAAGATTCTAAAATTAAATGCGTTATGATAAGCGGATCAGGAATAACTTTACTTTATATAGTCTATATGAAAGAATTATTTGTGAAGCACGTTAAAACATAATAAATATGCAAAAAATAGAGATAATTTTAACAAAAAGCACGTTATATCACAAAATAATGACTCATTTGAACCAAAATTAAAGATCAACTGTTTTTTTTTGTTATTTCTTTTTATTTTGAAGATTAAAAATGATAGCGGCTGTTATAGAATCGAAAGAAGGCTCAAATATTAAACTATTGTTTCTTATAAAAGAAGCAGTCTAATTTTATTTTAAAAACTATAAAGAATATTAGGATGAAATATTTTTGTTTGTTTTGTTTTTTGATAAAACATAAGATAACAATTTTGAATGTTATAAAAAAGAATTCTTACAAACAGTTATTTGTTTTTTTTCCTATAACGAGGGCAAACTAAGAATTCACATTTTGCTTTCTTTTTTGAACAAAAAATTAACTAAAAGAAGTTTTAGAGGATTTTTGTCAGTAATATAAAAGATTTAATAGAATAAGACTGATTTATAAAACAATTTGACTTGAGATAACAATTCTGAAAGTTGTCAAAAAGAGGATTGTTCTCACAAAACCTAAAAAAGTTAAAAATCAAAACGAGTCAGATGCTAAAATTAAATGCGTTTTAATAAGCGGATCAGGAATAACTTTACTTTATATAGTCCATATGAAAGAATTATTTGTAAAGCACTTTAAAACCTAATAAATATGCAATAAATAGAGATAATTTTAACAAAAAGCACGTTATATCACAAAATAATTACTCATTTGAACCAAAATTAAAGAGAAACCGTTTTTTTTTTTTTTTGGTTATTTATTTTTATTTTGAAGATTAAGAATGATTGAACGACTGCTATAGAATCGAAAGAAGGCTTAAATATTAAACTATAGTTATATAAAAGAAGCAGTCCCATTTTATTTTAACAACTATAAAGAATATTAGGATGAAGATTGTTTTGTATTAGTGATTTGTTTTTTTGATATAAATTAAGATAACAATTTTGAAAGTTGTCACAAAATCTGAAAAAGTTAAAATTGAAAACGAGTCCGATGCTAAAATTAAATGCGTTCTAATAAGTGGATCAGGAATAACTTTACTTTATATAGTCTAAGGTATTTTAATTAGATTAGAGAACCCATGTTTTGACGGCAAAATAAAAGAGCATATTAATGTTTGTAAAATGGATGTTGTTGTATTGTAGTGCATCGTCTTTGTCGTTGGTAGAAAGTCCACGCAGCTTTTAAAAGAGAACACTTCACACAGCTGTAAAAGGGATTAGGTGGACATTTTGTTGTATTGGTTAATATTAGTAACATTAAGCTTCCCGTCGATGGATATTAGAGATTGTGACGTTATTTACTATTATTCATTCGCTTGGTCTATATTTAATCAAATTGGTGAATTGGTATACAAGAACTTCGATCTTTCGGATTCGAGAAAAAAATAAAATGTTTTTAAAATAAATAAGGCAAATAAGTCACGAAAGAAAAGTTTAGTTTTATCCAACACCTCTCTCTGTAAGAGTTCTTAAAAAATTATTAAAACCCAAAAATTTTATATCTATAAAGATCAGAAGCAGTTTATGATTTGGTTGCCATGTTGTTGTTGACGACCAATTTATTATTTTTGAAAATGAAAAGAAATAGTTCTCTTTTTTTGTAAACTGTTGAATTATATAAAAGCAGTTGTATGATTGATTCATAAAACCACTTGTGTTTTATAGACCCCCATAATTCAATCAAAAGCATTATTTGTATATTGTCATAATAAAGAGGTGTTGGATAAATTGATGAAAAGCTTATAATAACAAATGATACATAACTAGCAGTATAATTCGATAATGAATTTATTTTATATACAAAGTTATTTGACTGATTACGCTTTGTGAAGATTTATTACTATTGAACAAAATCTATTGTGGTTGTTTTTACACATGAGTAAAACGACTTTAAATGTTGTTATAATTTTTACTTCTAATAAACATAGCAGCTTAAAGAAATATAAAATTTACTTTGTCTGCATAATAAAATATAATTTTTTGATTAAAATTTTGGAACTTGTTGGTTAGAAGTTGTTACCACCTCTACCCCTATCTTTTAGAACTTTGAGATGAGCTAGAATTAAATTTTGTATCTCTGGTCTTCACATTTACTTCGCATCGGCCTTTCCGGTCGGAGCAACTTGAACATAATATAGAAAGCTGTTGGTGATGGTTTTAATTAATGACTAAATGTAACTTGATCACAATATTGTTCAAAATAAGTTATATTATGTGATTATCAGATCTACCGAATGAGATTTGAGAACAATAACTAATTCGTTTTTTTGTTTGTAAGAATTGATTAGTGCGTTTTTGACGAAACAAGTAAAAAATAATTTGTATGTTGCATGTTTGGTCATTCGTAGTTTTATTTAAATTAATATGATCCGTAATATTTTAACGCTACCAGAAGCTGCAGCTAGATCATACGCTTCTTTAACACCAGTTCAGCCTGCAGTAGGTAAGAGCACTAAATTACTTATTTCTTTGCATGATTGGTGTGTTTATTTTGTATTACTTTACGGAATTAATTTTTCTTTGCTAATCACAAGGCTTTCTACCTATGTTCCAATTTGTTACAAAAAACTTTAATCCACCCTTATTGGAAAGGGTCGTTTTACGTGTGATTACAACTGTAACTTGGGGGTTGTAATAAATCTACCCTATAGATAATATAGTAGATACAATGAAGTAATAGGACACGTGCTCGTCACGCGTCACCTGTACGTCGCGGATGATCCAAAGCACAGGTTCTTTTATTTGATCATGTCTACCTATCCATTTTGGAATCAAACGACAGGTAGGGGATGATACATCGCGTTATTTCCACTCAAGTGCGTTCATTATAGAGTAGGCTTTGCCCAAAATATTTGGCAGTTGAGAAAATGTTCTATCAGAAACAAGATCAGAGATCATGGATGCATACTACTAATAAATGTAATGGCTAAATTTTTTATACAATGTTTGGTTAAAATGAAGTCGACTAATTATTTTTATTTTTTTTAGTTGCCGAAGGGGACACAGTGGCATCGCATCAATCTTATCATATACAATATGTGGAACCGGAGATATATGCAACTCAAACGAATAGTGGGCAGGCACAAATGTAAGTTTTTCTTTAATTGTCGAAACTCTTATAAGTTTTATATTAGAGTCTTTTGAAGTTGTTTAAATAGTTATAGCAATAATCGAGAAGATTAATCGTTTTAAATTCATTTGAATGGTTTTCTATAAAACACATTAAGTAGAATAAGGTGTTCAAAAAGTTTTTTTTTTATTTATTCTTAAAAGTGCTGCTTTTGCTACCTTTCTTTTCTCAAGTTAACAGTTTGCCTGACTAGGAACTTGCTGGTCGATTTGAAAGAATTTGATTAAATTTCTTTTTGCTTTCATTGAGAACATAAAATTGGAGTTTTTTTCTACTTAATACAGGATCGCGCAAAAGTTTGGAAACGGCTAAATATTTTAAAAATCAGAATCAAACAAAATTCGACTTGTGCAAAATATTGAAAAAAATCTATTAGCGGTAATTTTTTCAGATGCATGCGTTCATTTGTTTCCAAGACCCAAGGTTGGCTTGCTTTTTTAAAACAGTAATTGAAGTGAAATTTTACATAATTTTGTAAAAAGTATATTTTTTTCTAATTTTAACATTGTAATACAAACGTTCAAAAAAATTTTTTTATTAACAGCTAATTCCATAGCTGTTCAGTTCACCTCAATTTTAGGTGTTATCAAAAAAAAATGTTTTGACATTTTTAAACAAAAAAAGGTTACATTGTTGAAATTAGAAAAATTGTACTTTTTAAAAATGTAAAATTTTGCTTCTGTTGCTATTTGATAATTTTTTTTATTAATGTAACCAAATAGAATGATTTTAAAGGAATGATATTTTTCTATCGGGTATGTCAAAAAAATATAAATATAAATAGTTTGGTTTTATCCAATTTAAATTTAGTTGACAAAAAATCGGCAGGATTGTATAATATTTCAAAGAAAACGACTTTTAAGGCATATTTTAGCGAAGTGTCTAACTTTTTGATGGTTTTAAGTCATTTATTGTGAGCAATGTTTTCGGCAAGTGCGTGATATAGTCCAAGTGAAGGAAATGCTTTGAACGCGGTGAGAAAATATGGCATCCGATATATGCCCAAAGACAACCACTAAGCCTTAATGTTTTTTGACGACTTGATTAGAGACATAGGGAAAATTGTACTCTGATTCCGGAATTGGAATAAATAGTTCTTGGAAAACCCAGCTCAAGAATAACTGTTAAAAAATAGGAGCAAAAAATTTGTTGGAACGGACTATAAACTCTGTCCAAAGACTGCTTGCTTATAAGGAAATGGTCGAACATTTCAACATTTTTTATAAATTGCATTTATTGTTTTTAATGTTACTCTTATTTAATAAAGTGCTCTTTTTCTTAAATTAGTTTTTTTTTTTCAATTGTAAAAATATTTATTTTTGGTTTATAAACATGCCAATTAACGCTTTGGTCATTACTTTTTAAAGGATTACTGACTACACATGGTGGTCTTTGAACTACCTATGCTTAAGTTTATGCGACTTTTTTGACACAACCGATATACATATTTCAAGACATTTCATGTTTTTTTCCTATTTAGGGCGTATCCGGTTTATACGGTAGGTGAAACCACAACACTATATCCCGCCGGTCAGGGACAATATTATGCTGCAACCAACACTGGTACATCAGCAACTGCGGCAACTGTTGGTTACAGCACAACAAGTGGACATTATGTAGTTCAACAAGCTGTTGATCCTGAATCATTAATAGGATCGACACGAAACTCTCCTCAAACGACAAGCGCGGTAAGTTTTTATTTTTTGTGCCAACAAAGGTGGCTGAATAGTTTTAAATGATGATTTAAAATTTAAGTCAACATTGTACACACTAGAAATATATAATTAGGGGTTAAGACTAAAGTGTAGTTTAAATTTGGCTTATCTTTCTTTACTAATTGGGGTGCAGGAATCAAGCTATGTAGCTACTGCAACTGTGCATGCTGCTCAAACTACAGGGCAAGTTAGCAACGACGATGTGGGATCTGCATTGGGGCATGCCACCAGGGTTTCGCCAGCGACTGTAAGTTTTTTCTCTAGGAATTTCAATGTTTCAAGAAGTTTGATAGTTTGTTAAAGCTTGCAGTAATTAGCATTGGATTACTTTATTAATAATTGTTTGAGTTATGTTGAATGTTTGTTTTGTTTTATTTTCAAACGTTGAATAATATTAAAGTTTTTAGTCTTTAAATAGTTTTGCAACGATAAACTATTTAAAATCTGGAACATCTAATGTTTGAGAAAAGATTTACTTTATTAAACAATTTTACTGATCGTTTATGTAATCTAGTTTATAAATTTCGCTTTTTATGTTTTTGTTTGTATAAAGGCTTAGATGGATTTAATAGATGTTTTTAAATTTCTTCTTTTGAATGAGGTAAGCTTTGCTATTGAAGTTATTGTGCATGATGATTTTTGATGTTGCAGATTGAAAAGCTTCTCATATGTTTCTGCTTTGCACTTCTACCGCTTTACCGCATATTTGTGGCTTTTATAATTGTGGGGGGATCTTATCAAATTTGATTATTATCTCTTAACATTTATTTTTTATCATCAATTTGTTTAGGTTCAATGGTTGCTTGAAAACTACGAGACAGCAGAAGGGGTTTCGCTACCCCGATCTACTCTTTATGCGCATTATCTACGGCATTGTGCTGAACATAAATTGGAGCCTGTAAACGCAGCTTCTTTCGGTAAATTGATAAGATCAGTTTTTTTGGGGTTGCGGACAAGACGTTTGGGTACACGTGGCAATTCAAAATATCATTATTATGGTATAAGAGTAAAGCCTGGATCATCTTTAATGAATATGGACGATGGCGGTAATAGAGTAGTTTTAAGTACATCTAACAGTTCGGGGAAAGCACAAGGAACTGTAAGACCATTTAAAAGAGGGTCAGATTCAAATGATGCTTCAATTTCTGTTAGTGTTCTATCTCAGCATGTTACTTATTTGGGAGATGGAAGCAATGCAATACCAGCATTTCCAGATATACAATTCAACGAGAATTTACCTGAAGATTGTGGATATGAAGATGTTGATACGTTGAAGTAATATCTAAACCATTTCATATGAGCAAAAGTAATGTTTAGAAAATGTTGATAAGAGCTAATCAGTTATTATAATCTATTTTTTTATGCGTACGTTCAATCGAAAGTAAAAAAAGTGGAGGTGAATCAATCAGCTTTGATTATCTAAGACTTTTTTCAATTAAACTTATGAATAATTCAAGGATTCATTTATGTTTTTTCTAAAATGATTTATGAAGAAATTGTCAACAACTAAATCTAATACATCTTTATTTCTTAACCGATTTAAAAAAAAAGAAGGTATTTTAATTCGACCGTATATTTTTTTAGATGTGTTCGCGGATAAGTTTGTTATTTATAAACCGATTTTGATAATTCTTTTTTTTGTTGGAAAGGGTGGTAGCCAGAATTTGAGATTTGATAATATCATCTTAAATAAAATCATTTCAGTTTCCTCTTTGAAGTCATTTTTCTTTGTTAAAACTTATATTTCTTATGCTCATGTGATACCAGTTTACGATTACTAACATAAATATTTTAGATCTATCTACAGAGAACATTTAGAGGCTTTTTTAGACGCTATTTTGAGCTTAGAATTTACTACGGTTGAGTCATTATGGCGTGAGTTTTGGAGATCGCAATATAATAATAATGGCGATGAATGTGAAGAGGAGAAATATCTATCAAAATCAAAACTTTTTTGTTTATGCTCGCTTGATCCAGTCCAGCAATTCATTCGTCAGGTAGATTTAGTGTTTTATCAAAACCTTATACAAGTTTTAGTACCTGATGTACTCAAGCCTATACCTGCAACGCTTACTCAATCGATAAGAAATTTTGCAAAAAGTAATGTGTAAAGTAATTGGTTTGTACCTTTAAAGCTAAGTGTTTTTGTATTTAGATCTGGAAAACTGGCTGACTAGTGCTATGGCTGGTGCTCCTACAGGAATGCTTGCTGTAAAATTAACAGCTGTCTCGGCATTTAGTTCGAGCTTGCGCCGCTATACTTCACTGAATCATCTTGCACAGGCGGCAAGAGCTGTTTTACACAACAGTACCCAAATTGCACAAATGTTGACAGACTTGAATCGAGTGGACTTTCACAGTGTACGCGAGCAAGCATCGTGGGTATGTCAATGCGACAACGAACTTGTGGCTAGATTTGAAAACGATTTTAAATTAACTTTGCAACAACAAAACTCTTTAGAACAATGGGCCTCTTGGTTGAAGAATGTTGTCAAGAGTGCCTTAAAACCATATGAAGGGAAACCGAGCTTTTCTAAGGTTGCCAGGCAATTTTTGCTAAAATGGAGTTTTTATAGGTAAATGCTCATTATTATACAGGGTAAAACATGGGATACCCTATACAACGTTTTTGTTAGTAGTAGTACTTATTTGATTTTACAGCTCAATGGTGATTCGAGACTTAACATTAAGATCAGCAGCTAGTTTCGGATCTTTTCATTTGATTAGATTGCTTTACGATGAGTATATGTTTTATCTAATAGAACACCAAGTTGCTGAAGCTACTGGAGTTGTACCTATTGCAGTGATTTTGGAAGGAATTGTAAGTATTTTTTAATAATTTTTCTGTAGACGTTAAAATTAATATATATTTTTTATTAATGAATTAATTTTTTTTTTTCTTTAGAAGCAAGATATTATGCAGAATAGTTTGTCTATCTATGGAAATGATGGAGTATGCAACGGAGGAGTAAACACAAAGTTAACTTGTGTAAGTCCTTCAGATCATCTGTCAAAACGGGCTAAAATTAGCTAGCTTTCAAAAAGAACAAAGCTAATAGTGACATTTCAATAAGCTACTAAAGTCTTGTGTAATATATTCGTTTTAATTTTAATTATGGGACCATATTGATTTCTTTTTGTATTTTTTGACTTTTCATTAGAAAATGAATCGATTGTGAGCATAATTACGATGCGCAATTTTAAATGTTTTACTTGTGCAATTGGTTACGAAACATGTATAAGTGCCGTCAATTTGTGTGACAATAGGTGTATATAAGTTAGATGTATATTAACATTAAAATGATATATGCATTAAAGTCATAGACGTCATACTAATTGGAATGATTTTGTTGGTTTTTGTTGTAAATAATTAATTTATTATGTTAAATAGTTGTTGTTATTTTTGTTTTTTATTTATTTATTTTTTATTTGCTAATTAGACGAGTTTACTGCTCAAAAGTGTAATCCATCCATTAAAGATTATATATAAATAGAACAGACCACGCAGGGTATATGAATAATCCTCAAACCAGTACAAGTAAGTGTTCGATGTGTACTATTGCTTAACAAATCCCAAGTTGCCCTTTATTCTTGACTCTTATTTATTGGAGTCGGATAAACAAATCAATAAATATAAATATAGGAACAGGGTATCCGAGGATGATTTCCTTATAAAAAGCGCGCCAAACTTCAATTGGCGACGCAACTACTACATAAAGTTGCCTGATGTACATTTATTTGTATAAAAAACGTACTTTTATATTTTCCAAATAAATGTGGCATTTTGTGTGCTTCATCGACTATGTGTGATTTGCTGGATGCACTTTTTGTTGAAAACATTGAAAATATGTATTTTTATTATCTGCTACTGATTTATTGTATTTAGAAAAAAGATCTGTGTATTTTTGTAGATGTCTGTATAAAAGGAAACAGTCAACTGCTTTTCTTTCATGTCTTGGGTTTTAGGCTAAATTTTATTTTTATCGACTGCATTGCGGACAATGTTAGATCTCAAAAATATATGATTTAATATATTTTTTTCATATTTGTATTTTTAATTAAATAATAAAACTAGTCTTGTGTTGTTATCTGGATTGTAAATCAATTTTTGTTTCACCTTTTCTTTGTTTTGTGTCAACGACAAGAAATTCTAGATTATTTTTTTCTGAACCAGGCGTATACTTCAATCAGATACTGCTCTGCTGATTATCCAATATCATCATGCATTGACATTTTGCTTTTACATCAGCGCTTTTTCAGCTGTTGATTGGTTATGACTCATGGATTATAATAAATGTTAAATAAGCAATCCTAATACCACGATAATACTTTACGGTAATCTTAGCAATTTATGATCAGCTTTTTAGATGGCAGATACCTGAACCGAAGGATTATGAGACATTTTAGTTAAATAATTGTGAAAAGATTTGTTTTGACATGCAACATTGTTCTATATCTTTACTAGGCGTTTATTGGATTAGACCGGTTCAAAAAAATTATCAATTTTTTTTCCAAACTGGCAGTGAAGAATTTTTTTGTAGTGGAAAAAAAGCCTGTAAAAACGGGAACTCTTAATGTTAATATTTGAAGGTCGCTCAGTGTGAATTTCTATTTTACTTTTAAATAACATAGGAAAAATTTAGTTTTGACTTTGGAATTTAATAGCTCATTTATATTTTTAAAGGAAACAAATGCTTTATAAAACATTTTTCTTATGATATAAAATCAGTTATAGAAAATAAAGGTCTTTAGTTTTTATTGCTAATAAAACTCCGCTGCTGTTCTATTTTATTGACAATTTAGGAAATTGACCTCAAATTGCTAATCATAATGGTTTTTTGCGGAACCCAAATCAGGGGTTTATGCAGGCGAACTCTGCTTGATAGGCATTTTATCTTGATAAAAAACCTTATCTTAAAACTTGATTGACAATTTAAACTGTTAACAAACATTTAAAAAACAAACTTTTTTGGTAAAAGTTTTTTTACCAAAAGTAGTTTTACCTTTATCTTAGATAAAGGTAAAGAAAAAAACAAATATTAAATTTACATAGCAAAACTTGTGTATTCAATTTGTTTATAAAACAAAGTGTGAAGTTGATAATTATGCAACAGAAAATTCGTCACTGGTTCCTTGATACTGTATGACTTGTCCCGATTTATTCTTATAATGTCCTGTATGTCGAATTCTATAAGTTCCTGACTCTACAGTATCGTTAATTTCCCATTCTACAGTTATCTCGCTTTCACCAGTAGATGCGTTTGTTCTGGTCCAAGTAAGACGGGTTTCCCAACTGGCATCAGTTGCTACAACTTGCCATGCATCGTCCCCTATCAGTTCTTCCACAACAAAAAAGCTTCCACCACGCTGTGAGTTATGTCTTGGATTTCCAGACGCAAATTTTACAGATACAGTATCTCCAATTGAGACACTTTTAGAAGGTTGTACTAATACATCTCCGAAGTTAGTAGTTTCCGAAACTCCATCGCTAGCAGAAGGAAATACGAAAGTTAAGAGCTGAGAAGAAAAATCTGGGGGAGTTGGACCGGGGTCTAGTTCTTTTCCAGTAGCTAATGCTTCAGCTAATTGTTTGTATTTGTTTAGGTAGAGTGAAAGGGTGTATGGACCAAAAATTGTAGAAGCACCTTCATATCTCTGCAACTATTAAAAAAGAAATTAGAGTGTATAAGTTTTTAGTATAGATTCAGATTACAAATCACTAATCAGCTACTGATTAGTGTCTGTAATAGTTGTCAGTTAGTTACTGATTAGTCACTATGACTGTTCAGTCTCATGGTGACTAATCAAATCAGTCACTGATGGTCTAACATCAGTGACTGGCAGAATTGCATACATTACATAAAATTGAACAGCAAATGTAAATGATAAAACTTTATAAGCTGAGTGCGTTGTTAGTGCAACCGTTGCGCGCGTGCTCATCGGTTGGTTATCAATCAGCTAACAACACTTGTATGACTAGAGAAATTGGCTGATGTATTGTCACTGTTTGATAGTAAAAACATTTTGAATAAGCGTCATTCAGATTCTGGTGTTGTTTCTGTTTCTGCAGTTTGTTAGAGCAAAGCCACTCAAAACTCTTAATCTAATGTAGAGTCAGTCAAGCCTACTTAAGTTTTTTACCTGGTGTGGCTTTTTGAGATACTGTAGTTATCAAGTTTGTATAGGAATTCATAAAGGCAACTATTTATAAAAAAGACATACTTGATATTCCTCCGGAGTTGCAATATAACTTGTGTATATATTACTGTGTCCCGCCAAAATAGGCCGAGTGTCTTCGGGACCCCCATTTGCGATTATAACATCTTTAACTGCATTTCTTAAACGACGACCGGACATAGTTGTAAATTCTCCAGGGACCGCTATTAAAGCGACTTGTCCAATGACAAGAATTTGTGTAGAGACAATTTGAGGTTGCCATGAATATGGAAAATCTACTCCTCCAGTATTTATCAGAATTGGTTTTGGAGCATGACAAGCGACTTCTTCCTCAGTAGGTGGAAATAAAAAGTTTCTGACGGCATCCCAGAACGGATTGTCAGTCAATGTGTTTTGTGTAAAATCAAATTCCCCAGGTCCATCTGTGGTGCCTCCAGCAAACGCGTAGCCCATAGCTGGTGGACATCCCTGTACTTCTGCAACTGTACCGTTAATCAGTGTAATATTGGCTTTTTCTTTAGGCATTTCCACAAACTGGTGAATTGATTTTACAGCGCCTGTTACTTCAACTGCATTTTCATCATGGAATAGTTCTATAGCTTTGCTGTAAATCCGCTCAGCAATAATTTTTGTGCTTTCTATCATTGTGTCTCCGGGGCCAAAGGCAATGCAGTATTGTGCGCTTCCATTACAAGTACTGTGTTCAAAATCACACTCTTCTCCAGAGTCTATACAAATTGGGCCTTTAGTATTTGGAGAAACGTCTCCAAGATTAGATGCAGCAAAAGCACCGACAAAGGAACCTTGTCCTGGAAGACTGTTGTTGTTTACATGTTGTTCTAACAGAAGTGAGGCGTATCCAACGTTGTCTGAACTAACATGACAATTGGTGTTGTTCATAGATGTTGGGTGAACAGCAAACCAGTTGATAGCTCCAATGGGAATACCATCTGAGTTAACAAATTTCAATTGTACAATATCCTTGTCAACGTTATATTCATAGCTGAAAAGAAAAGCGTATTAGAATATTATTAAAATTAAGAAATGAGATGTTGATTTGAAATGTTTAAAGCAAGAACAATTTGCTTACTTATCTCGTTCTTCTTGTGGATTATATAAATAAGAGGCCGGGCTTCTATTAATGTTAGCATCCAAAAGGATCCCATTGGAAAGATAAATCTTTCCATCTTGTATATTTTCATGAGCATTAATAATTGCTTGTGTTACACCTTCCACTAGTGCATCGAAGCTTTCGGGAACAAATCCTAAATTGGGAATATCGAACATTAAATCCATCAACCACCCTCCAGGCCCTGAATGAGTATGGGTTCCACTAGTTATCACATTTTTGTCTGAATAGAGATCACCATATCGAGCTGCTAAATTGCTCAGTACTTGTCTTCTCACCCCGTACGCCATTGATTGAGAATCGCTTGATACAAAAACCACGCGGTTTTCGCCATCGTCGACAATGAAAGCTCTAGCGAACTGCCGAAGGTGCAATCCACAGCCAACTTGAGTTAGTTTGGCATATCCCATCTGAAATTTGAACAGAAATATTTGCAGACATAGTTTGATCTAGATATAGGTTAAAAAAGATACAAAAAGTATCTAAAGTAACACTTGCAAACTGCATCTTGAGCAAATTTTGAGAATAAGATATAAAGTAAGAAGTAAAAATACAAAAATTTTGAAATCCGTTTTCCATAAAATTATTTTAAGCCAACAGAACCAAGAATACTTTCCAAGTTTAGTTTTTAACACTTGCAAGTTATGGTGGTTTAGCATTCCTCAAGGTGTTGAAGCATGTTTTACTGTTTTGCAACAGTAAATGAAGAAAATTGGGCGTTTAAAGTGCTGATATCATCGTTCAACTAGAAAGATAACTAGATCTTGTACAACGACTAGTAAGAAAGATACAAACAGAAAGATAAAAAAAGCAAAACAAGAAAATCTAGCAATCATAACCAGTTAAAAAAACTTAGAAAGATATTCAATTTAAAGAGATTTATCAAATTAAAAAACAAAAAACAAGCAGTTGTGATTGAAAATCAGAGTTTATCAAAGCTTATTAAAAAGCGAGTAAAAAGTAAAATGAAGAAACACTACGCTATAAAGAAAAAGTATAAAAGCCTTAAATAGAACAAAAACTAAATTGACAGAAGCGCATAAAAATATAGAATCGGCCAAACTATTTTTGCCTAAATTTTTTTATCTTTGTTACGAGCGTTTGCTTTGTTTTTATAGATGATTTCAATCAAATTCATTATGGAAATGCTCTTATGAAAGATAACGATCTTTTTTTAGCTCCTTGGTTGGATTATTAAGAAAACTCCACATCCTCTAAATCAAAAAAAAACTTTTTCCAAAAAAACCAAAAACTCCAAACCAAAACAAAATCAAAACAAAAAACCAATCAAAAATTTGTTTACTTTTGTATTAAGTTTACTTCTGTATCTTCTTATTTAATGTTTTACTAAATATTCGGCAAATATAAATAATAAACTTTTTTGATTTTCTTAAACTACCTATTATTTGCAAAAGATGTAAGTTGGCAACTCTACAAGAATAAAATTAAACAACTTGGTAATTTATAAAAAAAGCACTAAAACTTACAAAAATAATTTCAGTCACAGGACCGGTGCAGTCAGCTATACCAACTCCAATTTTGTAGTCGGCTTGAGCAACTCCCAAAACAACGGCCAACACCACCCCTATGAGCTTCATAATTGCACTAATATATTTTTTTTAAACGTGGAACATTATATAGCGGTGAAAAGTAAATAATATTATCAAATATTTAATTCTCTATTTGCAAAACTCTTGAAATGTTAAACTCACTCAATTTAAGGTGTGTTTAAGAGGTTTTTGTTACTTTTCTTTTTTATATTGACTTCTTTTTACAAAAGCAAACAGTTTTTGAGAATTGAATAGTCTCTCAATAGTATTTGTTTGTTCTAATCTTGAGAATTGGGTGAAAAATTGATCTCTTCGATTATTTTATTTACAATTTAAACTTATCGCAAAATTTGTTGTTTTGGAAATTACTATAATGGCAATCATAAAAGTGTCAAGTTAGATTATGTAAAAGCATGTTAAAATCCATATAAAAATCTTAACGTATTCGGACAATATATTGCATAAATTTGTGTCTTTTATAGTATTTATTAAAGTAATATACAACTTTTTTGATTATAAAAATTAGTATATAAATAAAAAAGTTATTGCTTGAGGAGTTTCTTATCATATATATATGTAGCTTTTTTTAATGCTGTTTGAAACTATTACTATAAACTATACATTTTGCAAAATTTTCGATTTAACTACCATACTACAGGTTAGGTAAGTAATGAGCACTTGGGTGAATATAAGCCCAAATTTGATCATATCTGAATCTGTTGAGGCTTGCTGAAGGGTTGAAACATGTCCAAGTCTACCGATCTAGTTTGAATGAATTTGTATTAATACTTGTAATGTAATGTATAGTTTTTCAAAGCCGGATTATCATGCGGTATAGTAAAAGTTCTCTCTTATTTCAAAAATCATAACTCTCGCGCTGTTGGTGCTTTAAAAGATTTTGTTTAAGTAATGAAGAATAAAATTATGTTTTTAATTACCTAACAGATTGGTAAAGCGGTGCCAATCCCATTCATTATGACAAGAAGGTATGTCAAAAATGCTTTAGAGACTCATGCAGTGTAACGTCACGGAAGTGCACTGTGATATTTTAAACCTGAGAACAGCTATTATCTTACTCTATACTCTATTGTTTAGGTGAAATATTTGAAACGGTTTTAAATTGCCTCAAGGCAAGTGGGAGTGTATGATAATCATAATAATATTAAAAGAAAGTAAAAACTTGCTCGTCTCAGTTCATCAAACTCCGGCGAAATTTGGAGCTCAGGTATCTGAAGAGATTGTTGTTGTAGTAGTGCCAAGTGCAGAACCCTCACTTGCTCTCTTTTAAGGTCCATTCACACATCAAAAGCCTAAAAGTGATCGTTTTAAACAATGCCTCCTCTATGCAGATATATTGCTTTCACTGGAAATGTCCCATCAATAATAATGACTCTTAAGATTTTGTGAATGAAATTGTAAATTTTCTTTCTACACATATACAAGATCTTAATTTGCATCCGTTGTGTTGGTTCACTGCTTGACTTAATTTATAAAACATATTTTACTATAATCGTAAGGTTTAAATTACAGTTTTTTTTATATACGATCAATTACAATTAAATTTAAAATATTATGTTTAGTAGGAACATGCTCCACTTGCTTCAGCTGGATACAAATTAATAACTCTAATTTAACTTTTTTTTTAAAGTCTCAACCACAACATTATTATAAAATTTAACTTCTGTAAGCATTTTCATAAAAAACTTTCTAAAATTTTATCAAAAAAGATGCTATATTTTCAAACAGGCGGTTACGGCCCATAATCGGAGCCATAATGTAATTTTTACTTATTGATAGGTACAAAACTCACATTTGGAATAACTAAAGCTACCAAGTTTCAAAAGCCATTTTCTTATTTAAAAAAATAAGAATAATTTACAATAATTTAGAACAGCAATATCTGCAAAATAGAATTATTTTGTTTTCGTAAATACTATTGCAATATCCGTCCTATGCTTCATATCTGAAGCAGTCAGTAAAGATCTATCTCAATATAATTTATAATAATTATTATTATTTTCTAAGAAACTTTAGAGATAATTGTTATAATACGATTTAAAAAAATTTTACTAAATTAAATTTGGATAAACTATTTTTGCAGCAGCGTTATATCTTTTATTAAAACTTATCAAGTATCACTGAACAAAAAGATTAAATGTCAAAAACATTTAATATTAAACATCTAGCCGTAGAGTTTACTTTATTTACATGCTAGTTATTAAACCTGCTAGTTGCACTTTGTGCATATTATATAGTTAAAATGCAAAATTGTTTGTTTTTTAAATAATCGTAAATCTTTTTTATCATCTACAAGTTGTACAATCTATAGTCCGGTCAATTTAGACGTTTGAAGATGCATAAAACTCCAACAACTTTATTGTTCAAAACATAATTATAAATAAATTTCTCATCATTCTCGTAAAGAAAAAATTTTATCGTCAAAAAAATGAGTTTCCTGCGATTTTCAGCAACACAGTAGATTTTATCATAAACGTACTTTAGACCAAAATTTAGAACATAAAATTTTCTATAAGAAATGTATTATTATTTTTTTCTACAAGCTACCGTTTTTCAGATATAACGATTCAAAAAGTTATCGTCGTAATATGCACACGTTTCTACGTCACCTATCAGATATTGTTACTTGGCGCGTTTTTTTAACGTAATTTCCTTAGTAGGCTTACTCCACGAATAAGCTGTAATTCAGTTTAATGAAAACTATTGCAAAATAAGGAAAATTTTTAAAGTTTGGTGAAGATAGAGGCGATGTAGATTTAAAAAAATCGGTGAAGTTCATTCGCCTGATTCGTAACTTCCAAATTCTTCATGTTCTTTTTCTTGATTTTTTTTTCTTTTTTTTTTTTCTTTTCTTACTTCTTCTTTATCTTTATTTTGGACGCAAATGAATTGGGTCAATAGCGATTAGGCAATAACATTAGACAATTTGTGCATGCCAGAGAACAAAACAGTCGGATTTTTTTGCAACCACATTTGACACTGCATCCTTTTTTGCAATTGCAAAAAATTGTGTTTAGTAGTTTTTCCGGCGCACGTGGAAGTACTCAAGCATATTATGACGATAACAACTTTTACAACTTTTTAAATCGTTATATCTCGGAAACGGTGGCTTGTAGGAAAAAAAGTATTTATACAATTTTTATAGATAATTTTATGGTCTACAATTTTTGTTTGAGGTACTTCTATGATAACGGTACCGCTTGGCTGAAAATCGCAAAAACTAATTTTTTTAATTTTTGTCCTCTTTTTCCTCACACGGAATGATGGAAAACTTTTAAATTTTATTTATAATTATGTTATAACAATTTCACTGATCTCCAGCTTGTTGGAATTTTATGCACCTTAACGCTCATTTTTTGGTCTAGGTTGACCGGACTACTACTTTGTTTTTAAATTTGAGTTAAGTACATCATTTGGCACTTTGGCAATGTGTTCAAAGAATAAAAATAAATTTTCCAGACTCAAATTGTGAATAGATAACTTTTTTTAAATTTACACAAATATGCTTGTTGGACCAAATATTTATACGTCTAGAAACTGTTGGCAAGTGCTCTGACTTTGAAGACCTCAGCCTTCAAATCTATTAACTTTTTCTAATGTTTAAAGAATTTTTTTTAAAATGATGTTAATGTTTAAGATTTATCATTTATGTAATATATTATGCATATTTTTCACTCTTTCTTATTTATCAATTATTATTATTATTTATATTAAACATTTTATTGTAATAGACTACAATAAAACAAATTTTTTTGATTTTTGTTCTCTTTTGTCTAGAAACTGTTACTGTTTGCAAGTGCTCTGACTTTGAAGACCTCGGCCTCTAAATCTACTAACTTTTTCCAATGTTTAAAAATATTTATTTAAAATGATGCTAATTTTTAAATTTTATCATTTATGTAATATATTATGCATATTTTTCAGTCTTTCTTAATTATCAATTATTATTATTTATATTAAACATTTTATTGTAATAGACTACAATTTTTTTCTAATTTAAAATGGAGTGTTAATTTTGTGTTATAAAACCGGAAGTGTTTAACAATAACAATGCAGCAAGCACATGTTAAAACAAATGAGAGCTTAGAGCTAAGCGAAGAAATTATAATTGATCGCAGCATACTTATCTATTTGTTTTTATAATGATGTTTTATGGCTGTGGAGTTCATAAACGAACAGTGCAGTTATAAATTGCAATAGACATTTTTTTATGTATTATAAATATTGTAACTTTCACAATTTTATTTTCATAAAGTTATGCATAATTTATTATTTTATCATGTCATAATTTTTATAATTTAATAGGAGGCTCGCAAGAGATTATCTGGCTTTTTCTTTCCTTCTGCTGCATAATTTTTCTAACATATGTTGCATAATAAATAGTCATATTAAATTTTTTCCTGGTATAATATAGAAACAAATGCAAAACACTTATTTAAAAAAAAACATGTAACATTAGAGTGAATTAATTTTATAAGACGTTATATAAAGCACAACAAAGTTTATTCAGCAAAGAATTAAGTTCTGCATAAGAAAATGTAAAACATTTAAAAAATAAACCATATAATATGTTATAATATACAGAGTGTGTCATGATAATGTTTAGACAAACATTGGTCTTCCGATTAGGAATTAGTATTTTTCTGAGGCATTTCAGTTTACTTCAAAAAAAGAATTATAACAAAAGATTACTTGTAGAAGATAATTTTCAAAATTAGCAATTATAGTATACAGAGTGTGTCATGTCAAGATAATGTTTAGACAAATGTTGATCTTCCAATTAGGAATTAGTAAATTATGATGTACTTTTCTGCGGTTTTTCAGTTTACCTCAAAAAAAAAAATTATAACAAAACTTTACTTGTAGAAGATTATTATTTATTAGCAATTATAGTATACAGAGTGTGTCATGATAATGTTTAGACAAATGTTGATCTTCCGATTAGGAATTAGTAAGTTATTATGTACTTTTCTAAGGTTTTTCAGTTTACCTCAACAAAAAAAAAAGAATTATAACACAAGTCTACTTGTAGAAGATAATTTTTAAAATTAGCAATTATAGTATACAGAGTGTGTCATGATAATGTTTAGACAAATGTTGATCTTCCGATTAGGAATTAGTAAGTTATTATGTACTTTTCTGCGGTTTTTCAGTTTATCTCAAAAGAAAAAAAATTATAACAAAACTTTATTTGTAGAAGATTATTATTTATTAGCAATTATAGTATACAGAGTGTGTCATGATAATGTTTAGACAAATGTTGATCTTCCGATTAGGAATTAGTAAGTTATTATGTACTTTTCTGAGGTTTTTCAGTTTACCTCAAAAAAAAAAAATTATAACAAAACTTTACTTGTAGAAGATTATTATTTATTAGCAATTATAGTATACAGAGTGTGTCATGATAATGTTTAGACAAATGTTGATTTTCCGATTAGGAATTAGTAAGTTATTATGTACTTTTCTGTGGTTTTTCACTTTATCTCAAAAAAAAAAAAATTTATAACAAAACTTTACTTGTAGAAGATTATTATTTATTAGCAATTATAGTATACAGAGTGTGTCATGATAATGTTTAGACAAATGTTGATCTTCCGATTAGGAATTAGTAAGTTATTATGTACTTTTCTGAGGTTTTTCAGTTTACCTCAAAAAAAAAAGAATTATAACAAAACTTTACTTGTAGAAGATTATTATTTATTAGCAATTATAGTATACAGAGTGTGTCATGATAATGTTTAGACAAATGTTGATCTTCCGATTAGGAATTAGTAAGTTATTATGTACTTTTCTGAGGTTTTTCAGTTTACCTCAAAAAAAAAGAATTATAACAAAACTTTACTTGTAGAAGATTATTATTTATTAGCAATTATAGTATACAGAGTGTGTCATGATAATGTTTAGACAAATGTTGATCTTCCGATTAGGAATTAGTAAGTTATTATGTACTTTTCTGAGGTTTTTCAGTTTACCTCAAAAAAAAAAAAATTATAACAAAACTTTACTTGTAGAAGATTATTATTTATTAGCAATTATAGTATACAGAGTGTGTCATGATAATGTTTAGACAAATGTTGATTTTCCGATTAGGAATTAGTAAGTTATTATGTACTTTTCTGAGGTTTTTCAGTTTACCTCAAAAAAAAAAAGAATTATAACACAAGTCTACTTGTAGAAAATAATTTTTAAAATTAGCAATTATAGTATACAGAGTGTGTCATGATAATGTTTAGGCAAATATTGGATAAGATAAGACAAAACTCATTCCACACTCCAAGATCTTTGGCATCAAACGAGGGAATATTTGCAGAATAGCACAAAATAATTTTGACTCTATTAAATTTAAAAAATATTATCAATAATGAGCGGCCGGTTTTGATAATTACACACAATAACAAAAAAAGTAATTTTGCTCAAAAGCAATCTATGAAAACGCTGTGTAGCTAAAATGTGAGTAAACAACTGAAATACTAACTAAATAATGCAAATAAAAAACAAAAATATTATATTAGTATAAAATAATATAATAATACAAAATACTTTGTTATACCGTTTGGCTATGCATCTTGATTGTTTTGTCAATTGGTATGTTTTTATAAACAAAAATGGAATATTAATATATTTTTTTAAAAACAATTGATTATTTGTTGATGATATTATTAAATAATTTCATCCAACATCTTTTTATTATGACGATTGATTAAATTATGGAGTCTATAAAACACAAGTGGTTTTATGAATCAATAATACAACTGTTTTTATATAATTCAACAGTATACAAAAAGTTGAACAATTTATTGTAAACAATTTTATTTTTTGAACATCAAAAGATACAATACATAAAATTACAATTAACAGGAATTTTAGATGAAATCATTTATTGAGTTTTGCGTTAACATTTATATTAAAAGATAAATATAAATAATAACAAAATCGGTCTACCCTCAACATCAAATATTTTTTATTGTAGAAACAGTTGAATATGCTCTCTTTCAAGAATGTTTAATTTCGTGCACTTGTAATTTTTTGATCCGTTTTTCAAAAAAGCGATTAACTTGCCATATTGTAAAATATTTGTATTTTTGTGAATCTTTGATGTTGATCCTAACATGCGGTGTTTCGCCCACATTGAAGAAACCGCTAATCTTTTTAGTCTTGGCTTACCCCACTAACATCGTTTTCTTGTTTCCAGTTATCGAACTCACCTAATTATTTGTAATAAGCGTCCCTGGATTTCTTGATTATCAAACTTGAAGTGACTTTTTCAACGTCTTTCTCAATTTTTCGAGGAAGATAACAATTTTTTTTCATTTTCAACAATGTTACAAGCGCCAAAACAATTTGTTTGCAAAATTTTTCTCAAATAATAAATTTGTTGTCAACAACCAAATCATAGACTACTATTAATCTTTGTAGATATCCAATTTTTGAGTTTTGATAATTTTTTAAGAATTCTTACAGACAGAGGTGCTAGAAAAAACTATGTATTGTACTCGTGTGTTAACAGCAAATATGTCACTAAAGGTAAATTATTGAAATAGCCCAAAAAGTAATAAAAATTCAAATTACTTGATATTTTATAATTACTGTTGTTTAACTATTTTTCAAATTATATACCTATCTATTCAAATCTGCAGTAGAGAACATGACTTGATCATAATTAAGTACCCGTTGCAAATGTGAGAAGTAACATTTTAAATATCAGACATGGTTATTGATGACACAGCTTGTCAGAATCGTGTATCTTGTACTTTCACTGCTTTTAACAGCCCAAATTAAATAGGTATGTATGTATACCTAATATGTAAATTAAATAATTATGTATTCTCATAATCTTGAATTAAATAGTGAAATGGAAACGGTTAGTGTATCAAGTTTTTGCGTAGCCGCACCTGTTCCATCCATCTATAGCCGTTTTCCCATAGTACGTAGGTACCTTTTCCCTCTTCGAGTGTGATATCAAAATTCAAAAAAACAGGTACCACTGTAAGAAATCTTTCAGAGTCTGCGCACGATTTTGAAGTGGTCTTCGAGTTCACAAGACATGTGTGAATGTGTGAGTGTAGTTAATTTTCTGTTTCGTCTCTTAAATATCGGACTTTTTATTATGACTTGTTTCTAGTGACATTTTATTAACATTGATAATACCAAAGTTTTGTTTTGTTTAAAAGAAAAAAAAATGGCAACTCATCGGGATTTGAAAATGGATTGGGACGTACTTTGTCAGGATTGCACCGATTGCTGGTCTCGTGATGGTAAGCAAAAAGTGATAAAAATATTTAAAATTAAAAAAAACAAAATTTTTTAACACTTGTATATGTATTGTACTAGTTCAGAACCAGTCCGGTATTTCATCACTTCGGCTAACGGAATTTGAATTATTATGAAATCGAAATTTGCAATAGATTTATGTTTGTTGATGTTTTAAGAAACTAGCTTGTGTAATATATTTATCTTTTTCATTGACATACGGCACTGATCATAACTAATGTCATTGGAATGGTCATTTTTCAAACATCAAACACCTATTTCCCAAAGGTCATATTGACTATTTGCATAACGGGAGTCTTGATAGTCGCTAGAGCCAACACATTATCTCGCATACTTTCGGTGCCTACACAATTTCCAAATTTTTTAAATTCATAAAATAATTAGACAAAATCATAACGGTGGTCAGCGACGCTTTGTACTAAATTATTATTGGGGCGAGAAACTACACCTCATTTTGATAAACTGCGACTATTAAATATTTTAATGCAAACGTGTGTCCGAACATAATTAAATGCCTCCATTATATTATATATTTTTTGTTTTTATTTTCTGCACAATCCATAATTCATAATTATTTATTATTATCTATAACATTTCTGATGTTTACCTTTTTACATTATTCAAACAGTTTTACCACTTGCCAAAAAGTTTGTTTAATCGATCTCAAAAGCTCTTACGACCTCCAAGTCATCATCACAAGAAGAATAAAACTCTGATGATGAAACGAGTGTCCGAACATAATTAAATGCAATGATCTGATGCCACCATTATATATTTTTTTGTTTGTATTCTCTGCGAAATCCATAATACACAATTATTTATTATTATTTACTCTTACATCTAAGTATATTATAAATATTTCTAATGTTTACCTTTTTACATTATTCATACAGTTTTACCACTTCATCTCGAGAAGAATAAAATTCTGATAACCACTTGGTGGTCGAAAGAGCTCTCAAAATCTAACAAACAAACTTTTTGGCAAGTAGTAAAACTGTGTGAATAGTTTATGTGCCAAAGATTCTAAACCAATCAATTAACTTTTTTACATAATTTTTATATGCATATCTACTCTGAAACCTCTAAAAATAAATTTAAGTGTTATTTTCAGATATATGTATATAGTGGGTGATTTAGATTGGTATTCTATCTTTTTTTAATAAAAAAAATATTTATAACGCACTGTTTACTTTTGTTAAACTACATACCTACGAAATCAACATTACAATGACATTTGTCAAAATTACGACATTCAACTTTTTTTTTCAAAAAGTAGTTAAAATATTTATAGTGCGTCTAAGCAAACAAAAGCTATGGAAATATAGCAATTAAAGTAACTATGTCAGAAGTAACCAGTCAGAAGCTGAAAAAAGATTAGGTGCGGTGTGTACATACATGAAAGCTGCAGCGCTTTCTCCAGGTCTAATGTTTAGTTGGTAGATCTATATTTTTTAGTCTATTTTTGTAAAATATTTTTTTCTTACATTAGTTTTCTTAAAAAAAGTTTTCACCTGCATAAAGAAAATCTAAAAAAAAAAAATTGAATATGATGCAATTTTTGTTAAATATTTTTTTATTAATTATGCATCTTTAGTGGTCTGTCAGATCTCCGGTCCCAACACCGTTAAATTTCTGCATTTGAAGAGAATCTAAAGAGAAGAGCGTTCGATCTAAATTGTTTTCCTCCTAATAAACTGTTTCGTATTTGGCGTTTTTTTTTAATTTGAACGTTTTTAAGACAAACTTGACTTTTATTTATAGTAAAACTAAATTGTTTTTATGATTATTTAGTTATTTTTACAAAGTAAAACATTTAACAAAACCATGTTCCATTTAATTTTTTACCCGATTTTTTTTCATCTTTAAGTGTATATTTTTTTATCTAGTCAAATATAGATAATAAGCTACAGCAGTCACATTCAAAAAAATTTTATTATGTTTTATTTTTTACTCAAACTTTTTCCTATTTTAAAAACAAAAAAGCTTTTTTAAAGTTTTGTTTTTTACATTTAGCTGTACAAATGTCAGATTGACAAAAATCTTGCCAAGCCGGTTTAAGAATAACTATAGAATGTCATTTAAGATAAAAAAGTTTTGTCATTTTTTATCTGCTACCTTGAAAAAATTGCAGCAGGTAATTGTTAGTAACCATATTGACATATTGTTTAGTAAACACAACCATTAAAATGCCGCAAACATTCAAGAAGCGTATTAATCATTTTGAAAGACGTCCCAAAAATAATGTTATTACTTAAAATTGATGACAGATAACTAAAAACAATTTTTGCAAAAAGGATTTTTAATTTAGCATTGACTTCAAGAACAAAATAAAAACAAATTTAATTTATAAAATTATAATGTTTATGTGACATAAAGAAAACATTTTTAAAAACCTTGCTATAATCTAAGTAAAGCAATAAATAGTATCAAAACCAACGAGCATCAAAACCAACGAGCAAGTTATAGAACCTTTTTGGAAACTTGGAACATCTTGTATACGAAAAATTAAAATTATTATTTGACAACACATTGTCAGATTAAAAAAAGTTTTTTAAACTTGTTTTGTGGTAAAAATACACAAATCTCAATGTTCTAAGCTACAGAATGAAACTGTATATAGCCCATACCTTAAATTTGAATAGCTGAAATAGATATATTTGTCATTTTATTTAGAACGATATGAAAAAAATCGTGAAAGCCCGGTCACACAACAGTATCAGATCACCGTTCCAGCTACCCAAATTAAAAATGACGTATTATGCAATGTTCAGAAACACATAATTTTTTTTATTTTAATAAATTCAAAGAGCTGAAATCTTTTATTTTATTTTATTTCAAGTCTCAAATTGCTACCACTTTTACGTATCTTACGATATAATCATTCTAATGTTACTAACGACCAAAAGCCATTTTGATAGTTTAAACAAGATAAACAAAACACTTTTAGATTTCTTAATACTCTAAAATATAACGATAAATTATATGATAAGCTTCTAAACATTGTAAATGCATTTTGTTAATTACATTTTTCGTGTCTATTTGACATCTTTTTTGATTTTTAACCGTAGCTCTGTTTCTTGCATCACTTAAAATTAGCATACAAATTCTGAGCTTATAAATGCCATAAATAAACTAAATTGTAATACAAAATATCAGGATTAGATTAGTGGCAAGTGGAAAATTGTATTATGGAAAATAACAAAAATAGGCCAGTTTAGAAAAGAAAATCAGTCACGTTCGTTCATTTTGACTTTTGACATTTGTAGTTTTTCAAGAATTTGTTTTTTGACTTCTATTTATTCTTCTATTTATAGGTGGATGACTTCCATAACCTTAAATTTTTTTATAAAATTATCAATACTGCTCCGTACTAAATGATCAAATATTCATTTTTTTTTAATTATATTATGACTAACTAACATCAAGTGTATTATTGTTAGAACGTTGGAAAATTATTAACAATTAAGAGGTGGTCGGATTGTAGGAGACTAGAAAAAAACTAGTCTATATACAAAATCACCTCTCTTAAGTAATAAATAACAAAATTAGGCAGATATGTGAAAAATAATTTTTTTTAGACATTTGATTTTATTTGATTCCAATTGATTAATCTAAAAAAATTAAAACTAAACCTAATATTCTTATAAATATTGAATTAAAGTATAATTATATATATGAAAATTTTTAACGAAATTATTTCATTGAGAGTCAAAATTATACATGCATTATATATTATATAAGTAAATACTAAATATTTACATAAATAAAAAATTAAATTGCAATTTTTTATTTCTTTTTACACCTTATCCCAAATAGTAAATTTTGAATTTGTTGTCTCATTTCTTTTAGGTGTACAGAGCCATTTTACAATATGTGTAAGTGATCAAGATGACTTTATTACCTCATTAAGTATATTATTCTGTCAAAAACAACAGCAACATTATTTTATTGTAATATATTTCAATTTCTACATTAACGTCATAATTTTTCTTTTGAATTTGATGTCATTTAGCAACAGGATTTAAAAAAAAACAATCTAAAATTGTTATATTCAATTAGTAAAGTATTAATTACTAAAAATTAAAGCTTATATATAAATATAGAAGAAGAGAAAGCTACAAGTTCAAATGTGTTATTAATTAAAGATTAAATAGTATTTATTAATAATTATAACAAATTAAAAATTAAAGTCAAATAATATATATATAAAATAAAAGCTAACTACACATTTCATTAATACTTAAGATAACGTTTTACAACATATTTATCAAAACTGGTATAATTTTTTTGATATTTTAAGGTCGTTTGTTTGCCATAATGTAAAATTTACTAAAAAATTTAGTGGACATTTTCCAGTACAATTTTTGAAAATTTTTTTGTTTTTATTTTATTTTTGTGCTCTTATAACTTTCTCAAGTAGAACCATTCTTTTTTTTGATATAGAGTGTTTAACAAAAAGTAGTAAAATGATGTCTGCTGATATTTTAGCAGTCTAGTTTAACTATGCTTTACATTTGTTTCTATCAATGTACAATTTACATAAAACAAATTAAAAAGAAGCTCATAGAATTAATATCAACTCAGCTCTTTATGACAACCATATCAGCAGTACACCAATTTTTTACAAATTTAAATAAAAAAAAATAGATTAAAGCAAATTTATTCAAATTAGATTCGTGGACTTGAACATGTTTGGATCTTATTGGAATACTGCAGCAAATTGCAACAGATTTTTATTTGAATAATTTTTGCCTTGGAATTACATATTTTAATCAGAATTATTGATATCGGCCATTTGGAGTGACAAGTAGAAACTTGATTTCTCGCTTTTGATATGAAGAGATTCTAATAGATGTCGCTATTTCTATCATATTCAAATAAGTATCTGGAATTATTAATGCACTGTTGAAGCAGTTGTGTTTTTTTGTTTTAACTATTTACCTCTTTATCTTAAGCAGTTGCCTATAGACTGCAGAGGCTCAGATCACTTTAATTTTCATTTATTACAGACATTATATTACAGACAGCGTTGCATTCCTCATCACAGACGTTTTTTTATTCTTATTTTAATTTTTTGTTCTGTACCTTTCATTCCATGTTTTGGTTGCAGTATTTATATTTGTTATTTTGTAGCATTTTTTTTATATCTAAATCTCCGGCTTAATTTTGAATCTTTGTTCAAAATGTTCTAATTTTTTTATTTGAAGGCTTTTTGCTTTTGCTAATAAATCTGGAGCATAAATAACACACCTGCTCACATAACTTGTCAAAATAATGCGTTTTCTCACATACCTGAAGTTTTAGCAATTTTTTTTTTAGTACTTTTTTATTGTATTGCATTTCTCTTATCTTGCACTACTCTTATCTTCTTCGGAACTGCACCAGACGAGGCTTAATTTTGGCAAGCTTTCCGTATGTAGGTGTCGTCTTTCTGCGCTTATCAGGCGCTCTTACTGTCTAGTGACTAGAAATCTGCGCTAGACCGTGAAAGTAGACCATCTTGTCATTTTTTAAAGCACAATGAAGCATTTTGTAATAAAACAGTATCCAATACAAATAAACAAATAAAATAAAAACACTTTATAAAGTCACTGAAACTTTAAATTTCTTATTAGCGATCCAAAAATTATATCTTACATTTTTTTTTCATAAAAATTTTACATTTGTTGTTTTACCAAACACTGACCTGACGTGCAAACTTCTTCAAATGTAAAACTTATATGAAAGTTTTCAAGTGCTGAGCCAGTTTATATTGAATGTTGGAGGGAAGAAAGCGTTGACAAAAGAGAAGATTTTGCTGTAAAATAGAGATAAAAAGAGAAACAAAGCAACTTGAATTTCGGTTATTGCTATTTGATGATTTTAAATTTTAATATTTTTGCATTTTTTTTTAAATCTTAAATTGGTATTCTTAAATAATTAATAATTGCTTAAAAGAATTTTATGATCCATAACATGATTGATATACTTTTTTTAAGTATTTGTTTATTTGCACTTTAAACAAGCACAAAAAACATGCATCTACATATTAAGATGATATAATTAAACAAATTAAAAAATTAGAAAAAGCCCACTTGATTACTGAATTATTATTTTATTTATTTAATTGACTCAAATTGCTGATAAACTAATATTTAATTATTTTGAAAGCAATTTTATAAATATTTAATTTTTCATTTGTATTTTATAATGAATTAATTGTGTCAAAAATATATATAAAAAAAAACCTTAATCAAAATAACTTAAAAACTACTGATCAGATCTTGATCAAATTTAAATGGAAAGCACCAGCTTCCAAAAAAAGAATTATTAAAATTTGAAGATATGAGGCAACACACATAAAAAAATACAGTCGAATTAACGAAATAATTAAGACTAAATAAACAAAATGTTAATTTAAGGTCTTAAAGAGCAAATTACAGAAGAGTGTTCTTTTATAACCCTTCAGACTCTACAAAATGTTTTTAACAATATGAAGAAAAGTGTAAATCTGTGTTTTTAATATAACAAAGATCATTTTTAACATTTTATGTAGCTTTTTTTAAACTATACTATATAATAAATCTTTAATTTAGTGTGGTCGGTATACCTTCAAAATTTTATTAACAACGTTCATAATGCAACCAGTTATACACAATTTTAGAGTTATTAATTTGTTGTAATCTTGTTTATAATTTAAAGTTAAAGAATACTCTTGAACAAGATCTTGAACTAATGATACTGACATTATATCAGCATCAAATACTTTTAATACCGTAAACAGTTCGTAAAATTCAGTTAGAATAAAATATTTGCAATTTCGCAGCTAGGAATAAACTTGTGGCGTCTTGCATCACAGAGTACCTAATAATTTTTGTGTGACTGATATGTATTACCCTCATTCGGTAACTTCTGGAATTGAAAAAAGCTTTCAATGATGCGTTGAATTTGGGTTTCTTCTTCTTTTCTTCATTCTGATTTGAACAATCAAATGTGCAAATTCATCGTAGATCTGTAGTTTGTTACCAAATTACCAAATTATTGTTTGTCTTCATTAAAAAAGATGACTTTAGATTTAATTGACCTGAAATTTGTAAAATCAAGGTAAGGATTAAAGGAGAAAATTGTTATGATGAGATATTTTTAGAAATTATAATTTGTACAAATTAAATCTGGTACTTATAATGAGGCTAAATTATTTAATAAATTCAAAACTTGTATAAGATCATAAACTAAACGTTATTGATATCGTCAAGGCTGTGAAATCGCTAAATTCTCTAAAATAAATAAACTATTGACTCACTTATTATTTAAACATATTATATCATATATGTAATAAAACATAATATGCATAATAGGTATAAGCAAATACCAAATTGTTGTCTATTTTTGGAAACTATCTAAACAATTTTTTCCGACAAATGATTTATTACACCATAGAAACACAACGCTATCAGCTAATTAACAATTGGTTTTGTGGATTATATTATGCATTTTTGGTTGATCACACAATTAGCAGTTTTTAATGTCACTTAAATTTTTATTTTTTTCGAACGGGGTATCAATGTGCAGCCAGAAAACAGAAAAAGGCTAAATCTGAGGGTTAAAAACAGACAAAGCAACAGCAACGTTTTTGCCTAAACCTTGCAAAAATTAAAACTTTGATCGATAAATAATTGTAGAACTATGATATAATTATTATATTTTAATTATTAATAATTATCTGAATAACTGGTAATATAATTCTACAATAATTATTTTACCTGTCAGTTTAGAAACAATTATAATGTATTACAAAGCCTGATCTGATCAAATTACAGTAAGCAATTAACCAGTTTCACCAGTAGCTGAAGAGATTTTCATTTGTTATGAGTACATAATAGTCGAAAAAGCTCCCAAGATCAAACAAAACATTTCGTGGCAAGTGGTAAAACAATGTTAATAGTTTATAGTACTGCACCTAATTGAATAAATACAAACTTTTGTATGGATCTGTATCAATATTCTGTAGAATAATTAACAAAAAAAAATTTTACAGCAGAACACTTTCTCAGTGGACACTTTTAGTATATATAATATCTGCTCACTTATGAAAACCCAGCTAATAGCTTCTATAGTATACGTGGCAACGCTGTCTAGGGAAAAAATGAAAGATAGGTTAAGTTTTTAAGGTCAAAACTCAAAATTGTACATTCCAATCGGATTGATTTAAAATTTTTGACAATTTATATTATAAACCAAACACAGTGAAAATACAAAACACTAAAGTGTTACTAAATTTAGTGGCTGCTTACAGAAAAACATAAAAATGCAAGAAAATGAAAGTGTCTGCTGCTTTATTATTAACATACTCTGATGAAAAATGTGGGAAAACAACGCCAATATCTAAAATTACTTAATTTGTTAAAAATACGTTTTGTTACAATTTATAATAGTTTGATAAGATACCAATAAACATTTTAAAAAAATACAGTATTATAATTTGACAACAATGATCAATTTAAAAGCAATGAATTTTTTATTTGTTGAATAAATTGTTGGAAAAAAATTGCAACATAAGACCACAATACGTATTAAGGAAGTAACTACATTGTAAAATTTAAAAGTATAAATGTGTTTTCTGTTTCTATAAATCATTAACAAAACTTGTAGCTCTCAGCTTCTTAGGTGTCTGGGATGGGAAGGATCTGCTATTGATTTAGAATTCCCACAGTAATTGTTTCTGACAGTTTTGAAAATCTCAGGAAATGCTTTCGATTGACCATATGCCATGACCGTAACGTAAAACCATAATCATTTTATGAATGAACAATTAAAAAGTTTTTTTATTGCTGCTTGATGTAATGAAAAGGTTCATCTAATACAATCTAAATTTTTAATAAATCATTATGTGATAGAAAATATTTAAAAATTTTGGTTTAAAGCTTAACAGTCAAACCTATCATAAAATCATAATCATAACAAACAGCAGACTTTTTTTTGCTTTTAAAAGCTTCTCACTAACTTGAAAATTTAGGTTAAACAGGAACAAATTTGGCTTTTTTTATCTATAAATTAAAAAATCAAATTTAAAACCAAAAAGAGAGAAAGAGGTAAAAGTAGAGAGAATAAGAAAAGAGAAAAAATAAGAATAATGAAAGAAAGAATAAAAAAGAATAAATAAAAAATCAGCAATATCATATAAAACAGTCAATTTTTTTTTGCCTACAAAAGCTCTTCACTAACTTGACATTTTAAGTTATACAAGTGCAAATGCAAAAACCTAGCAGGTAAAGAGTTTTTCTTGCTACTCCAGTCAAAAGTACGTGGTTCCGGCTGCGATTCCACGGCAGAAAGTGTATCTTTCATGCACTGGTAGAGCTATGCGCGCGCATTATTTTAGCGGGAGTAAATTGCCGAGGGCATCATGGCGCGCAGTTCAGATCCTGCACTTGCTGCCGTGGAATTGGAGCCGACACTACATACTGTCGACTGGAGTAGCAAGAAAACTAGTATACACTACACGGGCAGAAAGTTGAGATTCCTGCACTGCGCGCCATAATGCCCGAGGCGGAGCCGATAATAATAATCTACAATAATAATATACTATTATTGTAGAGTGCAATAAAACTGAGCTTATGTGTTCTAAAAATTAGAAAATGATAATCGCTGACTAAAGCCATACTCGCCAAATATCGGAAACCGAATTTTTAACTGTTATAGGTTTTTTTTTATCACATTGCTACAAGTTTTAATTTTTGTAATATTTAATGCACTTAAAGCTGACGTTTTATATTAATTTGTCAAAACATTCAAGACTTCAGAAATCGTTGCTACCTTAGACGTCAGATTCTCAGATAAAATCATTTGTTAACATTTATACCAGAAGATAAAGAATAATAATAACAAAATCTCTCTTCAATATCAAATATTTTTTATTTAGTTCTTCTGCTAGAAACTGTTGAATATGCTCTTTCCCAAGAACCTTTGATTTCTTGCACCAGTAATTTTTTGATTTGTTCTTCAAAAAAACGATATATGTATTTTTGTAAAACTTTAATGTTTATTTTAACATGCTGTATTTCGTCCACATTGAAGAAGCCGCAAATCTTTTTTGGCGTTGAAGAAGAGCCCATCAGTCTTTGCATCATTTTTCTGTTTTCAATTATAGAACTTACTCAACTTTTTGTAATTAGCGTCCTTGGATTTTGTGGGTAGCCAACTCGGTGAGACTTCTTCAACATCTTTCTCAATTTTTTGAAAAAGAAAACCATTTTTTTTCATTTCCATAAATGTTACAAGCGCCGAAACAGTTTGTTTGCAAATTTTTTCTCAAATAATAAATTTGTTGTCAAGAACATGGCAACCAAATTATCGACTACTACTAATTTGTGTAGATATAAAATTTTTAGGTTTTAATGATTTTTTAAAAACTCTTACAGAACCAATATAAAACTATGTATTGTACTTGTATCTAAACAGCAAATAAACGTGGCTAAACATTTGTTTCGTGACTTATTTGCCTTATTGTAAAACAAATAGCTATTTTGTTTAATTATCAAATAATTGGAAGAATATTACAACACTGACATATTACATTACAAAAGTTACTGAAACCATTAGATTTAGTTGTGTACATTAAAAATGAGTAAATTATAAAATATCAAATAAAATGATAAAGTTGCGAAAAAAACTGAACTCAAAAATTGTAAGAGCTGGGTAAGTCTATAATTATTTGAAAGAGGTAAAAGTCGAGAGAATAAAAAAAGAAATAAAATTAAAATAATAGAAGAAAGAGTGCAGAGTGCAATAAAACTGGGCTTGTATGTTGTAAAAATTACAAAATGCTAATTGCTGACTAAAGCCATAGTAGCCAAATATCGGTAAGCGACTTTTTACTGTTATAATTTTTTCGCTATTATATTGCAACGAGTTTAATTTTTGTAAAATTGGATTCGTTAAATGCGAATGTTTTTAATTTGTCAATACATTTTATACTTCAGAAATCTTTGCTACGTCACACGTTAGATTATTATTATTATAGAATAATAGTTATTTACATAAAAGTCAGGAAAATGTCACATTACTGAAGAGGAGCTAAATTGAAATACGAGGCACTTTGTGCCGAGTATTTTAAAGCTCCGTGTCAAGTAAGCGATTTTACTGACGTGTTTTGTATTTTTTTCCGGAAATCGTAAAAAAAGACGAAATTTACAAATTTTAGAATTTTTTTGACAAATTCCACAAAAATCAAGTTTGTCAATTTTGTTTGCAACTATAGTTACTAGAGTATCTTTTTTATTTTGCGTCTTGTAAAGTTTTTACAGTACTAGTCCGGAAAACTCAATTTTCCTGCGCGTAAATAAGCAGGAAAATGTTGTTTCCAAGACGATTTCCGGAAAAAACAACTTATCATCACATTATAGTGAGCTAGCAGATAAACAATTTTTTATAAAATTATAGTAGGCTAGCAGAATTACAAAAAAAAGGTCTCACGTTGGAAACAAATCAAAATGAACACCGCTGTTTATAAAATATTTTTTTAATTTTTTTATCTAACACTTCATTATTATGAAGTTATAAAAATAATGTTTTTGATTCAATTATGGGGTCTATTCATAAAAAAACAAGTGGTTTTATGAATCAATAATACAACTGTTTACAAAAAATATAACAATTTATTGTACATCAAAAGATACAATACATAAATTACAATTATAAGGAATAGGAATCTCAGATGAAATCATTTGTTGAGATTTACGTTAATATTTATATTGAAAGATAAACAAAAATAATAACAAAATCGACCAACACCAAATATTTTTTATTTGATGCTTCTGCTAGAAGCTGTTGAATATGCTCTCTTTCAAGAACTTTTGATTTCTTGCACTTTGTGCGTCAAAAAAGCGATTAAATTGTCATACTGTAAAGCTTTAAAGTCGATCTTAACATGCTGTATTTTGTCCACATTGAAGAGGTCGTGAATCTTTTTTTGGCGTTGAAGAAGTAACCCAGCAGTCTTTTCATACTCCACAAACATCAGAGAGAGGTCTTGGTCACTCAAGTCACTCAAGAAAAATTCAACCACTCAAGCAAGCTCTCGTGGCTAAACAATTGTTTTGTGACTTATTTGCCTTATAAAGCACTTGTAGAGTAAATAGCTATTTTATTTAATTATTAAATTATCGGAAGTATATTACTACACTGACATTTTCTTCATAAGGTACCTTATTACATTGCAAAAGCTACTAAAATTATTCGGTTTAGTTGTGTACATTGAAAATGAATGAATTATTAAATACTAGCTGACCCGGCAAACTTCGTACCGCCTTAGAGTAAATTTGATGCACTACTTTATTTTGTATAGCTGACCTATCTTATGTATGCGTACCTATTCAATTTGAACTGGAATCTATAATATCCTCCATATAAAAATGAATACGTATTTCCCTGGTCTCGTCATACCTGAGAAGGACTTTACTAATTTTATTAAATATTGCCCCCCCAGTGCCCCCTCCATCCCGCCCGCCGCGATGCCCGGCGCGCTTTTCAGACTGCATCGCAAACAACGGCCACGGCGCTATGGCGGTTTTGTTTACTGTTTGATTTTTTTCATTCGTAATATCTTTTGAATGGAAAGTCTAATTTAAATAATTTAAAAACTATTTTATAGGTAGTTAAATGGTCTTGACCATAAAATAATTTATTTGGATAAGGATTAATATAAACACATAAATAGCATGGTTTGAATTTGGTTAGCATTTTCATTAATGTTTAAAATGAAAAAAGTTGTTGTAGTGACATAACTACAATAGTTGGACATATGCTACCGTGGACTTTTTTGTAGACATTGTGATGTTCTTCAATATTGTTGTACATTATTTTGTTCTATCGCTAATAGTTTCGGCAGCGCGTTCGACGAAAGACATTTTAAGACTCATTTTTCTACACCTTCGGTTACATTGTTCAAATTTTACCAAGGATTCCTAATTTTTTTCAAAATGAAATGTAGCCTATGTCAAATAGGAAGAATGTAGCATTCTATTAGTAAAAGAATTTTTTAAATCGGCCTAGTACTTTTTTGAGCCTATTCATTACAAACATACAAACATACAAATCTTTCCTCTTTATATTTATAATATTATAAGTGTAGATTAAATAAAATAATGAAGTTGCTGAAAAAACATTAATGAACTCAAAAATTGTAAGAGCTGGAGAAGTATATAATTATTTGAAAAGTATTAAAATTTGACAGTTGTCATTAATTGCAAAGTGTGGTGTTTGAAACGAAAAAAGTGTTTCTAGTGGTAAGTTTTTGACCAGTCTCTATCAATTTACAATAATAAATAATAAAAATCTGAATAATTTATTTTTGGAAAACGGTGAGTTTTAGGAACACCTGACCAATCTGCCTTTATCTAACTCCAGTAAGTAGTTTTATGTACACAAATGCAGAAATTCGAATAATGCTTAGAATACTTGGAAAGTTATCGAGTATGTCAGACTTGCAGCAATTCAATGATTTTTATTTATTTTATCAAAACATTTCAACTATTTAGTCCCCCCATTTTATTACCACGCCTTCAAGAAATAACTAGATTTTAATGCTATTAATCTGAATGACAGGAATAAGTTCATTTATTTTTTGACCTTCCCTTTCGCTTTTCTTATACTCTACTTCATTCACTCTTGCACCGGCATCTTTCTTTCACTTTCTGGAAAAAAATGATGCCACGGTAATTAATATGCAGCTCATCCGCGCCAATAAAATGTTATGGGATCATCTAAAATTTATAGATTATGCCTTTCAACTGATTTATTATTACGTCGGTACCTGCAGAGAAGAGATTTAGAAATGCTAAGAAAAATCCAATCTGGTCCTCAGGAATGAAAGTAGGTGGACCTGCTGAGACATAATTGTAGGTGTATCGTTTTCGCTTACTTTTCTAAACCGGCCACTTGAAAAACTGATTTTATTCGATTAACAGCACCCTTTCTCTTGTTTGTCTTATCGCTGATTTGAAATAAGGATACCCCCAAGTCAGCAGTCGCCGTTGGTCAGAGACCTATGAATTTTAAGTTATAGTGAAAGTGCCTAGCCCAATTGACATTTGTGCAATAAATCTGCTATCATAGACGCAAGAAATTATTTTTTAGCTTCTAATGCAACGAAAGTACCATCCAAAGTAATTTTTTTTTTGTAAAAGTTGAGTGTAAAATCGCAACACATTGAGTTATTAGCTTTCAATTATGTAAATTACGAAACTGCTAGAAGTATGTACTTCACAAGCTCGGCTAATTTAGCAGTATATTTTTTTATAACTTCAGGTACCTAATTAACATCTGACAATTTGTAGATTAATTAAATAATTAAACCGCGTCATTGACTTTAAGTAATTTTAACATTTCCGATTTTTGTCAAAAACTAGCCACTCATAATTGCAGAACTTAATGATGGTAATTTATTATTGATCAAGTTTCGCTTTGAGGATTATTTTTGGCGTCAACTTTCTTATCAACTTGTCATTCGATATTATGGGACATTCCAAAGAAAAGCATTAGAAAAATACAGTTTTTACTAATTATCTTTCAAAAACTAATTGCATTGTATTTATTTGATTTTTATCAATTTATTTTTGATATCATTTTATCGTCAAATGAAGACAAACTTTAATTTTGATTACATTGGAGAAAATAAATTAAAACATATAAAATTTTTGCTTTTTAAATGCTTAGATATACTTAATTAGGATTTCTGGAGACGGTGCCAGTCAAAAAGAAGAAGTTGCGACGATTTATGGATGGAATGGTTATACAATATTATATAATATAAACATTATACAATCATACATACCACAATAATAGATGTATAATCTTTCCAATATTTAGTTCATCCACTGTTAGAACAAACGAACAAAAAGAACAAAATCCACTGTGATAGAACAAAAATGCAGCATGTTGGATAGTATAAGTTCTAGAATAGCTCGATAAAGTCTAATTAGAGTTTTAAACTTTTCTCGCATCTCTATGGATTCTATAAGTTCTAGAATAGCTCGACAAAGTCTAATTAGGGTTTTAAAGTTTTCTCATATCTCTATGGATTCTATAAGTTCTAGAACAGCTAGACAAAGTCTTATTAAAGTTTTAAACTTTTCTCGCATCTCTATGGATTCTATAAGTTCTAGAATAGCTCGACAAAGTCTAATTAGAGTTTTAAAGTTTTCTCGCATCTCTATGGATTCTATAAGTTCTAGAAAAGCTCGACAAAGTCTAATTAGAGTTTTAAATTTTTCTCGCATCTATATGGATTCTATAAGTTCTAGAATAGCTCGACAAAGTCTTATTCGAGTTTAAAACTTTTCTCGCATCTCTATGGATTCTATAAGTTCTAGAATAGCTCGACAAAGTCTAATTAGAGTTTTAAAGTTTTCTCATATCTCTATGGATTCTATAAGTTCTAGAACAGCTAGACAAAGTCTTATTAAAGTTTTAAACTTTTCTCGCATCTCTATGGATTCTATAAGTTCTAGAATAGCTCGACAAAGTCTAATTAGAGTTTAAAAGTTTTCTCATATCTCTATGGATTCTATAAGTTCTAGAACAGCTAGACAAAGTCTTATTAAAGTTTTAAACTTTTCTCGCATCTCTATGGATTCTATAAGTTCTAGAAAAGCTCGACAAAGTCTAATTAGAGTTTTAAATTTTTCTCACATCTATATGGATTCTATAAGTTCTAGAATAGCTCGACAAAGTCTAATTGGAATTTTAAACTTTTCTCGCATCTCTATGGATTCTCTAAGTTCAGGAATAGCTTGACAAAGTCTTATTAGAGTTTTAAACTTTTCTCGCATCTCTATGGATTCTATAAGTTCTAGAAAAGCTCGGCAAAGTCTAATTAGAGTTTTAAATTTTTCTCGCATCTATATGGATTCTATAAGTTCTAGAACAGCTCGACAAAGTCTAATTGGAATTTTAAACTTTTCTCGCATCTCTATGGATTCTATAAGTTCTAGAATAGCTCGACAAAGTCTAATTAGAGTTTTAAAGTTTTCTCATATCTCTATGGATTCTATAAGTTCTAGAACAGCTAGACAAAGTCTTATTAAAGTTTTAAACTTTTCTCGCATCTCTATGGATTCTATAAGTTCTAGAATAGCTCGACAAAGTCTAATTAGAGTTTTAAATTTTTCTCGCATCTATATGGATTCTATAAGTTCTAGAACAGCTAGACAAAGTCTTATTCGAGTTTAAAACTTTTCTCGCATCTCTATGGATTCTATAAGTTCTAGAATAGCTCGACAAAGTCTAATTAGAGTTTTAAAGTTTTCTCATATCTCTATGGATTCTATAAGTTCTAGAACAGCTAGACAAAGTCTTATTAAAGTTTTAAACTTTTCTCGCATCTCTATGGATTCTATAAGTTCTAGAATAGCTCGACAAAGTCTAATTAGAGTTTTAAAGTTTTCTCATATCTCTATGGATTCTATAAGTTCTAGAACAGCTAGACAAAGTCTTATTAAAGTTTTAAACTTTTCTCGCATCTCTATGGATTCTATAAGTTCTAGAAAAGCTCGACAAAGTCTAATTAGAGTTTTAAATTTTTCTCACATCTATATGGATTCTATAAGTTCTAGAATAGCTCGACAAAGTCTAATTGGAATTTTAAACTTTTCTCGCATCTCTATGGATTCTCTAAGTTCAGGAATAGCTTGACAAAGTCTTATTAGAGTTTTAAACTTTTCTCGCATCTCTATGGATTCTATAAGTTCTAGAAAAGCTCGGCAAAGTCTAATTAGAGTTTTAAATTTTTCTCGCATCTATATGGATTCTATAAGTTCTAGAACAGCTCGACAAAGTCTAATTGGAATTTTAAACTTTTCTCGCATCTCTATGGATTCTATAAGTTCAAGAATAGCTTGACAAAGTCTTATTAGAGTTTTAAACTTTTCTCGCATCTCTATGGATTCTATAAGTTCTAGAATAGCTCGACAAAGTCTAATTAGAGTTTTAAACTTTTCTCGCATCTCTATGAATTCTATAAGTTCAAGAATAGCTCGACAAAGTCTTATTAGAGTTTTAAAGTTTAGTCGCATTTCTATGGATTCTATAAGTTCTAGAATAGCTCGACAGAGTTTTAAACTTTTCTCGCATCTCTATGGATTCTATAAGTTCTAGAATAGCTCGACAAAGTCTTATTAGAGTTTTAAAGTTTTGTCGCATCTCTATAGATTCTATAAGTTCTAGAATAGCTCAACAAAGTCTAATAAGAGTTTTAAGCTTTTCTCGCATCTCTATGGATTCCATAAGTTCTAGAATAGCTCGACAAAGTCTAATTAGAGTTTTAAACTTTTCTCGCATCTCTATGGATTCTATAAGTTCTAGAATAGCTTGACAAAGTCTAATTAGAGTTTTAAACTTTTCTCACATCTCTATGGATATACATATTGGCAATTTTAGCAACGCCTCACACAAAAAATTGTACAAACAAAACAGTACATTCTACAAGAAATTTAAAAATCTTTAAGCAATTGGCAATCTCAGATGTACAACGTTTACTCCAATATATTTTTCGATTTACGAATTATTTGTGTTTCAAGGCGAGCGTTTAATATTGTGGAGACATAAATAAATAATTAAAAAAACAGCTTTTTCTATTGGCGCATATGCGTGTTTAGTTTGATGTTTGTTTTCTTCTCAGAGAACACTAAATCTGTTGAGCCAAACTGAATAATATTACATGGCCATAAAGGTGACGTGTTAGAAATTGAAAAAATGTAAAAAAATAGCCCTTTTATTTTGCAAAAAAACCCTTAACAAACCCTTGCACAGCACGATTTATGACTAAGACAAATCTTCTTTTTAACCGACTTAAAAAACAAAAGAAGATTATCAATTTTTGAAGTGAAAACTTCTTTAGCGGCGCTGAGCACTTTTTTTTGTATGGGTAAAAACTTTCAAACTCGCGTCAGGGTCACGTGATGCTGATCGAAAAAGCGTAAGATCGAGGGGAAGGGAGGGGAACTAGTATCTCCCACTCTTTCTACCGTGCCTGAGTCATAGATTTATTATAACAAGATACAGCCATGCACTGCGATAGTCCGCCAAGACGTACCATCTATTGCTCTCACTCTCAACTGCATTAGTATTCGATAGCGCTATCTTTTAGAGAGGTTCCTACAAATAGCAAAGCAGAAATCAGAAGACGCAGAGTACGCTACGTCAGCATGACACTAGAATTATTTTGACGTTTCTATTCAAATTTTTCTAATCACATAATTTGAACAGAAAACTTAGTTCAGTCACTTAAAAATTGAAAATAATTATTGTCAAGAAAAATATTTAATAATTTGAAGGTAATTTTATTTATTGAGATTTCAACCTCAACTTTTATTTTCTTCCAGCTTTCTAATGTTTCTCTATTTTCTTAAAGCCTAACTTCAATTTTACAAATTCATAGGAGAGAAGTTTTTTATTTTCATTATTGTGATTGTCACGATGCAGTTGTGGGTTTGTAAGCTGATAAAATATGAAGCGGATAATAAAGTTTACATGGGTCTGACACAACTAAAAGTTGGTGAAATTTTGAAATTGGAATAGAGTTTTTTGATAAAATAATTAAGAATCATTAGCACTGATGAAAAAACCTTTATTTATAAATAATTATTCATTCCAAAATAAAATTGATTTTTAACCTAATTTTCGTATTTTATTAGATTGTGTATGACAAATGTCAATAAGTTGACAGCAAAGCATTGCATCGTTGATTGTCGACTAAAATCGTAGAAATTCGTGTCTGTTTAATCACTATAGACTCGTGTGCGACATACAACAAATATGATGAAAAGGATAAAAAATGTGTTTCATTAAATATAGAAAGAAATGGAGAGATGTACCAATTTCTTTGATATGTTTTTTAAGAACCGAAGTATGTTCAGCATGCATAGCTATATCTAATGTATTAAATCTATGGCCTGAGTGTGCTGCTCTGTTTAGGCGGCACAGGGCGCTTGCGCGAATGACCGTGTGTGTTTATGTACAGCGTCCCACGCGTATCCAAGGATGGTGACAGCTGATTGCTTGACTGTTGTGTAGTAAATACACTGTTGTGTATTCGTAAATGTGAATTGTTTAAATTATGGAAATCGAACAAAGTGAATCTATTAATGAAAAAAGCGATGATGAAGTAGTGAAAGAAAATGAGTAAGTAAGAAAAAAAAATTGGAAAAAGCTTTGATAAATTGCCAATGATTTTAAGTGGAGATTTCAATATAAACTTTGCAGACGATAAAAATCAATCATTAATTGAATTTTTAAATAATGAATTTGGTTTAACTATGTCAAATGATCGCAATTTTAGCACAACGAAATACAAAACTACTATTGATGCGGTCTTTATTAGACACTTAAATAGGTTCGAATCAAAACTGTTTGTTTCTTACTTCAGTTATCATAAACCAATTGTATCAGTTGTAAAAATTTGCGATCATGATTCTGATAATAACGATGGTGTAAAAGTCGTCGAAATTATGGATGGAAGTTGATTTTTGTGAGAGATAAAATTTAATGTAATATATAAATAACGATATAATATTATAAATAACAACATATAAATTGTCATATTTGTGTACGATAGCGCAATAAATAAACATTGTATTCTACCTCATAAATGATAGTACTTTTATACTTATAATTAAACACAACGTTAATATTGAAGTTTTCACTTCTGCCGGCACTCCCGGAGTGCTACCTTTTTTTTTTATGTGTGTTACCTCAGAACTTTTTTCTGCGAGAACAGATTTTGATGATTTGATTATTCTTGTTTCATTTGGAAGCTAATGCTTTCCAATTGGTCTCATTTAAATTTGATCAAGATCTGATCAGTAGTTTTTAAGTTATTCTGATGCTTTTTCGACATATATTTTTGACACTTACCTACAATAATTTATATATTATAAAAAATTGTAAAAAATTAAAAAAAAATATTTCAATTGATTTAAGCAATTTGAATGTTATTAATTATGTTGTTTCAAGTGTTTTATAATGCATTACAGTATTAAGAAAAATGTCTTGTTGATAAATTTCCCTTATATAAGCGCAAATCATAAAAAAGAATTTTTTATTTAAATATTAAGTAAGTAGATTTTCTATTTTTGAGATAAATGTTTCTCTCTTTGTCTCATTCAAAAGGCGCTGTCTCATATTAGCAGCCCGTTTAATGGGTCTACCCATATTGAAAAAAAAATAATAGTGATCAATTAAAATCCACTGAAACTCTAAAAATAAAAAAAAATGTAGCAAAAAAACCAACTTTAAAAAAAAAATGCACCAAAAAATATAAAACAATTGCTTAGACTTGTATGCTTAAAAAACAATCAAATTATTTAGATACTATAATGTATACAAATATTGTTATATTAGTCAAGGTAGGACGTGGGCTCGCGTCTGCTCGCCTGTGCGCCGCGTGTAGTTTGTTTAAATATGGTGAATGCTAATATTAAGATTAGTATATCATAATATATACAGCCTTACAAACCTACCTTGACTGACACCGACTCCAAAAATAACAATAATTGTACACTATAGTATCTAAATAATTTGATTGTTTTTTAAGCATACAAGTTTATGCAATTGTTTTATACTTTTTAGTGCATTTTTTTATTTTTCAAATTTGGTTTTTTCTGGCTAAAAATTTTTTTTTATTTAATGAAAAATCTAGTTTTTAGCAACACATTGTAAACGAGATGACACGATAGATGCTTACTATATCTTAGAACTGTGACCTGGCAAACTGTGTTGTACAAGATGGTCCATTTGATGATACAAGATGGGTTATAAATCTTTTTCTTCAAATAAAGAATATTAATGTAGAATATTTCTAATTTAATTATGAAAAATTATATCTTGCAAGTAGTGACCATTTTCTGCTTTAAATATTTGTGTTTTTTAAAAACATTTTCCATAGCTTTTTGCAAAACTGTAGGTGTTATGTTACGGGTTTTGTTGCGCATATTGTTTTTTAACCGCTCAAAGGTTTTAGACTCATTGAAATAATTTTTTTTAATTTTAAATAATCTAAGAAAAAAATCTGTAGAAGTTAAATCTGATAAACGCGGCGAAGTAATTTGTTCACCAAACATGTCGCGTCGTAAAACAGCCATTGTGTTCCTCGCAGAGTGCGTCGTGGCTCCATCCTGTTAGAACCGTACTGTAAATAGTGTTTGTTAATTTATTGTTGGCTCTGAGAGTCAAAACAATAGACCGTTAATTAGAAAAATAAAGTTTAACGATTTGGGCACGTTGTTCAATTGTGTACTGCTCTACTTTAAATTTTTTTAATTTTTTTCACAAAATACAAAAAAAAATCATACTAAAAAGGTTACACGAAATTTGAACTTCAAAACAATAAAACATTATTGTGTATTTACAATATTGTGTTTATATTTAATTTAATTATTTTATAATTTTTTTAATTATAGAAAAAAAAATACGGTAATTTTTGTTCTAATCGATTCCGAGGGTTAGAGTTTCTGCGCTTGTCCGATTCCGCTGGCTCGCCATGAACCTTGTCAAGCCAAACAGTAGATCTTGCTTTAAACACCACAATTAAGCATAACGGTCTCGATAAAATTCCCGATAAGTAGTTTTTAAAAACAACAGCATCGGTTAAAACTCAAAATGCTTGTTTGAATCTAGTGACAGTTTTCGAAAAAAAACAAAAATAAAAAAAATGAGTGCTTCACAGTCTAGACCGTATTCGGACTTTATCGAGGATGATTATACAAGGAATATGCTTGACGGTAATATTGCATGACTCAGTGTCGGTGTTGTGACAATGTCATTAGAAATAGTTTTTATTTTCAATTGATGCTCTCATTCAAGCGTTAACATTGTTTTCATTCATTCGAAACTAGTGTCATTGATGTTATTTTGCTCAGATTTAGTTGTATACATAATGTTTACTATTGTCTATAGCGCGTTCAAACTATTGATTTTTTAAGTTGTCCACCCCAAGTAATGCGGGGTTGAAACCTCTTCCCTCTAACATTTTCCAATGAAATCCTAGAACTTGCTATATTAACCACTTGGCAAAAAATTAAAAGTTAGTATAATCTTTAATTGTCAAAAATAGATAAGATTATAAGAAATAACATTACTTATTATAATGTTATTTCTTATAATCTTACAATTACTTATAATTGTTTAGTGTGAAGAAACGTCTAGACTTTAGACCTAGATTTTGTAAGGTTTATTCCGGAAATCGTTATGGAAACAACATTCTCCTGCTTATTTACGCACAGGAAAATTCCGGCTAGTACTGTAAAGACTTTACAAAACGGAAAACCAAAAAAATACTCAAAAAAAGCAATTTATTTAAAACTTTAAAGTCGAAATATTAATATGAATTGTAATATGAATTTCTAGTCGAAATCTCATGGCCCAGCATGTTGTGGATTATCATACCATAGCCCATTATAATAGTATTTGTGGTTTTTGCTGGCTTTGATTGTACTTTTCTTGCTATATATAGCTTATTTTGGATTAAATCCTCGATATAGCTCTCAGCCACCTTTGTATTTTTTAAATTGCTGTTGCCACCCTTAGCGTGTACTAAATAAAGTCGATAAACTGCGACGCATACATTATATAGTACATGTTTCAGAAATATAGTTAACGTAACATACGTTGCACTTTTAGAAAAGAATTTTCCAAATAAATGTAGTTCCATTGGGCGGGTTTCAACCGGGCGTAATACTAAATAACGACTGTACAAAGCCAAATTTCCTTGCTCAGCAATTACAAAGCAACACAGTTTTTTGTCCTAGAATCGGCAATTTTTACTATTAGAGTGTTTGTCTGAAACGCATATCTAAGATATGCAAAATTATCTATATACTTTGGTTTCCATCAACAAATAGTAAAATAATGTTAAAAGAAACTTATTCAAAGAACATCTTTAAACTTCTTCTTATTGAAACTCTTCAGTAAAGTTCTTTACTTTGTAACTATAGTTGCCAACGAATGTGATCAACTTGATTTTTGTATAACTTTTATACAAATTTTCTAAAATTTGCAGCTTTCGGTACAATTTGAAACAAAACACGTCAGTAAAACATTGTATATGGCTTCTATTCTATCCTATTCTACTCTATTCTATTTATAATATAGAAAATATATATATACTAGCTGACCCGGCGAACTTCGTACCGCCTTAGCGTAAATTTGATGCACTACTTTATTTTGTATAGCTGACCTATCTTATGTATGCGTACCTATTCAATTTGAACTAGAATCTATAATATTCTCCATATAAAAATGAATACCTATTTCCCTGGTCTCGTCATACCCGAGAAGGACTTTACTAATTTTATTAAATAAAAAACAAAATATATATTTTCATAATAGTGTTTATTCCGTAGGGTTCAATAATTTCACTTATATTTTTACAAACAACTGGGCATTTTGAAGTAAACACTGAGCTCAATATCACGCGCGCTCTAGAAAGCAACTAATAGCCTCTATACCCTTCACTGCTTCTCTCTATTCTAATGCTTTTTGATAAAGTATATTTTTAGTTTTATGTTCTGGCGCGTAAATAAATAATGTTGATGGTTTTCCGACACGGGAACAGGCGACATATAATTGGCCATGTGAAAAACATAGATTTTTTAGGTTGATGCCACATACACTTAGCGACTGCCCTTGCGATTTATTTATTGACATTGCAAATGCAAGCCGCACTGGAAACTGTAAACGTTTAAAACTGAATGGCATATCGTTTGGTATAATAGGGATGCGTGGGATCAAAACATCTTTGCCTTCGTACTTCCCTTTCAAAATGTTTGAAAGGGAAGTTAAATTGAATGACGTTGACATTTGTTAGCGAGGTTATGTCTGTGGTGTCATAGATCACCACAGAGTTTTTTGTTTCAAATTGAATGACGTTGACATTCGTGACGCGCTTTTTTTAAAATATGCAAAATTAAATGTATATTTTTCAATCTTTCTGAGAGATTTTCTTAATATTTTTTTCCGTAAGAACCTTGTACAGAGTATTAGAAAACTACGAAAAAAAAATCAGCCAAATCGGTCAAACCGTTTTCATGCTATGTCGTGACAACGAAAAACGGGATTCATTTATATATATATATTATATATTAACAATATTAAAAAAAAAACAAAAACATAAAAAATTTGAAAATTGAAAATCGCAAATTAACAGTTTAACGTTTAATTAAAACAAGCCAATTAATTGTTTAATTAGGTTAATCTTCATCTAGTTCTAATTTCCGTTGACATGTTATAACACTGCTATTTCGAAGCACGGATGAACGCTGTACAAATAAGTTTTCACCACAAATTGGTTTGAAAAAACGCAGCATTTCTTTTTAATATATTGAGTTTTGCCGGAAAAACTTCATAGAAAAAAATATGTTTATTGAAAACTTACAAAAAAATACTTTCACAAAAATTAAAATTTATTTATTTTTGTAAAAATAAAAAACAGTTTTTTCAGACGTTAAAAAATTTATTGAAGATTTTGACAAGTAAAAGTAGGATTTTATTGACAGCTTGTCAACAACAATAGTTATTTACATAAAAGTCAGAAAAATTTCACATTACTAAAGAGGAGCTAAATTAAAATACGAGGCACTTTGTGCCGAGTATTTTAAAGTTCCGAGTCAAGTAAGAGATTTTACTGACGTGTTTTGTATTAAATTTTTCCGGAAATCGTATAAAAAGACGAAATTTACAAATTTTAGAATTTTTTTTACAAATTCTACAAAAATCAAGTTTGTCAATTTTGTTGCCAACTATAGTTACTAGAGTATCTTTTTTATTTTGCGTCTTGTAAAGTTTTTACAGTACTAGTCCGGAAAACTCAATTTTCCTGCGCGTAAATAAGCAGGAAAATGTTGTTTCCAAGACGATTTCTGGAAAAAGTATTGACAGAAAATGATGCATTTTTTGCTCAAGCTGAAAAGTGACATGCTTGAGAGCCAACGCTTAAATTGAATTAACGCAATTTTTGACAAAAAGTTTTAAATTTCTTTTTACAAAATTTTTATTTTTCGATTGCAAGGTCTGGACTAACAGTTTGGCCTCCTCGGCCTCAAATGACTTTTTCCTTTGGAGATATTTAACAAATTAAATTCGCAGTAACTCAAAAGCAGATTTTCAAAAATCGACATGTTTACAATAACATGACACCAATTTCTGTAATAAAGCTATTTGATGTTTTTATAATAGGTTGAAATATTTTTTAAAACTTAAACTGGAACATTAATTTGATATAATTTATTATTTCTTAAAAAATTCATTTATTTTGTTTTAATTATGTAGCTTGAACGCGTTCTAGGAGAGGTGAGCCGACATTCATTTGTCACGCCTGTGTGAACTGGAAAATTTTTTCCAATTTCTAGCTAATACAAAAAAAAACAATAAATAATAATATATAAACAAAAATTCATATTAATATATTATTAATGATTAAAAATTAATCTTAATCAGAGAATTACACGCTACAAATCTTTGCTTTTCAATTATTATAAATTTTGTTTGCATTCAGAGTTCAATGAAAAATTATGCGATATGCAGCATTCAAATTAAAAATAAATAAATTATAATTTTTTTAAATTTTGAAAAGTTGCGTTTCATACAAAACTAGATCAACTTATGTTTTTTGTATAAATTAAAAAATTATATTATTGATGCTCCTCATCATTGGTGACCAATATTAGTTTCAACGTTAACTTTTTGTTACAATTTAAAACACACAAATTTTGTGTCAGAATTCAGACGAACCAATTATGAATCTAATGATCAGATTCAATAATGATGATTATGGCAAACTTTTGTTAAGCTGACACTGATTGGCTTAGATTTTTATTTTACTAATCAAAAACATAAAATGGAGAAGTAATTTAGTTATTATGTCTTTGTATTTTGATATTATTTTTTGTTTATGATTTTGTTATTCGTTTTTTATGTGCATATTTATATAATAATAAATATTTATTTTTATTATTTTATTATAAGGTCATTAGGCTTTGTAATGTGAAAAACTATTATTATCAAAGCCAAATCAACAAGATTATTTAGAAAATTAGTTATTATTGATTTTTTCTGTTGTATTTGCTTAAGGAAAACTTAGTATTTATAAAAAAATTGTCACTGTTTTAACTTAGTCTACACGCCAATGTCGCACGGTTAAATTGTGAAATTCTCTGTTATATCGGCCAATATTATTTAAGAGCATTTTTTAGAGCAGAAAAAAATCACCAAATTAACAATATTTATTTGCATTAATTATAATTTTTAACAGATTAAAAAGTTATCAAAGTGTAATAGGCTGCTTTGAAATATATTTTTTTATATACTGAAAATAGAGAATTAGTATAGTAGGTAGCTACTATAGTGTTAAAATATATGTAAATTGCCTATTAGCGTAACTAAACGTTTATTTATTTAAAAATATTAAAATAACTTATGTTCTCCAAATCGTAAATTTCAAATAAATATCAGAGGATTTGGTCAATTTTTAACCGACTTCAAAAAAAAAGGAGGTTTTCAATTTTTTTTCAGATTTTGAATATATAACCGATTTTGATGATTTTTGTTTGAAAGCTGGTGCTTTCCATTTAGTCTCATTTAAATTTCATCAATATCTGGCCAGTAGTTTTGAAGTTATTTTTATTAATGCTTTTTTTGACATATATTTTTGACACTTACAATTAATTGATTATGAAAAATTTAAAATTTAAAAAATTGCTTTCAATATAATTAAATATTAGTTTACAAGCAATTTGAGTCAATTAAATAAATAAAATAATAATTACGTCAATCGTATTGAAGTCAGTTTTTTCTAAATTTTTAATTTTTTAAATTATTATCAAATACGATCGTTGAGCAGATTGCTTATAAAATAAAATTTGTGATAATGAACAGTAGAATAAAGCTAAAATAAAATTACAAAATAAAATTTGTGATAATGAACAGTAGAATAAAGCTAAAATAAAATTACAAAATAAAATTTGTGATAATGAACAGTAGAATAAAGCTAAAATAAAATTACAAAATAAAATTTGTGATAATAAACAGTAAAATACAGCTAAGGGTGGCAATTTTCATAGTAAACAATCTTTGGTGGAGGTTTTATGTCAGCGTCACGATACGATACAGATATATTCGACGCCCACGACGCCAGTTGGCGTCGTCTATTCTGTAATCAGACATTTTCCACCATGATGAAAAATTTTTTTTTAAAATATTATTTTTATCTATTCTTTTATTTATCAGATTGAAGTCAGTTTTTTCAAAATTTTTAATTTTTTGAATTATTACCAAACAAGATCGTTGAGCAGATTGTTTACAAAATATAATTTGTGATAATAAAGCTAAGGGTGGCAATTTTAATAGTATACAATCTTTGGTGGAGGTTTTATGTCAGCGTCACGATACGATATGGATATGGATATATGCGACGCCCACGACGCCAGTTGGCGTCTTTTATTCAGCTTTTTTGCTGTAATCAGACATTTTCCACCATGATAAAAATTTTTTTTTCAAAATAATATTTTTATCTATTCTTTTATTTATCATATTCAAGTCAGTTTCTTCAAAATTTTTAATTTTTTGAATTATTACCAAATAAGATCGTTGAGCAGATTGCTTACAAAATAAAATTTATGATAATAAAGCTAAGGGTGGCAATTTTAATAGTATACATTCTTTGATGAAAGTTTTATGTTAGCGTCACGATACGATATGGATATATGCGACGCCCACGACGCCAGTTGGCGTCTCTTATTCAGCTTTTTTGCTGTAATCGAACATTTTCCACCATGATGGATAATTTCTTTTAAAAATAATATTTTCATCTATTCCATTTTATTCTGAACTATTATTTTTGTGAGATATTCCGTGCAGGTAATGATGATTGTAACAAGTGTTTGCTTTCTTTGACTTTTAATTTTACAATTCAAAAATGATATTATAAATGTTAAAACCGTTGTTATAACTTTCGATTCAGCACATACACGAATTTAACATTTGCCTCTTTGAAATTGGCCTCCTCTGTGGCAGACCAGAGAATAAAAAATACTTTCAATTTAAATAGAAATGAACGGTTTCATGAATGTTAGACGCTTGAGCAATTTCTAAAAGATTGGGATTTCATTTAAAGGTAACCTACTATTCACAGTTTAATTTGAAGAGACTAATGAATTGTTCGAATGAACAGACTTTTATTTGAACTTCTCATAAAGTGTTAATGAGAGATTAGAATAATCCGATTACGCTTTATACAATATATTCTCAAGTTTGGTCGTCTTTTTCATTGTCTATAGGTACTAACCAGAAAATCTAAATTTCACATTTTTTGAAAATTTGTTGTTATTTTCAAGCCATTAATTATCTACAAAATATCCGTATTATGATCATTTGTTGTTTATACATGAAAAGTTTTGAAAGTGATGCATTTCCTAAAATCAGAAATTTCCTGCAACAATTATTAATGAAGGAAATGCTCATTGCATGTCTTCAAAACAGTTAAATTACCTGATAAAAAATTACGAAATAAACTTGATATAAACTATTTTTTATTATTACAAAGACAAGTGTTGCCTTTATAAAATATTAAAATATGTAATTTTAGTTAATTTGCGTACCCATAAGTCACTATTAAATTTATAAACTTTAAATTGATCTTTTTCATTATTTTATTCAACACCTCTTTGTTATATATTATAATTGTAAGAAATAGGAAACTCAGATGAAATCATTTGTTGAAATTTACGTTAACATTTATAAGAGAAGATAAGCAATAATACAAATTGAAAATTAAAAAAAAACCGACTTCAATATGATTAATTATTCTTTTATTGTCGATCTTTACATGCTGTATTTCATCCACATTGAAGAGGCCGCGAATCTTTTATTGGCGTTGAAGAAGAAACCGAAAAGTCTTCGCTCACCCCACTAACATCGTTTTCTGGTTTTCAGTTACTAAACTCACTCGATTCTTTGTCATAAGCGTTTCTAGATTTCTTGGGTGGCAAACTCGATCTTTCGCAATTTTTTTAGGAAGACAACTGTTTTTATTATATTGTAGCCTATAAGTCACTAGTATAAGTTTATAATTATTATTTTTTGAAATCTTATTCAATACTGACGTCATTAACTTTATAGCTACTTTCATAAACATTTAATTATTTACAAGTTATGTGCATATACACGTGTTCTTGTTTATTTTTGTGCAACTGTTTTTTTTGGACAACTAGGAGGGATTGATATAAACATCTACCCTTGCTGTACAAAATACAATGTATTGCAGTCTCCTTCTAGAAAAATCAGTCCACTTGAGCGACCTCAGTAGTCAGTTCTCACTTGTATAATAAATAGCTATTAATTATAGTGTTTTGTTTTATTTATATTATAATAATTTATTTTATACTAATATTATTCAATTAAGACCGCAGCGCTACAAGAAGAAAAGCAACAATTTACATTTTAAAACCAATTTATCATTATATTTTAATTGCAATTTATCATCCAAGATTATGGTGAGATTTTGTACATTTTAATATTTTATTGAACATTGAAAGATAGAACAATGAGGGAAAATATTTGTCAATAAACTTTCAAATAAACAAAGTCTATCTTCAAAACTTATAATAAAGAATACAAACTTTGTTCAACAAACTTTTTCAAATGAACAAAGTTTATCTCCATAATTGATAATTGTAGAAATAAACTTTGTTTATTTGCTAAAAAATTTATAATATAAAAGTTTCCATCTTTGAAATAAATTACACAATCTATATATATAAAAAAATGAATCCCATTTTTCGTTGTCACGACATAGCATGAAAACGGCTTGACCGATTTGGCTGATTTTTTTTTGTAGTTTTCTAATACTCTGTCCAAGGTTTTTACGGAAAAAAATATGAAGAAAATCTCTCAGAAAGATTGAAAAATATACATTTAATTTTGCATATTTTAAAAAAAGCGCGTCACGAATGTCAACGTCATTCAATTTAAAACAAAAAACTCTGTGGTGATCTATGACACCACAGACCATAGATAACATACAACCACAGACATAACCGCGCTAACAAATGTCAACGTCATTCAATTTAACTTTCCTTTCAAACATTTTGAAAGGGAAGTACGAAGGCGAAGATGTTTTAATCTCACGCATCCCTATGATACCGAACGATATGCTATTTAGTTTTAAACGTTTTCAGTTTCCAGTGCGGCTTGCATTTGCAATGTCAATAAATAAATCGCAAGGGCAGTCGCTAAGTGTATGTGGCATCAACCTAGAAAATCTATGTTTTTCACATGGCCAATTATATGTCGCCTGTTCCCGTGTCGGAAAACCATCAACATTATTTATTTACGCGCTAGAACATAAAACTAAAAATATAGTTTATCAAAAAGCATTAGAATAGAGAGAAGGGTATAGAGGCTATTAGTTGCTTTCTAGAGCGCGCGTGATATTGAGCTCAGTGTTTACTTCAAAATGTTCAGTTGTTCAATAGCGATTTGTAAAAATATAAGTGAAATTATTGAACCCTACGGAATAAACACTATTATGAAAAGATATATTTTGTTTTTTATTTAATAAAATTAGTAAAGTCCTTCTCAGGTATGACGAGACCAGGGAAATAGGTATTCATTTTTATATGGAGGATATTATAGATTCCAGTTCAAATTGAATAAGTACGCATACATAAGATGGGTCAGCTATACAAAATAAAGTAGTGCATTAAATTTACGCTAAGGCGGTACGAAGTTCGCCGGGTCAGCTAGTATTAAATAAATGACTTTTTGTACAATATTTTTGACTTTTGGGAGCAATATATTCTCCGCTGCTCTCGGTGCTTTAAATTTGTTGGGAGTTTTTCAACAATTTGTTTGTTAATTAATATTTTTGTAGTTAGTTGTGTTATGTGCAACTCATTTGTCGGTTTAGAAACGTTTTCCATGTACAAAGTTTACAAAACACTCGTAGCGGTAAAGTTCAACTAACAATTTATATTGGAGTTGGTTTTATCATTATTTTAAAAAACGTGACAACACCACAACATATTATTACCGCATATTATGTTTTTTTTATCAATAATTTGATAGCTGTATATCCAAGGCTTGTCATGCATCTGATTGGCTCTGAAGATCTATAAGTTATATTATCGTGTTTATACCTATATAATTTTATAATCTATGATAATTATTGTATATTATTTTATAGCAAGTTAATAAATAATAGCTAGTATTGATAAAACACTTAATATTAAATTGTTTCTTTCAATCTATTTCGATTTTTGGTTTCTCAAATTGCACAGTTTTATATTATTTTTTGTCGATTTTTAGTTTTACAATGTCACATAGTTCGGTAGTGTTTTATAACCAATGTTTCTAGATTTAAAACTATATCTAATTAATAACCTAGAAACGCAAAATAAATAAATAATTTGAAATATTTTAAAACAAAAAGATGCTGGTTTCCCGGCAGCAAAGTCATGATTTAAAATATAACTTTTACTTACTAATTGTCATTACTTAAGCAATAAAGATTTTAGATATGATACGTTCACATTTTACATGAACCATTCACTAGTGAATTTAAATTATTTGTTTTCTATGTTGAAGATTGTAGTTGAAAAAAGTTGTATTTCTTCAACTAAAAGATGAAAGACAGCAAAAGTAAGATTTCGTTTTTTGAGATGAAAATAATTGCAGAAAAGTCGTGAATCGTTCGCAGTTAAATCTGTCAAAAAACGGCACGTAAAATATGATAAATCTTGGCGTTTAGGTATTTAAATTTTCTCTAATTAACTTTTAAGAAGTCAAAGTTTCACATGTGAACCATGCGACATGATCATAGATAGACCTGATGGCGTGTGCCATGCCATGAGAAAATCCAAGTGTTTTCTCAACCGTGGAATCTTTAGACTGCAGCAGCTAAATCATCTAACAAGGAATTAGAGTGGAACTTGCAAATTCTTTAACGCAGATCTACATTTCTGGATGTTCTTCTTCATCGAACATTCTCGTTTTATTTAAATAATAAATAATGTGAGCTATAAAGAGCAAAATTGCTATGCTGCAATCAATAATTACAATAAAAACATCTTATTACTTTTTTTTTTTAATATAAATTCCATACCAAGTGCTATGAGCAGAAGTATAATATCCAAGTTTTGGACAAATTTAATTATATTTATTTTTTCTATTTTTAGCAACATTTTTTTTTACAATTTAGCCTATTTTATCATATTCGTTTGTTTTATACTCCAAATGACTTTAAATAATGTCAAAAATTCTTGCAACAGTACTTGAGCAAGATTTTCAACTATAATATAATCAAAATTATTCAAAACCGAAGCAATTTACAAACAGAAAATTGTTTTTGCATATACATATAAGTTAAAAGGCTATTGGGGTCAAAAAGTGAGCTTAAAGCATTGGGCATTTTTTTATAATCTCTACAAGCCCTATATTTGCTCCTTTAATCATTTTTTAATTTTTTTTTCCGGAAATCGTCTTGGAAACAACATTTTCCTGCTTATTTACGCGCAGGAAAATTGAGTTTTCCGGACTAGTCCTGTAAAAACTTTACAAGACGCAAAATAAAAAGATACTCTAGTAACTATAGTTGCCAACAAAATAGACAAACTTGATTTTTGTAGAATTTGTCAAAAAAAAATTCTAAAATTTGAAAATTTCGTCTTTTTTTCCGGAAAAATTTAATACAAAACACGTCAGTAAAATCTCTTACTTGACTCGGAGCTTTAAAATACTCGGCACAAAATGCCTCGTATTTCAATTTAGCTCCTCTTCAGTAATGTGAAATTTTCCTGACTTTTATGTATATAACTATTAAAAGATATTTTCAAATGGTTTTTTTGTATTTTTAAATTTTATTATTTCAATTTTTTAAATTAACAATTGGTTATTAAACGTCAGTCTGAAATTTTTGACTCTTTTGCAACTTTTTACAACGCGTACATAACAAGATATTAATTGTAGTTTTGATTTTGGCTCAAATGAATCAATATCTTGTAGTATTTCATAGATTTTTATCAAATAGTTGAAATATGGTGAATTCGCCAAATACAACATTTTTAGTAAATTAATTTAGAGCAGTCGCTATCATTCTAAATCTTTAAAAGTGATAAAAAATAACAAAAAAAAAACGTTTTTTTTTAAATTTTGGTTTAAATAAGTTATAATGTTGTAATATTTTATAGATTTTGTAAAATAGTTAAAAAATGGTGGATGCGCCAAATACCAGATTTTTAGTAAATTGTTGTATGGCAGTCGCTACCATTCTTTAAAAGTGAGAAGAAATAAACAAAAAGTACGTTTTTTTCAAATTTTTGTTGTAATATATTATAGATTTTGATAAAATAGTTGAAAAATGGTAGTTGCATCAAATACAAAATTTTTAGTAAATTGTTTATTGCAACATTAACAAAGAATTAACAAGAAAAAGACGTTTCTTTTTAATTTTGGTTCAAATGGATTATAATCTTGTATATAGATTTTGATAAACTATGTAGTAAAAATGATGGATGCGCCAAATACAGAATATTTATTAAATGGTTCTATAGCAGTCGCTATCATTCTTAATCTTTAAAATTTCATAGATTTTGATAAAATAGTAAAAAAATGATCTATGCGCCAGATTGCTATGGCAGTCGCTATTATTCTTAGTCTTTAAAAATAAGAAAAAATAAGAAAAAATAACAAAAAAAGACGTTTTTTTAGTTCTGCTGCAAATATGTCATTATTTTGTAATATTTTATAGATTTTGATAAAATAGTTAAAAAATGATCTATGCGCCAAATTGCTATGGCAGTCGCTATTATTCCTAGTCCTTAAAAATAAGAAAAAATAACAAAAAGAAGACGTTTCTTTTTAATTTTGGTTCAAATGAGTCATTATTTTGTAATATTTTATAGATTTTGATAAAATAGTTAAAAAATGATCTATGCGCCAAATTGCTATGGCAGTCGCTATTATTCCTAGTCCTTAAAAATAAGAAAAAATAGCAAAAAAGACGTTTTTTTTTAAATTCTGGTTCAAATGTGTCATTATTTTGTAATATTTTATAAATTTTGATAAAATAGTTAAAAAATGATCTATGCGTCAAATTGCTATGGCAGTCGCTATTATTCCTAGTTCTTAAAAATAAGAAAAAACAACAAAAAAAAGACGTTTTTTTTTTAAATTCTGGTTCAAAAAATTCAAAATTTTTTGCTGTTTCTATTCATCTATATTTTTTCTTATAAACACTTTTGTAGTTTTATGAAGGAAAAAAAAATAATGCAAAAAATTATGAATTCTTCGCGGTAGTTATTGATTTATGTCACATTTGATGTTTAAATGGTACAAAATTATCTAATGATGGTTTAAAGGTAAGACATTGAAAATTATCAACGAATCATTATTTATTAAAAATTATGTGTAATTAGATTAAAGTGTAGATCCCTTGCAATAACTTTTCTTCCGTCTAAAAAAGTCAAGTTTAAACACAATCATTTATTTTAATAATAATAGGTGCGTGTGTTAATTTGATATCGTTTCATGTATTTATTCTAATTTTTTTTTAAATGAAATTTTCCCACATTTACTTTTATATTTATTATTAATTTTCTAGCCTCTTAATTGTATTGTAATGTTCTCTCAAAGGAAGTTATATAAAAGTTTTTTTGCCTTGAACCTTTGTTTCAATGTTCAGGTGTTCAGACCCAAGCGATAGTTTTAGAAAATGTCTGAATAAATGCATTTCCAGCTTCTTTTACAATTCAAAATTTGCAAATGCAGACCTAGTTCTTCAAAATTTTAATACTTTATCGTTGTACCTCTTATCTACTTTTCCTCAATTTACTTTACTTTCTACCTACAGCAAAGTCAGTCCTGCGCCTGTCGTTCATACGATAAGTCGAGCAAAGGTTGTTTGTTCATTGCGATGCCATGAATACTGAAGGTTCTGTGTTTTATTTCTTTTTTAATTAAGTTTTTCATGTTATTATAAAAATTATTAAAAAATGTGCGATGGTGAACCGGAATCTCTGCCTCCCTTTAATTCTTTGGATTGCTGGGACTACTCCATGGAGCTAGAATGTCTGCAGGAAACAAAAGGTAACCGAAGAATTTATTTTCGCAGGCTATTATGTTTATTTTGTAACATTTATCAAAAAATTTGTCTAACTTTGCAAATTTTTTAATTACTCTAATTTGTTTACAATGATGCAATTTGTCTATCTAATAATATTCAATTCTATTTCTTCTGGGAAAGTCTGTGAGAAATGTACTAGAAATAATCTTTTTGAAGAGAAACTAGAACTAATAAAGCACGAAAATAATATTTAATTATTTTCTAATTTATTTACTATTTACTACTGATGGTCATTATTGTATTTCCATTCGATAAAACCACAATTGAAACTTCTCACTTGGTCTCACGTATCAAATAAAAATTATGTAATTTGAACTTTCTTCACAGAAACCGTGATGAAATATTATCTATAATAGACATTCGTTGTGATTGAATAAAATAATATTGATAAAAAAGGACTCTAATGACTGTAATTTAATGCAAGTGGGACACTCACTTGTCGTATTTTCAATTGTATTGAAATTATTATTATTGATTATTTAACGATATATCGCTTATATAAATGGGGAAAGCTATTCCAAATTAATTTAATTGTTATTTCTATAATAAAATAAAATATAATAATATGCAGCCATTACTACCAAAAATTTTACCTCTTTAAATATGTAAAAATTAACTCATTTATTATTTTTACGCGAGTAAAAGTGTCACGCGCTGATTCTTTAATTTTTTTACCAATTATAATCCGGCAATTCTAAAACATGAATGCTTTATAAATATTAGAAACGATGTGTTATTAGAGCTAATTTGGTAAATTCATGCGTTTATTGTTATTTACAAAACGATCATTATTATCAACATAAAATATGCGTTGTAAATAAAGCATAACCAATTTATGGCAAGAAATTGTTTTGCAAAACCAATTAATCAAAAATTAAAAAGTTGTAATGAATGGAAAAATTATTACTTTACTCTGAGTATTAAAATATGATAAGCTATCTTGGCAAAAAACTGATTTCATTTGGATCAGATGTATTCTCTTTTGTTTTTATTTGATTTATTCGAACTATTGTTCTAAGATACGAGACCTTATTTATTCTGAGCTAATTAGATATTTTTCAGATTAAATATGATAACTATAATAATATTTACAAATTATCTAAGAAATAAAACAAAATAACCAATTTTCAAAACTTACTTAAATATATAATTATTATTAACTAACTACTCCAAATTCTTTTAAATTGCAAATGGTATTTTTGAAATGTAATCTATTTAACAAAAATAATAAATTTATATATTATATAGTTTAATAAATTTAATAAATTATTCCTCATTTCTGCCCGTAAGCCACAATTTTATAAAATCATCTTTTGTTTATATTTTTGAGGACGTAGCTTTTTTTACAATTTTAAATGAAATTTTTAAACCAGCAAAGACAAATTAGTTGAAATCGGTTCACAAACAGAAAATATATAACGTAAGATAGACATTTCTTTGAAAAAATATCTCTAACGTATTTTTCAAAAAAAAAAATATTGTAGAAATTAGGAGCTATGTATTCAAAAAACATTGTTAAAGCTATTAAGAGATGGAAGAGACTTTAAATTAAATTATTTTTCATAATTTTTGGCAAATGGTTTTCATGATTTTTCTAAGTTTACTAATACTAATACCACAACACCAAAAAATGTAATAAATTTGTGTGTACTTGTGCCTGCTTGTTGCCTTGTAGATACTAAACGGCTTACCTAACTTTTTTTACTTAAAATCGAGAGTGTTTTTTTTGGCCAGATTAGGCATTTTTACTTTTCTGGTACTGCTAATTTTTCACAATTTCTAGCTAGTCATTCGTGTAATGTTATTCGTCTAGGATTATACCGGATTTGAAATCTAAGACTTCTGACTATTAAGTATAAGACCAAGTTTTTCAATAATTAATGTGAAAACCTTGGACTTTTAAAGATTTTTGAAAAATTTTATTTCAAAAAGCGAAATTGAAGAATTTGTTTGCTTTGACCGTTGGTTACATTTTGACAATATTTTATTACTGAAATGTTGGTTAGGGAGCACAACGCAAACCTGACAGTCTAAAGGTCTGATAGTAAATTATCTTTTGTTTATATTTTTGAGCACGTAGCTTTTTTTACAAATTTAAATAAGATTATTTTTAAACCAGCAAAGAAAAATTTCTTTAAAAAATATATCAAACAGTAAACTCTTTTTTTTTTAAATATTGTTGAATTAGAAGCTGTGTTTAAAAAACATTGTTAAAGCTATTAAGAAATATAAAAAACTTTAAATTAGATCATTTTTGAAAATCTTTGGCGAATAATTTTGAATTTTCATGATTTTTTTTACAAGTTATTAGTAAAAGTCAAAACTTTAACTAATACTGACATAACAACAACAAAAAAATGTAATAAATTTGTGTGTACTTGTGCCTGTTTAATGCCCTGTAGTTACTAAACGGCTTACACAATTTAGATCTAACTTTTTTTACTTAAAATCGAGAGTGTTTTTAGACAGGTCAGGTATTTTTACTTTTTTGGCACTGCTAATTTTTCACACATTGATGAGAATGAATCAAATTTCTAGTTAGTCATTCATACGACACTCGGTGTAATGTTATTCGTCCAGGACTATACTGCATTTGAAAGCTGAGACTTATGATTATTATAAGATCAAGTTTTTTAATATGATTAATGTAAAAACGTTTGAGCTTTAGATTTTTGAAGAATTTTATTTCAAAAAGCGAAATTGAAGAATTTGTTTGCTTTGACCGTTGGTTACATTTTGACAATATTTTATTACTGAAATGTTGTTTAGTGTGGTTTTTGATAATTGTTTTTTTCCTTATTATCTGCCGTTTTCCACCTGAGAGCATAATGCAAGTCTAAAAGCCTGATAGTTTCAAACTATGTTTGAAAAATTTTAACGCGTATTTTAAAAAATTGTTTTTAACAGTTTTAACTTTTAGACTGCTTTTTGAATTTCTTTAAAAATGTATTTAAGCAACAAAATAAAAAAGAACAAGATTTTAAATAAGTATGACAATAGTTTTGAAAATGCATTTATTTTTTAGTAATTGTCCTGACTCTAGTTGTTAAATCAAAAATTAACAAAAAGTAACATACCAACAATAAAAAATTTTAACTTTCGTTCAGTAATCGTAAACTTAATATTTTTATTATATCTAATTTGCATTTAACTTTTTCATATTACGTAATAAATGAATAATAATTATTATCACTTCACTTTATAACTTAAATGTCAACAATGACATTGTCACTAAAAATACGCATATATTTAGTAAAACAAAAACATATACAGCGTGGTCAACAATGTTTGAGTTGGCAACACTTTTTAGAGATCTTTTGACATAACACTGTAGGTTATGTGACAGCGAGTAACGTTTTAATTGGCTTCTGTCAATGGTGTTGTCAGTGTCAAAAGTGTCACCCATCAACAACAAAAAGTGGTGCAGTTGTACCATTTTAAAATGCAATGTAGGGTTGCCAACTCACATAGTCATTGTTGACCACGTTGTATTTTGAAAATTAACAGTCTATATTATGGCAAAACAGTTCGCTAATCTTTGTTCGAGTATTGTAAAAAGTAAAAAATTCAAAAAAAAAGTTTTTTCTCTCTCTCATATCATATAAAATTTATCAATTTACTATAAATAGGAATTAGTTTTTTGACAATTAAATCAAAATTTATAGCAAATTGCTTGAAAACAAAAAATACATTCGATCAGATATATATAAAAAATATAATTTTCAATTTTGAAGTTTCACTCAACAATCAAACTAATTAATAAAAATTATAACAAGCGACCTCTCGATTAAAATTATTAATCTCACAGTTTTTGTGTTGAACTTTTTTTAGGGTTTTCTAAACTGACAATTCTTGTTTGGTTATTATAATAATTGTAATGTTGTTTTGTTATAATTATATTTATAAATCTCTTAAGCTGCTTAATATTTCAAAAATAAGGCAACGTTTGACTGAAATTTAGAAGTCAGTCAAACATGAAGCAAAATGTTAGCTAATTTATTGTTAATTTTAGAATAGCAAATGTCCAATTCAGCAAGAACATTAAAATGTAGGAATTGAAAAATTTTTTTTTGATAATGCAATAGAATTTGAACAAGAAAAATTAATAAAAATAAACAAAAAGTACTAGGCTGAGAAAAGAATAGAAAGTCAAAAAAATATAAAACAAAACTGTAATAACTTTAGAGATGAAAGCAAAAAATAAATAAAAACAATTTAAACAAATGGAAATTGCAAAATCAGCTGAATAACAATGAAAAAAGATCTAAAAAAATTAAAAAATGTGGAAAAAGCGATGCATGAAATAAACAAAAAAAGCTTATAAATAATCCTTGAAAATGTGGGGAGAACCTAGAAGAACATTTGTGGATCTTAATAACATTAAAACTTCAAATATTGATGAATTATGGCCGAATTTGTTGGGCATTTTTGTAAAAAGGCTCTTTCAATAGTTTGTACTTTTTTATTTATACATCAAGCAACCGTAAATAATGATCTCACGATTGATGTTACGGTTGACAAGTTTTATTTTGTAGAATCCAACCTTGTCAAATTCTTCAAATAAAAATTTAGAAAAAAATTATTTTTCATAGTATTTTTGAAGTTTTATTTGAAGACTTGTTCCGGATATTTGTTTATATTTCTAAATTGTTTGTACGTTTGTTGACCACATATTATTGTATTATATTATTTACATTAGTAACCGCGAGAAATGTAATCTCTTGAAAATAGAGCATTTTTAAATAAAATAAAAACATGTTATTCATAGTCATGAATTTTTTTTTTGACGAATGATTGTATAAATTGCAATTATACTGGTGATTAGTCACACATGTGCAATTGTATTTTCTATTGACATTATTTCTACTATAATACTAGTAGTCAAGTTAATAATTCATCTAGGTAATTACAAAATGATTATAAAAAAGTCAAACTAATTATAAACATATTATTTGTATTCAATTGTTCATATAATAATTACGGCTCTTAGGTCTTAGCAACTGTTTATATACAATATTAAAAATTATCTCTATTTCATATAAAAAAAGCTACAGCGTGATCAACAATGACTGTTTGTGTTGGCAACACTTTTTTGAGACTTTTTTTATTTGCCTAATGGCAACACTGTAACCCGATACGTTTATTTGACAAACATTTGACATAACACTGTAGGTTATGTCACAGTGACGAACATTTCAATTGGTCAATGATGTTGTCAGTGTCAAAGGTGTCACTCGTCAACAACAGAAAGTGGTTGCAGTTGTACTATTTAAAAATAAAATGTAGGATTGCCAACTCAAACAGTCATTGTTGACCACGCTATATATCAAAATTGGTTGAATTTTATCAAACAAATTTTTTTTTATATTGTTTCAAAATTGAAGAAACTGTATCTTCTCATATGACTTTTGTTTTTTAACAATGAAATGAAAAGATAGCTACTTATTTTTCGGCACAAACGTAGCAATTAATTGCAAGAAGTTAAGATTAACAGGAATATTGGCCTTTTGATAAATATATTAATTTATTATAACGATTTATTAGATTTTAAAATCAAGTTACACATTATTATTTTATTCCATTTATTTAAGTTTGTAAAATCATCAAAACTTCAAATTATAAAAGATTGTCTTCATTCTTCCATGAAGACAAAGCAATAAAATGATTTTTATTTATATCGTGACCAAATAATTTCTAATTATGTATTCTATGTTGTTTCTCAAAGTAAGAGTTGTGCAGTTATTTCAAAAAATGTACATGCCAATGTCAACAACAACTACCAACCTTGATGTATACTAAACAGTTTTTAAACCGTTAATAATTGTTAACCATTATTTTAATGAAATCAAAGTTTAAATTGGCTCGAATTTTTTTTAACATAATGTTGGTATTATTTAGGGTAAGAAATGGCGGAGTAACTTTTCGTTTTCGTTGGAACTTCTTACCGTAAAATAATGTTTATATAGATTAGTTTTGTTTGTTATTATTATTATTAGATATCTTTATAGTAAAATAAATTTTAAAAACTATAATCTTTCTAGTCTCAGTAGCCTGTTTATTTTTAAATAATACTAATGAGTATCATAAAAAATGCAACACTTAATACAAAAGTCTAAATAAAAAGACTAAAAATAAATAATAATCATTTTGATACCACAAAATAATCAAATAAATGACTAAAATTTCAAACCAGCACAATATCAATATACAGATAAATTTTGAATTGTTCTTTAAAATGTACTCTTCAGACTCTTTGCAGCTTTTTAAACGCGTTGAATTGGTCAGTTTCCTTCTCTTCATATCCCACACATGTTCTGTTGGTCTTAAATCTGGAACCTTGGGGTCAGCAAAACATTGATTTTAGTTTTCAAAAAAACTTTATTATTTGTCTCGCTATATGTAGAAGCGCTCTATTTTTACATTTTTAGACCTTGAAGATAATGAGAACAGAATTGGTTGCAGAAGGCTACCAACGCATTGAACTGGTGTCATATTGCTCCGAACAAACACTTAAAATGACCGACTACAATAAGCAAAAAGCTTCCCAAACTATTGCTCCCACGATAAGGTGTTCGTACCTACCTGACGTTCTCTAACAATTTAACGCCTCTTCTATTGTTTTGTTGTTTTGCTCCGACCATCGTGGATACTTATTGTAAACAAAAGTGATCTACTCTGTTGAATACTGTATCTTGTCATTCTAGTCTCTAGTTTTGGCGTTTTAAGTAATAGTAGATCATTTTACTTATAACCTACATGTCGAGTTATAACAAATCAATCTCTAAGAGCTAATAACCCCAGTCTTTTTGGCGCAAAGTGATCAAAATGATTTGACTTGTTTGGTTCCTACTGCAGCTTGGTAGTGATTCTTTTACAACACACATTGTTTTAGCGTGTCTGTCAATTTTTCATCTTTGTTCCACCTCGGTACAAACCGTTTGCATTGTCTTTTTCTAAAAAAGTTCTAGATTTGTGCGTCTGTATAATAAATTTTTTATTTTTGCTTTACAAAAAAGTTTTAGAAGTTTGATTTTATTAGCTTGTTGATACAAAATATAATACATAACTAGGCAAAAGCAAAACAGCTAAAAACTGTTGTTTCTATGTTTTTGTCAAATTTTCTCACCTTTTGATTTGTTTAGTAACTGTTGACAAGCTTTGGTGTACAAATTTCTTAAAAACAAAAAGTATTTTTTTCTGCTTTGAACTATGTCATCTATGGATTTACAATAATTATGAATTGTCTGTTTTCAAGTAGTTTGTTTTATTGTGATAATCCAAGCTTATTCTTTATTAATTTGATAATACATGAATTAGTTTCAGTGCTTTAAGTTCTTTTTTACATAAAAAAACACTTGATCGGGTTTCATTAGTTTCTAGAATTTAGTTATGTAAGAGTGCAGCACAATGTTTTTTTATTTTAAAATTAGTTCTAGTTGCAATAATTTATAAATTAGATTTTTAATCAATAGATTGCAATTGCCTGGTGCACTTTTATTGCTCTTAAATTTGTAATTCAATTGATAATTAATTAATCAGATATCAGCTGCGTCAAACGATTTAGATTAGATAGATTGCTATTTATAGGCTGAATCTAGATTAGTTAGTCAAATAATGTCAGACTTGATTTTTTGTCTGACATAATTTAAGGTTAGAATTGAGTATTTGAAAATTGGTCAAAAAAAGGATTTCAACTACTAAAGGTCATTGCGTTGACAGAATGTACTTACAACAAAGTAACAAATTAAATGTTTAAAAATCTGACATTATATAATAATTAATTATTAATTTATTTACTTAAATAGTTCAAAATCACAGCCAATCGTTTAAATTAGTAGAAAAAATAATTTAAAAATTAATTATCTTTGCATCGGATTTTAAAATTTTTAATTTATTACTTGTTTTTATAATCGGTTGTCAGTGTCAAGCATCGAAGTCAATTAAGTATCACGATAGACTGTCTAATCATTGTCTATATAATATAATACAGGCATTAAAGTTAGTTTGTGTCAAATTGTCAATTATAAATTGATAACAACTTAAATTTTAATAAAACTACACAAATTAAACCAAACTGAGTTTATAAAAAATATATTAAAAGAACAAAAAAGTGTTAATTTCTGAAAGATAAAGTGTTATTAAACTAGCCGAAATTGCAGAAATAAATAACCCAAATATAAAACTCAGCGTCATTATACTAAGTTAGCGTCAAATAAACTCGAAATTGTACAATTTTTGTTTCCCAGCATTCCACAACTGAACAAACAAATTATTATGGTTCAATACGTATTTTGTTTTCTACCATTTGCCTTGTTGTTGGCAATTTTCTTAATTTTGATTGAACCCATAATTTTTCCGCTTTCAAAAAAAAAACAAGTGCAACAAAAACAAAACTAATCATTAAAATAATTAAACAAAAGTCTTGAAGAGCCGACAGCGAAAATGGGAAATTCTTTAGCAAGCTGTATTGATTTCTTTGAAATAAACAATTGTTTCAATGTCTATTCATTTGGCGCCCTAGTTACAAAATTTTAAAAAGAAAATTTGTTTGCACACCAGAAAGCAGATTGCAACATTTATTGTGCAGACAATTTTACAATAATTTGTTTAGCTTATTCTCTAGCTGTTGTAATTAGTTTGATTGTAAAATGATAAGAATTAAGTTCTATAATACATATAACAATTATTAAAAACAATATGGTTGTGTCAAAAAATCCAAAAATATCCTAATAATGAATAAAATCAATTTATAATAATTAATTATTTTTTTTTAAATAATATAAAATTTATGTCAATAATTAATCTTTATAAGGTAAAAAAAATAAACCAAAACGTAAACAAAAAATTGCAGAATAAAATAATATCACAAAACTAAAAACCAAACAAGAAAAAAAATAATTAAAAACAATATGGTTGTGTCAAAAAATCCAAAAATATGCTAGGTAATAACGAATAAAACCAATTTTTAATAATTAATTATTTTTTTTAAATAATATAAAATTTATGTCAATAATAAATCTTTATAAGGTAAACAAATAAACCAAAACGTAAACAAAAACTTGCAGAATAAAATAATATCTCAAAACTAAAAACCAAACAAGAAAAAAAATAATTAAAAACAATATGGTTGTGTCAAAAAATCCAAAAATATGTTAGGTAATAATGAATAAAACCAATTTTTTTTAAATAATCTAAAATTTATGTCAATAATTAATCTTTCATAAGGTAAAAAAAATAATCCAAAACGTAAACAAAAGCTTGCAGAATAAAATAATATCTCAAAACTAAAAACGAAACAAGAAAAAAAATAATTAAAAACAATATAGTTGTGTCAAAAAATCTAAAAATATGCTAGGTAATAATGAATAAAATTAATTTTCAATAATTAATTATTTTTTTAAATAATATAAAATTTATGTCAATAATTAATCTTTATAAGGTAAAAAAATAAATCAAAACGGAAACAAAAGCTTGCAGAATAAAATAATATCTCAAAACTAAAAACCAAACAAGAAAAAAAATAATTAAAAACAATATGGTTGTGTCAAAATATCCAAAAATATGCTAGGTAATAATGAATAAAACCAATTTTTAATAATTAATTATTTTTTTTAAATAATATAAAATTTATGTCAATAATTAATCTTTATAAGGTAAAAAAATAAACCAAAACGTAAACAAAAACTTGCAGAATAAAATAATATCACAAAACTAAAAACCCATCAAGAAAAAAAATAATTAAAAACAATATGGTTGTGTCAAAAAATCCAAAAATATGCTAGGTAATAATGAATAAAATCAATTTATAATAATTAATTATTTTTTTTAAATAATATAAAATTTATGTCAATAATTAATCTTTATAAGGTAAAAACAATAAACTAAAACGTAAACAAAAACTTGCACAATAATATAATATCACAAAACTAAAAACCAAACAAGAAAAAAAATAATTAAAAACAATATGGTTGTGTCAAAAAATCCAAAAATATGCTAGGTAATAATGAATAAAATCAATTTATAATAATTAATTATTTTTTTTAAATAATATAAAATTTATGTCAATAATTAATCTTTATAAGGTAAAAACAATAAACTAAAACGTAAACAAAAAATTGCAGAATAAAATAATATCTCAAAACTAAAAACCAAACAAGAAAAAAAATAATTAAAAACAATATGGTTGTCTCAAAAAATTCATAAATATGCTAGTTAATAATGAATAAAATCAATTTATAATAATTAATTATTTTTTTTAAATAATATAAAATTTATGTCAATAATTAATCTTCATAAGGTAAAAAAAATAATCCAAAACGTAAACAAAAACTTGCAGAATAATATAATATCACAAAACTAAAAACCCAACAAGAAAAAAAATAATTAAAAACAATATGGTTGTGTCAAAAAATCCAAAAATATGCTAGGTAATAATGAATAAAATCAATTTTTAATAATTAATTATTTTTTTGTAAATAATATAAAATTTATGTCAATAATTAATCTTTATAAGGTAAAAACAATAAACTAAAACGTAAACAAAAACTTGCACAATAATATAATATCACAAAACTAAAAACCAAACAAGAAAAAAAATAATTAAAAACAATATGGTTGTGTCAAAAAATCCAAAAATATGCTAGGTAATAATGAATAAAACCCATTTTTAATAATTAATTATTTTTTTTTTAAATAATATAAAATTTATGTAAAAATAAACCAAAGCGTACACAAAAACTTGCAGAATAAAATAATATCACAAAACTAAAAACCAAACAAGAAAAAAAGTAATTAAAAACAATATGGTTGTGTCAAAAAATCCAAAAATATGCTAGGTAATAATGAATAAAATCAATTTATAATAATTAATTATTGTTTTTAAATAATATAAACATTATGTCAATAATTAATCTTTCATAAGGTAAAAAAAATAATCCAAAACGTAAACAAAAGCTTGCAGAATAAAATAATATCTCAAAACTAAAAACCAAACAAGAAAAAAAAGACGAATTTTTAAAATGTGGTTTTCATTAACAATGACATAGATTTTTTCAACCAGATATTACATACATGTAGAAAAATTAGACTCTAAAAGACAATTTTAGACCTGTCTAAAGCTCTTTTTTGCACACGAAAAGTTAGACCACTCGCATCTGGGAGTATAGTTGCCCCCTAGGATTTGAACTTTTAGGAAAATTACCTTTTTAAGGTTGCATGTAACAGGGATTTTTAAAAGTTATTTTGAATGTTTAAAGTTGGTTGAACTTGATTTTGAGAGTTTTTTTGTGCAATGTTAATCAAATAGGCCGCCAGAAGCAAAAATTGATTGTGAAATCAAAAACATCTACCAGTTAGCAAGAAATTAGAAATTTGCAAATGTTAAACAATATTTTTTTATTTATAAAAAATGCAACTTGCCAATTGTTAAACCGACCAAACCTAAATTCTTGACATGGTTGCGGTATTTTTTTTATCAGAAATTTCATAATCTCCAACATACCCAAATTTATGGGAACCCATCAACAACAATTCTTAAATCTGCACAAGTAGCTAAATTACTCGTTTACAGAACACTGGCAATCGGGGTAATTGTAAGAATGGTATAATATGTTACCTTTTTCTTCTAAAATATTTCATTTTTTTTTAATTATATGGTATCTTTTAAACAGCTTTTACCTTTTTGGTGGCCAATGAATAGAAATATTGCAAATTGTTTGCTCTCATTAACGCTTGAAAAGTATATTCTAGTAATAAGATTTATTGTTGCCTATACCGGCTTAAATATTCTATCTACAATTCATTTTATTTCATTTTCTATTCTACCCTCCTTGTTCTTCCTTTGTCCTTCAATTTTTCTTTTCTCCCATACTTCTTTCATCCACTTTATCTCCACTCCGTTTTCTTTCAGTATTTCTTTTTTTTCTACTCTTTCTCTCTCTCTCTCTCATCTCACTGCATTCATTCCACATGTGCTCTATTCTCTCTTTCCTCATAACAGATTCTGCACAGTCTCTCTTTCTTTTCCATCCAATACCTATTCTCGCTTGAAAAGTATATAATATTTCCAAGTTATATTTGATTATTTTTTGTTTTGCTTACAGATTTGCAGCTTGCCGCCGAACTCGGAAAAACCCTTTTAGAAAGAAACAAAGAATTGGAAGTAGCGTTAAAGCAGCATCAAAATGTGATTGAAGACCAAGCTCAAGAAATCGAGTACCTAACAAAACAGACCGTGGCTCTGCGAGAAGTGAGCGACTCTAGATTACGAATTTACGAACAGCTTGAAGTGAGCATTCAGGATTTGGAACGAGCAAACCATCGGCTAATAATCGAAAACACCGCAGGCAAAAAACACATTAAAAGCCTAACCGCAAATGTAGAAACATTAGAAACAAAATGCGAAGATTTGCAAACCACAATTGATGATATTAGAGTTCAAATGGATGTTTTGAAAAAGCGCGCACATAGACCGCAAGAAACAGCGCCCGTAAAGACGCCGCCGCCTATGATAAGTTTAAAACACATTGAACGACAACATGAAAGGGTAGTGATAGAAAAAAGTGTGCATAATGATATTGCGGATAAAGAAGATTTGAATATTATAGAAATAGGAAATATTAGAAACTCTACACCCCATAAAGCTGTTCCTGGGAAATGCAATGAAAATATCGAGGAAGTGACCCAATTACTTGCTCAATTGAGAGAAAACAAGACACAAACAAGTAGAGACCAAAGGAGAATTACGGAGTTGGAAGAGCAACTTGCGACAATAATACAACAAAATCAGGCCTTGGAAAATCAAGTGATACAAATGAATTACAGGGAAGACGACGTCAAGAGCATGTACGACGAACTTAGCACCCTTGAGGAAGTTAGGTAAGTTCCATTACTCATTTACACAAAAAAAGGTAATAATAAATAAATAATGTTGTACCTATAAGTCTACATTTTAATTATGAGACAGTAATAATTCTAGTTTTGGACACTAATTTAGACAACACAATTATTGCTTTTGGGAAATTCTGAGTTTATTAAGTATTATTTAAATCGATTATTTTCTTTCTATATAATAATAAATCTTTATTTCCCTACTGTACAGTGTTATAAATGATATAAAAAACAAAAAACTTTATTTTTATACTTCCTTACCCTTCTTTTTTCATTTTCTCCCTTTCCATTATCTCTTCTTTTTATTCATTCCTCATATACTTTCTGATTTAATCTTTCTCTCTCCCTAATTATCATTTTCATCCATTCTTACATTCTCTCTCGCTAACATACTTTCTTTTACTTCTACGCATTCTTTCATCATGTGCTTCAATCTTTCTCTCTTCCACACATCCTGCATTTTCTTCCATCCAAATCTGTTGCTTCTTTTTTCTTTCCCACATCTAAATCTTGCTATCATTTTTTGCTCTTTCTTGTTTTCTCTTTTTACATATTCCGGCTACTTTTCTGTAATCAGACTTTCTCTCTAATTTCGCCTCTTTTTTCTTGCTTGCCTATGTCTCTGTCTTTTAATTTTACATGGACCCCTTGACTCGCTTCTCTTTTTTTCTCAATTTCCTCTACAATGAGCTCATATTCATTTCGTAATATCTCTTTCTTTCTTTTTTTATTCCTCTATCTCATTTTCTACTCAACACTTTCCAACTTTCTTTCAATATATCGCATCCTTCTCTATCTTTTATCCTAACTTCAAACTTTGCGGCTTTTTTTCCTGCTTCTTTTCTTAATTTTTCTCTCTGTCACTATATATCCTGGAGTCTCTCTGCTTGGACCTAACATCCATCTTACGTACTTTTTTTACACTTTTTCTATTTCCTTCCATCCTTTCCATCTTCAAATTTCGGCTCCATACATCATTACAGTATCTTTTTTTTTTTTCAAACATAAATCCCAAATACTTTCATTCTTTCACCTGTTCTATATCCTTTTCACCCCATTCTACCTTTTCCCTTGCACCGTTACTAACCACTATTATCTTTGTTTTACTTTCATTCACCTCAAATCCTTTTTTTTTCATGTAATTCTCTGCAATTTTCATAATTTTTCTCAGTCTCCGTTCCTCTCTCGCTACCATCACTATATTGTCCGCATACGCCAACATCCAAATTTTCTTTCTCCCTACTACCACTCCTCTTTTTTGCTCTTTTGCTAACGCCTCTTTCATATCACTCATACATATTGTGAACAGTACTGGGCTCAGAGGGCACCTTTGTCTCAGGCCCCTTTTTGTACACAGTCAGTCGCTTTCTCTTTCATTCACTCTCACCTTACACTTTGTTTCTTTTTTAATTTCCTTAATTTTTTCTATTTAATTGTCTATTAGACCTCTTCCCTTTCGAAATTCCACTTGCCAGTCTGGTAATCCTCCTACTCTTTCTAACTTTCTTTTCAATTTTCCAACCACACATATTGCATACGCCTTGTACATCGTATTGAGAAGAGTTATTCCTCTGTGGTTTTTTTCTTTCTCTTTATCTTATTTTTTGTAGATTGGTATCATTATCTTTTTGTCCACTCCAGAAAAAAATTTTCTCTCTTTCACACTCTAGTTGACACTTCTGTCAGTCTGTTTTTTATCCTTCATTCTCATATATTCATGTTTCATTCGGTATTCCATCCGTTCGTGGAGATTTTCTTTTTTTAAGTTTTATTGAAATGTTTGAAACTTCTTCTTTTGTTATTTCCTCTTTTATCATTTTCTCTTGTTCTTCCTTAATTTTTTCTTCTTCCAAATTTTTTCGCTTGTGTTGTCTTTCTCTTTCTTCTATCTCTCCTTCTATTAATTCTCTGAAATGCTTCAACCACCTGTCCATTTCAATTTTGTTTGTTATGCTTTCTCTTCTCTATTTTCCTTTTCGTATTTCTAAACTTTGTTTTGCGTTCTATTTCGTTTGTTTACTTTGTGTTCTTCCTCTCTTTTCTTTTCGCATGTGATTATTTTCTTCTTTCTTAACTGCACGTCTGCAAAAAACAAAAGGTGAAACAGAGTAAATAAGAAAACCAACTTTTATTTGCTGACACAAGCAGTACGCTCGTTTATTTAAGTTTGAGCTGCATTTGCAACCAAATGCAGCTAGGTGCATTCGCTATAATTTTTTTGGAATAATTTATCAAAAATAAATTTTTGCATAAAGTATTACTACAACTATTTGAATAAATCATTTTTAAATACCACCTGAAGCTTTATTTATGAGGCTATTCTGCCACTCGCTGATTGTTTTTCTGCCAATTTGTTAGTCTTTTTATCATTGTTTTTTTTTAATATTGTTTTCAAATGAGGATAATAACAAATTAATAACAACAATGTAAAGTCATCAATTTTTATTTTATAACTTTTTAGTACTGCCAAAAAGTCATATTTATCACAATACAACTTATTTATATAAAAATAGGCTGATAGCTCATGCCATAGTAATTTTTGTTTTTTGTGGTGGTACTATTAATTTGTAACTCAGTGATTTAATTAATTCTAACAGTTTTTGAATTTAACACAAAAAGCTATAAAAGATAAGCCATCTCATATAGTAATGGCCCAAAAACTAAAAGAAGCTGTTTTTAAGTGTTATAATAAATTTAAAAACAAAAAAGTCAAATAGTTAAGCAGCATAAAACTGTTTGTTTTCATATATACATAGTTAATTAAATATTATCAGACCTATTTATTAAAAAATTGAAAAACTTGGTTTAGTTATTAAATTTAATGCAACTTTTTCAAACAATAATGTTGTTTTGATTTTTTTATGTCGGTGTTAGTTTGTAAACACAAATAGTTATAACGCAATGATGTAGGCATTATCTATGTAGGTATCTTCACTTATGTAAATTTGATGAAAGTGCTTTTGTGTTCAGTTATTTGAACATTCCAAACTGGGAATTTTTTTTATGCAACTTCAAATTGTTTACATTTAAGACAATAGAAAAATTAAACAATAAATTCAACAATTTGTTCAACATTTTATAGAATGATTTATCTTTATATTAGTTGCTAAAATTTTGGCGCATGCCCAATTTAAAAATATTTAATAATGTTAAATAAAAAAAAATCGCTCTCAAATCAATAGCCAGCTACATAATAAGCAACAATCTACTACAGCATTTGACGCTTATCGCTGTAGAAGTGCTTGAACGCTGAGGCAGATCGGTTGAGCCTCACTTTAAACATATTTTTACATGATATATTGTTGATGCACGACATATACGGCTGGCGTGTTTTAGAGCTTTACAACAGATATGGATCAAGTGGACCAGTGTAACACTGTCAAATACTGTTATTCACTTATATGCAATGTTCCATTGCTTGTTTGGATAGGTGATTAACCGATGCTGACAATAATCGCCTCAGAGAAGTCTCTTACCGATTGAGCCTACTATACTTACCTATTTAAGTTTATTTAAGAAACTTGCTTACTTACAACAAATAGATGTGCTATGTTTCATATAAACTTGACTTAGAAAGCGTCTAATACGGCAGTTTTTACGCTAAATTGTATAGTATTGTCAACAATCGTTTGCGTTTGTTTGATTGTAAAAATTAATATTAATATTCTTTTTTGTTATTTTTATGAAAAACTGAAATTTGTTTTTTGGTAGTTCAAATTAAATTCCAATAATAAATATGTATTCTAATAAAACTATGTTGCGGGCAGATGAGTTTTTCAAGATTGGTCAGACATTTGACATTTTCAGCCATTCCACTGGTGTGCTGTTGAGAATAAATTTATTTTCTACCTTAGATCTGAGTTAGAGAAAATAATTTGTTTTTTTAACACGAATAGCTAAATCTAGCTACTTTAGTGATTTCTATAATGTTGTATTAGCTTACAACTATAAAAAATTAAAAAAAGGTATTATTTGAAGTTATAACGTCATCAATTGAAATGATGCAAGTACAACTTTGTCAAATTTAACTATTCTTGTCAAGTTTGCGTTGAAAAGAAAATTACTGAAATTATAATAGAAATTTAATAACCAACATTGATCTCAATGGCAATAATAAAATATAGGTAATGTTTATCATTTTTCTTCATAGATTTTACTAATAATTGATAAACAAAATGTCTATCAAGTGATATCAAGCTTGGCTAAACTACAGCTTTGAAGGTTAAATTATTTTACCTGTTAGGCCTAATAGGCTTTTTTGAGATATAGTTGCCATAGAGAGTTAGTAACATCAGTAAATGTTCTACTTTTTGTAATATGTAGTTATTTACATAAAAGTCAGGAAAATTTCACATTACTGAAGAGGAAATCGTAAAAAAAGACGAAATTTACAAATTTTAGAATTTTTTTTGTCAAATTCCACAAAAATCAAGTTTCTCAATTTTGTTGGCAACTATAGTTACTAGAGTATCTTTTTTATTTTGCGTCTTGTAAAGTTTTTACAGTACTAGTCCGGAAAACTCAATTTTCCTGCGCGTAAATAAGCAGGAAAATGTTGTTTCCAAGACGATTTCCGGAAAAAAAATTATACAAATATAATGTCATGCATGCCGTTAAGAAAAAAGTTTTTTTTTTTGGCAAATACCTGGAAGATATAACTGAAAAGTGGAGAACAGACCCATTGCTAAAAGTATTGTTTTATCTGTAAATAAGTAAATAACAACTTTATTAATCAAACTATTTTGTATTCTAGAAATTTTGAAAGGTATTAAAAAAATATTCTCAACTTTTGTTCTCCTATTCGGTGAAGAAGTGACTTTACAAAAATATAATTTTGCAATTTTGAGAGATGACCGCGGTTTCTTTTGATGATACTTTCTAAAACTTTATTTGGGCAAAAAAAATTAAGAATAGCAAAACATGTTTTCTGATTATGGGGTTTGTATTTTTGCGTATTTAATTCAGCTAGTTGGTCATGGCTAATATACAGATTGGTCATGTCATGTATATATTATCATATTTTATAGATGTAATTTAAAAATCAAATCACCCTACTGTTTTCTCATTTCTCATTATCCCCTTTTGACCATTCCATACAAAAATATATTAACAAACAGCGTGAAAAAAATAGAAAACAACTGAATAAATAGTGCAGATCGGTTAATTAAAAACGATTAGTGTTAAATGATCTTATCATTATATAACCCCTAATCATATGTAAATTGCTGATTTAACTCTTTTGCTACCGCATTATTTTAAACAATGTGAAATTTCGTTTCACTTGATACGTTTCATATTATTATTTTCATCGTAATTATTTTTGAAATGTCGTCATCTTGAGACACAAAATAGCCTACCACGGTCTTGATATAGAGTTTTCAATGTGTTAGGGTTCCAAGGACAATTCAAGGACTTAAAAAGGAATAATATTGCTTAAAAGAATTTAAGCAATATTATTAATTCCTTTAAGCAATATTATTAATTCCGTTGATAATTATTTCTTGGAAAGAGGTGACGTGATTTTAACTTCAACAAATATTTTCAGTTTGTTGTGACTTTTGTGTTGTTTTTGATGATGTCAACATCTTTTTTTTTAATTAGCAATCATTTTTTCTTTCACAGTACTTTTTATTCATACATATTTTTATTTATCTATGTTTTTTATTAGGTATACCTAGCTATTTTATTTCGAATCTTGCATTTAATAACAAAATTCCTTTCTCATGACGTTTCAAATGGCTCTTATTATTTTTGAGTTAATTTAAGTTTGCTAGAATTTATATAACATTGTATAAGATAAAATTGGTTATTTTTAAGTAAAAAAAATATTCCTATAGATAGTACTAGACCTGATCAACAATAACATTAAAAACTTGTGACTTAAAAACTATTAAAACGTGAAACAAAAGAAAACCGTATTAAAGTTTATATATATAGTCTTGGTGGCATTTCCGGTGTGATAGACTGAAATGCGTTCCGAATTCTTATTTGTATGTCATGTGGTATACCTAAGGTGTTCTTCTTCCCCAACACAAAATTAATCTAAACGTTTTGTTCTTAACATTATCATAGTTTCGGCAATATGTTTGTGTTATAGCCTCAGAGGCAACATAACATGGAACATACAGTTGTTCCATATTCATCAGATGACCTTTCTTTATGCTAGTTTTCCATTGGTAAAAAGATTTTTGAGATCTTTTTTAGAAAAAGCTTGCAAATTAGCAGAAATACATTGGCACCTTCTCAGATATGATCTTTAGATACGTGGTCAATCAAAAATGTCATCGCGTTCTACATTGTAAAGCCTGTCTTAAACACTGAATATAAAAGCTGAAAAAACTTGATTTGTTTGTAAACACAAAAGTACCGCTGTGATTATAAAATAGCTAAAATTCAGTAATTTTTTCTATTTTAAAAAAATTTTAAGTACTTGCCTTAAGAGTTAGATATTCTTTTGAAAACTACAATAAATTAAAAATTTAGGTTAAAGTTTTTATTCGGATTTATTCTAGACAAAATTATTGGGTGACGAAAACTAATACTTAAACCATTTTCCAACGTCAAAATTTGAAGGAAATCTAATAAGTTTATGAAAAATCTATGAAGGAATCCAAATTCTGTTCTGTGTGGCTTTGTCGACATGATCAGTACCCTCTTAATTAGGTCTTCCTTAACAAATTTTCTGCGATCGTCTATAAGATCTTTTAGAATTCACGTAAATTCTGAATTGGTCTATAAATAAAAGTACTTGCCCATGTACCATTATTCTTTTGCGTTCAACAGCATAATAAAACAAACCCATTGTGGATAGTATCTGGTGTGCTTGGTACAAAAGAAACCTGTTTTACAGAATAGTCATTTGCGTTTGTCGCTCTCTTAATGGTCGATAAGCTCACCTTTAGTTGTGGATTTTGTTTTAGCAATTTGGTTTTATAGTTCCTTTAGCGTCAAAACGCAAACCTCATCAACTAATTTGCAGATCTTGTTTTGCCCGTTTCAACTAATTTTTTGGGGCGACGCTTGAGACTTCTTTTGTCATTTTAGAATGTTTTTTATTCTCTAATAATTTTGTCCAATTTTTTTTATATCCTCTTTTTCAGCGTTTATTTTTAAAAATAATAATGTGGAATAGATTACAGAAATACATTTGACGAAGAAGAACTCTGTTTGGAACAGTTTTAGGAAATATATTAATTTGATGAAAGAAGAAAACAAAAAAACAGTAATTGTTGATTTTTGTACAAAGTAGCTGGCGACTCTATTTCCACATTATTATAAAAATTGGGAGAAAATCGTCCAGCTGGCGGATGTCCAAACAAGTAACATTGCCTATAGCGTTCCACCTCATTGATTCCGATTACATTTTAACGTTGTAATGAAAACATTATTTTAATTTAATGATCATAAAAGGCAATACGTGAAATCTAATTCACACTTTAGCGTTTAATTAGATTGATTCCGTTCATTGATTAAGCTGCACCAGACAAGAGAAATTTTTTGTTAAATCATAACGCCAAAAGTCTGTTGTACTTTCTGTTTCCTAAATGGTAATAATGAATTTCATTTTGTGATAGAATTTTACAAAGCGATTTATGGCCTATCGTGTGAACTGGACTTTCTTGTTGTAATACCATTCCATGTAGGTACTTGTATCGGCATCGGGGAAAGCAAACGTTCACTTTTAGGTTAACATGATTTTACTATTTAGTCCATGTACGAAACGCTTTTTTTGAATTATAGACATTTGTTCTTACAATTTAGTCTACTTAACGGATTATTGTCATTTCTCATTACAACCATCATTTAATTTGAGAAAAAAAAGTTACGCGATTTTTTTTTAATTTATTGTTTTACTGCTTACATGCTATTTTCATTGTTCAACTTGGAAACACTTAAAAAATTTGTAATTATAATTGATATGCAATCGGAAGTACTGAAACACTATTTGCAAACATTGTAAAATGTTAGCGGCAAAGAATTGTTCCACTCTCTTCCTAATAAGATCTGTTCAGACAAGCATTTTACAATTATTTTTGCAACATACCTAACAAGTTATAAATAATCTAAAAGGCGTTTGATGTTCTACTCTTTAAGCGATGAATTGATTGGTTTGGAAGCTTTGGCACTAGACAGTTTTACCACTTGCCATAATGTTATTAGAACTCAAGAGCTTTTTCGACCTCCAAGTGGTCACCAAGTGCCCACGTGGTCAATACAACCAATTTATTATTTGTTAAACAAATAAGCACTTTTTTCGATAAATAAAAGTTTGTATTTGGCTAAGATTTTATGTTTTTTTTTTTATAAGCAACTATGTCACATTCTAATACGTGTGTACATAGTACATACATGTTTATCGCTGTTTATTCCTTTATGTTTGTTGTTTTTTCTATACCTAAACCTCTATAACTGGGAAAGACCACTTGAAGCTTAGGTTTGTAAGAAACCTCTATGGGCAAAGAGTATATTGCGGTTCCTTGAACTCCTCCGGTTCGACTGTAGTTGATAACATTTTTAATGATGGCAACAAAAGATAAATTTCTTATGACTATTAATATTTATAATATTTCAACACTTAAAAGTGTTCCGAATATCAAATTGTAAAAGGTCTACAATTATTGCAATAACCATCTAAATTATAATTCTGGTCTGTGTCCTACATTTCATCTCAAGCAAGATAATCGAGCTTAAATAATGCAGCAACACTTAGGCATCTTTTTTTTTGCTTTTACAGGAAGGGCCAATTATGCAGTAGATGCTTGAGGAATGTCGACCGCAGTAGCGACGACATCGCCGAAGATGATGATTCCAGTTTATTGGATAACCTAATGACGTCTTCCCCGCAGCACCGCTCCTCCTTCACTTTGGATGTGCAGGTGAGACCTGAATGGGTTAGACACCTTGGCTTTCTTACATTGTCGCAATGTTTTTTGTAGTGTAATGGTGTTGGAACGTTAAATTTTAATCATTTTTAAAAAGAATTTTTTGTTAATTTTTCTTAAATCCTGCTTTGTATGCTAACACTTACAAGCCCCAACAACTAAATGTTTGAGCTTTTTTTCTTTAATAAATGCAACTATATTAGAAAAGTATGCACATACCAAGTTAAATTTTAGCATAATGTATTTTTTTGCTATTATTGTTATTTTCCAAAAACCAAGCTTTACCGAAAAAAATTTGAAAGAAGTTTGATTACTTTCTGAGATAAATCCTCGGAGACGTTGTTTGAGCACATTTCAGATTGATAATATGAAGTAGATCTAAACTAATCTACTATTTTGAAACATTTCTTTGGAGATCATTTTCTAGGCTTTGCTTCGTCTTGTGCTATACAGTCTTGATTGCATTTAAGTCTGGACTGTTTGCAGGCCAAGTTTAGCTTTTGTCAGAAGTTGAATCTTCTAATCGACGAGCAAACAGCTTAAATGATTCTGCAGCTGCTACGTCAGCTGTCAGATAATTTTTCGACGGTTAAAAACAACCAGCAGATACTATACCAATTATTGAAATTTTGACGCCATCTGGAGCTGGCTTTCAGGTTTTGTTATTGTGATAATTATTTAGAAAAACAAATGTTTGTTTTCCGGATTATATGAAAAGTTTAAATTATCAATAAATAGATTTGTTGTTTTAATTTAGATTTGGTGTTTAGATTGAAGAGGTTGTACATAAATCTTTATATTTTACATACAGCATGGTCAATAATGACTGTTTGAGTTGGCAAACCTACATTTCATGTTAAAATGGCACTGACAACATCATTGACAGATGCCAATTAAAAAGATAGTCGCTGTAAGATAACCTACAATTTTTTTTATGAGGGTTGTGTCAAATATTTGTCAAACCAACAGTGTTGCCACTAGGCAAATAAAAAAAATAGTCTTTAAAAAGTGTTGCCAACTCAAACAATCAGTGTTGACTGTTTTCCCGTACTTATATTTTATTTTACCTAAAATAGAAGAAAACATTCTACAAGCTTGGTTATATAATTTTTCTGATAATTAAAGCCTAAATGGACCACAAAACCAGTCTTGAATAAATTAATGCACAACTAGACGTGGTTTTATTCGAATCTTAATAATAATCTAAGTTATTTAAAATAAAAAGTCTTTCCTTATTTTTGTTTTTTTTGAATTTTCTTTCTTCTTTCACAGGCTGTAAAAGAACTCAAGGATTTCCTTCACAGAAAATACATTTTTTGGAATTCACCCTCTGATAGGTTATTGTCTTTACTGTACCATTTGTGGATGTGTGTCAGAGATGCTTATTTAATTCCCTTCTTGTGCAAACCTCTCAAACTATTCCTGATTCTTTTTTACTATTTTCCTAAACACAATAAAGTACACTGATCAACCTATTCAAAGTGGCATTACGTAAAGTTAAGAATTAAATTTGTTTTGTAATCATACGAATAGTTTTTTTGCTATTCAGTACATATACACAGTGCCACATTTTATAAATTATATGGTAAGGAAAACAAATTGTAGATATATAACACCACAGTATTAAATTAAAAAATTATTTATTTTTTTTTCTTTTTTTTTTAATACCTTACACCAATGTCAGATAAAGCAAAAAACTACAAAAACCAAATAATGCCTGAAAAAGTTTTTTTTTGTTGTTGCTGTAGACGTAACGTATGGTCGTTATGTTTATCTAAACAGAATTGTTGTTTTAATCAAAATTGTTCTGCATATTTAAAGAATCCACGAATCTTGATTTTTTGTAAACACTTTTGATTTATTTGCCGGATAAAAGATACTCCAATATTTTAACTTCCTCTTCCACATACTGTTCTTCGACCATTTTCCACAGGTCTTATTTTTTGTGCCATTGCTATTATAGTTTTTTCCATACCTTCAATATAACGTCAAAAAATCTTGTCGTCTGGTACCTTCACAAAAAGGCCTTGTTGTTTTGTTTCACTTTTGGCTTGAAGGCTTTTAATCATCTTTTATAGTTTTGCCTTTCTCTCTTCTTTTTATTATTATTTTTTAATGGTTTTTCCTTATTATTATTAACCTTTTTCTAACATTGTTTAACCACTTTTGTTTTTCATATATTTTTTTTTCTAATTGTTTTTGAATTCTCCTATTCTTTTTTGGAGTTTATACTGGTTTGTATCTTTTTGAGTCGTTTTTTTCCTCAATTTTTAAAATTCCTGTTTTTATTATGTTTGCTTCTCGTTTTTCTCCAATTTTTTATTTTTTCAATATATTTTCAGTTGTTCAGCTGAATTGTAAAATGTTTCACTTTTATCTCTAGAATTTTTACAATTTTAAGATTTTCTTGACATGGTGTTTCCTGTCTCTCCTCTAGTCCTCTCAAGCTGACACTTATTTTTCTTTCCTTCTTTATTCAAATAGTAATAATCAATTTTATGTTTGATTTCTTAAGCATACTTCTAGTTTCTCCGAACATAGCTTTTTCGATATTTTTAGATGTCTTTCTCTCTCTTTTATTAGTTTTTTTTCTAGATTATTGTATGTATTTTTTATTTTATTTGCCATATTTTTGCATTTTATGTCATTTTTGATATGTTTAGTTTTCAGTTTTTGTAATTTATTTAAGATGTCTTTTTTATTTTGTTTCCTTATCTTTTTGCTATTTGCTCCTTCTTTCCTAGTTCACATCAAATGATGTCTTTTACTCTTCCATTTCATAGTTATTTTTTTGTTTTTTCTGTTTTCTATTTTTTTTTTCTTTTTTATGTTTGACGACTTACAGTTCAACTGGGTTATTTCAATCCTAATCCTTTTTTGTTCACATGTCTCTTGTCACTGTCTCATACGTTTAACTTCTGTTTTCATCGCGATTTTACGTCCAATAGAATTCCCCATTCATTTTCTTCTAGCATTTTTATAAATAATTTCTTTTCTTTGTATCTTTTGCTTCTATCCTTCTGTCTTTTCCTCCTTGTTTTTTTTTCTGTTTTGCTTATTTCTCATTGCTTATCTTCATACCTTTCTTATGTATTTCTAATCCTTCGCCTCTTTTAACTTTTAGCTTTATTATAAGCAACAATTTGATTTTCTATTTTTATTTTTAATTATTTCAATTTATTAAACACTAAATTGATCTGGTTTAACAATAAAGTATATTGATGACTAAGATGTCACTAAAATCATCATCCACGTGTGATAGTATTAATACTTAAGGCTGCATGTTAAATGCGCAATAGCACCTGTAAATATATATTTGCTTCTTTTTGTAAATAGACATGTAATACGCCAGAAACAGGCCAATGGTGGCTCCCAGCCGCCATTCTGACCTTCGCTCAACTGCTGATTGGGTGAAATATTGTTCTAAAGGCGTAATATATTAAATAAAAAAAAAAAAAGATTTGGAAAACTTCGACAAAAAATTGCTTCGTTATCTTTATTTAATTCAATTGTAATTGATTACGTAGTAGCTTTGTTTGTTGTGAGCACATAAAAGTTTTGAACCATTAAATCCTGACAATCTAAGATGCCCTTAGCGCTTAGCACATAATCTTAATTAATGAATCAGAAATTAAAAGTTTTTATAATGCTGGATTCTAGACTGTAATCTAGAAGTCAGAAATGCTTGCATGCTAGAAAGTAGCACTAATTTCAACTTTTTTTTTTTCAATTTAGCGTACTTTTGCTTTTTTTCTTATAGAGATCATTGAGTAGATGCAATTTTTTTTGTGATTATAGGAGCAAGTTCGAACTCCCCCTGCTCATGTGCACAATAAAGAAACTGGAAACCTCTACAAGGATTTGGTCGAAAAATATGAAGCTCTTCTAGAAGTGCACCGTCAGCCATTGCGATCCCAGAAACGTGATATTTCTCTACAAGAGGAACTCCAAATGTCTGTAAATCAATCAATCAAAGATGTAGATGAAGAAAGTGGTAATGGCGATAGTCTTAAGCCGCACCAAAAGTCGTACCCAATAGCGCACACTCCAACTGATTTTTCTGAAGCAGAAACCAGCAGCTCGGGTTTCTCAGATGAAACCAGTAATAAAGCAACTCAAACCGAAGACAGACAGGGGTCTTTCCTGTGTACTATTGCCGATGGAGATGATTGTAGAGTTAGTATTTATGATGATGCAAGTCCCATTTCCAGTCGCTTTAGAAACCAACCAGAATATCAAGAGCTTTTCAAAGAAATTTTCACGGTCTTAAAAAACACAAACGAAGTAAAGACAGAACCTCCAGTTGAAATTAAAAGTGAGCCTTTAAAAATTTTGCATGTCCAGCAAGAGCCTGATGATGATTCGCATAGTATTGTTTCGTCAACCATGTCTGAGTTATCATTAAGTCAAGCCGAACCAACCACTATTGTCGAAAACATCATTCAATCTCAAAATGAACCAATCCCAGAAGATGATACAACAGAACGCGTTCTAAAACCATTGGTTCGTCAACCTTTAGAATATCTCTCCGTCGAAGTTCGAAAGCGATCATCATCGCGACGAAAAAACAAATTTGCTGATCGATCTGACTCTCCAGTAACTCACATTATCGGAAGTCCCAAAATTAATTTCTCAAATCGTCCCAACTCAGGAAAGAAGCGTCGAGACTTTAAAAATATTGCACAAGAAAATGACACCACCCCTTGGAACGGCAGTACTATTCAATTTTGGTCATCCCAACGAAATGTTGTTTCTCCAACTCCCAGCCAAGGAAGTGGTAAATTCGTACTTCGTCCGAGTGTAGCCTCCCAAGAATTGCATAAACTGAAAAAGCTTGACCTCTCTTACGCAGAAGTTGTCAGAAAAGCCGACAACAAAAAACAAGTCATCAAGCATAGAAGGAAATGAATATTTTAGTTACTAATCTTAGAATGTATTGTAAATATCTTTTAGTCTTTGTGTAATGTATTTTTTTATTTCTAAACCAGTTTATTTAGTTTGCCTTCAGCAAACAGTTCGTGCCAATTCTAAAATCATCGTATAATCACAGAACTGTGTCGAATTCAAGATCGGAAGGATTAAGACTGGACCGCCGCTTTAGTATTCGGGGTTGTGATTATATTTACCATATTACAAATAAAACCTAATATTGTCATTTAAATGTGTTTTATTATCATTAAAACAACTTTTTTAACAATAAATTGTAAGTACAAACAAGTTTCTATAGACAGCAAAAGCCAGGTAAAATCAGCCAATGAAAAGCTGTCAATTTTTGGAACATATGCCTTTGACCAATACCTACGCATGAGTGCGTATTTTGCCTTAATACCAGATTCGCTTTTGAAACATTCAAGCTCCTCCCCAAACGTCATCACATAGGTAGTCCATAACATGAGCACGTGTCATACAAAACAAAAGGAGTTTTTTAAAAATAATAAAAACATTATTCGGATTATTACTTAACACTTTTTATTCCACTCTTAAAAATACATACATGAAATTAAATTTTCGCAACATTTATTTTCGTTGAAACAATACTTTATGAATAGTTGATATATCGGGAACAAGTTTTGATGATTTATCTATCGACGTTAATTCTACGGTATCTACCAGGCTGAAACAAATACACTAATCAAAATCTAAATTGCCATTTAAAAATTCACATGTTCATGCAAATATAAAGATCTTGATAAAAAATAATAATCCTACAAAACAGTTTCTAGACGTGTGATATTTGTGCCGTTGTAACAATAAAATGCCTAGAAGTTTTGTGCCGTTGTAACAACAAAATTGTTTAACCACTAAAAAAACAATTATAAATAAAAAAATCAAAATCTCTTGGGATCAAAATCCCCAAGGAATAATCCTGCAGCCATGCTATTACTAACTTTGTCAAAAATTCACTTTTAGTATTAATTTTTTGGAGAAACAACCACAATTTTCATATTTAACTGACATTTGAATGAATATATACAACTTTTGTTGACACTGACACATAACCTAAAGCAAACTCGTGTTAAATATTTTTTCCTATACGGCCGACTTTTAATTACCTTTAAATTTTCATAGAGATTTAAATACATTTTCAAACTTATTAGAAGTGTTTGCTGGCCCAGTTCGGCAAAAGTTCCTTTCCGGCCAATTAAAAAACAACATCAGTTTCCTCAATTACAAAAAAAAATTTAAAACACAATGAAAGATATTAAAGTCTATTCATGAAATCACGTTGTTAAAACTATTTAAATAACATATGTATGGTAGGTACAAAATAAAAACCGATAGACGTCACTTAATACCATAGCCCATGATCAAGCAGTCTATTGCTTATCAACCAAAATGGCTTAGTCTATGACGTGCATTGGATATTATTTTGTAGCAACCATGTAGCTCTTGCTGCTGAGCGCTAATATGTAGACAAATAATTTGCAATTTTTTGTCTAGACAAGACCATTGGTGGGCAATACTATTATAGGATAAGAAAAAAATTATTAACATAACAAAACCTACTCGCTATTATTTTTTAATATCATAAAACAAATTTAGACAATATATAAAATTACAAAGATACTTAATTAGAGTCGGTTTTACTCAAATCAAATTTGTATTAAAATATTATACCGGGTGATCCGTAACTTAAGCCCTAATACACCCTAGACAACACTCATCATTATTTGTCAAACAGGCGTGTTCGGTTACAGTGTTGCAACCCGACAAATGAAAAGTCTCGAAAAAATGTTGCCAACTCAAACAGTCATTGTTGACCACGCTGTATAAAATTTATTTCTTAAGAGCTATAACAACCGAGTTATAGCTCAAAGCCTTTTATAACACACAATAAGGTGCGAAAAGCTCTCAAAAAGACAGTAATTATAAAAACCATGGGAAAAAAACGTATATACTTTTAGCTTTTAAATGTTAGCAGATAACGTAACAAATTTTAAAAAAATAACCTAAAAAATAGCCCATCATTCAGACATCCGTTAACATATTTCTTTAGAAATGAATCATTTTCAACTTTAAACACAATTGTTCATATTGCACAAGGTTTTAAAGGAGCCCTGGCCCTTATAATTATTAAAACTAGCAGGCCGTGTTGTAAACAAAAGAATTATATAAACAATTATTCTCAAACATGTTTGGTTGCCCACCTATAATCTAGCAAGACAATATTATAATCGATCATGTATATTAAAAAAATAAAGTAAAATTGAAAAAATAAGCAAGCATTTGTCTATCATTTATTTTAAACTCATGCAACACAATTCAGTCTAAAGAAAGTTAATAGATGTCAAACATCAACTAACTCTCTTACTTACCCCTGCGATTCTATCTTACTTAGAGGAGGGGCTGTTGGATTATTCAGCGGTCTTTTGTTAACCAAAAGACATTTCATAGGTTGTCCGTCTAATTGCCTGTTGTGATAGGTATCCACTGCTTTTTGGGCGTCTTTCAAATTTTTGTAAATGACTTCAGCCACTCCAGGACGTACAAGCCTTGCCGCTAGTAGCTGGCCTATGTCTTCAAAAAGCTCCTGAAACGAATAACATTGTTAAACAAGATAATGCATAATAATTACAACATGCACAGCAATTAAGTAATAGTGGTGGCCACACAGCAAATTTTGAAAAAGGTGTTTTTTTTATTTGACGTCGAAGCTTGCCTCGAATCGAAAAAACAGTTATTAATTTGACATCTTTGAGCATTTTGACATCAGAGCCTAACCTCACTTTCAAGTTAATGAATCGATAGTTCAACCCGTTATTATTGCAGAATCCATGTATTCTAATGAGCATCCACTTACTTTGACATCATCCTGTGTCACTGTTGGCTGCAAATTAGAGACAACTATTCGATGCCCTGCCGGCACTACAACTTTAGTCTTCGTCTGACCAAATATGCCATGAGTTTCGGGATCAGCAAGAGCATTGTCCAATCGAGAATGAATATTGGAACTCCTTGATGAGCCTTTCAGACTGATAGTTTGTTTGGAAGGTACAAGAGGCATCTCCTCATCGTCTACCGCATCTAAATCAATATATGTTTGTGTTAAGCGTACAGGCCGATTAAGATTTTGCCATCCTCGATATATTTCAGATTTAGGACGAGATCGAGATTCCAAGGAACCTATCATTTGACTGGCCGCCGAGTGAGCCCCGGGATTCGACCATTTGTACACTGAATTGTCAAAAGTCCGAGTGACAATTTGATCATAAGCTGGTGTGTCAATTTCGCTTAAAACAGTTTGGCGTAAGCGAGGAGTCTGTGTTGCTGCTAGATTACGTCTAGTGATAGCTTTCTTAGGTGAAGTTACCAAACCAAGCTCTTTCTGAATGGTAGCATTTATTCCGGTGTTGTTATTTGTGGCCTTATTTTTGTTCGTCATCAGGCAGATGTTCCCGTCGCGGTCTGTTTTTTGAAGAATGTTATTGCCAATAATTTTGATATTTCCATTAACGTTGACTCCTGCTTTGCGAATCTGTCGAAGTTTGTTCAGCTTGTTGCGAGCATCCTGGGTTTTTGCAATTTTTGCCAAAACATCGCGAGCATCTGTAAGGGAGCGTCGCTTCTGCTGAATTAATTTTTGACGAGCGTCTTGTACCTGATTTTTCCGAAAAACTCGTGTTTTTATAATAGCTTTACGTTTCTCCCCGTTTCGATTTATTTTTGGTATTGCCCTAAAATTTTAAAAAGCTTAGAAATGTCAGAAGTGAGTCACCGACATTTTAGCATTACCTAATTTGACGTTTTGCCATCTTACAACTCTAAATAAAGCCCTGCAGAATGAAAAGGGCTTCTAATAAAGAATTGTAGAAGTAATTTTGATAATTAATATTTAAAAGTTCACTTTCACTTGTTTTTGCTACACGCACACACGACACTTTTTCTCAACAAAATATTTGTTTGACCGTTTGACAATATAGTGACAATGACAATTGACAGTAAAGTAGGCAGCAACGTAAGCGAGTTCTCATCAAGGGGTGCGTTCCGAAATGTAAATTTTGCCTAGATGGATGCACTGAGGTTATAGTAAGCTGTCTACAAACTGATTCACAGTGATGTTAGTGGTTATTTTGCCAAACATGCACTATGCTGTCAAAAAAAATTTTTAGAATGTTTGTAATATATATTAGAAACAATATTGTGCACTCAAAGTTTGTGTAAACGTATAAGAGATTAAAAAAAAGTTTTACATACTTTGATAACGCGGAGTAAATTTTATAATATTAGAGTTCACTTTAAAGTTTTGCCTGTTTTTATTATAAACAATAATAGCAATTCGAAAGTAAATGTTTATAAATTAATTATAACTAACATTAAATAATATTTTGTAGGAGAAAATCACACTTGATATTGGACATATGCGGCTGATTTATATCCTTGTATGCGTAGTAATTATAATTAATTTATATAATAGTAATTATAATCTACACTAATATTATAAAGAGGAAAGATTTGTATGCTTGTAATAAATAGGCTCAAAAAGTACTGGGCCGATTTAAAAAAATTTTTCACCAATAAAATGCTACATTCTTCATATTTGACATAGGCTACATTTCATTTTGAAAAAAATTAGGAATCCTTGGTAAAATTTGAACAATGTAACCGAAGGTGTAGAAAAATGAGTCTTAAAATGTCTTTCGTCAAATGCGCTGCCGAAACTATTAGCGATAGAACAAAATAATGTACAACAATATTAAAGAACATCATAATGTCTACAAAAAACTCCGCGGTAGCATATGTCCAACTATTGTAGTTATGTCACTACAACAACTTTTTTCATTTTAAACATTAATGAAAATGATAACCAAATTCAATCCATGCTATTTATGTGTTTATATTAATCCTTATCCAAATAAATTATTTTATGGTCAAGACCATTTAACTACCTATAAAATAGTTTTTCAATTATTTAAATTGGACTTTCCATTCAAAAGATATTACGAATTAAAAAATTCAAACAGTAAACAAAACCGCCATAGCGCCGTGGCCGTTGTTTGCGATGCAGTCTGAAAAGCGCGCCGGGCATCGCGGCGGGCGGGGTGAAAAGGGCAGTAGAGAGGCAAATTTCCAAAAATAAATAATTGTCTACCCCGTGCGAAGCCGGGTCGGGCTGCTAGTTAATTTATATTTTAGTTATTTCTTTATCTTTTTTGATATTTCTTAAACCAAAAACCATTCTTCTGGTAGTTTTTCCTACGACAAATGTCAAATTTTTTCGGCAAACCATTCTAGTAGACTTTCCTTGTCTTAAAAGCTTCATAGACAATTTAATATTTTTACTATTTTGATGAAATTTTCGCTTTTTATACGCATATTTATATATAAATTTTACTCATAATAATTGTACTCGGCCTAGCACCCCTATTTCACTCCCTATCCCGGTTGTTAGTTAATTGCACAAACATTTATTAGTATTATATGCTTAGTAATGAAGTTTTATTACTGTATGCTACACTATTAATTAATAAGCATAATATTTAAATTATGTTTATCAAAAAATTAGACAATATTTTTAAAAAACAAAACTTTTGTTAAATAACATTAAACATAAATTAGTGGAAAATATTTACAACTAGCTGGCCCGGCAAACTTTGTTCCGCCTTAGTTTTGTTATTTTATTTTTTATTTTTTTTGTCATTTGTTTTGTTATTATATGTCAGATGCGTTTACGTTTTATATTGTATGTCACGTCACACGGAATGGGATAAAAAATATTCTTTGTTAGGCTACTGGTTCTAAGCAACCACTCCGCCAATTTTCAGCCAAATCGGTCATAAATAGATATAGACCCCAAAAACTATAAAAATGATACCCAAATTAATTATTCACATTTATTACCTTTATCACATTCATTTTACAACCCTCTTTAACTTAAATATCATTTTCAAAAAAAACGACCTGAAATTCCTCGAAAATACCCATATCGTTTTCTTACATTTTTATCCCTAGAACACTCTCTTTTCATCCCCCTAAGAGTAATTTTTTAGAAAGCAGGAAACATACCTATTTATTTTTTTTTGAGAACTTAGGCAATTTATGGGAAAAATTATGAAAACGACATCAATCTTTAGACATTTTGCCCTCTTTCCGCCCTATCAAGGAATGATAATATTTTACTTCTAAAATTTCGGATTTAAACATAGATATTATTTTTAAAATAAACAATCCAAAATTTTTGAAAATCATACTAATATTGGTACTTGTCATTTTTTGTTCCTATCCCACCTCTTTTTATCTCTTTCTTAATAAAAAGTATTCTATTCTTTTCATTCAAATCCAGTCATCATAATTTTCCATACAAACTTTCACCCAAAGTTGTTATATGGGAAGTTGTCTCATGGAAGACGATTAAAGCCGGCCAGTAACGATCCAACGGCGCAGTAAGACAAAATCGTACAATCAGATTGTACAATTCAGTCGCACCAAACCAACTTAATCGGTCATGCACACACACGATTCAATTCCATCAAATTCAGTCCAATTTCGTCGCTTCCAATGAAATTGTACTGCGCCGTTGAGTCGTCAGTGGCCAACTAAAGAGTGGGTATGGCCGGTATGGGTAGTGCACTGTGCACTTAACATGTAAACGAACGGTCCAACTTTGGTTGGTGGTGGGAGAGTGGATCGATTTATTTGGAACGGTAATTTGCCGAGCCTCACCGAACGTTTCCGACATCGCAATTCTAATTTTGATTTAACCCTTCTTTTAGAGGGTGGTTTCTGGATAAAAAGTATCCTATAGCAATCTCCTGGATCTAAGCTACCACCTCACCAATTTTCAACCATATCGGTAAAGCCGTTCTTGAGTTATAAGTGGTGTAACTAACAGACTTTTTTTATATATAGATATTCGATAAAAAATTTAATAAATAAAAAATAACCACGACAAAATTAAGAGATATTCTACATATAGCCCAAAACTCTAAAAATTGTAAAATTATAACTTTTTTTATATTTAAATAATATGTATCAAATTTCAAAAAACCTTTACGCACCACTAGCAATAAGAAATATTAACAATGCAAAATATTTTTCAAGCGATAATTGGTGGAAATAATTTAAAAATAGTTTCATTTATAATTTTTTTAACATAATATTCAAGTTTATTACTTATATTTGTATAATATCTAGGATCAGGTCAGGTCAGAAATTTATTTTAAAATATGAGAATTTCAGCTTTTGTGCAAAAAATGGTTGCTAGCAACATCTATTAGAAGCTTTTTATGTCTAGGTCAAAAAAAAAACATTTTGACATGTTGACCCTATAGTCCCTATAGGTCACTCCTGAAAACAGATATCGTTTTGAATAAAATATTATTTTGAGTCAAAAGGATATTGCTGATCAGACAACCAAGTTACCACGTTAACGTTTTCGTCTAAAACGCATACCGAAATGTGCAGTTTTAGTTTCTACCAGCAAATAGTAAAATCAATCAATAAAAATCAATAAAAGTCAAAACCAATTTATTGAAATAAGAATTTGTTGCCACTTGCTGTAGAGTTGTAACAAGAACAAAACATATATGAGTCTACAGATCTTAGATGAAATAAATTTACTTTGACTTTAATTTACAAAATGTTCAATGTGGGCCATTAGGAAAAAGCAAAAGCTACTTTTTTTTGCTCACCGCTCTGCTTTCTTAAAAAATCTCTATAAAAATTATCCCTAATTGAAAGAGAAAATGCCTTAAAAATTAAAGTGAGAATTTAAATTACTAATAATCTCACTTAATGTTAAAAAAAATATGTTTTTCTACTAGGTTTTTATAGAATGACACTTATCTTTGTAAAATGTAAATATTTGTTGTTTAGATTTAAATTTTTTTTTAATAATTCATTATAATAACTACATGTATTTATTTCAAAATAACAAAATCTTTAACATCAAAACTTTCAACTTTTAACAAAAAAATTTACAAAATATTTTTTGAGTTATGTAACATTTGGCGTTCTATGTGTTTATACTTGTCTTCCAAAGCCCATTTTGTTAAATTTACTTTTGAATCACTCGGTATAAGGTATGTATATCTAAATGCTATTTTATACAAATTCGTTCTATTTAATAAAAATATTTTAACGATCACTGCATGGTTATTATTATCCAAGTTTTGATTTTCTGGCTTTCAATAAAGCACGATTCATGACGTTGTAGTGATTTGTATTTTATCTAAACTAAGACCACAAATTTAGACTTGATAATGTCAGTAATAATTTCAAATTCAAAGTAATTATATGATTTATTTTTATTTTGTTTTGCAAAGTGCTGCATTTGTTGTAAAATTGCTTTTCTTTGATAAAAAAGCAGAAAAAAATAACGAGATTTAGACTAAAGCATGTTTTTGTCTAAATCCTACAATAGGTGAACAATTTTGAGTCGACGCCATACAGACAAACTCTATATCTTCTAAGTTAGGGATCTCTATTAGCCACAACAACTTTGCATTATTTACAGCTATTTTAAGCTTTTATTTTTTGTTTATTCACCGAACTGTTTATAATGACGGAGTATATCGAAAACATGCCTCAAGGACCTTTAGATTTATACCGAAAAAAAGCCACATTTGATTGGAAACTCATGAAAATATTTGTTCATGGTCAAGATGCATTAGAATATGAAGTAAGAAGTTTTAAATAAAAACTATTTTTTTAATTATTTTATACCAATAACATTATAAATCATAACTACAATTTGTTTATAAAGCTAAAATTAATACAATATTTTATTAAAATTAGAAAGGGAATGTAAAGCAAGCATCGCTTCTTCTATTAATTTTCTGTCGAGAGATGATTTTTCATTTGTACGATATTAGAATTTTTAACAAAATGTCTTTTTTTACTAATATATGCGAAGAATTTTTTTTATGGAGGATTTAGGGTATAAAATATAGATGTTTTTTACAGTTCTTTATTGCATCTGAGAGCTACGTTTCGGTACAAAAAACCAATAGTTTTGGTTTTTTTATTTTTCTATTTTAACGCGTTTCTCTTTAAAAAAAATAGCCGGTTCAATGAGATTAACAGCCTGAAGGTAAAATTTTGTACCGAAACGTAGCTCTCAGATGCAATAGAGAACTGTAAAAAACATCTACATTTTATACCCTAAATCCTTCATAATAAAAATTTCTTCGCATATATTATTCTAATATTTACATTATTCACACAGTTTTGCCACTTGCCAAAAAACTTGCTTATTAGATCTTGAAAGCACTTCCGTCCACCAAGTGGTCATTATCACTGTTTTATTCATCTTTTGTTACATATTGGCTATATGTATTAAATATATTTGTTTTTAAAAATTTTAGAATTAGATAAAAATTTGCAATACTTATTTTAAATCAATAACACTTTTAGCATAAACTATGTGAGGCCATTAAAAATAGCCCAGAGTTTCAAAATAAAAAAGAATTTCTTAATTTCGACGAGCAGCGTCGAACTACGGCAAAAAAAGATCTAGCCCTTGCAGACCTTGAAATAGCTTCTTTAGTAAATATCTTAGAAGATCCGAGAAAAGCGGTGGTTTTCTTGAGAGTAATGATCCAATGTAATCCATCATTAGTAATACGACAAGGGATCCGAATAGGAGTATTTTGCAGTACTATTCAAAGTTTAGGAACTGAAAAACATTGGAGATATATTGATTTAATCTATGAAAAAAAAATTTTTGGAACTTTTTGCTTAACAGAAATTGGACATGGCAGTAACACTAAAGGCATGAGAACAACCGCAACATATAACAAGGCAACAAAACAATTTGTACTAAATAGTCCCGACTTTGAAGCAGCTAAATGTTGGTCGGCCGCATTAGGACAAATGGCTACACATGCAGTAGTTTTCGCCCAACTTTACATTGAAAATGTCCATTATGGATTACATGCATTTGTAGTTCCAATACGAGATCCAAAAACTTTAATTCCATATCCTGGATTACTTGTGGGAGATATGGGAGAAAAAATTGGTCTGAATGGCATTGATAATGGTTTTATAATGTTTGAAAATTATTGCATTCCTCGAGAGAGCTTGTTGAATAAAAATGCTGATGTCACAGAAGATGGACAGTATAAAGCGCGCTTAAAAAATGCTCATGAGAGACACGGCGCCGCTCTCGGGGGTTTGTCACTTGGCAGGGCTACTATTGCGGGAATCTGTGAATCTCTCGGTATTAAAGCATTGACAATCGCTATTAGGTATGCTGGCGTCCGAAAACAGTTTGGTCCAGATGGTAAAGCAGAAATACCAATTTTGGAATATCAATCGCATGTAAGTATATTATTCTGCTTATAATAGCTTAAGTAAGCTTACGAATTATACCGTCACAAACTATAAAAAAATCTTATAAGTAGTATGTTTCTTTTCTAGCAATATCGTTTACTTCCTTACTTGGCGGCAGCTTACGCCCTTCGGATTTTTGCAACTTTTTTTATTCCAGAAACTTATTCTGTTATGGTAGACGCTGCTCTTGGTCAGAATGATAGAAAGGTTTTGTCTGAAAGAGGAATGGAAATTCATGTGATTTGCTCAGCTGCAAAACCTTTATCTAGTTGGCTGTTTAGAGATGCAATTCAAGAATGTAGAGAAGCTTGTGGTGGTCATGGCTATTTAAATGGTTATTAGTGAATTGCTTATAATTGATGTTAAAAATTTCTTTTGTAGCTGCAGGATTTGGAAGTATACAAAACGATGAAGATGCAAATTGTACCTATGAAGGAGATAATCAGGTTCTCATTCAACAGACAAGCAATTGGTTGATAAGACAGTGGCCAGAAATCAAATTAGGCCACTCTATCAAAACACCACTACATTCCGCAGATTTTTTGACAAATGCTTTGAAAATTTTGAACTTGAAGTTCTCAGGTCAAAATTATGATGATTTAACTTCTCCTGAAACCATTATTGAAGCGTATCAATGGCTGGCATGTTATTTGATGAAAGAAGCCGCAGCTAAAGTTGATGGTCTCAATTCCCAGCAAGGGGATTTTTGGGCTAAAAACAACTCCCAAGTTTTTTATTTGAAAGATTTAGCGATAGCATTTATTCAACATTTTGTGCTTCAAATAATGTTGACCCAAATTAAAAAAGCATCTGATGATAATATTAAAAATGCTTTATCTAAACTATTCTCTTTGTATGCTTTATGGAGCTTAGAAAAACACGTTGGAACTTTCTATGAAGGAGGCTATTTTCAAAACGGCAAGACGTCTCATTTGATCAAAGAGACCATTTTGCAGTTATGTAGCGAAATTAAAGATGATGCAGTTTCTTTGATTGATGCTATTGCTCCTCCCGACTTTATTTTAAATTCAGTTTTGGGCAACTCTGATGGTCAAGTTTATCAACATTTGAAGTCGGCTATATTTCGGTCACCTTATGCCATGAGTCGGCCTTCGTGGTGGCAAGAAATTGTTAACTGGAGAAATAATAGTTATAAAAATAAATTGTAGTTTTTTATTCAACATACCATGTTGATACAGTAAATAAACACATAAAACTGCTAAAACTCTTTAAAAATTAAGTTATACTGAAATTCAATTTCACTTAGAGTACTACATGGTACTATAGAGCTACACCTAAGTCCTATACTATCAAGAAGTCTGAAAACTTTCTTTTATTAAAAGCTCCGACAGTCTTTTTTTTTATTAAGCTCTGTATTACATAAACATAAACTGTGTTGGTACGTATGATCAATTATCATCATCATCTTAAAAATATACCTGGTGACATTATCAGCAAAATTCCAAGTAGTTCCAGCTCGTTTACATCACCAATTAATGATAATTATATTAAATTATTTTCAATACCATTTTCTTCTCCTGAGTTAACCTCTCCTTTACTACTAAAGCTCAAACCTAAAAGATCAAGTGGATTTGATGAAGTTCCAACATTTTTATTAAAAAAAAGTATTCCAATTCTAGCTAATCAGTTGACATTTTCGGTTAACTTATCCTTCGCAACCGGTTGCTTTCCAGAAAAATTGAAAGCTAATCTAATAATCCCTTTACATAAAAAAAGTAATACCGAGGAAATGAACAACTATAGGCCTGTAGCGTTATCTTCCAGCTTCTCAAAAATATTTGAATACTGCTTTTTAGCACGTCTTGAAAATCATTTATTATCAAATAAAACATAACAGAAAGCCAGTTTGGCTTTAGAGCAAAATTTTTAAGTTTTGATGCTGTTAATTTTTTTACGAATACGTTTTAGACAATATTGAGAAAAAGCAATACCCAATAGGCCTATTTTGTGATTTGAGCAAAGCCTTTGACTGTATTGTTCATAAGCGTCTTATAGATAAATTGGAAAAGTACGGCATCCGTGGTATTCCTTTACAATGGATTTCTACGTTTCTAGAAAACAGATTTCAGTATGTTTCTTTGACTCATTTCTATGAAAATATACATTGGTAAAAGTCAAATCTGATAAACTACGAACTAATATAAAAGGAGTACTTCAGGGCTCTATACTTAGCCCGGTATTATTTTTGTGTTTTATCAATGACTTGAGCAATTATCTGATGATAGCATTAGAACGACCCTTTATGCGGACGATACAACAATCGTTATATCTGATCAAAATTCAATTTCTCCTAAACGACTGTGTAATCAAACATTTAAAAAAATTACTGAATGGTTTAATAGCAATAAGCTTCTACTTAATGATACAAAAACCAATTATCTTAGATTCCACCAAAAAAATGTTCAAATTGATCTAGATGGCATAAATTTAACAATAAACGACGGTTCTATAAACAGAATTGAGAGTACTCATTTCTTGGGACTTTTAATTGATGGCAGATTGAACTGGACCGCACACTGCGAGAAGTTAGTTAATTCTTTATCAAGAACGTGTTTTTTAATACGAAATATCAGACATTTGTTTGACCTTCAGCACCTATTAATGATCTATTATGGCCAGGTCGAGTCAACAATGAGATATGGCATCTGCTTCTGGGGTAGTTCTTCAGGTTCAACTGAAGTTTTTATTTTACAAAAAAGAATTATGCGTTTGATAGCCAATGTCCACTCGAGATTTGCATGTTTGGATATTTTTAAAAGTTATAAAATACTTACGGTGCCATCTTTATTCGTATACGAATGTTGCCTGTATGTGTTTAAAAATCAACATTTCTAACCAATGAGCAGATTCATGGTAGAAACACTAGACAAAAAAACATGCTACACATCCCTTTTAAAAAATCAAATCTCACTAACAAAGCTTTGAACTCTTTAGGATTGAATCTTTACAATAAGTTACCAATTAATATCAAAAGTATTAAAATTTTAAGTACGTTTAAGGTTCACCTAAAACAATATCTTGTTTCAAAATGTCTGCATCACGTTGATGATTTTAACTAATCACTTCATGTACTGTTAATTTAATTTAATTTAATTTAATATTAGTGAGTTTTTGCAATAAGCTTTGACATAATGAACATAGGTCTGATCTGTTAATTTCGATAAAAATACTGTAGTTTGACAACTTTTATTTGTTAGCTGTGTTTTGCTTTGTATATATTGTTGCGCTTTGTTTGTTTTATTTATAGACTAGCTGACCCGGCGAACTTCGTACCGCCTAACAGTCAATGAATGTCGTGTTACTTTTTAGCTGAACTAATTTAGCCTTTGATGAACGTAAAACAATGATACAAAATAATATATTTATATAGATAGAAACAAAAAAGTATTTTATTATGATGAATGATGATGAAATAATACCTACAAAATAAGAATAAAAATAAAAAAAAATAAAAAATAATAATTACGTACTTCAAACTCATGTCAGAAAAAAATGATTGAAAACTATGTTGTGCAGATTGGGGAAAAAAAATAAAACTCGGATTAATTCATTAATAAGATTTTCATTCAAGCACTTTTTGGTAAACGACATTCTTTGTTTTTTGGTCAGGCGCAAGAACAAATAAAGCAGATGGTTTGCCGACACGTAAGCATGCCACGTACAATTAACCATGAGAAAAACATGCATTTTCTAGATTGAGGCCACAAATAGTCAAGGATTGGCCCTGTGATTTGTTGATCGTCATGGCGAAGGCAAGACGAATCGAGAATTAGATAAATTCGTTTAAACTCAAAGGGCATATCCGTTGGGATCATTGGAATCTTTGGAATAAGAACTTCCTCATCTTTAAATTTTCCTTCAAGTATCGACGCGTGCAATTTCTCGCAGATAATTGACTCGCGATATTCCGTTGCCTAATTGCATTACGGCTTCGCTGGGAAAGATTAGATCTTCTAGGACGCGGCATTGTTATTAAAATGTGCACTCGCATAAAACCACCAAATATAATAACAGTGCCTAAACTTTCGAGACATTGAGAATAGCTCAAAAAGTATATAACCACTACGTATGAATAGCTTTTCAAGAAAAATCATAGACAACCTATAAAAAGACATTTACACTTTTGTTAACCTGTAGATTTTTTTTCCTTAATCTTATAACCTTTACCAACTGATTTTTTATTTCCTAAATTCCGGTCCTTTCCGATGATTTTATGTTTTTACTGTAGAATAAATCTTAGGTATTATTTTCGGGAATTAAAAACAAATATAACAGTACCTGAACTTTGTAGACATTTACAAAAAATAAATTTCTGAACGCACACATGATGTCTTCAGAAAAAAATAAAGTTGTGGCGTAAAGGTCTGAGCAACCAGGCCATAAACTCCAAAAAAAAAATTGTTTTTACACTATTTGACAGGATTGGACAACAAATGTTTGACATGTAATAAACAAATCAGCATCTATTGAAATGATTAAGTATTCATTACACATATCGAGTTGTTTTCATTGTTTTTAAGATGTATTCTGCTATTCGGGACGGAAACAAATCCAACAAATCAAAAACCATGGCAATCGGTCCAGCCGTTCTCGAGTTATAAGTGTTGTAACAAACACGACTTTTTTATATATATATAGATTATGTTCTTTTTAATTGCTTGCCTTTATAAATTGACAATTGTATGTCTACTGTTTGCTTAATTTCTAGTTTATGACAAGTGTAATATATTGTATAGATATAAACACACAATAAAGATTATTATTATTATATTATTAGACAAAAAATATGAATAGTTATCAATTATTACTGCATCAACTTTTTCTACGTGTTACCACTGCAGGTAAAATATTGGAATAAATCTATGTTTCTTAAAACAATTGAAGTTTATCTTTTGAAGACAAACAATTGTTTTTTAGGTTTTAGGGTTAGTAACGTGATAGCCGTTTAATAAATTTTGAAGCACATTTATAATCAGATACAACTGATGATTATTTTAATAGAATTGTTATTAAAATGATCAAAGTTTTGTTCAATAGTAAGACCACAACCAAAAAAAAATGATCAAAAAACTTAGCTCAGTGTGGTCGCGTACGCAAACTACGGTGTTTTTTCTCATTCATGATATCAGTGTTTTTCAATCAATTAATTAAAAAAAATTAAAAATCAAGTCATAATAACCGAAAATTTTTTTTATTTTTTTAAGGAAACTTAAAGAAATTTAGAAAACGCCCCAGTCTATTGTTGTAGAATAGAAGCGGCTATTTCAATGACGTGCTGAGAAGTTAATTTTGTGACAGTATTTATTAGTATTTCAATATATTTTTAAAAAAGTCAGTTTAATTAACAATTACGGCAATTCCAATTTTTTTACAAGAATGTACAAAGATGTACGTTACCGTTTCATTTAGCTACAAAGTTTTCAAAATTACATCAACCTTTTGTGTTCCGGAGGCACAGCAATTTTGCTAGATTCAAAAACCATTGCGGTCTTCTACAAGTAATGATAATGGCAATATTATTTATCAAATAATATCAAAATGGTTGAAAAACAGGCTTAGGTATATGATGCTTAAGTTATTTCTGTTGGCTTGACCAATCCATCACAAGAGCAATTTGATATTTCAGTTTTTAAAAAACTGGAACCGTCACATTACTTGATTATATCAATTTTTATAATCAAGTAGCTATATATTTTTGAAGTCAAGTAATAATGTTGTTATGTTTGATTCATAAATTATTGTCATGACTCAACTAGAACGCTTTTAAAACTATGACTTACGAGCATTTGAAGGCATGGTTCTAAATATCAACCAAAACACCTAATGTGTTGGCAAGAGCTAGAATTTACGTAGGAAATAATTTATTAAACGTTTTAGTTGTTTCTTATCTACTATAAAATAGCATGTTTATTTATAAATTGGTAGGAAATTTCAATTTTAAATGGTATGTCCAAAGTAGTGACTCAAAACTATAGCTTGCTGTCTATTTCTTATCAAAATGTTGAAGGTAAATGTAAATGGTCCCTTCTGTTCAGCTTTATAAAAAATTTCATTTTTAGGTCAACACATTCTTGGTGCTAATTTGTTTTGTAAATTTGACTTTCGGTAAAACAAAAATTTCTGAAGCAATCAGTGAGAGTGATAATGTGTCAATATTGTTTTATTAACATATTTTTCCAGGTTTTCTCAATAATCTTGCTAGAGATCCTGTTGGGACAGTAATCCAGCTTGTACAAGATATCATGGTTAAAAATTATTGTTCCTGTAATGGTTTAAGTAGATATGAACTGTAGAATATTTAATATATTATATAAAAAATATACGTTTAAAAATAAAATAAATAAAATGAAAATTAAGCCAAAAATTAAACAATAGTTATTTACATAAAAGTCAGGAAAATTTCACATTACTGAAGAGGAGCTAAATTGAAATACGAGGCACTTTGTGCCGAGTATTTTAAAGCTCCGAGTCAAGTAAGAGATTTTACTGACGTGTTTTGTATTAAATTTTTCCGAAAATCGTAAAAAAAGACGAAATTTACAAATTTTAGAATTTTTTTACAAATTCCACAAAAATGAAGTTTGTCTTCATTTCTTTATCTTTTTTATTTTGCGTCTTGTAAAGTTTTTACAGTACTAGTCCGGAAAACTCAATTTTCCTGCGCGTAAATAAGCAGGAAAATGTGGTTTCCAAGACGATTTCCGGAAAACACTATTAAATGACATTTTTATAAAAAAAAACATTCTTTTAGATACCAAGACATCCATAGTATATATTAACGCTTTTGGTTCCACGTTTCACACTGTTCAAAGATTACCATAAAATTAAGAAAAAAAAACAAAAACAAAACTTAAAATTTATTATGCTCCAAACAGTTTTATTTTTTTTTTGTTTCTATTTATTTATGAACATCAATAATAAATATAAACAATCTTTTATTAAAAAATTAAATAATAAAAACAATGTTGCAAACTTAAATTAAATAAATGAACTTAAATAGCGTTTCACAGTAACTCATGAGGCTGTAAATCCACATACTTTTCACTTGCAAGCCAAATCTTTTCGCAAAAAACTCTATCAGAAGCTTGAAACGGCTTAAATACTTCCATACAATCGATAAAAAACTTCCCTCCGGTGGTCTGCAATTTTTTCGAAACCGCTGCGTGCACGATTACCTGCGATCCAGCCCAAGAGTCCTTTCCAAAAATTTTGCAGTAAGCGGTGAAGAGTGCAAAGAAGACTTTTGCGTGGACTTTTCCCATTCTGCTGAATATTGGAGTAGCAACAACTCCAGGATGAACAGCGTTAGATGTAACGCCTTTGTCTTGGAGTTTTTCGTTGAAGATGTCTGAAGCTATTAGGAGCGCAAGTTTGGAGTTTGCGTACAGCATAAAAGCGGTCCAAAGACCTTTAGATGCGTGTCTGGCGTTGAGATTGTGTACTCGAAGAGTACTGAAGTAATTAGCCGCCGATGATGTGAATATGATACGACTTGGAGCAGATTTTTTGAGTAAATCTAAAAGTATGCAAAAATATTACTTTTCAGATCATTTTGCAGCAGATTGCAATTATCAACGCTTTTTACTATTGAGTATACTTTTAGATCATCTGCAAACAGCAGCTTATTGCAACGTAGAACAAAAGAAAGATCGTTTATAAAAAGAAAAAATAATAAAGGTCCCAAGTTAGAGCCTTGAGATACACCTGAAATTGGACTAAAATTATTCGACTTCTAATTTAGATATCTCACTGACTGAGTTCTGCCGGTCAGATATGACTTTAAAAGTGCGTAGAACAAAAGAAAGATCATTGATAAAAAGAAAAAATAATAAAGGTCCCAAGTTAGAGCCTTGAGATACACCTGAAATTAGACTAAAATTATTCGACTTCTAATTTAGATATCTCACTGACTGAGTTCTGCCGGTCAGATATGACTTTAAAAGTGCGTAGAACAAAAGAAAGATCATTGATAAAAAGAAAAAATAATAAAGGTCCCAAGTTAGAGCCTTGAGATACACCTGAAATTAGACTAAAATTATTCGACTTCTAATTTAGATATCTCACTGACTGAGTTCTGCCGGACAGATATGACTTTAAAAGTGCGTCAAAAAATCCGTAAATGCGTAATTTTTTTTGAACGCCTTTTGAATATGTATATTGTATACAATACGGTATCAATATGTCTACTGTGTATACCATATCAACTTGATGTCGGCTATCCAAAGCTTCGGATGTAAATTGTTAGAAAACAGATTAGTAGTGGTAAAGCTGCCATTTCTAAAACCGTGCTGCTCAGGTGTAAGCAGACAATCAACAGCTGCATAAATTTTATTATAAATAATGGATTCAAAAATCTGTGATAAATTACTTAATAAAGATATGATTTGTTATTTCATAAATATCTCCTTTTTTAAAAACTGAGCAAATTTTAATATTAGTTATATATAGAAATAGTTGTCAATTTATGTCTATGTGACATATAATAGACAAATTAATATGAGGTAGACTTTATAGTAAGAATGCCCGGCAATAAATTTTACTGCATAAATTGCAATTTTTAGATGTAGCTTTGTTTTTTCCCTTTAAAGCTTCTTACAATGCTGCAACAGAGTTATGGCTTGTGATCGTTAACAAAACTATGAAGTAAAAACACCATTAAAAACGTAAAATAAATGAAAAACAGTTGAGTAAACAACAAATAGAACTAACTTATTGACCAACCTGTTTTGCCTTCTTTGTAATAAAATAAACTACCACGACAAAGAAGAGAGTTCTTGATGACTGACTTTACAAACATTATTAACAAGAAATTACGTGTTAATATATATATAAATGAATCCCGTTTGTCGTTGTCACGACATAGCATGAAAACGGCTTGACCGGTTTGGCTGATTTTTTTTTCGTAGTTTTCTAATACTCTGTACAGGGTTCTTACGGAAAAAAATATTAAGAAAATCTCTCAGAAAGATTGAAAAATATACATTTAATTTTGCATATTTTAAAAAAAGCGCGTTACGAATGTCAACGTCATTCAATTTAAAACAAAAAACTCTGTGGTGATCTATGACACCGCAGACATAACCGCGCTAACAAATGTCAACGTCATTCAATTTAACTTCCCTTTCAAACATTTTGAAAGGGAAGTACGAAGGCGAAGATGTTTTAATCCCACGCATCCCTATGATACCGAACGATATGCCATTCAGTTTTAAACGTTTACAGTTTCCAATGCGGCTTGCATTTGCAATGTCAATAAATAAATCGCAAGGGCAGTCGCTAAATGTGGCATCAACCTAGAAAATCCATGTTTTTCACATGGCCAATTATATGTCGCCTGTTCCCGTGTCGGAAAACCATCAACATTATTTATTTACGCGCCAGAACATATAACTAAAAATATAGTTTATCAAAAAGCATTAGAATAGAGAGAAGCAGTGAAGGGGTATAGAGACTATTAGTTGCTTTCTAGAGCGCGCGTGATATTGAGCTCAGTGTTTACTTCAAAATGCCCAGTTGTTCAATAGCGTTTTGTAAAAATATAAGTGAAATTATTGAACCCTACGGAATAAACACTATTATGAAAATATATATTTTGTTTTTTATTTAATAAAATTAGTAAAGTCTTTCTCAGGTATGACGAGACCAGGGAAATAGGTATTCATTTTTACATGGAGGATATTATAGATTCCAGTTCAAATTGAATAGGTACGCATACATAAGATAGGTCAGCTATACAAAATAAAGTAGTGCATTAAATTTACGCTAAGGCGGTACAAAGTTTGCCGGGTCAGCTAGTAATATATAACTATTAATGCGCCTAGACATCCAAGTGCTGCAATAACAATAAGCATTAAAAAGTGAGTTGCAGTAGATTGTTGATAATAATATAGCAAACTAAAGTTCATTACACCGTTTTTAAGCGTATTTTCAATTTTAATCATCGTAAAATGTAAATTTTTATAAAATAGATTGTTAAGAAGCGATTTAACTGTTATTCAACTGTTTTTAATTGGCGCATTTCCCGAATCATTATTATAAAAATTAATAAACTTTATATATTATATATTTTTCTGAAAGCAATTAGTTAGCGAAAAACTTACCAACCAGTAGATGCGTCAACAAGAAATGTCCAAAATAATTAATTTGCATTACAGGGTGAAGCCCATCATCAGTTCTGTTGTATCCTGCAGCTCCAATACCGGCATTGTTCACTAAAATATCTAATCTTTTCTCAGTTTTAATAATATCTTCAGCAAATTTTCGCACAGACCGCAATGAACTCAAATCCAATGTTTGTGTGACAATTTCGGAATTTCCTGTATATTTCATAATATTTAATTTAGATTCTTCCATATCTGCAACATCAGCCATTATGACTCTACATCCTCGCGAAGCCAAATTTAACGCAGTTTGATACCCCAAGCCTAGAATAAAAAAAAATTAATTCCTTGATTAATAATTAAGGAGAATACCTGAGTTTGCACCAGTGACAATTGCCGTCTTTCCTGTGAGACATGTTGCACTTCGTGTAATTCCACGTGAAATACGCGACCAAATAAATAGCAAAACGTGTGCAGAGATAAAGAGAAAAACTAAAAATGAAATTATTAACGAAAATATCATTTTTTGGCTTTACACTTTAATGATGGAATTCCGGCCGAAGTCTTATGTAAACTAAGCGCGGTGCCCACGATTTCAGTTTACTTTCTCCAATGAAAGTTTTATCTTCCGTGAAAGTATTATGCATAATCCAACTAGAGGCTATCATTTTGAGGGTCACATCTTAGGGGGCAGGGGGGATGAGAGTATAATTATCTTATACTCTACATATTATTGAGTAACAGCGTATTGAGTAATAGTCATTTACATGTATCATTTTGACCAACTTCCATCTGCCGTCACCAAAAATTATCATTCCATTCGAAATAACATAAAAAACACTTTAAATAGTTAAACAATAAAGACTATCTTTTTTTTGACGCGCTATTTATGCCTCCTACCTACCTCTAATTTTTGAATTTTACCCTTAAATTAGGATTTCGGCTGCTGTAACATCTGATTTCTTCTAAATTATTTACTAGAATGATATACTGTAATAAGCAATTTTAATGCCCAAGAATAATATCATTATTATTTGAATAAGAATTTATTATAAATTATGAATAAGAGTTGTTAGCGTCTTCAGAAACGCCAACAGTTTTAGTAAAAATAAAAGATCGTCTTGTCTTCGCCATGACGATCAACAAGGCCAATCCTTGACTATTTGTGACCTCAATCTAGAAAATGCATGTTTTTCTCATGATCAATTGTACGTGGCATGCTCACGTGTCGGCAAACCATCCGCTTTATTTGTTCTTGCGCCTGACCAAAAAATAAAGAATGTCGTTTACCACAAAGTGCTTGAATGAAAATCCTATTAATGAATTATTCCGAGTTTTATTTTTTTTTCCTAATCTGCACAACATAGTTTTCAATAATTTTTTTCTGACATGAGTTTGAAGTACTTAATTACTATTTTTTATTTTTATTTTTATTCTGTATGTATGTTTTCATCATCATTCATCATAATAAAATACTTTTTTGTTTCTATCTATATAAATATATTATTTTGTATCATTGTTTTACGTTCATCAAAGCCTAAATTAGTTCAGCTAAAAAGTAACACGACATTCGTTGACTGTTAAGCGGTACGAAGTTCGCCGGGTCAGCTAGTGTACAATATATTTTCCATTCAAACTTACATGCTAAGAACTGAATTAATTTAAATACAATTGAAAATTAAAAAAATCAACATAAGTCGCTATTATTTAGGATTTTAATAAATTAATTTGTTTGTTTATAAATAATGACTATTTATTACATGTTCAATGCAGTTTCGCCATTTTTGTTTTGTAATAAGTTAAGATTAATAAGAATATTCTACTGTAATCATTTTGATCTATTGTGCTTCTTACATTTACAAAACGGCAAACATTTATTGCCAGACTAAAGCATCTTTTTATAGAAAAATACTCCTGCTTATATCTGGTCAAGCTCTGAACGCACTATCGTCAGCCACCTGGCCAAGGAGCGACCCCTGCTTTCTAATAACATTGACAACTACTGACAAACTATATTTCTTTGTAAATCGCTTTAATCAAATTGAAAATACAGAAATACAATGGAAGGTTAATTTATAGATCTCAGCTGTAAGATATTAAGAACTATTTGAATACTACTCTAAATTTATAAATTCATTTATGCCGGGTATACCTCAAACGTTTCTACTATACACCATTTTCAAGTATCTGTTAAAGTTTAGCCTTTGTAAGCCGTGTAAATTTACTTTTCGACGACTTAGTTGCCATTTTTTTTTGTTTTTACTTACATAAAGCCTTAATGAGGTTTTATGCCAAAAGACGTATTTTGTAAGGTATTCTCCAAGTGACAAAGTCAAAAATGCTTTTGTGGCAAAAATTCATAGCAAATTTAGCATTAAAATTAAAATGATTTTAGAAAATTAATTTTGGAAAGAAAATAGATTTAATTAGTTTTTATTTACGGAACAAGTCTATTATTAACCTCTAGCCAAATGTTTAATTTTTAGAAAGCTACATTACACAAAGTATTATTAATTTATTTATTATATATAGAGAAGATTTTCTACACGCTTTTAAACATACAAATTTTAAAAAATTGCAAAAAATCGCAAAAACAAAACAAAAAAATCAATGCTGTAAATAGATTAATTATACCATAACAATTGCTAGTTATTTAAAAAAACAAATGTGTTGATGAAAACAATTAATTGAAGCTGCTTAATTTTCCGACTCTGGGAAGGAAAAGTTTTCAGTAGTCGTGATTATTATTGGCTTATTAACATACGAGTTTATTACCATATTTTTTGAGGCCAAAAACTTTTTAATTTAAAACAAAACTTCGCTTTTTTGTCGTTATGCTAATAATCAAAGTTGTCTCTGAAAACAATCTAAGTCGGCAATTATAAACAACAATAGCATATTTTGTTGACTTTCGAAATTGAAACTTCTCAACCTCTTAATAGTTAGTAATTTTTAAATTCTTTCAAATGTTTCTATAATTTAACTAAAATGTACATTTTGTAGAGCGGTTGTCTGAATATTCAATTCTACGTATATTTTCAAGTCACGTAAACTAAACTACTTTAGCTGACGTAAATTTAATACGGCAATTATTTACCTTTTAATAATAATAATAATAATAATAATAATAATAATAATAATAATAATAATAATAATAATAATAATAATAATAATAATAATAATAATAATAATAATAATAATAATAATAATAATAATAATAATAATAATAATAATAATAATAATAATAATAATAATAATAATAATAATAATAATAATAATAATAATAATAATAATAATAATAATAATAATAATAATAATAATAATAATAATAATAATAATAATAATAATAATAATAATAATAATAATAATAATAATAATAATAATAATAATAATAATAATAATAATAATAATAATAATAATAATAATAATAATAATAATAATAATAATAATAATAATAATAATAATAATAATAATAATAATAATAATAATAATAATAATAATAATAATAATAATAATAATAATAATAATAATAATAATAATAATAATAATAATAATAATAATAATAATAATAATAATAATAATAATAATAATAATAATAATAATAATAATAATAATAATAATAATAATAATAATAATAATAATAATAATAATAATAATAATAATAATAATAATAATAATAATAATAATAATAATAATAATAATAATAATAATAATAATAATAATAATAATAATAATAATAATAATAATAATAATAATAATAATAATAATAATAATAATAATAATAATAATAATAATAATAATAATAATAATAATAATAATAATAATAATAATAATAATAATAATAATAATAATAATAATAATAATAATAATAATAATAATAATAATAATAATAATAATAATAATAATAATAATAATAATAATAATAATAATAATAATAATAATAATAATAATAATAATAATAATAATAATAATAATAATAATAATAATAATAATAATAATAATAATAATAATAATAATAATAATAATAATAATAATAATAATAATAATAATAATAATAATAATAATAATAATAATAATAATAATAATAATAATAATAATAATAATAATAATAATAATAATAATAATAATAATAATAATAATAATAATAATAATAATAATAATAATAATAATAATAATAATAATAATAATAATAATAATAATAATAATAATAATAATAATAATAATAATAATAATAATAATAATAATAATAATAATAATAATAATAATAATAATAAATAATAATAATAATAATAATAATAATAATAATAATAATAATAATAATAATATAATAATAATAATAATAATAATAATAATAATAATAATAATAATAATAATAATAATAATAATAATAATAATAATAATAATAATAATAATAATAATAATAATAATAATAATAATAATAATAATAATAATAATAATAATAATAATAATAATAATAATAATAATAATAATAATAATAATAATAATAATAATAATAATAATAATAATAATAATAATAATAATAATAATAATAATAATAATAATAATAATAATAATAATAATAATATTAATAACATTAACATAAAAATTCGAACATCATTTACTAAATTTAATAAACACCATCCAAAATCTTCAATTGATCGATTTTGAATTATTACAGAAAACGGAGGCAGAGGAATTTTGAACATATAATTATTATTAAATAACCAAATTTCTAAGATGCAAAATTTCTTTCATAATTATAAAACGGATAATAAATTAGTAAAATTTATTGTAAACACAGATACAGACCTCACACATTTTAAATTTAAAAAGAAAAATTATCACAAATAAATTAGATAAACAAGATAATAATTTGTTATTAAAAATTAAACAAAAGACATTACACAACAATAGATTTTTTAAAGAAATTGTTATGGATCAAAAAAAGACAACTTTTTCCAGAGACTGAAGGTTTTGTTTTTGCTATTCAAATTAGAATAATTAACACTAAAAATTATCGTAAGTTTATAATTAAGGAACAATTAATGAATGACGTTTGTAGAGTGTGTTTTAATTTGTCGGACACAATTGAACACATTTTATTTTCTTCTTCAGTGCTAGTTAATAGACAATAAAAAAAGACATGAAGCGATTGCAAAAATAGTTCATTCAAATTTGGCTTTAAAGTTTGGTTTGGTCAAAAATGTAGAGCCATATTATAATTATAATTCAAAAATTAAAAAATGATAATTACTAATTATATTGGGATCGAACTTTGCTAACTGCTTCAAAAATTGAAGCCAATAGGCCGGATATTGTTATCGTATTGAAGAAAACTAAAGTTAGATATTGCTATTCCAAATTCTTGTAATATTATTGATACCTTTAAAACGAAAATGGCTAAATATTCGCTGCTTTCGGTGTCCATTAGAGATCTTTGGAGTTTAAAAATGGTAAAAATTTTACCATTAGTTATTTCAAATATGGGTGTTGTACCCATATCATTAAGTAAAAATCTCAAAATTTTAGATTTAGATTTAAAAATCCTTGCGGAAATGCAGTAACAGCATTATTATGTTCATGTCATATTGTTTGAATGTTTTTAGATGTTGAACCTAGCAATTCAAATAATATGATCGCAGATGCGTAGGTAGATGGTAACTTAGCTTGACTTTTCAAAAAACAAACTTGTATAGTCTATTTAGTTTAAAACACAATTTGTTGTTTTTGTTCCAATTTTTAAATTAGATTTTAAACTAATTGAAAATTAAAAGCTTGTTTTTCAACAATTTTTATATTATTTGATAAATAATATTGTCATTATCATTACTTGTCAAAGACTGTAATAATTTTGAATATAATAATAAAAGTTTTTAATAATTGTGCGTATCAAGATAAATTTTAATCGAAATTTTTGCTAACCAATCAATATTGGTCCATGTGTAAATAAAGATTAAAGCTTCATAAAAAAACAAATGACTAGCTATTACCTCTAATTATTCTTAGCCCGGTTGACGATTGAGTTTGACAATTTGACTGACAACTGACAATTTCGATTTTTGGCGCAATTTCAGCGCTCAAATTTTCTTTTCGGTTCAACCCTGCAGTTAGTAGCTTTTGGACATATTCTGTTATAAATCATCTACAGAATTATGTAAAAACTTTACATTAAAGTTGTTTTCTCCAAAAACATAAATAAATAATAAAATCAAAAAACTTGTTCATTTTGTGAAATCATGTAAGATAAGTATTGTAATAATACTGCACTAATAAATTAGATATCTTTTGAATAATATCAATTGCACAGCAATGGGATAACAAAAATTAAAAAAATTGTTCATATAAGCAGTGTTTTGAAAAATTTTCTAGAAAGTAAGCGCTAAAAATCCAAAAAGACTGCGCGCGCTTTGCTAAAATCAATATTGTAGAAAATCAGCCACTACACGCCATCCAAACATCTGCATTAAATCAATCATAAATAATTTAGATAGAAGTAGTAAAGAGTCGTCAGAACGCTTTGCAAAGTGTATCCCAGTCCGGGCACGGCCCGTAGTGTATGGGCTTTGCCCCAGACTTCCTGCAACATGGTGGCTGACACTGACCATCCTGCTGCAACCGCAAACCATGACAAAGAAAATAGCGAAGCTGATATTACCGACCAATTATTTAAATCCATATTTGACATCGTGAAGTCCGGGTAAGATAACAGTTTTCCTTTAAAAGCTTTTTGCCAAGAAAATGCTTTATAGAGAGCCCTCCGAAATTGAAGATCTAGTAGAAAAATTGGGCACTGACATTTTACGAGAAAGAGACGAATGGGGCTATACTCCGGCACATTGGGCAGCTTTAGATGGAAATGTTGAGATAATGCGGTATTTAGTGGATCGAGGGGCTCCAATTGATCTACCTTGCTTAGGTACGCAAGGGCCAAGACCTATTCATTGGGCCTGCCGCAAAGGACATGCAGCCGTAGTTCAGGTGCTCGCTGATTTTTATACTTAGACCCCATGAAAACATTTTTATATATCAATACCACCAAGAACTCAAAAATTGACTTCAGCAAGAAATTTGGTGGATGCGCCGATCAAATAAAGTTAATTTACAATAATTAAGTTATAAATACTTTTTAATAATTAGTTCATATATACGTTAAGCATATGCTATAAAAACAGTATACAAGCAGCTCTCAGTTACATTATTATCAACAATATACTGCAACTCATCGTTTATGGTTAATCATTATAGACAAACAACAAACATAAACGCTAATATAAATAAACTGGGTTACACATTTAACATATATATCTATTAAATAACACAATGAAAACTTATTTTTACTACAATATTTTTCTTTAGTATTCCAAGACACAAAAAAACAATTAAATTGTCGCAATTGCGAAAACATTTTTGAATTTTTAATTTTTGTATTCTATGAAAATAAGAGATAATTAAACAAACAAACATAATTTTAAGAAAAAAAATAATATTTTACTATTTTATTGAGTCATGCTTACTGCCTGTCAGAACCTGTTTTTTATGAATATTACATTGTACAAAATAATTTAGATGTTTCACATCTGCCAGGCGTCTCGTGACGACTCACATTTTTTGTAAACTGCCGTTACGTTTCCACTAAGCCTGCCTGATTAATTTTACATTATAAATAATAAAATTTTGTAAAGTAAGTAATCAATCAATTCTACTGTTGATATTGACCGCAAACAAACGTTAACAAATGTTTATGCGCACAAACGCTCAAGTCAGAACTGATCTGTTACATCGACTTTGTCTTTCAACGCCGCTCTGGTGCTAGATCGGTCAATCAAATCTTATGTGTTTTAGTGTGTACGCTTCTATTTGTTGTTTTGCCATAAATCATTTGAGATATATAGAACAAATAATTTTGAAAGTGCACATAGTCCATTGAAATGTTACATTTAAGGTTGCGTTTTTTAGAGAACGCAATGTAATTTTTTGATGTGTAGGGGGAGTCAGTGTAAAGCTAAAACTAAGTTTGTGGGGTCGCCACTCTTGTTCCACGGCCGCCATCTTAAAAATAGGAGTTAAAATGGTTTTAACAATATATCTCTTAAACTATTGATTTAAGAAAAAAAATGTATTAACATTTTTCAAATTAAATTAAATTCTTACTTAATACAACTTTGGATTAGTAATTTTTTGTTGTAGAACAATAAATTAAACAGTTATAAGCGAAAGTGTTCAGAAATTTGAGAGCAAAATTTATATTTCTCGATGTAACTTTTTTTTTAACATTTTACGAAAAAATGATATCAGACCATTTTTGTAGATCATTTTTTGAGGAACAACTTTTATAAACAACATTTTTTCATTTCAGTACTCTTAACTATACCTATATTATACGTGTGTACTAATAATGTATCATCAGTTATTGTTTTTTTTCTATTTACTTTGTTATTATAATTTTTTTAATTATAAATTTTGCAATAATAATGATTAATTATTGACTCTTTTCCCCACCACCCACGAGGTAGAGTCTGGAGACGCGTTTTTTTTACGTGGTATCCCCAATAGGCATAATTCACGGTGATTTTCTAAATTAGAACTACTCCGTCCTCGAAGGGGTGTTAATGTCGGCGGTTCACCATTAAAGTCATTTTTATTTATTAATTCTGAGAGTCAATAATTAATTATTATTAATATTGCAAAATTAATAATTAATTATTATTAATATTGCAAAATTAATAATTAAAAAAATTAACAAAATAAAAAGAAACAATAACTGATGACGCATTATTAGTACACACGTATAATATATGTATAGTCAAGAGTGCTGAAAAATAGTACTTACTTCAGAGTGCTGTAAAACCTTAGCTATTGACTAAACGATCTACAAAAAAGGTTTCATTTTTTTTATTTTTTCGTAAAATGATAAAAAAAAAACTTATATTAAAAAATATAAATTTAACATTTTTGTTTATAACTTTTTTATTTATAGTTCTACGACAAAAAGTTAGTGAACCAAAGTTGTAGAAAATTTAGTTTAATTAACAGCTATTTCAACCCCTATTTTAAGATGGCGGCCGTGGGACAAGAGTGGCGACCCCACAAACTTAGTTTTAGCTCTACACTGACCCCTCCTACACATCAAAAAAATAAAATTGCGTCCTCTAAAAAACGCAAAATAAGGCCTAAAAAATGTAACATTTCAATGGACTAACAGTGTTTTTAAATCACAGAGTGCGTTGAGACAAAACTGACGCAAATATCTTCAGATTAGTGCCTACGCACTTATTAAAAGTCTTGACATACAAGCACTCATCCTTGCTGTTTTTATAAATATTGATCTAATAACCGTTACATAGGTCGTATGTCACAAAAATTGTACTTATTAAAATCAAAAAAAAAAAATTTTAAAAACAGTTAAGTTTTCATAAGATCGTGTGTAATCTGAACCACCAATTAAAATAGATAAATAGATTTTGACTAGTACGAATTTTGTGAGATGTAAATTTCGATTGTTTCTTACTTGATATACTACATAATTTTTGTCTATATTTAAATATTTTAAAGGTCCTATTACAAGCTGGTGTGGCAGTGAATGCCGCAGATTTTAAAGGGCTAACACCTCTAATGACAGCTTGCATGTTTGGACGGACGGCTACAGCAGCTTTTCTTCTGGGAATGGGTGCCTTAAACCACTTAATGGATATCAATGGTGATACAGCAATGCATTGGGCCGCTTATAAAGGCCATGCAGACTTGATACGTCTTTTGGTTTACTCTGGAGCCAGCCTTCAAAAACCTGATCATTTTGGATCAACTCCTTTACATCTGGCATGCTTATCTGGCAGTGTGACTTGCGTGAAACTTTTATGTGAGAAGGTAACAATATTTTTGAAGAGAATGCAAATTACGGGCTCTTGCCATTATTTTGTTAAAAAAAAGCGGGTTTTGCTTTTGCCTAAAAAGACATTTAAATGCATAAACTGTTTTTTGCTTTGGATATGAATTTATTACAGTATTGTTAATATTTTGCAGAATAATATAGATTTAGATCCTCTAGATAAGAATGACAAAACTCCTCTTATGCTTGCCCAAAGTCACCGCCATACAGATATCGTCCAAGTGCTCCAATCTGAGAATAAGCGTCGTTCCAGCTGGTTCCCTCCAGTCAACGAAGTCTGGGGTCTTCTTTTTGGCAAAGCTGGAAATTCTAAAGCACCCCTTGTGTTCTTTATGTGTTCAGTATTACTTTGGGGATATCCAATGTATGTGATTCAATGCATTCCAATAACATGGAATATCTTACGAGGCTCGCATTATTGTTTTATTTATTGGAACATTGTGATGTGGGTTTGTTGGATTACTGCGAATCGTAAGAACCCAGGGTATATACCAGTCAATACAGAGTCATATCATAGAGCTATCAAACAAATCCCATATTATGATAAATGGAAGAAGAGATATGCAGTGTTCAACCGATTATGCCACACCTGCCGCTGTTTGCGGCCTCTAAGAGCAAAACATTGCCGAGTGTGCAATCGATGCATATCATATTTTGATCATCATTGCCCGTTTATTTACAATTGCGTCGGATTAAGGAATAGAACATGGTTCTTTCTTTTTGTTATGAGTGTGGCAATTAATTGTTCCTTCACTATTTATTTTGCTACGTACTGCATTGCAATAGAAGGCTTTGGCGTTTTATACATTTTGGGACTTTTTGAGGCCTTCGTATTCTCTGGTCTGGGATGGATCTTAACTTGTACATCTGTAAGTGTGTTTCCACCTTTGTCACTCAATTACTTACTTTTATTTTACGCAGATCCTTCATGCTTGTATGAATTTGACCACCAACGAAATGTTTAACTACAAACGCTATTCTTATCTGAGAGATAAAAGAGGACGCTATTATAACCCTTTCTCCAGAGGACCTATTTTAAATCTAATCGAGTTTTTCTTTTGCACTCCTGAAGAATATGAGGATGATTATGGCTATGACTATATATGATATTTGTTTAAAAATACTTGTAAAAATAATCTTACCACAACATAGTTTATGTACACAGTATTATTTGCTAATTACACTTCGTCAAGTGACTTATTTTTTGCAATGCAAAATGTTGTATTTATTCTGTGAAATAAATATTTGACAATAAAATTGAAACAATCGCCGTGTTTTTTTTTAATTTTTAAATCTTAGACTTAAGTTAAACTTAAGTAAATAGAGATGTGTTGTTAAACAGTCGACTTTGAAATGTTCATAATCTCTAAAAAATACGTTGAAAACTTGCTAAAGATTTCAAGAAAAGACTAGGTCAGGTCAGGTACTCCAAGTACGGGTATAGAGATGATAACCAGAATATGTCTATATTAATATTATGTTTTACCATCTCTAGAAATTTTTCTATCAAATCAAAAGACGCCTTTTAGATTAAAGAGATCAATTAATGATCAACTGATAGAAACAGTAACAAAAAACTTAAATTCATGCACGCTTTTTCCTAAAATTAAATTTAATTAAACGTCCTGTACTACAAATATTTCCTCAAAGTAGAAAATTTTGTAAACAAGTTTAGATGGCCAAAAGTCAAATGTACTCTAAAAAAGTAGATTTTCAAAAATTTTAAAGAGCCTGAAGCTGTTTCTTAAGTGTAATAAAAAGTTGATGATGTTCTACATCCACTACTCATTATATAAGCTGTCAAACGGTCAAATTTCGCTTAGAGATTTAATGTTTGACAAATCAACGTTTTCAAAAATGTTTTGTTCTTCCTGTAACTCTTCACTAAGACCCAACAGATCCTCGTTTGAATAAATTTGCTACAAAGAATGAGTCTTACAATTACCAAGCTCTTTTAAGCAAAGTCAGAAAAATATGATTCTCAAAGTCACTACTACAGCCATCTCTACTTAACAAGCCGTGAACAGCGAAATGTGGCAACGCTGCTAGCGGGTCTATTGAATGAGTTTTATAATTATTGCCAAACTCCTTAAAGCAAAGTCACAAAAATATGATTCTTAAAGTCACTACCACAGCCGTCTCTACTTAACAAGCCGTAAACAGCAAAATGTAGCAACGCTGCTAGCGGGTCTATTGGCATTCACTAGTTCAAGTTTCATGTGTGCTTATTGAATTTTTGCGGTGGCAATACTTTAGTTTCAAATTTCAAATAAATGGAACGGTTTGTGATTTATGTGTATTTTGTTTTTTACTGTTTTTTCAAGTGTTTAATTTGTTACTTCATTAGTGGGTGTATGACAAATTGCACTATGTAGCAGAGGCAAATTTTCTTTGTGGTGTAAGCGGTATTACAAAATTTGTACAGTGACTTAGGCAAGATAACAATTAGTTAATGTGATCTAAAAGTCATACCTTTCTACTTCTACTATGGTCTTAGCTCAGCCCACTGTAAACAGTCCACAATTTTGGTAAAAAATAATTTTTGCGGCAAATAGGAAAACTCTGTGGTCGGATCTTCTAATAGATAGATGTTGACACTTTTGTGAAATTCACTATTGCTTAACGCTTGAGGAATTTAAAGCCTATTCTTATTGGTAGATAATTTTCTGCTAATTAATAAAATTAGTTCCTCTAATTAATCTAATATAGTTAGTTAATCTAATTATACAATTAAGCCATATACGATGGCTAAGTTTATTTTAAATAAAACTAATTTTAATAAAAAATAATTATTTATTCAGACAATTACAATTTGTTTTCATAGCTACTGTTTTCCCAGTTGACAATTTCTTGCCACCACGAAGGCCGACTCATGGCATAAGGTGACCGAAATATAGCCGACTTCAAATGTTGATAGACTTGACCATCGGAGTTGCCCAAAACTGAATTTAAAATAAAGTCGGGAGGGGCAATAGCATCAATCAAAGAAACTGCATCATTTTTAATTTCGCCACATAACCGCAAAATGGTCTCTTTGATCAAATGAGACGTCTTGCCGTTTTGAAAATAGCCTCCTTCATAGAAAGTTCCAACGTGTTTTTCTAAGCTCCATAAAGCATACAAAGAGAATAGTTTAGATAAAGCATTTTTAATATTATCATCAGATGCTTTTTTAATTTGGGTCAACATTATTTGAAGCACAAAATGTTGAATAAATGCTATCGCTAAATCTTTCAAATAAAAAACTTGGGAATTGTTTTTAGCCCAAAAATCCCCTTGCTGGGAATTGAGACCATCAACTTTAGCTGCGGCTTCTTTCATCAAATAACATGTCAGCCATTGATACGCTTCAATAATGGTTTCAGGAGAAGTTAAATCATCATAGTTTTGACCTGAGAACTTCAAGTTCAAAATTTTCAAAGCATTTGTCAAAAAATCTGCGGAATGTAGTGGTGTTTTAATAGAGTGGCCTAATTTGATTTCTGGCCACTGTCTTATCAACCAATTGCTTGTCTGTTGAATGAGAACATGATTTTCCCCTTCGTACGTACAATTTGCGTCTTGGTCATTTCGTATACTTCCAATTCCTGCAGCTATAGAAGCCAATTTCCAAATAAATTAACAGCATTGCAAACTAATAAGTTAAAATACCTTTTAAATAGCCATGGCCACCACAAGCTTCTCTACATTCTTGAATTGCATCTCTAAACAGCCAACTAGATAAAGGTTTTGCAGCTGAGCAAATTACATGAATTTCCATCCCTCTTTCTGACAATTTTTTTTTATTATTCTGACCAAGAGCAGCGTCTACAGCTAAAGTGTAGGTTTCTACAATGAGAGAGGTTGTAAAAATTCGGAAAATGTAGGCTGCAGCCAGGTAAGGGAATAGCCGGTATTGCTGCAAAAAATACAAAGCAACGAACTTATTGAAAAACTCTATTTGAGTACTTTTTCTATACAAACAACTTTCAAATTTCTTATTATTCAACAAAACTTCTAATCAATTTTCTTATTATAAAAGCAATTCATCCAAAAACGACTTATATCCGTTCAATATTGATATACTTTTGATAAACTTTTGATAGAAACACAAAAAAAAAAATTACCAATTCCGGATTCCAACTTTTTACCATGAATAGACGATTATCATACAAAAAACAGAAATCCCAAAATACTTTAAACTACTACTATAATAATTATCGTCAGAATTTAAATACACTCGCAGGCGACAAAGTCACGTTGTAATCAAATTCTAAGTGATGAATTATTTAATCAAAATAATAATATCTTAGTCTAAAAGTCTAAAATTGTAGTCTTTCTCAAGACAGCAAAATCTATTAATATAAGTAATTTAAAAACTGGTACACTCTTTGTCTACCACAAAGTGTACAAATTTTCAGAAGAGTCACTATCAGAGTGACAATGGTGATCCAAATCTAAGCAAACTTAAAATCTGCGTTCAAGCTTAAAAAACTAAAAATAAGACAAAAAGCTAAGGTTGAAAACAATAAAACTTTTTTTAAAGTCGGCTAAAAAGAATGTTTTTGGGAAATTTTATGCCCCTATAGTATAAATGGAGTGAACAGAATAACTATTGTTACTTACATGGGATTGATATTCTAAGATTGGTATTTCCGCCTTATCATCAGGGCCAAACTGTTTTCTCACAGCAGCATATCTGACAGCTATTGTCAATGCTTTAGTACCAAGAGATTCACAGATTCCCGCAATAGTAGCCCTGCCAAGTGACAAACCCCCGAGAGCGGCGCCGTGTCTCTCATGAGCATTTTTTAAGCGCGCTTTATACTGTCCATCTTCTGTGACATCAGCATTTTTATTCAACAAGCACTCTCGAGGAATGCAATAATTTTCAAACATTATAAAACCATTATCAATGCCATTCAGACCAATTTTTTCTCCCATGTCTCCCACAAGTAATCCAGGATATGGAATTAAAGTTTTTGGATCTCGTATTGGAACTACAAATGCATGTAATCCATAATGGACATTTTCAATGTAAAGTTGGGCGAAAACTACTGCATGTGTAGCCATTTGACCTAATACGGCAGCCCAGCATTTAGCTGCTTGAAAATCGGGACTATTCAGTACAAATCGTTTTGTTGTCTTGTTATATGTTGCGGTTGTTCTCATGCCTTTAGTGTTACTCCCATGTCCAATTTCTGTTAAGCAAAAACTTCCATAAATCTTCTTCTCTTCAACTAACTGAAGATATTTCCAATGTCGTTCTGTTCCTAAACTTTGAATTGTACTGACAAAAATTCCGGTTCGAGCCGAATGCCTTACTGTCAAAGATGGACTATACTGCGCCATTACTCTAAATAAAACCACCGAATTTTCTGGCTTTTGTACAACATTTATCAAAGAAGCTATATCAAAGTCTGCAAAAGCTAAATCCCTCCTTGCGGTCGTGCGACGTTCTTCGTCAAAAGTTAGAGAGTTTAGATTATTTTGAAACTCTGGGTTATTTTGAATAGCGTCACATACTTTATCCTAAAGTGTAAACAATTAAAACAATAATTGCGTTTTTGAAAACTTGCACTTACTTCGTAATCTAATATATCTTGACCATGAACAAATATCTTCATTTTTTTCCAATCAAATGATGCCTTTTTCCGATATAAGTCTAAGGGCCCTGAAGGCATATCTCGAATATAACTCGACATTGTAAATAAATCTGCTAACAAACATAAAAAAAATCAAAAAGAAAACTTATTTTTCGTTATTACATAGTAAGTGACTTGTAAGGTAAGACGTTTTTTAACGCTTAACAGAGATTGTGTGCTAAACTTTTAACGTTTGTCGTAGATCAAAAATTACTAAAGTTTTAAAAAAATCACAACCGACTACTTATACAAATATACCTACTAGTCTTGTTGTGTAATTTAGCTTGACCGATTTTTATTCTCTTTGATAGTATGATTGCCCACAAATGTCAAAACTGGTCTATAATATCGTACGTTTCTGCGTATGAAATAATCAAAACATGAATATTCGTTCAAAATTCCGTAGCAAGATTTGATCTAGAATTATTACATCTATTTCAACATGCATTTTTCTTTCATTATTCTACAAAGGTCTGCAATTGATAAACAATTGATTATGCTCCTTATTTATTTATACTGCCAGATGACCAATTGTTGTGCCCTCCTGGGTTTATTGCAAAATTATGCGCTCCTAAATTTTTGACACAATTTGATATATAATAAAAAATTACTTAGTACGGCCTGGTCAGATTTTATTGTTGTTTATGAAGCTTATTCGCTATTTTGTCGCTTCAGTTTGACGACGTTTTGTAAAATAATAACAAATTCTTCTACGACTGACAGATTCTTCTCAGTACCAGATAAAGCAAGCCCTACCTGATAGAAAGACTTTTTGATCGCACGGTATAATGTATTAGTTTTAATTTTTTTGAATAAATAAAAAATGGTTACTCATTATCTCCATGGTTTTATGAAAAAGAAACAATACGTAAAAATAATTTATAAATAAAATAAATTAATTAGGATAAACTAAAAAATTGTTAATATTATTTTTAGCCCATGAATAAATATAGTTAATTTAATATTTTATTTTCAATAAGCAAAACACTTTTCACATTTGAACCATTGTTTCAATTTACACTTGTCACATTCAAACTGTTAAATTTTTTTGTTTTTGTTTTTCTATGGATGTAAACGGTTTTTTTCAACTATTCTGAGTATTAAATTGCCTGTACCGACCTGTGGAGTAATTAGAATAATGAAATTACCACAAATTTTTCTTAAATATAATTTTGACAGCTTTTTGATATTGAATAATGCCAAAAAGGTATTTATTAATAGCAAATCTATATTTATACACATAGGTACCTATAGGTATGTTGCAAACTGCAAAAAGTGTACCTATACCTAGTTAAAGGTACGTATTATAAAACTAATAATCAGTTTAAACAATCCATTTTCAAACTATTCCTTAGAACTTTAAAATTTGGAACCTATTTTGGGGTTAGATGAGTGAATATTGAATAAGGCTCACTGTACTTACTACTTACAGTACTTAATGACCTTGCTAACTCTTTTTCAACAATTAAAGCACTTTTTCAAAAAATGAAAAATAAAGTCCAAAATTCAATGTCAAACTAAAATATGATTACGTGACACACTACACCTGACCACAAAACGGAATGATTAAATTGATTCTATATTCTATCAATTCATTTACTAATCATAAGAGTGGGGTCTCAATTCAAAATGCAAACCTCTAAAATCATCATAATCATCATCTTGAAAGAGTTTGCTTTTAAACTTTTTTTAAGTAAAAGGGCGCCACTATAGTATAATGCAAAAGAGAAGAGTAGGTAATAGCCAGAAGATAAACAATTTTCCAAAAAGACGCTTAGTAGTAGTAGGGTACTCCTGCTTAGTCAAGTCAAGAGAATGAAAGACAAAAACCATCTTCGAGTTATCAGCTCGCTTGTAGCAATTGTATTTTGTTAATCTGTGACAGTTATATCTACAGCGCAGCGAACATTACGTGCTATTGTGTGCAACTTAAGTTCTAATGTAGCGTGTTAACCTTTTTATTTCAGTAAACTAGCCCATTGTTGCTGGCTTTGCAATATAAAGTAGGTTTGTCTTGCCCTAATCGCTTGTAGCAAATGTATTTTGTTAATCTGTGATAGTTATGTCTACAGTGCAACGAACATTACGTGCTATTGTGTGCAACTTAAGTTCGAATGTGGCGTGTTAACCTTTTTATTTCAGTAAACTAGCCCATTGTTGCTGGCTTTGCAATATAAACTAGGTTTGTCTTGCCCTAATCGCTTGTAGCAAATGTATTTTGTTAATCTGTGATAGTTATGTCTACAGTGCAACGAACATTACGTGCTATTGTGTGCAACTTAAGTTCGAATGTAGCGTGTTAACCTTTTTATTTCAGTAAACTAGCCCATTGTTGCTGGCTTTGCAATAGAAACTAGGTTTGTCTTGCCCTAATCCTGGAAAAAAGCACATGGTAGACATACACTGGTTTTTCTTAGAAAGCATACAGATCTTTTTGAATCAAGACTGGCACGATTGTTATTATTTTTTATTGCTCTGTATGTCAAATGATTAAATCTGAAAACTTACAGCAAATGAAAACTTTTTTGCTTAAGCCGGTCTTTTTTATTATTTACCTCTCAACACCGATTATCACAAATCGGGTTTCTCGGTTAAGATTTAATTTTTAAGATTTCTCAAACCTTAGAAAAGTGAATAAGATTACGTGAATTGGCCTCAATTCAGAATTGAGAGATTTTTATGTTGTTTGGACTTATTCGATTTATTTTTAATAAATGTAATGTACCTAATAATCTGAATCTAATATTCGTTTTTCAACGATGATCACAAAAAGGGTGACTTGAAGTAGATTTCTGATAATGATGTAGACTGTTAATATTGTATTTATGCAGTGTTTAGATCATCATATTCGTATCAAAAAGAGGATATGCTGAAACAATCTGACAATTATTGAATTTTAAATAAATTTGGGTATTAATTAAAATTTTATAATTATTTCGGAGCCTTTACCATTATTCTTATGCAGATTAAAAAATACCAATTGCAAATAGATAGAATTTGTTACGAAAATTTAAATAAACTTTATTTACGATCGTAAATAATTTTGTTTTTCAATCCAAAACGTCAATTTTTTACAAAAAAATTGTAAACGTTAATGGTTCTTAAGAAGACAAAATAATTTGCTGTTATATTTATCTGGTTTTTACAAAAAATTTTTGATTAATAATGTTGTTTGTGAGAAAAAAATTCAAAATGGGAATGAACGTCTGTAGTTTCCAGATCTGATTCATCGTCTGAAGTTAAAATTTTTTGAGAAAATCTCTTTTTTGCTCCAGAAATTAAGACAATGTGACAGTTTAAAAAAAAAGAAGTTGAAGTTCATTGATAATATATTATGTCAAAGCCAAAAATTCTAACAGAAAATAATCTAAGCAGAAAAAGTAAAATGCTGATTACTGTTCAAACTTAACAAAATTTGAATAGATGAGTGAACTGTCATTATAGATAATTAATATATTTATTATAAAATTTGACTATTTATGCTGATTTTGGAACATCTGCCAACTGCCAATAGTACGACCCCGATATTTCTAACAATGAAAACCGCAAAATATAACACCAACTTGGAACAAAATTATGTACTTAGTAATGCAAAACACCTACAAATTGCAAAATTAACTTCGTTTTACCGATAAGTTGCAACAAATTATAATTTTTTTCTCAATAGACTACCTAAGTCTGACGTCACAAACCACGAAGATTGATTTTCAAATAAATACAGCAAAGTAGTCGTAAAAATATACTTTTGTAAATAATAGTCGTGAAAGCTGATAGAAGTGGTTACAAAAAAAAATACACACGAGAGTAGCTTTTAACATTCCTTTAAGCTTTAATGAGCTGGATCACACTTTTACAAAAATTCCTGTTTCTATGACATAACCTAACTTTAGCATTTGGAAACGTTTAGGCTCCTCCTAATACGTCATCACATAGGTAGTCTATAAGGCTCCTTCTAAAACGTCATCACATAGGTAGTCTATAAGGCTCCTTCTAAAACGTCATTACGTAGGTAGTCTATAGACAATACCGTTGCTAACAACAGCAATTTGCAAATATTAATCATAGCATACTTTGCAAATGTAAAATTTCACACCTTCTTTTAAAAATTCTTAGAATTTAAGGTTAAGAAGTCTAAAGAAAAAAATATATTTAAAAAAAATATCTTTCTTTTTTTTGCTAAAAAAAGGTATTATTATTATTAAACATAACGACAAAAGAAAGAGTTGTGCAATTTAATGCGACATTTTCAGTTCACTAATCGCACAATTCCATTTGGGTTTTTTCTTTTAAAATTTACAAAAGTCTAAACTTTTGATTCTTCGTAAAAAAATTACAAAAAAGCCCAACCGGTTTTACTAGGTCTCTCATACTGATATACAGGGAGCACTTAATTAGGCGTCTATACAAACCTTAATTCAGAGCTAACTGCTAAGGAATGAACTCAGGATGAGGAAGGAAAAAAAAACACCTTTTATTGAAACATTTTTATTGTAAAATGACAAAGAATAAATCTAAAACTTTCAGAATCATATATGTTTGATATAGATTATAGTATCGAATACATGATATAGATGAAGATACATGACCAAGAACAAATAAAAACTAAAAAACCTATTTGAGATAGAATCACCAAACTGGCCGTCATCTTTAATACTGTCTTCACCCCTTTTCATGAGGTGCTTATGTATAATAAGGTGCAAAATATCAGATAAGGGTACTCGATAAAAATCCAAATTGTGCCCATAGTTTAAGCTAAAATTTACACTACGTTTATTCTAAAAGTAATCTATGTAAGTAGTAGAGTATATGTGGATAGATAGATAATAATATGTTGATATTATGTTTTTTCTTCGAATGCAGTTAAATAGATATTTTATTCAATGATTTGTATTAGTTGATCCCACAGTTAGGCACAATGCCACAGATTTTGTCCCTTTATTATGGCAAGTGCCATTTTCACACAATCACAAAAAGGGCACATCTTCAAATGATCAACAATAATCATTTGCAGAAGGCCTTAAAACCCTAATTTACTCAAAGACGACGGACGAGCCGTTGAAAAAATTAGGTTTTATATTGTTCTTTGGAAGAAGCGTTAGTTAGAAAAGAGCAAATATAAATTATATAAATTTTAATTACAAAAAAAAAAAACACTTAATTAAACAAATGCATAGAAAACAAAAAAAAAACCTGAGATGCTAATTAAAATGGAAGAAATTAATGATTACTACAATATTCAAAAAGTAACTTGTCGTATAAGATATATTGTGCGCAATCAACATATATGGAAAAATATATAAAATTTGTATTTTTTAAACAACACTTAATCACAAATATTGTAGATATTGACTTTGAATTTGGCAAAGCATGCATGCGTATGTCCCTCGTCCAAAATTTCAAAACTTATTGAAATAGAGACATATGAAAAAATTGCGCTCTCTTTTTCTTGCTTTTTGTGTTTTTTTTTTCAAATATGAATCATGATTGTCAAGTGTATATAGTATGTATATAGATAGAGAGAAATATATACTGTTTATATGATTTTATGTTTAATAAAATCAAGCAACCGTATCTTCAAAAAATAAAGAGATTCCTTGTTAAGTAGATCGATACGATAGCGAGATTTGTCCAAGAAAAATATGAATCGTTTCCACAAATCTATTTTAGAAACATTCATATCTCTAGGGTACATCTACACCCTGTGGTTTACCCTAATCTAGTCACTGGCTAATCTACAAAATATACTAAATTTGTCCGCGACGTTCTAACAATACTAGCCATATAATACTAGAAAAGACCGTAATAGATATCAATATCTAAAGCCTTTTTTTACACAATTCTAACACTTTTCTATAAACTTACAAAAAAACAACATCGCGGCGACTTGATCCATATAATCACCTGTTTATATTTCCTTGTCAAATATATTTAAAGCCATTCAATACTGAACGCAAAACTTAGCACAACTTAAGAATATCATTTAATGTAATACAAAAGAAAATAAAATACTTTAACAATACTTAAACACAAAACTTAAAATTAAGTTCCGTACTTGAAAAAATACTAAAATCATACTGATTTGTCGTAAAAATCAAAGCTTAACCTGCCAGAACAGTCTATTAATAAATAAGCGCTGCAACTATTAGCTAAAATGTCGTCGCTTCCGACACTGGAATGAATACTGTGCATACGGATATGGGTTTTATAAGCCTATATGCTAGACTTTGAAAAAGAGACTCTTAGGTGATTCGACTCTGATAATTGATAGTTGTGCATTCGTATTAAAGCTTCAACGGCTTCCTCCATACTCGGAAGTTGAATTAGAGCCATCTTTTTGTCTTTGCTGTAAAGAAAAAAAAAATTAAACAAATCTTTCGATATAACGTAATTTCGGCTTCTCCAAGTTATATTTGAACAGTTAAATGTAAACTAAAGCAATATTATCACAAAGTAAGATATATTTATTTAGCTGTCTCAGCTATTTATTATTATCAAGTTTCCAAATAGTAATTTACACAAAAAAAAACAGCAAAACATTCATTTGTTTCGGTTTTATTTTTATTTTAATCAATTCAACCATTAAACCAGAATCTTGTTTGAGCTAACCAATATCTAAACTGTTTAGTAATTTTTGAGGCCTTGCCTCTGAGATTTTGATGACCTGACCTGACCTGACATTTCAAACCAAACAAAAAGTCAAAAAAATAGCCAATTTTCAAAGAAACTTAATATTTTAATAATCAGTCATTTCACAGAATTAAAAATAGTGCCATAAAACTTAAAATTGGCATTTGCTTGTAATTTTCATTTTAATGGTATCGCTCACGCTTTTCCAACCCCTTACCACGTTTCCCACCGCAACGATATGCTCGATTTTGTATTACTTAATACAAAACATAATAATCATAGATTCCTCTGAATAAAACTTACGGGAAAAATTTGAAGGCTTTCACATTAAATCCTTCCTTTACAAAAGCTTCCTTGATATCATCTTCATTAATTGTCGCAGGGATGTTGCTCAAATGGAGTGTTGATGACGGTGGGTAGATATTTTGATAATTCTTTGATCCAGGTTTCTTAAATCTGTGTAGTGGACTTTGACTGTAGTCCTTTGTTAAGCCGGCATCAGGTTGACCTTCCTTTGGCATTTGCACGGATTGATGTTTGCTTAACATAACACGTATGGTTTTTCCAAAAACTTTCAGTTTATCCATGTGTGTTATAGCTAACCAAACAAACAAAAACAGTAAAAAAAATTTATAAACAACAATAAAGCAAACATTGTTTAATATTAAAAATAAATAAATAAACAAAAATTACCTAAATGTGCTTGATGAGGTTCAGCCAGCTGTACTAAAGCAGAATCCTTCTTATTGTAGAGAATTTTCACCCGTTGCACATCACCGTACACTCCTGCAGAATTAAAAAATTAAATCAAAAAATTTCCCTTAAAAACAGACCAAAGCAACATAAAAAATTTCTACAAGGAAACAAACTATTTTTTGACAGAACAAGATAAAGATATAAAAAACATATATAAACATAACAGCAAAACCACACATATAATAACCATGCACAATGAAAGACTACATAATGTAGAAAGATTAATAAGTTGATCTAAGCGCAAGCTCGACAAACAAAACAACATATAAATGAAATACGAAATAAAAATAATAATATAAAAATAAATAGAAAAATAGTAAAATAAAATAACGATAAACTTAAAAGTTCAATTTGTTATAAATAATAAACAAAATGAACCAAAAAATTCACTGTTAATTTAACCAAGAACCAAATTAATTTTTATTTTAAAAGATATGATACTAAATGGTTAAAAGAACAGAGTCGTTATATAAACGGCTAGATATAATTAAGTGTGAAAACATACCAAATAGTGTAAAGAGAGCGTCAGGCGTGACCGTCTACGATAGAAAAAGATGACAGGAGGATGTAACGTGGCACAAAGAGGTAGCGTATATGCCACCGGAGAGGCAGCAAATGTAAAAAAAGAAAAACAGCATTAGACATTATAATTAATGTATCTTGTACAACGTTCAACTAAAATAATAACAATCACTTGACATAAAATCCAAAATTATATCTATTATTTTATTGTTGGAATTTGTACAAGTTGTTGCAATGAGTATAATGTAGATAAGATTTTTGGAAGTCGTGAAACTCACACGACAACTTAAAAGCTGTTACTTAATTAGGGAACGTTTAAAGTAGATATTTTGTCGAATTATTATTGTAAATCCGTCAAAAAACCGTTCTCTAATAGTTTAAAAAAAACGTGCCCTAAATGTCTCGTCGCATTTCGAAAAAACAGCAAATCTTCAAAATATCGTTGAATACAAAACAGTAAGGCTTATATAATTTGGAGCCCATGAGATTAACATAAAGGCAAAAACTGAAATTAAACGCGTTTTTTAGCAACACTTTTATTAGACATAGATGAAAATATTCAAATGTGGATATTAGACTATGTCCGATAAATTACCTCTTTGTCCTGCGGCGGATAGCTTGGCGGAAATTTTGGCTTTTACATATCACCACAAAAAAACATGAGGTGAGTACGGGCACAATTAACAGCCTCGAAACGCTACCATTCCACAAAATAAAAAAAAAACGAAAAAAACTTTACGCACACGATCTATAAAAATTCTTACACTACACGTATTAAAGATAAGCAAAATCTCTACTTCTATATCCCTTTAAACAACAGCTTTCAAAGACTGGGAGCAAGATTTAGTACAGTTCTCTCAATATTAAGCAAGAAGTTACTAAAACTATTAGTGAAAAAATTAGTCTTGTGTGACAAGTTAAACTGTACTAATTAAGATGAACTGTACATACATACTTTTAATTGTAGCAAGTGTTTTAGGTACTAACCTCCTCATTCAGGTTACTAACGAGTAAGACAGTGGCAAGTGCCATACCGGGCGCCGCCATGCCTCTGAGACCAGGAGCTGCTTGTCCTAACGCAGCAAAACCACCTAAGCCGGGTATTCCACCAGGAACACCAGCTCCATAAGGTGAACCCAATGTAGAAGCAAGGCCATGCATGAAAGGACTGCTTAGTACGCCAGGAGATCCTGCCAAAATTGAATCTGCCATACGTTCCCGTGCAAGACGGGGTTGAGCTGCCAGTAATAAGATGTCGGCACCTAATCCGCCAGCCAAACCACCTCCTAAGGTAGCCAATTGGTCGTTATTATCCCCAGTAGGTAAGTTAGGGTTTGTATAATCTCGCGATTTGTCGTTGTTGTATTTAACGTTCAACGATGACATCTTAGAGTAGTCAATACGTAATGTACAACAACTGTTGTAAATATTTTGACCGTCGAGAGCTTGCTTGGCTGATTGAGCTGAAGCCGTATCCGGATATTGAATGAGAGCTTGGAATGAGTCTGTAAGGTACAAAAATTCAAAGTTTATACGCGTCCTATAAATAACACAAAAATGTCAAAAATTTTAAATAATCTAACAAAAAAGCAAATATATTTCAGGTTTTTGCATTTGAGAGAATCTTACGAAAATTTAAACTAAAGTCCAAGCACAATAATTTACACACCATGATAATCACGCAAATAGCAAAATAAAATAAGAATAACTACGGCACCACCAAAAAAAAAAAATAAATAAATTTCGTATCATGTTGAACAAATAAATAGTCAAACTAAATTGATTTATACAGACTATTTCATAAGGTTCTATGACATCAGCTCTGAATTTAAAGTAAGCAAAAAAATTTTTTTGATAAATTTTAAGTTTTAAGATGCACTAAAATTGTTCTTAAGAGATGTTTGAAAATAAAAAGCGACAATCAATTAAACCAACTTACTGTTTTTGGTAAACGTCACAATTTTGAGAACTTTTCCAAAGCGTTGAAAAATCTAGAATAAGAAGAAAAAAAATTATCCCGTTACATCGAATATAATATATACATACCAAATGTAAAATATCTAAACTTATAGGATATATCATATGTTCAATAATAACACGTAAAACTGTATTAGGCCCCCCTTGTATATCTTGACCGTTTGTAAGCGGAGTTGCAGGTGTTGAGTTCGGAGTTACCGAATTTTGAGACCCTGTTAACGCTTGTGCAGCTTGGAGTGCAGCTTGAGCTGAAGCATTCTAGAAAAGAAAATACCTAATTACTAATTGCAAATGCAAAATTATTACCTATGTTGTTTTAAAGAAAGAAGCAGATACTTTGAGAAAAATTATAACATTTTTAATCTCTTTACCTACATTACAATGTAAAAAGATGAGTTTACAGGCAAAAAACTACACTAAAATCAAGTTAATTGCCATTAATTTCAAAATCAAGATGTGTGATGAGCTGTTCTCGCAAATTTAATCAATCACGTAACGAATTAACTTTAGTTTTAATTCGACTACTATAAAGCACTTCAAAGCAAATGGAATAACGTTATATGGCCCTTCTTTTGTTGCAAAAGCTACAAAGGAAGAGCACACCACCCAAAACACTATGAATCTCCAGCTTTTACCCTTCAGAGACACAGGTTTGACTTATTTTAATATTTGCCCATATCTTTAAAAGGGATGACGATTGACGAAACACAAATTTAGTCCGGCTCTATATAATCTGTTGACCCCTATTCGAAGGTTGTTTACAACATTTTTTTGAGTGACGGTTTGAAAGATTAGGTGCATTGTCCAGTAATGGAGAATTATAAAAGTAGAATTATTTCTCTATCTGATTTTTTCTACCTATTCTCACAAATAATAATCGTCCTATTAACATTTATTGAAAAATATTTTATATTGATCTTCTTGTTTTTCAACATGGTTTCTAGCACACTTTGTTAAATCATCAATTTTTAACGACCAATAATGTTGACGCTTTGATTGTCAACCAGCTAACTAATAAAATATGTACAAAATTGATGAAAACACCTAATTAGATTTGGCATTATAAATGTGCCTCTTCTGTATTTGAGAAATTGTGAAATAAAAGTGAGCTGTTAAAAAAAGCGGTATTCAGGGAATAAGACAATATAGGAGGCGCGTCACGAAACAAAAAGTCTCGCTTAGTTTACTGCAAATGAATTGAAAATGAAATATTTAAGCACATCTACGTACAATTTATTATCTTATAGTCAATCTAAAGCTTTTTCGGTTGAATATGTATTTCTAGAGCATTATTATAAGTGAAAATATCTAGAATGAATTGTGAAGCACGTTTTTACACTGATGTGACGAAAGATAAGAACGCAATAAATTTTTAATTATACTTTTCCAAGTAAAGTGGCAGGTATTCAACATGTCAAGAGGTAGATTTAGGTATGAATAGGTAAATATCGCATACAATTTAGAAGGTTTGTTGATGGCTGTATCGAGTTTTTAATCAAAAAATTTATATGTAAATGTACTCGTAGCGTACAGTAAAAATAAATTCTCACTATGTACATAATGAACAAGTCAAGAATTTCAACACTATTGTATGCGAAAGAATCGCCGCCAGTGGCGTTCGTTTTAACATTTACTATTCATTTCTACCATTTATAGTATTGCCACTTGTCAGAAGGGAGCAGAACCAATCTCGTAAAAATGTAACACTCATTAATAGTCACCCAATATAAGCTACACTTATTGGTCCATATTTAAATACTAAATTCGGAGAGAATCTGATGAAATTACAGTTTTTGATGACAGCTGGCTGACAGTGACAGATCCATATCAAACACTACAGACTACTTCTAAATGTGATTCTTGTTCTCAAATATAGAAGTTGTATAATGTTTATTAATTAAAATAAGAAATAAGGCAAAATTAAAATATTAAATGCAATAATAATTGTTGTGTTTTCCTTAGAGTAGTAAATATTTTTCAATCTAAAATTTTCCAAAAACGAACCTCTTACGTGGTGTGTACATTGATATATTAATTTCCTCCACATCCCATTCGGCCGTGTTTCAATAATGCAGCTCAATTTTTTAAGCAATTATTACGCCGAAGCAAAGCTTCTGAGCTGATTGATCATTCTATACAAAACATACTGCAACACCTACAAACTTCTATTCCCAAAAACCAATTTAATAGATGTCAATTTATTGCAGCAACAAATCAAAAATTGTGAGATTTTAGTCACAAAACATAAGAACGAGACAGAATAGATAATATCTACTTATGATATTATAGAAATTGAAATCTTTCGAAAAAGACCGTGTCGAAAGATTTAACAAAATTGTCGACGTTTCGCAATCCATCTATGAAGACGCCATCAGAAGAAGTAAATAAAAGTGAGAATAAGCACGGTAACTCGACGTGTGAACCACGCTAGAGGTCTAGCCTTGGTCTGAGGTCTGCTTGGTTTTATATTGGTAAGCAAGGAAGAGAAAGCGGTGGGATAGGCAGAAGAAAAACTGGCGGGGGGTTCGAAAGAGAGAGCTGCGGAAGCGCTTTGTGTTGATGACAAAGTAAAGTGTTTATGAACAAGGACTTCCAATCTCTATTAAAGTTGTTTGGGTGTTTTACAATTTCGATTGCTTCTCTGATTTTTCTGTCATAGAACCTGAATTTATGCACCTTATATGTTCAGAAACTCGAAGTTTAATTGAACGATCTGTTTATATAAATATAATCAGTAGTTTTGAATTAGAATGAAAATCTTTGTGCTGCAACCACTTTCATACAAGACCCAAAACTACGAATATTTTTTAGTTTTTGTGTCAAAAGCATACAAATTCTGATTTTTGATTTGCCCTTGTTTAATACCAAAGTAATAAACTCGACTAAATAATAAAATATGTTTTACGTTTTAAATGTTATTGCAGTTACATGAGGCGCCAGTTGTGCCAAAATAAAACTTTTTTGATATTTGTAAATCAAGAATGATTTAATATTTATTTTACGCCCAATATATATGTTTTTGAAAAAAGCGAGTATATAGTAATAATCAGCTTCTTGGTCTTTCCGTTATAGACAAAAGGCGTTCGTGTTGCTACATCAAATACATATAATAATTTCGAGCTTTTTGACGTGCCGCTGTACAAAGAGGGCGGTACTGTTGCTACTTCAAATCATTGAAAAACTATCACTTCTTCACATTTTATCAAAATTGTTTACATCATGTTTGGAAAACAAGTTACATATTAATGTAAACAGATATAAAATAAATATGTCTTCAAAGCTACTGCGGTATTTTCCGTTTTTTAGAATTAAAGAAAAATAAAAACTTTATAGTAATTTTTTGCAAATTCTTTCATTTAACTGTATAGTTCAAAGCCTAGATGTTTGAAATCATTAATAAAATAATTATGAAAATTCATCCAAGCCAATAAAATTATGTAAATACAAATACAGCAATAATATTCTAAAAAAAACAACATTTTTTGATCAAATAAGACTCTTGAATTTTTCTAGGTTTCATTTGTCTCAATTCATTGAAATTAAAATGACTTAAAAGAAGCTGGAATGAAACAAAATCGCCTGATCTGAAAAATCAGCTGATTACGTCAAAAAACTCAAGATTCATTTATAACGTGTGATCATAAATTATTTAGATCAAGTCTTGCTGTATAATTTAGCTTGACATATTTGACAGATTGTCTTAGATCTGTCAAACAAACGCCAAAGCTTGTCTATAATATTCGTCAATAATATATTTATTTAAAAAATAAACATATATTCGTTCTGAATGTATATTTATTTAAAAAAGGAAAAATACGTTCAAAATTCCTTAGCAAAACTTTAAATAATTTATGAACGCACTGTATATTTGATGTGATACAGTCATCTCAATGAAAATAATATTATAAACAAACGCAGCAATTTGATGAAATTAAAAAAGCATTAAAACGTCAAGTCGATCAAAAAACCGATCAGGTTTTCGGCCAAAAAGCTAAAAGAAATAAATTAGAACCACTATGCATGCAATATAGCGTTATGTAGAAAAAAGTTCGATAATTATTATAACACAATATCATAAAAATTTTGTACCGTAGAAAATGGTTTAAGAACATGGCGTCACAGAAAAAAAAGCTAAAATATTTTATTTTAAAAACAGTAAACATCGAATCCATTATTACATTTATTACCTTTACTTACTAATATAATATTAAACCATTGATCGCAAAAGGTAAGTTAGAAATAAATCTGTTTCAGTAGGCACTATATCACCCTTCCATAAAATAAACATTACCGATATTGAAGCAAGAGTATTTCAATCAACGAAAAGCAATAGAAGCCGGCCTTTAATGAAGGTTATAAACCTCAATTACCCAAAACTTAAATCAACAAACACGTCGATTACAATCATAATAATCATGCAATAATATTTGGATGAATACTGATGAGAGAAACTAATCAAAATCATCATTATTAATTTCAATATTCGACCGTTTTAGTAGTGTCATAAAGCGCACCAATTTGATGAGTGGCAAACATGAATTATTAAAATTTACCAGTCCAATTGAAACAACATGAAATAGATAGAAGCATCATCGAAAACTCCTCAAACACATCAAATCCAAGAAACAAAGATTCTATAGTCCAATCATTTAAAGCTGATAAATTCATTCAAACCAAAATTGATTCATGCTGTCGTGTTATTTGCTTTGAATAAATTTGCCTTGACTTTATCACATTACATAAAAATTAAATCTTTAGCCTATCGAAATTTGCCCTAGCCGAGAAATAAATTGTTAACATCTCGCTGGTTCATAAGAACATCCCTATAAAATTAATAATATCAGCAATAATAACCTTAAAATACCCACATAACCCCCCATTTTTAACCTGTCAGTAAATCTTTCTAAAACGTTATAACAGGTGTCTTGTTGTTTATGAAACAAACTGCGCAAGAAAGTAATGAGAATAATAAGCTCCAATAAGGTCGACACATGTTGCACATTGTCGTTTATTCAGGTAAGACTTGTCTAATAAATTCAATCCACAAATTTAGATAGTATCCATTGAGAGAGAACCTATTCATAGCTTCTTAGAATGATAAACTTCTAATTAAGCACATAATTTTAAATTCATTAAAATATTCAATTAAATTTTTAGGAATAAATCCAATGACTCTATGGTGCGATTACAATTTTTTGTCAAAAAAAAGAAGCTTAGTTTTCCGGCTTTGACGCTCCCGTTCCCTCGAATGAAAGCGTCATGGCTTAACGGAGCGTTAAGTGTGCGCTTTTGATGAGTTTATTACTAATTAGCGAACGAGAATTAGTAATTTAATACGCCAACAGTGCACAAAAGACGGACCAGAAGCTCTGATTAAAGTCGGATTCTGTTGTGGGGAGGCTAAAACCGGACGGATAGTGGCCAATTAAAAATATGAGAAAGAACTTTTTGATTATGATAAAGTTGCAGATATACGATTATGTCAAAACATTTATTTCATATATACGAATAAACCTTGCTAATAGTGATTATGTAATATGTAAAACTTTCTAATACGTTCCAGGCCAGTGCACATAAAATCCTCCTTAGAAACATCGACGTTATCTCTTTACGTCTTTTCAGAAGCAGCAGTAAACTCTTTTATTAACCTCTCCAAAGATCCCATAAAGATAGAAAAACTGGTAATGACAACTCTTTTTTAATATTTTATTCGGTGTTTCATCACTTTTAATTAAAGAGACTAATAAAATTAACAACACGTTGCAAGTGGCAATTGTCGTGTTTGATTTCTGGAAATTTTACCATCATAAAGTATTAAACACTTATCTTTATCTTCTAAAATAAAGCCTTTAATCAAACAATTTGCTTTCAAGGAAAGAAAACCCATTTGCATTTTTTAATGCTATTTGTCACAACATAAAAAATCCAGACTCTTCTATAAATGTTAGAATATTGCAGATAATAGCATCCTACCCTAATTGTTCCTCTTTTTATTCAATAAATACACTGTGAGTAAATTATCACCCTTTTCTTTCTCTTCAGACCTTTCGTTCATTGGGTGAATACTACTTGTTTTTCCTTTTTTATCAACAATTCATTATCTTGTTCTTTTATTTTGTGTCACCTCACTGATCCTTTTCTCATAGTGCCAACGTCTCTACGTGATTTACCCGTCTACGGCAGCGATACTCAACCTCTAACGTGCCAAACTGACGATTACGACTTGATTGTTTTCTTCAAAAAAAAAGAAGCTTGTAATGACACTTATTGAAAGTGCACACAATACTGTATTCTTGTCTCACTTTAATGACGAATCTTTTATATGTTAACATATCTACTAAGGTCCAAATTTGCCCAAAGAGAGAAAAACCAACGTTTCGCAACAGCGCAGCAAGAAGGTTTCAATTAGCAAGTTCTCTGGCTTTAATTCCCGAACGACTTACATTTTGTAGAAATCCAAATGAAGATATTCTTTAAGCATTCGATAAATGGCACGTGTCAAAATTTCAAGATCACTCGATTGCCTGAGAAAAGAAAGTTTCCATGGCAATCCAAAAGATCTCACAGATGGTGTACTCTGATACATTCTTCGTATCAACGAGACATTTTTGTTGTCTCAAATGCATCAACTTACAAAAAAATCCGGACAATCGAGTGAGTATACTTTTTTAATGAGTATGCTTACAAATGGAGTCAGAACACAGAACACCAAATCGTCTCTTTCAAAATGATCTTACTTTCAAGCATCTGCAAACATTGGAAGGGATATAAATAAATAAGTCTTTTTTCAAATCCACTTGTTTGTAATACTTCACCCTGTATCTTTTTTTCTATTTTTTTTTTTTAATTATAGACCCATGTTTGTGCAGCTTACCTTAAAACATCAACAAGATGTTTAAATCCTTTAGAATTTAGTATTATATTTATCATAAAAAAGCCAATCATCAGCAATCTCTTTCATTAGGGGGTCTTGAAAGATTGGGCTATTGAGTAGTTAGAAGATGCGCCGTTAGCATTAACCGCAGCGATCACAAATCGTCCTCTTAATGAGAATACATTAAAATAATTGCCATCGTTGTAGAGCGAAACTTACCCCGTTCATGTAGCGCCACAGTTACATTCTGAGTATTGTTTTCGAAACAAAAGAAATCCAAGAAGAGAAAACGTTATTGTTTTTGGTAGTTGCGGTAATGTTAGAAAATAATGAAATGGAGCGACACCTAAACTATAGTAGGCAAAAACATTATTAATTAGGACATCTAAATCCTAACTTCGGTAAAATCACTAAGCCGATCTCTCAACATAAAAACAATTCAATCATGATTCTTTGAAAGTTTAGAATAATTTGTCAATTCTATTTAAATCGCCCCTAAAATTGCGGCGTTTCACCAAACCGTATTGCCATCGTAATGGAGAAAGATAGATTTAATGAAAAAGCACGTAGTTCAATAGTCACTCACAAAACATCAAACGGAAGGCACTCGAGTGAACATTCACATAAATTTTGTATAAACTAGCAGAGCTGAAGAGCGAATTCAAAAGCCAAGTTTATACACTAAATTTCACTTCTCATGTACACTTCTATCAGTCAATAATAATTAAATCGCAATGTGGAAAATATACTTTTACCGATAGAGTAGGTATATATAGTACAGAAACATGGCACAAAGCAAACACTAGAAAAGTTAACATACACTGTTGCTTCAATTAACATGATGAAAGATAGATTGGAAATATTCAGCAGAGATTAATGAAACAAACTGAAATAGATGATAGTCAACTCAATATTTCATCTAAATTTTCGAAAATAGAAAGATTAATTCATTGTATAAAACTCAATTAATGAGAGAATTATTTTTAAAAAGATTATGAGCCCAAAAACGTTAATTCTAAAAAAATAGAGTGCTGCACTTCAAGCGTTAAATACAATTGGGACTCTTAACAAAAATTGTTTTGTGATAAATGAAAAGATAATTAGAAGCTTTATTTTAGTCCCAGGACACGTCGAATTCCGAAATCCGCAATTGTAACGTCACAATATTTGATTCGCAACTCAACTCATACAGTATTTTGATTTTTATTCGATTTAATTCGTGTTTTTACTGATAATACAACAATTTTAAGAAGATTTCAATATAATGCAGTCTCAATTATCAGGAACAACAGGTAATACAAAATAATTATTTTAAAATGACAAAAATTTCAAAGAATTTGTCCATATATATGTAATAGTTATTACAATACAAAACTCGATTATTTAGATGTTAGATGTACAGTTTTAATTCACAACCTGTAGATTAATAGTTTTGAATAATGAATATTCTGATTTTGGGCTCAGAAATCATAAAATACTACTCAAAAAGGTCTAATTAATTTTTAAAACAAGTTGATATGATTACGCATTTTGTATAAATATTCTGATTTCGGTTCAGAAATCAGAAATTACTGTTCCAAAAATTCGAATTAATTTTTTAAAATAAGTTGATATGATTACGCATTTTGTATAAATATTCTGATTTCGGTTCAGAAATCAGAAAATACTGTTCAAAAAATTCGTATTAATTTTTTAAAATAAGTTGATATGATTACGCATTTTGTCGCATATGAACAAATAATAATATTGATGCTAAATCAACGTCTACATGTAAAAAGTATGTGATTAAAATGATTAAACAAACAATGTAGAGCATATTTTGCTCTTACTAAAGCTTAAAATAATCGCTTACAAATTTGTAAGATAGAACAATCAAGTATGTGATTTTCAAGTAATAAAATAGTGGCCAATAAACTGTAATAACAATAAAATAAAACATTTTTCATATCGCTCGCTTCATTGTGTGTTGACCTATAAACAAAATTAATATTTATAATAATGTAATATTATCTCTTTTGATATCTTTGGTCTAATAATAGTTGCTAAATCATACTACAGTGAAACCTCTCTACAGTAGACACTCAAGAAACTGAGTTCACTATGAAAGGGTAGCCATATCCAAAGGGGACCTATTTTTCTAATTAAAAAATTTGCTAAACTATATTTTAATAACATATATCATTTTTGCACATTATTACAGATTTCTCCACTTCCGACAATAACCGTTAATAAATCTCTGGTTAATAAAGTAATGGCATTTACATCAATTATTATTATTATTACACAGTTTTTCTGTTTTTTTTTATTGCACAACACAGCAAACGCACTTACTTATCACAGCAAAGTATTGCAATATTTTAGTTTTAATTTTTTGTTAAATTTTTCTAGTTTTTTACAATTAGATGTGTGTGTGGTAATCTTCCATATTGAGATTACTTCTTCATTTTTTAAATATTCAAAGAATCTGTGATTAACAAAAAACTGATATTATACGTTTTGACTGGTAAAACAGCCTTAAACTAACTATTATGTGTGAAATTCAAGGATCATTTGAGAGCCGCTGGCACTCCATGAGATGATAGTGCCATCACGCGTAAAGATGACTGGAGAGGATATTGGAAGCGGGAAGTTCTATTGCAGACATGATCGAATACATATGTGTTGTAAGATTTAAATTTATTTCAATAAATGAGTCTTTTGAGATTTTTGAGTTAATTTATATTAAACTAGCAGCCCGTCCCGGCTTCGCACGGGGTAGACAATTATTTATTTTTGGAAATTTGGATATAAAACACTTTATTTCACAAATATTTTTATTTATTAAAAAAATATTATTTATTATTAATTAATTATTCCTATCTTACAGACGTGCACGCCCCACTCCTGTATTTCAGTGCCCCCTCCACCCCGCCCGCCGCGATGCCCGGCGCGCTTTTCAGACTGCATCGCAAACAACGGCCACGGCGCTATGGCGGTTTTGTTTACTGTTTGAATTTTTTAATTCGTAATATCTTTTGAATGGAAAGTCCAATTTAAATAATTTAAAAACTATTTTATAGGTAGTTAAATGGTCTTGACCATAAAATAATTTATTTGGATAAGGATTAATATAAACACATAAATAGCATGGTTTGAATTTGGTTAGCATTTTCATTAAAGTTTAAAATGAAAAAAGTTGTTGTAGTGACATAACTACAATAGTTGGACATATGCTACCGTAGAGTTTTTTGTAGACATTATGATGTTCTTCAATATTGTTGTACATTATTTTGTTCTATCGCTAATAGTTTCGGCAGCGCATTCGACGAAAGACATTTTAAGACTCATTTTTCTACACCTTCGGTTGCATTGTTCAAATTTTACCAAAAAGTCCTAATTTTTTTCAAAATGACATGTAGCCTATGTCAAATAGAAAAAATGTAGCATTCTATTAGTGAAAGAATTTTTTAAGTCGGCCCAGTACTTTTTGAGCCTATTCATTACAAACATACAAATTTTTCCTCTTTATAATATTAGTGTAGATAAGCCAACAAACTATATGTATCTTATAGAACAATATTTTAATAGTCATTCATAATATAACATCCAACATGTTTAACTTTACAAGCATTAATTTTGAAAAAAAGTCACAAAAATAATTGTTGATGTTAACATACTCAAAAGCCGTTTTGTGTTGATCAATCTTTCTTTTTAGATTAAACATGACTTGATCGAAATTTGAAGACAATAAAATATAATATAAATTTGATACAATAAACGAGGTAATCATCTTAAACATGAAGAACCATTCAGAACTTTAGACAATTCGCCCCATATATATTCATATTATATTTGTTTATGTTTATTATACTAACTTCCTTTCGATCATTTCGGTTGATATTTTAAAAAACTTCCGGCATGCATCCGTTTGCGTGTTTTGCTGCAGCTTGTTTGTCAAGATTTTATTACAAGATTTAAGATCTGAAACGTTTACGAGAGTTAAATAGAAAAGTAGTCGCTGAATAGAAATCTTAGAAAATACAAATCGCTAATCTTCTTTTGAAGCCATAAAGCTTTCAATGGATTAACTTCCACTATATTCAAATAATACATCAAAGTTACTACAACAAATTGTTTCGACAAGCTAAAAACTTGATTCTATAATACATATTGTTTTAAAGATTTTGCACTGCATCGAGAATGAAAAGACAGCGACCGAATAAAAGGAAATCCTTCTAATAATTTATATACTTATAAGATAAAGCCATTGTAATGCAAAAAGAATTGGCTTACAATTATTCAAATCACAAAATAATTAAATGTGCCAAGAAATACACAAAATGCCAAGATATTACTTATGATTCATTTTGTTTTTTACATAAAAGAACGGTACATAAACCAAAAGTCAGGTTAGCCAATCAAAACTCGTCGTTAGATAACTCAAGTGCTAACCAACCAATACAGATTCGAATTTTATCACCAGAAGATCTTATTCATTTAATATTTTGACTAATAGTATCACTTGGTATGTAACAGAAACTGGATGTATTATTGAATCAGTTGTAGTTCGTTAGTTTTCCGCCAATTTGCAATATATATTTCGTGTCATATGTTCAGACAAAATAATTTTGATTGAATTAGATCTAGTTCTAATTAAATTGGTCAAAGTAATGAATAAGAAAATAATGCAACCAACCAGCCAATATTCATCCCAAAAACTGAAACAAAGAACTAACCTGACTCGACCAAAAGCGTGTTTAATTATGTTATTATAAACTATAAACAACTTTTAAATCCTCCACGTAAACAATAATTTAACAACTAATGTAAATATGAAAAAAATTACTGAATATTTTTTAAATAAAATCTTGTATTCTTTCGTAAATGTGTTCGGCAACTCCATTGTTTCTAAAAACAATAATTTTATTATAAAAGCTTGACACTGTTTCTATATTTTGGAATACATATTAGTAAAGTGATCAACCTTTTAACATCAATATAAAATACATATTAAATTTCAAAAGCAGTTCAAATTTACCCCCATTTTAAAGAGCAGCCAACTCAATTGACCCAGTTATTACCTTTCTAGATTAAGTCTTTGAACAGAAACTATGACAAGCATAGCTCCTCCAACATTCTGTCAAATCCCATCATGTTGAATACAATAACACACGATCATTATCTCCAATAATGTGATATTAGGTTTCATCATCAACCTAGACTAGGTATTGACCGCAAGTTCTCTTCACTTGGAAAATTATTATTATCAAATCGATATACCGATTTAGTTTGCGTCGTCGCTTTGATATTGTTTGAGCAATTAATTGGCATCAAGACAAGCAAGCTTTAGACTATATCATATCGTGACAAAACAAACACCTCAGCAGCTACTGAGGTTTTATCAATAATTTTAAAACAATTGTTATAAAGCTATTCCTTCGTTCTAATTGACAATTAATTATTATACTGTTTAACATCTGTGAGTTTACAGGGTTTTCAAGATAATTATTGAATTAATATAGTACATAAAAAACACCTACATCTATTGTCCTGTAATTTTTTTAAAAATATTTATATAGCACGATTCTATGACAATGTCCTTACACGGTGTAATGTAATTTCAATCGTTAATGATGATTAATAATTAAATAAGAAAGATTAATTGACTCCATATTAATGTTAAGATAATAGATAACAAATTATCTCACAAGTCATTTTTTAAAATCGCTGTTCCCCCGAATTTTGAAGAAAATGAAAAAAATAGCAATTAAATAAAGCGAATAAAAATATGAACTTCCTAAAGTGAAAAACATCTAAATTCTTTTGATTGTCTGAAAGATTTCACTTGATGAGTTATGTTTGATGGTTCAGCAGTACTCGCGCATTGTTCATAGTAACGTTTTTCTATTGCAATTTCACTGCAATTTTTGGAAATTGCAGTAAACAAAATAAATTTTTAGGAAAAAATAAATATGCCGCACATTTGACGGCAAACTAGATGATAGTTCCATATTCTCTGAGCCTACTTGACAATAACGTTTTATTGACGACAGTTGGTGTTTTTTTTTAAGAAAGTATGTTTCTAATTATGTACTTTAAACTAGAGCTAAGTAGAGATTTAAGCGACAAACAAAATAAGATTTAACCAATCAGTAAGTAAATGTGGAAAAACCTAAAAGTTACAACATTCTACGTTGAATAACTAACTATTTATCTACACAGAATACGTATTTACACTAAATTTTTATAGGAAATTTAACCCATTAGCCGCAATCAATCAATTGTGTTTCAAATTAAAGAAAATGCTAATATTATTTATTCAAGATCAAAAGATCTCAGTGCGTTTACACTACGTGAAACATATTATCTGTGTTTCTTTGGTTGAGTTCATAAATATTAAGTCAATATTTAAAAATTCTTGTCGAACGACTCCAAACAATGCATTTTAAAATCTAATCTTAGCTCCCGCAATTTTCTTTAAACAACACGCAATCCTTTTATTTCTTCTCTCCATTCTTTTACTGCAGTAACTTGCTCGTTATTAACCTGCAAATGTAAATATTGTACTTTTACAAACATTGCACCGCAAAAATTAACCAAGAGAGAGAGAAGCTAAGGCGTTATAAAATTTTAAATTCTGCTGGTCGCTTTAGTCGTTACCGCAATTACCCCGTAATTATTCGTGATTTTTGAATGAATTTTTAATTAAACACAAACTATATAAGTTTCCGTACAAAAACGTTTCAACAACGTAAACCTCGAAGGGATCCATCCAAGTTTTCTCGAAGCTTTGTGTGCAAAGTTGCGGGAAAACTTTGTTTATTTGCGAAAGTGTATACAATGGAAAATAAATACCCTCGATCACAGTATACAAATTTTATGAAAAACTCCACAATAACCGCACGTATATCTATTTAGAGCTTTTTTTTTATTATTAAAAAAATCTAATTCTCTTCTCGTTTACGTTTTTAATGAATTCACGAACTCTGAATCGATTACGGTTTATGACTGAAAATGAATTTTTTGTTTGCCTAATCCCAATTTCAATTTAATTAACTTGTAGCTTACGAAATCTGGTCTATAAAATTAAAGCTTTTCAATACAATTTCCACAAATCTGTAATTAAATAAAACAACCAACCTAAGTTCCAAAATCAACTTAAATATTAACCAAATAATGTAATTAGTATAATTATTCAAATCGCTATTAAAATAAGAATTATAGAATAGTCTTCAAAATTAAGAAGACTACTTTTTTAACAGTTCTAGGACATTTCTTGATACGCCTATCAAGAAGTATTCTGTAAAAGTTTAATTAGCTCAACAATCATAAATTGATGAAAATGAAATGAGAAGAGAGATGACACGCTACTATATGCGACAGCTCGAAAACAAATGCGCCACAAAAACAAGTCAGTTACTGAGACAAAACCTACAGATAGTTGATTCAGAAATAAGCGATTGAATAACAGCCAAAATAGATTTTGATAGTTGGTTGGATTAGAAAGAAGAAGTGATGAGTGATAAAACAGATAGATCTGTAATAAATCAGTCAATCAATTAATTAATCAATATCAGTCAATATGATACAGGTATAAATAAACAAATAAAATGAATCAGCAGCAAGAAAAGATATCAACACTTAGAAACAAGTATCTTCAAAACATTCGACATCTAAACATGCGACATAAAACAACATGTAGAGTTTACAAAACGTCTAAAGAAAGAATAGAGCTTATAAGCAAAGAAGAAAAAACCGCAATTAAATCAAGCCTAACTCAAAAATATAAAAAATAAACGGACGGAAAGTCTAAACAAAAGCAAATTTATTCAGAACTCGCTGACCCGGCGAACTTCGGTAAATTTGATGCACTACTTTATTTTGTATAGCTGACCTATCTTATGTATGCGTACCTATTCAATTTGAACTGCAATCTATAATATCCTCCATATAAAAATGAATACCTATGTCCCTGGTTTCGTCATACCAGAGAAGGACTTTACTATTTTTATTATTTAAATAACAAACAAAATATATATTTTCATAATAGTGTTTATTCCGTAGGGTTCAATAATTTCACTTATATTTTTACAAATCGCTATTGAACAACTGAACATTTTGAAGGAAACACTGAGCTCAATATCATGCGCGCTCTAGAAAGCAACTAATAGCCTCTATACCCTTCACTGCTTCTCTCTATTCTAATGCTTTTTGATAAACTATATTTTTAGTTTTATGTTCTGGCGCGTAAATAAATAATGTTGATGGTTTTCCGACACGGGAACAGACGACATATAATTGGCCATGTGAAAAACATGGATTTTCTAGGTTGATGCCACCTACACTTAGCGACTGCCCTTGCGATTTATTTATTGACATTGCAAATGCAAGTTGCACTGGAAACTGTAAACGTTTAAAACTGAATGGCATATCGTTCGGTATCATAAGAATGCGTGGGATTAAAAGATCTTCGCCTTCGTACTTCCCTTTCAAAATGTTTGAAAGGTAAGTTAAATTAAATAACGCTGACATTTGTTAGCGCGGATATGTCTGTGGTGTCATAGATCACCACAGAGTTTTTTGTTTTAAATTGAATGACGTTGACATTCGTAACGCGCTTTTTTTAAAATATGCAAAATTAAATGTATATTTTTCAATCTTTCTGAAAGATTTTCTTAATATTTTTTTCCGTAAGAACCTTGTACAGAGTATTAGAAAACTACATAAAAAAAAATCAGCCAAATCGGTCAAGCCGTTTTCATGCTATGTCGTGACAACGAAAAACGGGATTCATTTATATATATATAGATAAAAATGATTTTTTGCTTTGTTTTGACATCAAAAACTGGTAACCAAATAACATGTCCACAATGTGAAGTTCCACTAATAAGACTTAACAAGCTCAAAACCTGTCCGACTTTTGTGTTACATAAATTTGCCTTAATTTGGATCATATGCACATCATAAATCTTAGTACTCAAGCAAGTATAGTTGCGTAAAATAACCTGTTTAATAAAATAAGACAGAAGACATTCAGTCTGAGTGTAATTGTTTGTACAATAATTGTCAATTGTTTTCAAAGCTGATGTAGAGAAAAGCGGTTCATAATAATAGGTATTGATGTTCACTTAATTTCCTATAACAGAGTTAGATCAATATAGCAATTTTCTAACAAATAAAAAATTCTATAATAAATCTTAAATTTAATGCTGGCTCAAGTATAAACCCTATTATCATATCGTTTCTTTAATAATATAAGTTTTCTAAACGTACTCGTGTATCTTGTTGAATATAGCTTAGCCGTTATAAGGACTACATCTCAAAGAGTCCCTAGTCATTTCATCTTTTCCAAAACGTTTAAATCTCCTCAGGTCGACATCATCCCATCCCTTTAATGAGCTTACTTTGATTAGTGAAAAGTTTATTTCTTTTTCTATCTCGACTCAAAGTCATCCTAGTACAGTCATTAGGTCAACCGGAAACACAATGCTTTTTCCTCTCTAAAGTATTAAATTGAGGTTTACTCAATCTCTTTTGATGTTTCAATTGCTATTTCTATTTATACTTTATATCCACCAACATTTTACTGTTTTATTAGGATAGACATGCTTCAAAAATGAAAGGTTTAAGAAGAAATCACAATTTTTTGCTACCAGTAGGTAAAGATGATACTTACTTTTAATTGGCGTTTCTCTTAAACACTAATTGCCCACTCTCGTGCTGATGACGTGGAAAGCTTGGCGATAAAAATGGCGGAAAAGAGCTTTCGGGGATGAAATTGTCGACACCTATTTTTTTAGAAGTATTTTATCGATCTCACGAAATGGAGAGCTCTCTGTATTTTATCTCAACTGTTTAAAAAAGTTTTATGGTAATGGTAAAACATGATTTATGAATCGCAAATGTAAAATTTATCTAAATTGGTTATATTTTAATATTTGCATCATACAGAAAAAATATTATAATAAAATCACTATAATAATTATAATAAAAAAGCTGATCAAGCCTCAATCCAACAGTGGCTGGTTCATAACTGCTGCAAAGCTCCAAAATAAGCTCTTAAAAAAGTTATGTAATCTAACTCCAATATATTCTATTACCAAAAAGCAAATGTATTAGTTCGCAATTTCCGTTGTAATAAATAAAAATAAAAGAAGCTTTGGGAATTTCTAGCAATATTCCGTGTGTACCTCTTATACATCTGAAACTGTTAAAAACAAAGCCGTGATTTAAATCCACAGATCGCATTTATTTCAGCACCGTCAAGCTCAATACCAAAAACGTAAAACCCGGGAACAGTGTATTGGATAGTATCGATTGGTCACATTCAATTTTTATGCAACTATCATCTAGTTTACGCGAGTTTAAGTTAAAAACAACAATAAGATAGTGCAACAAACGACTCTCCAACAATAAATTTAATCACGTTGCTTTTACCTTATTTATTCAAAAAATATTTGCAACACATAAAGTTAAGCCGATTGCTTGTACTTAAGTCCACAATAAAATAATAAGATTTTTTAATAAGTCAATTATCAAAAAAATATTCCATCAAACTTATTGCTAATTCAATAAACTTGACCTAAAAACGCATTTTTTTTTAAAAAAGCATCTGTGACAAAATGAAATAAATCAATTGTTTCAGAAAATATGCAAAAGATAAGCTTTCAAGTGAAGAATGTAGTGGTGTGAGCGTGCTGCGCGAAGATTTTATTCCTTTTTCCCTTATTTCCGGTTTCGCTTTTGATTCATGAACGTTTTGTTGTGTGTTGCAAAATGATTTATCTACTCGAGGCAGCCGCTTTATTATAATATGGCTGTCTATTGTAAAGTCGTAGTAAAACTTTAGTTTTTTGAAAAACAAAAAAGAATGCATTGTCTAAAAATAAATAAAGTTATTTTTTTATTTCAATACGAATATATAAATTTTAATAGTTATTTACATAAAAGTCAGGAAAATTTCACATTACTGAAGAGGAGCTAAATTGAAATACTCGGCACTTCGTGCCGAGTATTTTAAAGCTCCGAGTCAAGTAAGAGATTTTACTGACGTGTTTTGTATTAAATTTTTCCGAAAATCGTAAAAAAAGACGAAATTTACAAAGTTTAGAATTTTTTTTACAAATTCCACAAAAATCAAGTTTGTCATTTTTGTTGGCAACTATAGTTACTAGAGTATCTTTCTTATTCTCGTCTTGTAAAGTTTTTACAGTACTAGTCCGGAAAACTCAATTTTCCTGCGCGTAAATAAGCAGGAAAATTTTGTTTCCAAGACGATTTTCGAAAAAATAAATTAAATACATACCTTTTAATTTACTAAATGTTTTTTACTAAGTAGTCGCATAACTACTTATTGAGCCTTAATGTTATAATTTAGCGTTTGAAAGTTTAATTTTTTTCCATTCGACGCCATAGAAAATGTATCAGAAAGTATTGTTACTCGTTGAAAAATAAACCATCTACCAAACCAAATCTAACTAAAGGTTGGTAGCAATGAATGACAATTGTGCCATATTGCCTAAGAAATTTCATAAATGGTCAACACTGAAGCTACTTTATTTCCTGGTTTTAATAGTTGTATTCTATAGAAGAAACAATCGTTCCTTATTTCGACCAAAAATCTGATAAAAGTTTACCAAATAAAAACTAGTAGATCTGATCGAATTATTTTTTACATGCGCTGCAGCTGTTTTTTGCCTTTAACATAAACATTTCAGCTATTAGTAAATTATCAAGCAAGTGAAACAAAATAATGAAATGACGTTGAGAATAATAATTCAGAAATTGTTGAATCGTCTAATAGTTTCAGAGTCGGTAGTTGATTTACAGACAACTGCTTGACAAAAAAAAATCAAGAGTTATTAGTCAATCAATTAATTAATTAGTATGAGTTGAAATATTTCAAAAATTAGTAGACAAATGTGTTGAGATATAATTCTGTAAAGTCACAATAATTGTGTATAAAACAAAAAAGCTTTCCAAAGTAACTTTCAAGTAGAAACGTTAACAAGTCCAGGGCAGTCAAAGTGGTGTTTTAAGAGAAAAAATCTGTAATATCATAGTCTGACTTAAAAGTCTATCCTAGAAGCAATCAAAGCATCAAAAAATTTCTCAAAAAAGCTACTTAGTTTACATTTGAGGCTAGCTTTATTATATAAACTATAAAAAAAAATTATATTATCCAACAGAAGTGCTCCAAAGTGCCATGATTAAATACCTCTAAACATAATGACAAACAACTTACAATAACCCCAAACAATATCAAACAAACGGCAATAATTTAAAAAACGAGCAACTTACAAATTTTTAAGAAATCATCCAGTCAAAACAGAAAACATAAAACCGCCAAGTCTTCAGTTTATAAGTTCACAACTACTTTAGTTTGTCGTAAATATATACTCTGAATGCTTAATAATTACTTTGGCACCTAGTGTGTTAATATAGCTATTGTTATATGTCAAACAAATTAAATTAACTTAAATTATCTAGATCACATTAGAATTTTAATTTCATACCAAACATAAAATTTGATCCAATTATCAAGCATAATATCTTGTATGTATTTTGTGATTTAGCTGATTGTTTTAAAGTGATTACAAAAGTGAAGCAGTTTGAAATCATTCTACATTGATAAAATAAAACTTCCAAAATAGACAGTCAACACTTAAAGTTTGCTTATAATCAATATCTCTAGAAAACTTTCCCAATATTTTTTCTCAAAGTTTCAAGCTGCCTTATAAGTATATAAATTTTGTTTATTACTTACCGCATTCGAATGTGTTTGGTCCGTTTTGAGTTCTTTATGATTTGAGTATTGTACATAAACCGCCCGTCCTCGAAGTTGTGCCATTGAACTGGAAAAATAATTGACCATCGTGGTCGCTGATGATTCTTCTCCCATTTCTAAAAATGCTTGATTCTTGCCCTTTAATACCAGAACATTTGTGACTCGACCAAAAGGAATACCCAAATGTACAATTTCAGCTTCGGAAACATCGTTTGGAATGTTACGGATGTGAATGACACGTGAAGGTTTCCCAACATTTTGTTCTAACTTCACCTGAAAATCAATAAAAATGTATAAGTCGATTTTCAGTCTATTCAATATAATAATTTAGCTATTGTTTGAGTTTTATTCGACAGTTTATTGTGGTATAAATGTTTGTGTGTAATGAACAATAACAAGACATTTGACAGGCCAATGACTCTATTGTTTTGCTCACTCACCATGAACACGCAACTGACAGAACATTTTGACTCTAATTTAATGACCATTCTCTTAAAAGTACATTTAATTTTTAAATTTTAAGGGTGATTTCATTCAATAGACAAAGTGTTTTCATTCTGAAACCTTTAAATAATAAAACTGAACAAACCTATTACGAAGACTCGAGTTGTCCATAAAAAACAGTATGTTTGTTTATTGGTCTTACAGCGCAATATGTTTAAGTGCTCCCACATTTTTTTTCACTTCACAAAGTCATTAAAATAATGAACAATCTGCTATAATACATTATAGCAGCTCATTCAAGACCATTAAGTGTAAAACATTAAAAAACAAGACCGGTGCCCCCCCCCCTCCCCCCATCATCATAACACAAGTAGGAAATATTATCCACTGTGTTTCAATACGAGATAAGCAGAATAATCAATAGTTAACAACAGGTATGATAAAAAGAAAACAATAAGCAGGACGTCACTGTAAGAAACAAAGCCTCAACTGGTAGGTAGTAGTACATCATTATGGTAAAGACTTGAAACTGAGCTCAAAAACGCTAGAAATAAAAAAAACGGCCACTGCAAAGAAGACAAAACAAGACTTGAAAAATAACAAAAAATAATAGAAGGGATGTTAGAGAGTACAATACCAAGAAGACTCATTAAACAATTGAGCTCAATAGCAATCAACAATTTTGAAACCAAAAACTATTTCATAAAAGAAAGAAATTAGTAAACTATCTACACTAAGAGAAAAAACAAAAACAAACATCAACGTTGCATAAATGCTAGAGAAAAAACAAGATTATATTCCTCAAGAATACACGTCTCATTGATTCGATCAAATTATGCCAAATCACTTAAGAATTTGTCGCAGCAACAGTCGTTATTAATCTTCAATTGTTGCATTATTTTGTTTTCTCATGATTTTGCAAGTACTCCAACAACAGTTTTAGAGGTAATCTAATTTGTTTGGGAAGCAATGTAATTTTTCTCAAATATGGTTAAAATAGTTAACAATAAATACAGCTCTTGCAACGCATAAAAACCAATGTCAAAATAGATTATATAAGTTTTAATTAATTAAAAAAGTAAACTCGCTTTACACACAGGATCAATATCTCACAATTACGGCAATGTCCATCGTCCGATGATGAATCGATTTATGATTATCCCACCGTATTTTAATGTAACGACAGGCAACCGTGTGTGAAACTTGCGATACGCACATTAGACTAGACATTTAAACATGCAAAAAAGACCCGAAGTGTAAAATTCGTTGGATCATTAATCAAAAATAACCTCCATTCAAGAGCAGAGATTAAATATTAGATAAAAATATTTTTGAAAAAATTTCATACTAGTATTATTGGAGAAAATAAAAAATAACAAAAAACGGTTAGTCAAATATTGAAAAAACTGCAAACCAAATTAGACTCGAAAAATAAAAATGTTTTAAAAAACTACAGCATTCTAGAAACAGAACAACAAAATCGACGACCTTTTACGTCAATTTCAAATCAATTAATCACAAGGAGTAGAAAAACTATTTTGACACTTCCATTAGGAGAGATCTGGATCTATGTAGCTCATTTCCACCTACGTTTCACAATTCATTCATCAATATTGTAACAGTTTTATTAATAATTTCCAAATCGACAATAGAATAACACAAAGCTTTGTTGTTTTTCATAATTTTCTGTCAAACAATTGGTTTTTTATGTTTTATTTAATGAAAAATATCGTAACAATGATAGATATTAACTGAATTAATTCGTTTAAATACAAATCAATTTCCAGCAAAATTACAAAATATATCAATAGCAAATGCAACTAAAATTCCAAAGTTTCGAATAAGATTCTCTACAGTTTTTCCTTAATGTTAGAAAAGATTCTTCCAAGAAAAAATGTTATTAATATCTATAGAACCCTCTAATACGTCTCCATTACGAGCCGAGGGCAAAGAACAATTACGTTTTATATAGAAACAAACGGCGACTTTTAGCAACAGCTATAAATAAAAGCTGCAGATATTAATTATCGTTCATAAAGAGAGGGAAAAGTAATTTTGTGTTGTAGATTTTTAGCGGGCGTCTGCTTCTTCCTTGGTGAAGTAGCAAACTTCGGCCATTGTCTATTGTGCTTTATTATGAGTTGTTATCATAAAAACCCATCGGGTCTTGTGTGATAAAAGCAGGCGACGCCATCCTCCAGGAGCGAAAGAATTACGTGCAACAGACATTGTTTGTCCTCGAATACTCTCTCTTTTTTTAATTTTGCAGAATTTAAATATTTTACACCAAATAACAATGCAATGTTTTGATTCTATTGTTAGAAAGAACAAGAACCGTGTTTTTAATCAAAGCGAAAATTTTTCGGTTGAATTCCATTCTCACGTCTAAATTAACTTGCTATCCTGTTACGTAAGAAAAGACTTCCTTTTAGATAATCTTTCACAAGCATCTACTTCACTGATTAGAATTCACTTCTTTTCAAAAATCGTCGCTGTCTCTGCTAAATTGCATGCCTATGTAGAATTTTCAATTTTTTCCTTTTTTTTTGCGCTAAACATAATCTCCGTTTAATTCTATTATGTTGTGCTTAAATAAAGTCTTTTTTTAATATTTTAAGTAGAATCTGTTTTTAAACAACTTATATAAATTTTGGGAATGACTACTAATTGTTCAAAGTCTAGATTCTAGATGTTACTAAATTTTCTGCTGTCAATACTTTTAATATTTTACATTATAATTGACATCAGATTTCTGTATGTTGAATAATTTTTATTGAAATTGTGTTTATCCAATTACAGAGAAAAATATAAAAATATAAAACAACAACTGCTTCAGTCGACCAGTTTCGCTAATACTTTATTTTAGCATCTTCAGGACTAGAAACACTAGATTAACATGAATGGATAATTACCAGATTGAAAGACAATCGAGTTTTTTTGGTCAAGTCAAAACTCGATTGACTTTCAATCTGATATGTTGATCCCCAAACTTTATTATCCATTCATGGTAATCTAGTGTTTCTAGTCCTGAAGATGCTAAAATAAAGTATTAGCGAAACTGGTCGACTGAAGCAGTTGTTGTTTTATATTTTTATATTTTTCTCTGTAATTGGATAAACACAATTTTAATCAAAAACAAGAGAATTATCAGCTACACTTTGTATAATTTATATTGTTATCCTTATAGTATTTGGTTATTGTTGGTAGTTATGTTATGTTGATCAAGTTAATTCTTTTAATTGCAGTAAAAGTTAATAATGCAATGTTTCCAAGTCTTTCTCAACTTTTTTGAAGTTTTCGTGTGCTTAAAACATATTGATCGTATTTTAATTATTGGTTTGATAGTCGAGGCTGTGTTTGGGCTGTATTTGAAGCGGCCCATAGCTTGCTTGTTTCTGCCTCTTCAGTTAATTTTTCTATTAGAAAAAAAAATCTGCGACTCGATAAGTTTTTATTTTGTTGAGTTGGTGTTACATTGATAATAAACAAATCTAGAAAACTTGCCTAGATATGATAAGGTTTTCATGCACTGATAACACAGTATTCACATCTGTCTGCAATCAAAAAAACTCTTGTCAAACATGTTCTCCCTTTTAATAATACTTTCTTCTTAACGTACCACTTACGACGAAAAAATTGTTTTTTATGCATATACCGACATGAGTTTGATTATTGCCCAATTAAAACGAAATTATAAATAAATGATGTATAATAATTGTATACGGAACAGTATCTCTTCCCCAGTAATATTTTTTAATAAATATGAATACTCATTAATAATATAAAAATGTCGGTTTTGTCTTGATGTCGTAAAAGACAAGAACCATATTTTAATCAAAGAAAGAATTTTTGAGGTTAACTTTTATACTGCACAATTTTTTTTTTGTAATAGGGAAATGTTCTGAAGGATAATTAACTTTCTGTTTATATTGTAGATTATTTTTTCTCTTCAGTCGGTGAATTAAACCAGCTGAATAAAAGAAAAAGAAACGCTCCGAGAAAGTTATATAAATTATGAGACGCAATTTTTAGATTCATATTTTGTTTTTACGTTCTTACAATCACAATTAAATTATTTCAAGTTTAAATTCCTTGTTTTTGTTTCATTATATATATCTTTCAAACAACAATTGAAAAATAGTTCAGTCTACTTTTTTTTTTAATTCAGAGCGGAAAGTAGACACTGTATCTTTCTGGTTTCAATTTTTAAGCGACGATCCACTTCAACAACAAAAGCTTCAGTTGACCACTCTATCCACGGAATTCTGATTTCAAAAGGTGTTTCAAAATTGCTGTTTGATGCAGCATTCACGTCAACATCTAGGAAACGTCGCATGCACCGGCTTAGAGAAATGCAACCATGAAAGCTTACAAAATCAGACTCCAAATAGTTTCGTCAAAGAAACTATAAAATTGACACAATTTTTACATAATTGAAAAACAGACAATCTCGTTTTATATCCACCTCTGATAAATTTAACGCATAAACCAAAGTTTTCATCATTAGTTACAGCTTTTCCAGACTTCAATTCATTAAACACAATAAACTGCATTTTCTTTGTCCCAATTATGCTTGTGTTCAGTAGGAGATGCTAAACAAAATCATATACTTTCAGTCGCTCCAAACCTCTTTGAGGCGTAAGATGATAATTATTAAACTAATTAGTTTCAAGAAACAAAAACGTTTAATCCTCTTTCTAGAACAGCCAACTGAAATCCATTAAGGCTGATAGAACAAGAAATGTAAAAATATATTTTTAAAAAAATAGCTATTTTTGTCACAAGTACATAATCTATGACTTTTTTGGACGAGTCGAGTTTATGGCCAAGCGAAGCGCGGCCATAATAAAGACGAGTCCAAAACAAGTCAGATTATGTACGAGTGGCAAACAAAGCTTTATGTTCGACTGAGCAGTGTGTTTTCTTGTTAATATTTGTAATTTTTTGACGAAAATAAATTATTTATTTAGTTCGACATTTATACTTGACAATGACAGATGAGTCCAAAAAAATAAACAAAAGGTACTAGTCCAAAAAAGTGATAGATTTTGGACACTAAACAATGTCAAAAACCTTATCAATATGATGCAGTCGAACATAAAATTAATTAATTGATCCTCACTCATAGAGCAGTGTGTTTTCTTGTTAATATTTGTAATTTTTTGACGAAAATAAATTATTTATTTAGTTCGACATTTATACTTGACAATGACAGATGAGTCCAAAAAAATAAACAAAAGGTACTAGTCCAAAAAAATGGTAGATTTTGGACACTAAACAATGTCAAAAACCTTATCAATATGATGCAGTCGAACATAAAGTACATTTTCACTTGAGCATTTTACTCCAAACAACCAGAACAAGCACAAATGAATTTTACTTCGAGAAATTCGATTTAAATTCAGTTCTGCCATTGTGTTCGTCTTTAGAGTAACTATGAGCGTCAAAGTGATAATAGCTTTTTTCATGTTTTTTCAATAAACAAACCAAAAATTAAAAAAAACTTAGCTGGGACGTTTGTTTAGATCAGGTGAGATAGACAATTATAAAACTGGATTTCAATTTACTAATTCCTTACTATTTCAGCATGTCAGAGCATTTGCAGCCATTAAGCAAAATGTTTGATAAAGCTTTGAGCATTTGTTCAGTTCGCTGAAGCGTACTAACTAGGCGAATTCGAACACACCTGCTCTGCTTGTTCTGCTCGTTCGGAGTGAAAAAGATAAAGTAAAGACGCACTTCAATAATAGATGCTCCAATAATAAAAAAAAACGTTCAAACCAACATTTAGTAGGAATTTTAATTGTAGGTTAGATAGGATTTAAATAAGAAATCTAAAAACCTTTTCCACCTCGTACAAAGAAGCGCTTCAGAGCGACAAAAAAATTTGATGTAATTTTGAACCACCACTGTGTATTCAATAAAATTCGTACTATTATTCTTATTACAGAAATAATCTAAGGCTTGATTAGAAAATCCCTAGTTTATCGGTAACTGAGAGTTAGAGAACACGTTAAATAAATAAGGCAAGACCAATGATGTATAGATTGGCGTTTTGCTCCAAAAAGTTAAATTATACTATTCATTTCCATTTTCTATTAAAAAATGACATTCTTTTTTTATTAATGTGTCGTCCTAATATATAGTTCCAAGCTGTTTTATTAAAAAACAAATAAAATCATTATAAAAAAGCTTAGCAATATATGAAATAAGTAGACAAAACGGCTTCAAAAGTGAAACAAAGTCTGATACGGAAAGCCGTACTGCTGCTACAGACAATAGTACTGATTGGATTAGTACAAAATAACAAGATCTAACCTATCTCTCTAAATTTTTTTGACATAAACTGTCAGCATGCCAGGTGACAGTTTCATTTTATTTTCAATGACTAGTTTATAATAAAGTTCATTAAAAAAAAAACTGACCAAAATCTATAAAGAGGTTATTGAAATTAAATATAAAGTCTAATTAGCCTTCTTCTACATTCAGTTTCTATTCATATAAAAGCATTAATTATTGATTTTATTGTGCATGTAAGCCGTATTTCAATTACATGAAATGTTCCACACCACAGTGAGTAGGATGTCGCTTACCACATTAAACTTTTTTTGAGATATTTTAGAATCTCCCATAAAGTTAGAACTGGCATTTGTGTTTTCGCAGACAGCTGGCTACAGACATAATCGTAAACTTTGGTTTTTCAAAAGAATGCACGAATTATAAAATATTTATTATGTCTTTTTTTGTTTTGGCAACGTTAAGACAAAAAAAATAATAAAAAATATCAATTTCGGATAATAGAGTTGACAATCTGTTCTTCATAATCAGATGGAGCCATATTTTTGAAAAAAAAATTGGGTCTCCAAGCTGTTTGACACGATCGTATTTTTCATACTATTTTTATTTCTAATTTATTTGCAAACACATGACTAACATCTACAAGTTTATCGTAAAATTTACAAGCTATTGAAGGAAAAATGATTTGTTAAAGAATGTCCCACAAACTGTAGAAAAATGTTATGCCATAAAAATAAATTGCATGAGTGAGGTCTTTTTCGTTCATTTTATAAACACACAGCTAGCAAATTAACACAATAGATTAAATACATATTTAGATACCAAATAAAAAAACAGTTTAAAAACACTAAGTGTTACAAAATTAAGTTTTTCATTGAAGTGTTATTTTCATGTTACAAGGCGCTGAAAATTTTAATCCAATTAAAAAAAAATTGAATTTATTTTTTTATTTGTGTCCTAAATGCCATTCGGAATGAAAAATCCCCACTCTCACTGACAAACCACGCCTATACGAAATAATTTTTTCATTCCAGTTCATTCCGTATGGTCAAGAATACCACCCATAGTCTTTGCTTTTATAAGTTCAAACATATTATTATATTCGTCAATTTTAGAAGTTTATTTTATAATCTTGTTATGTGAAGAAGAAAAAATTATAAAAGCCGATGTACTTGTAATCTTGCAATATTTGATAGTTTGGACACGCTGAAACTTTGACGATCATAAGCCTTTTTTAGACTCATGATGACTAAAGTTTCTGAGAAATCAACCGACTGTCTTTTCTCCACGTTCACTACATTTTCATTCTATCGCGCCATTCTATCACGAAATGTATATTAAAAACGCTTAACATTTCTAAACCGTACTTCTTTAAGAGACATTTATAAGTAAAATCAAATTTTGGTTATTAATTAGTTTTGTTGGAATCTGTCTTAAAGCTGCTGTTACTGCGATTCGTTAAAATGTTCCTTACTAATAAAAAGACATTACCTTTTTTGCATTTTCCTGGTTGTTGTTGTCCGCATGAGGCGCTGACGGTGCCATTACAGACACGTTTGACTGTGAAAGAAGTTCCTCACTCCCTCTCTGAAATAAAGAAAAAACAAAATTCAGAAATAAAATATTTACTACGCTGCTATCTACAGTTAATCTATATAATGTCTTTTAAATTAGTAAAAATTGACGAAAGCCTTAAAAAGGAAAATGAATATGCGATAAAGATTAAAGAAGGCAAAATATACATTTCAAAAGCGCTTTATGTACGTCATATCTTTCAAATGTATGCTTTTATGTATTTATGTTGTAATCCCGGGTCATGAAAGAGATTCGTTGGATCCGTGCAGTATAGATCTGGAAGGAAGGCGATTATATTTCCTGAACGAAATTATATTACCGCTTGTACGTGGTGTTTTATTCAACGAATCGAATATGAAATTATTTTTAAGTGCTATAAAAGCGAAGTAAATTTGAATTCGTATGTAAGTTATGGAACGGAGACGTAAAATGCAACAAATAATATCGGGACCAATAAAGTAGAAATGGGGAAGGTGCAAACGAAGAGGATAAAGACCTCATATGCCAACTGTAAAAATCTCATTAGCTTTTACACGTGAAGCTATTAGATATTACAGATGTTCAAACGCTTACAACGTTTACCACTGCTGCGGTTTCAAACAATTAATTAAAAATCTTTTTATGATTCGCCACGATACAACGGTATAAAACAATAAAGTTTATTGTACAACTTCAATAATATTTTTTATGTTTTTAATGTATACAAGAAACAATAGTCACGTTTATAGTGCACTCTAAAAATCCCCAATATGTACATACAATGTAATAACATTTGAAACAATTGCATATAATAAAAAATACAACAATAGAAATCTGGAAATTAAATCTAGAACATTAGTAATTTTCAAATTAGACCAAAAATCCAAAAAAATTTGCCCATGTAAAGTTGTGTAAAACTATAAATAAACTTATAGTTATAATCCTTTTAAAAATTAAAATTTATCTAACTTTAGATGAAGCCATTCCTTGGTTCAGAAACACTAATTTAAAACTCATTTCGATTTATTACGCTCACACAACTTCAAAAAGCTTCAATGAGAAATGCGCAACTATTTACTGCTTGAGTAGAACATAATCTCTTTAAAAATCATATTCCATCTAAAAAGAGTTTTGTTTTTGAAATTTCAATTTAATAAACCTAGTATGACAGCTAAAATATTTTTCAGCGCTTCGATAATACATACTACACCAATTAAATTTCCTACAAAAGAATAAATTCGGACAAAAAACAAAAACATTTATTCGTATTAAAATAAAATTTAATGAAGCTTCTTCATCCTATTTATAATGAACTTGTTTGGAAAACATAAATTAAATTGTAAATAAATAATATCAATGACAAGCCAGTATTTCATATCAAATAACGGCAACCTAACAAATTTTACACAATATTTGTGGAAAACAATACTGTTCCAGGTTAACCAATCCTAAAGCGTAACCAAAACATCTCGTAAACAGACATTAACCGTAGATACAACCACAATTTACTGACCATGATTGTCACAGCGGTTGCTTTGTGGGATGGTAATCAAATGCGATGCATTTGCTGATAGACTAAACACCAGAAAATTTAAAATCCTCTCTTTTTTATTTAATCGGTACGAAACCTATAGACAAGTGGCAGAACAATAGTATGAGAATAAAATTGAGTTATTCCTCGATATTTGCCTTCATAATCCAATAAGTCGCCACCTGCAAGGAAGCAATTCTTCCTCACAAGTCATTTACAAAATAGAAACAATATGGAATCTGGGTATCTAAATTTTCAATTAGAAGCGCATCTGACCAAAAAACAGCTGTAAATGACACTGATAGATACATAACAAACACCTTGCTACTACCAGTTGTAGTTTTGTGCTCTCAGATGCATTAGTTGGGTCCTTTTAAACGTCCAATATTAAACTCCCAAGACATTTGTAAAGCTAAGACTTAAGTCGCGTTTTATAAGAAGGTTTTTTATAATCGGATCAGAAATGGTCTATTCTGATTAGGAATTAGGGAAAATTAGAAACAGAAAATTCACCAAAAGCGGATTTATTATAACCGGCCAACACTATATATTTTTATATATTGTCCATTTATTGGAGTTATTGATGAAGTTATTTATGCACAGCTGATTTAAATCTTGATTTTTAAGTCTCACTGATAACTGCTAATAAGTACGAAACATGTCTGAGGCTATAAACATACGTCCTACGTTTTAAATAAATTTGCCTTTTTCATTATTATATAAAATTAGTAGTTCTAAAGTAAAAAAAGGTCTGCGTTTCAACCACTTATTAACACAAGACCCAGACGACCTTTAGGATTTGTTCCAATAATAGCATTCGAATTTTGATTGTCCGCACGTCTGTCAGTCTCACAAATTAATGATGCGGCCATATAAAACATAAAGCACAACCTATCTTTAGATTCACTAGTGCCATAATAATCAGCTGGACTATATTGATAATTATTCAAAAAAATTTTTAATGTCTCAATAGCTATTAATTCGAAATTTGTTATTATTTCTAGGCTTCAAATTGAAGGTGCTAATTCGATTAGGCCAATTGCAATATGTAAATCAAAGTAAGCTTATCCAGTTGTTAATTTTAATCCTCTTATTTTGCCGCTTTAAATAACTATTAATCTGACTGAAAGCTATTGCAGTGCATAAATGCTGATTAAATGTTTTATTCCAATTTAAACTCAAATATAGAGTTTCATTTATTAATGTGTTGAGATAAAATTACTTTTCTAATTCAGAAAAGAATACAAAATTTACCTTGATTGTATGTAAGCCGTCTGAACGCTTGAACTCCTGGCACAGAAGTTAATAAAATCAAAATCTTTTTTTGTTGTTCTACATAAATCTCTTTAAAATTGCAATTATAATCCATTATATTTATCTTTCTATAATAGTCTCTTCATGTTCATGCGCTCTTTTTCGATAAACATTTATAAGCGTGCACGAGCAACATATAAGAACGAACATACAGTTCAAAATTAAAGCAAATCAATATCTCTCATTTTTAGTTTAAAAGTAAGTTTTTGACGCTCAGTTCGCTGTAAAATTAAAAATGATACCACTTGTAAACAACTAAAACTATCTAAAAAACAATTCAAAAGAATGCTGTACTATAGTTTAAAAAAAAGAGAAATACAATGCCATAGTACGCCAAGTATTTTTTAATTATTAAGCAATCTTAGTTTTGACTTCATAATTTTGTAATGATAATAATTAATTGTAAATTAAAAAAACACAATATCTTCCCATAGATGCCAATATCCCATAGATATTGTTTTTTTTTAATTTACAATTAATTATTACAATCCCATTTTGTGTCAAAAAGATGGAACACCTTCACAAGATAATAATTAAATTTGTTTACTGACTATTTTCGCAATTCTAATGAAACATGTTGTAAAGTAGTTGAATTTGATCTATAATTGCTCATTAAAGTCGTGAAAGTTTTATAGTAATTTAGTACAATGACTCTTCGGCAATGATACATTTTTAAAAAACACGCATCTTTTGCTTTTAAAATTCGTCATTTTTGCTTTGCTCTACTGCAAATAAAGCATTTTATTGTTGAAAATAATGATTGTTTGTATAAAACAACAAACAAAATTTAATCACTTTGTACTAAATTAATTAAGAACGTCCTATTTTTGTGTCCAATTAGTGTGTCCTATCTGTGTGACACGTTCAATCGTCTTATGCGATGATCCAGCCAATACGAAGATTAATAAGTTAACTTAAAAATAATCTTAGATGAATTAACAGGGAGTAACACCACGTTCTCTGCAACTTAAAAAATTGACTGATTTGCAACAGGTTGTAGCCTGCTAAGAATTGTTTAAAAAGCTATAAGCTTTTAAAAAATAACTTCAATAAACAATTTTTTTTTGCCTTTGAAAAATAACATTACAATTACAAGATGATGAGCGTCACTATGCCAAACAGGAATGGCAATTTCATCATCAGCACAACAAAAATTAAGAAATAAATAATATTCCAAGTTTTAAAAAATGACTGCCAATAAATGCATATGATCTCCATATCTATAATATTTTCAACCAATATTTAACTTATGCAGCACACTATAAGCCAAAATGAGTCATTGGTATTGCCTACAATAATGCAGTCCCACTTACTCCTCTGCTATTAAATTTAGTAAGTAGATAAGAAGATAAACATGCTTCCAAATTTAACATTTGCTAAAATTTTAAACTATCTGAACTGTATAGATTAATTTAAAAAAATCATTCATATTTAGTAAAAGTAAAATTAACAAAAATGCAATGCTTTTTATTATTGCTAGTATCGGGCTCTGTTGGTCCCAGTTTAAACACAATTGATGATTTTAAAGTTAAAATTGTGACTGAATTTGAATTATATTCGTTCGCCAAAAACTGATAAAAATGCATGTTTGTTTATCTTATCGAGGATACAGTGATGCCAGCCAAGAAAAAACCTAACTTTTCTTTATCTAGCCAAATAAGGTTTAAAATAATTTTAAATACTTAATTAAACTTCATCTATGATCATCACTAAAGCTGTGTAGATCCTAATTACGAAAAAAACCTGTTGCATTACCTTCCTCCCTTGGAATGTTTTCGCTTTAGGAGGCTGGAATAGGTTAAACTCGGGCATCCGCATCCCTTTAAACTCTAAAAACGCCGCCGTTTCAGATGTGAATTACAACACTTATTGCAAAAAGCTGAAAACCAATATGATTAAAATTATAAAAAAAAAAATTTGGAAAAAGTACCTGACAGAGATGTTTGAAAAGTTGAGCAAAATCTGACAAATAAAACCTAAATCACTAGAATAATTTTGAAAAAATGTCTTTCACAATAATCAAACAATTAGATTGTTGAATTTGAAGGACCACTTGCAGCGTTTATTATTATTTGATACTCGTTTTCGAAGTTTTCAAATTTCATAAACACATATAAACAAGTTTAACCCTAAAATATTAGGGCATGTGCGTTGCTTATTGACATTTAAAAATTTGACATTTGTGTTTGATTACTGCCGATTTTTCGGGTGTAACCCATTGACGACCGGTTACCCCTATCACCCCCCTTTGCATCGCAAATAATTGTCAACTACCCTTGCTCAAACGGCATCATTGGATAAAAGATTGTGTCGAATAAATTACATATCTTTATTTCTACATGACAGCAAATAGAGGATTATACAGATATACCGAGGAGATGATAAAAGCAATATATTGATAAGTCCGCATTTTCTGATTTAAAATTATTTACATTTGATAAAAAGTGTATTAAGTATCAAGTTGATTAAAAAAAATTTAATACTAAATAATGTCACAATACGCCGCGCCATCTTTTATATCAAAACAAAATATGACAAAGTGAAACGGCTCGACATCTTACTCCCTGCAAGCTATCAAAAAAAAAATATCATTAAATAATATGGTTATGATTGATACACAAAAACTGTCAATATACGTCATTGAAGTTTATCAAAAATGCTAACTTTATAAATTGTTCGATTAATTAAAATTATGAACCAATATTATAATAATAACTGAAACGGTTTTGTCGTTATTGTGTTATCGTTTACACAAAATGTTAAAAAAGTATACAGTCTTTGTAAATATTTGGAGCGGGATTAAGTCAAATGTGTCAGATGTGCTAGATTTACCAAAGTAATAGATAAACAAATTTGTAGATAATTAATTAACAAAGTGTGTGTAATTATTTCGACTCAATAAAAAATCAGTAGTTTTAGATTAAAATAGACGGTTTTGTGCTCCGACCGCCCCAGCGCTTATTCCAAACGTAAAATGTGACAACTATCTACAAGGTTTCTCCAATAAGTCAAAGTCGAGAGATAAAGTTTTCACATATCCATCATTTAAGGCGGTTAAAACCTGATTTGTTTGAGATCTCTAAAATAGCAAAGAATATTTTGCACACCTTAGATGTGAGCAACCGGTAAATATTTATCCAATACGCGACACTCCCTCTTTCTTCCATGAAAAGATTTGACACTTTCAGCTTTAAATGATTGAGATGTGAAAACACCATCCTTCGACTTAGTGGAGAAACATTCGAAAGATGGCATGTCAATCAATTTTAATTTGTTCAAAGCCGTTAAAACTATATCCAAGACAAACATTTGAAATGTAATCACTAAACGTTGCATGTTAAATTGTTTGCAAAACTTTTCTGAACTTCAATGAGAATTGTACCTAACTTAACAATAATGAAACCTTTCTAAACACAAATTCTTAGCATATTTATCCCTTACATAACTACCAAATAGATAACAGTGAGAAAGAAGACGTAATGTCATCTGTCAGTAGGACAAAAAATAATACAGCTGACATATTATACGCCTATTCCTATTGGGTTCCACTTATAAAAAGTAAGAAGCTTTTATCCATTGGTATATGTTACCTATAGATTTAGGTCCTATGCTTCTAATGAATGTGGTTTAGCTATGGTTTATACTTTTGGGTTATCAAAATACTTGCTGAGATGCACCACTTTCAAAAGTCGTCGGCATTAAAAATAAAATCGTTTCATTTTTTACCTTTAAACATTTAATTATCACATTTGTATTGCCCAGGGATTGTTTCGGCATTTTATGCACAATGCTACGTAGTGACTATTAGCATTAGAAGTATAACCTCATTTAAATACTCTTGTTCAAGAGTATTTTATTGTATCGCTATCGTATTAATATTAGATTGGTATCGGATCAGTGTCGTATCGTTATCCTATCGGTATCGTATTGATATCCGTAATGGATGTCAAATACCTAACTAAGTGTTGACCCTTATTATCACCCCTAATTACAATAGAACATTAATAGAGTGAGAGGATAAATCATCCGTACTAGGACCATAGCGCAATACAGGTTTCGGACCCGTTAGCGTAGAACGTTCTTGCGCTTAAGTAATTTTAAAAATCGAAACAAGATAATTTAATAGATTCATAAAACAACTATTCAACTTCCACTTACAAAAATGCAAGATTGAACAAAATCACTGAAACGTTAAATCCCTAGCTTTTCATACCGAAATCCGGACCTGACTTAGCATCATAGCATTTGGGACATCCACCTTCTAGTCTCAAAAAAGTCAGTCAACCGAATCGAGATCCATTTCAGACACATATTCCTTCTGTCTGCCCAGTGCCTTTGTGTTCTTTTCATTCCTGGAGGTTGCAGGAAATTGTCGCCGAATCTCAAATGTATGGAAATTTCCCCGCATGCGATATATACATATATACCTACCTCTGTTACTTCATTTACATCTGTTCCAGTTTTCGGCGCTAAAAGCTTTTGCAGAGAATAAAGCTCGAGCTCGCCTGGAACAAATCCAATTCCGGGACGAATCAAGCAATGCACCGTAGCCGCATCGCGACGCCGACAGAAACGAGACGTGTTTGTCATTAGAGAAATGTTCCAACGTTGTTTCAACCAGACAAAACAATTAGGAAAGGAATTATGAGATCTCTGCAACTTTACAGAAAAAAATCCTACAAACATCCTTTTAATATTTAATCCATGATATATTTGAAGTTTTAGTTTTTTGCTGAAGTTGTTGAAAATAAAAGAAATTTGCGTTTTACAACTTGATAATATTAGTCAACTTTACGCATCTTTAACTTCGCAAAATGGTTCAATAAAGAATTTCAGCCAGCTGGAAGACATCAATTTGTCACGGGAAATCAAGAACTGGAGAATACTACAACTGAGGATTTTCAGATAATGGTTTGAAAACTAAATGTTGACATTCTGCTTAAAAACATGACAAATTTTTCAGCTTATCAAGCATTACCTACTAAATGTATTGTTAGATCAAGTGGTATAATAAAAAAGCTAGATTCTTCACTTTTACAATACTTTTTTCAAAACTTGGAGCACAAAATAGATCTATGTTGTTTTATCTTCAACAAAAAAGACTAGAAAAGATTAGTCTACCAAGGCTAAACTGAAACTTTGCCGATATTTGCTGTCACTTTTTCTATTACTAAAACAACCAATTAATGAATTAGTTTCATCCGCTTAACTTTGGTAAAATTATAAAAAAAATCTCCTCCACCTTTATTCATTAAGTCTTTTACTTTCTATTCTTTTTTCAATTTTTCACATTTTCCTTTTCACAAAAACTGCACAATTTTTTTTCTGCGTGCATCTAACATCCACTATATTTAAATAACACACTAACAGGTATACTCAAATGGTACATAAATCTTCAAATTAGCTAATTGTTAAATAATCAGATTAACTTTTTCTAAACTCTGTGTGTGAGAAGTTTCGAACACTTGGAGACATATAGTTTATGTAACTGACAATGAAACGTCAATTCCTCTTTCACTTTTGTTTACCATTTAAACCAACAAAAAGTAAAAAAGTTTCTAATGTCAAAACAAAATTAGACGTATTATCAATCCCCTTAAAGTGACAACATTTCGAATTTATTGAACGCTACTGAATCTTCAAACAAGCATTAATTCCAAAAGAGACAAATAGCAGTATTTTATTGAAAGAAAACATCCATGTAATTAACATAATATAGAGCCAAATCTCTTTAAATTGTCAACTTTTACAAGCTAGACGGCACTTTTATATTTCAGTAAAATTATTTTATCTCCAAACACCACACATTATTGTTTAAATGTTTGTTTCCATTGTAAAAATTGACTTTTTTTTTACTTTTAACATAAATAACATAATATGAAATTTAGGTTTAATTCCTATCCTATTACCATATTTGCACGTCTTTATCACTAGCTGATTGGAAAAAAAATATTAAATAATCCTTTATAAAATAATTTTTTACCTTACATTTTATAGTCTTAGAATATTAAATTTCAAACAAATACAGCAATATGCATTTATCACGGTGTTCTATATAAGTACTAGCTGGCCCGGCGAACTTTGTTCCGCCTAAACATAGATATTATTTTTAAAATAAGCAAACCAAAATCTTTGAAAATTATATATTGATACATGTCATTTTTTGTCTCTATCCCTCCCCTTTTCATCCCTTTTTTAATAAAAAGTAGCTGTTTATAATTATTTAGTTTTATTAATTTTTTCTAATTAATAATTAAAAATTATTAAATATTATTAAATATTTAATAATTAAATATTAAAATAATTATTAATATTTAATTAAAAATTTTATTAACATCTTTAAATATTTATTAATATTAATAAACTCGCTGCTCGATTCAAATCAGCACTTGATAAATATCTTGTTCTGCGTCGCAAATTATCTATTTGTTGACCTCTGTTGTTCGCTCGACGATTCTGCATTGCCAACCGAGCTGTTTCACGGGCTGCTTCACTTTGCTCTCGTGATTGAGAAGCACGAAGTCGAGCCATACTATCGCGGCGCTGTTCACGTGCAATTTCTTGTTCTTCTTCAGTCCTTTCATTTGCAGTATTTCGTATTCTTCTTGCATCACGGCTTTGTCGGGAAAGATTCGATCGTTTTGGTCGCGGCATTATTAATTAAACTTCACTTCACCTAAAAACTAAAATTTTTAACCATACCGAGTTTTATAGTTCACTTCACTTTTTACGAATGGGCAACGGCACTATCATTACATTATAATTGTTAATTATTTATTTAATAGAAATAGTTTTATTATTGATTTCTTACAAATATCAAATTGTCATCCATACGTCATTACATATCTGTCATTATACGTCAATTACATAGCTATCATTTGCGTTTTGTTATTCCACGTTTTAAAATGACTGACGTTTCATGTCAAGTCACACGGGAATGCTGTCGAACGGGATGAAAAGTATCCTATGTCCTTCTCCTGGCTCTAAACTATAATTGATATAAAAATCCAAGTTTGGGAAAATTTCTTGAGCCACGTCAAATAAATCTTAATGTAAACGCTTCTTCGTGGTTGCGTCAAATTTCTCGGTAATTTGTCGAGCCTCACCGAACGTTTCCGACATCGCATTTCACATTTGACTTTCACCCCTCTTTTAGAGGGTGGTTTCTAGAATAAAAAGTATCCTATGTCCGTCTCCTGGCTCTAAGCTACCACCTCACCAATTTTCAACCAAATCGGTAAAGCCGTTCTTGAGTTATAAGTGGAGTAACTAACAGACTTTCTTTTATATATATAGATAGTGAAAACGTTTAAGATATACCCGGCAGTAAATTTTATTGCAGTAATCCATCAGAAAGTTTGACACCCAAAACCACAGTCATAAATTAAAGAAGATCGTTCTACTATTCAGGGTAATACTCAGCTATCTGCTTAGTTCTATTCATAAACCTAAAACACGCGCCACTTTGGGTTGTAAATCTTTCTTACCTTTGTTGCCCTGTCCCTCTCATTATCAACAATAAAATTTACTGGCGGGTATTCGTACTGTACAGAGTGACTTGCATTAAATGATGCATACTTTTTTACAAAGTTGTTAGTGTGTTTCAGATATTATTTTGACACAATGATCTTTCAATCAAGTCAGTGGCGTGCATTTGACATTTATTATAAATGTTCAATATTTATCAAGTATTTAGTGTATTGCCCAACTTGTAAAATAAGTAAAAATCAATATGCATTTGCTTATTTTCAATTATTTCCAAAAGAAAACTTTTTCTATTTTTAAAGGGTTGTTGTAGTGTTGAATTGACAAGTTGTTGTCAATTCAATTTTATAAAAGCTCCATGCCTACTGTACACATATTATATGTCTGTGCAATAATAAACAGCAGCCATAAGTTAAGTCAGTTTAAATTAATGTTTTCAAATTTAAAAAACAATTACTTTTTCTGTTGCTTGTTTCATAAATATATAGAGCTTTTATGGGTAAGCATTTTGAGTTTTGTAAATAGCATTACATAATGTAGCATTATTTTATTCACAGATAAGAAAAACAGGATGTAGGTTAATATTAAATTTGAAAAAACTTTGTTTCCGGTTAATCACAGGAAAATCAAACTCATACAGAAACACATACACTGGTGCCAACTTTGTAACTACAAATGGGATGCCAGTCTGAAACGACGAAAACAATTTATTGCGCGTGTTTATGGTTTACTTTGTTCTCTCTGTCTAAACACATGCCACTGTTCCTGAGCTGTAAAATAACGCGCCGTAGCTGTTATTGTTTCCTTATTATGAAATGTTTAGCTTTATAATGTTGGACCCGTTTTGCTTGTCTCATATTTTATTTTCGAACAATCGACAACGACGATGCTTTTGTAATTACGGCCGTTTGTATACGATGAAACTGCTTTACAGAGGTTTGCTCGATTTCGTGTGGAATTTAACACTTTATTAATTTCATGTTTCGTGATTGTTTAAACTGATAAATTAATGTGCAACAATGTAGAGCCACAATTTCTAAATGTATTACAAAGTATTCGATTCCACCTACAACATAATACAGATTTAATTTAATCTGTTTGACAGAAACATAAAAAACAGTCTCTTTTCGGTCAGGTCATGTCAAAACAACAGCCTCATAAAGCTATTGGAATTATGCCATAAAGTATAATTTCAACCAAGAATATAAGAAAAGATGATTGAAGCTCTAACGAAATGCTAGAAAATGTAAACAAAAATAACACTATTGTTATTTCCTGCAGCCATTATATCATTAGGTATTTAAGCCACCAACAACACATTTCTATAATCAATGCCGATAATGGCTGAGTCAAAGTCCCAATCGATGTATGAGAAGACTTTGGCTTGAAGAATTCCATTACATTGGTAAATCTAACATCAGCCCAAAATGTCGGCTTTAAACGCAAAATAATTCTAAAACAACCGCAGCGCCAGACTACACCTCTATAGAAAAATCCAAACCTAACCTGACCTGACCTAGGAATCAAATAAGTCAAAATCATACAAAGAAATATCCAAGTCAAGACGTAAACCTTTTTATAATTTTAAGACATTTTTAAGACATTTTTTTTATGACAATAAATTAAATTGTCATTTTTATATAATACATACTCAGTTTTATTTTTTATGTTCTGATGACAATACTAAAATTTAGTATAACTTAAATGAGTCCGAGATGAATAATAGAAGACATCAGTAGCTACTAGAAAGACTCAAAAGTTCAATTTTCAATGATTTTAATATCATTGCACTTGGTGTCGAGGAACTGAGAACCTATCGAACAATACAATTTTTTGTTAGAAACATGATTGTTTTTTTCTTTATACTATAATAACTGGATCAAAGGGCCACAGTTCAAGCGGAAAAAGAGATCTTATATTTCTTAGACACAGTTTTTACATTAAATTTTCAGTGCTTTCATCTACGAGAAAAATTGAAAAACTCAAATCTCGTTAATTGGACGTCTTTTAACATTCTTCTTTTCATTTTTAATTGTGGCTGGAAGCTTTGCAACGCTTTCGTCGTGTTATTATAATAATTATTAAATTAATTAAATCTATGCACCAATTAGCGGTTGAAACGATCTCGTTCGTTCCGTGTCGTTGAGAAAATATTATACAAATTCAAGAAACACAGAAGTGCAACTTTGTAATTAACAATTAAACTACTCTTCTGCTTACTTAGACTTGGAATTAATTATAATCTTAATGCAAGGGAAAAGTCAACGAACGAATAATAGCAACAAAAAAAACATTTATACGTGCCCGGAACTGAGGTGTTCCTTAAAAGTTTAACGGAAATTCATAGGTGACCTCTGAGCTAGTAAATGTTTCTCAGCAATTCCAATTACTGTTCCGAATAGCTAATGAAATAAGGAATATAAATCTGCCTTGATTTTAAATTACTATCAAATGAAAGTTGTTAAAAGTTAAATTTTTCATTAAAATTTTTATCAAAAGATATGGATATTTATTTGACCAAAAAAAATTTAAAAAATTACAAAAATATACCTAAACATAACTAAAGCTTTTTGAATTCAAATCTATTATTGGTTTTTGCCTAGGATTTTTCGTTTGGGTTTTATCTTGAAAATAAAATTTTCAAAATGATTTTTTTCTGGTCTACTTTTTCCCCGATATCTAAGCTAATAAATGTTTTTCAACAATTCCAATTACTGTTCCGGATAGCTAATGAAATACGCTTTTCTGATAAAATACACTTTATATATAAAGTGTAAACCAACTTTATATAAATGTATCGAGACTTTGGCGAGGAAATCTGTTAAATTAATTATTTCAACAATATGCACATTAACAATTGCTTTAGTAATACGTTTTACAACTATTAAAAATAGTCTAAGGCAAAATACAATAAAATACACTATTATCAGCAATCTGAGTGTCGCTTATATCGGTGATCGCAAAAATTGTGTCAGATAATTGAAAAAAAAACATAAAGAAAACAAAAACCAAAAATAAAATAAAAATTAATTTAGATTTTTTTAAGACTTTTCCATCAAAAAGTATACTTTTTATAACAATGGTAAAAAAAGATAAAGTCAGTCAACAGTGAGAAATAACTTTAAAAAATGTAGCTAATAAACTTTATATTACTCATGATTATATTAATTCAACCAGCCGGTTTTTAACAATTAATAATGATTTAATCATAGATTAACTTAATTCTTTTCATAAATTCCATGTTTTCTGTTTCGGAAACCTAATTTCTTGAGTTTATAGATTATATTTAGAGATTTATAACCTAAAAACTTTTTTTGATGTATGAATTAAAAAAAGTACATAATAGCTCATTTTATTCTTCATCTTTCATTTTAATCCTTCATGAATGAAAACCGATTTAAGTTGGGACCTTAAGACTAATAGAGAAGTCTTCGCCAGCACCACGGCTTTCTTTATATCAATTTTAAAAACACTTAAAAGAACAAAAAAGAACATAATATAGAGCAATAAATTAAATTATTTATTAGTTACAAAAAGAAAAACTTAACCTAAATCAATCGTTTTTCCATGATAGAACAATGAATTATATGGTAGATAACTTCATTTTTTAAAAACCTCCTCAAAAAAAAAACTTAAACTGTCGTGTAATATCCATATTATGTTTGTGCCGATATAAAAACATTTAAGTATTAAACCCTGATAAAAACCTTGTTCTGTCAAACCCTACATTGTACTTTCAAATAATAAAAATCTCCGTTCGATTGGAAAAAAGAAAAAACCTATCGGTCCAGCATTCGAGTGATTTCAAGAGAAAAATTGCTAAGAGGGGTTGGAAAATCTCATTTCAACAGTGAAATTCATATATTTACTCGTTTCTCCAACAGTTCCTTCGCACCTAGAATTCTCGGAGACTGGTATTAATTATTTATTTTGAATTCTTGGAGTGGATATAAATTTGTCGGATGCGCTGCTGTTTATATTTAATTCTGAAATAGTCTGTCTGGCATGAAAATTACACTTTAAACATTAACGACAGTCTTTAATGAGAAATATACGAAGAAATGGGAAATTGTTACAAGAACACTATATTATTGCTATATTTTGGGTAAAACAACCTAAATTTTTCATAATTTATTTTAAAGCTTCTTTGTAACCCAAATTTTCACAAAATATCTCGGAAGTATGGAAGTTTACCTATAGCATATTAAAGAATTAGTAAAAAACATAAATCGGCAAATTGCTATTTTAGTACCCGTTTCGAAATGCTGATTGCGCATCAAGTATAGTGCATAATCTAAACGGATGAGTAGCATTGTTTTCTTCTTTTGATTTTGAAAGCGTACTCAAGACAAACAAAGGCTTATTTAGTGTAGATATAAACGAGTATATGTCACTGTTTCATACAATGCGGTTAAATCTGGTGTTCTGATTTGAGAATTTCTGCACAAATTAAAAAAGCCGCTCCGCGGTACCGTCCCCAAAATTCTACATGGTACGAATAGGAAAATAATGACACCAAAAACCTTCGTTTTTTGAAACTTTTATAAGCTTTTAACAAAATTATAAAATCTTACTACATAGACAGAATAGTAGACAATTTTCAAAATCTAATTAAATATAAAATATTTTTTTTGGTTTAAACTTCAATTTTAGTTTAAATCTATTTTGCTGTGCCTCGATTCAATTGTCAAACACCAATTTTTAATATGAAGCGCATCGAAAATATTATTCCCTACAAGACGGATGGTTGAAGATGCGGCTTAGATCAACAAGATTCACCAAGTTGAATTTGTAGAGTTAGTTATAGGATAATGTTAAGACAAAATGGCGTCTTATCAACATTGAAGAGAAGCCATCGCTTCAATGTGTGCTTTTATGTGTAGTCTGATTATCTAGCTAATGGTAGGTCTTCCTTTATATTGCATACGAGTCTGATGTACGAATTGAAGCGTTTTTGTTTTTTTTTCCTCAATAGTAGAAGAAGCTGGCCTTCTATTGAAAAGTGTGGTTTAAAAAAACAAATGACGCGAGTGAAGAAGCTGTCAGTTCAACAATCTCTCTTCAACTGACCAGCTGAAAGTTGATAAAAAAAAAACAGCTCTCAATTCTTAACTGTAATTATTATAAGAAGAGCAAAAGCCAAAAATAGTTGGTCTAGCTAAATATAAAATGAAAATCGATATAAAGTAAATTATTTCAATCAATAAAAATAAACAAAACAAAACAAAACAAATATGTTTCGTTTCCTTTCTAAGTACATACACATCCGTTTTCATTGACTAAAAGACATCATTCAATATAATGTACAGAAGAAATGCGCACAAAAAAATTAAAAATTTGTGTTTTATTTCAAATTTCTTAAATTATTATTGTATCTGTACAATTATTGTTATTAATTTGATTGGTATTAACACGTTGATTACCGCCAGGATTAGACGTAAATTGTCAAAAAATGACAGAAGAATCAGAAGGATCAATATCGTAACTTACAACAGTAGTGTTCTATTCCATGAGTATCTTTGATTACGATAGCACGTATATCATGTAGTAATTTATTATATGACTTTAACATTAAATGAACTAGTGTAGACTGTTGATAGTAGTGGAGTGGCAGTCATGTTGTACTTTAAATTAATAATAAGCCTCTATCAATGTAGTTCCAAGTTAAAAAGCAAAATGGCTGCGGGATAGTCATATTAGGTGAATGCTTAGAAAAATCTGGCACTTGGCGCGTCCACCAAAATTCTCCATGGCAGTTTCATGATCTGACAGTCTGTTTGACATCTATAATTACATTTTTTTGAAAATATTTGAGTTATTGATATTTTAGGAGAATAGAGTATGCATTCTCTTGAATCTATGACGTTTCAGTTGTAAAATCAATAGAGCAACCAGTTGATATTCATGTAAGAGCGACGAAGCTTAATAAATTTATTAGGTATGCGTCGACAGGATTAGTTTGCCGTCTCCGACAAGCAACGACCCTGAAGTTTATTTTCATTGTCGAAACGTTGATTGACATAATCGCTAAAAGGTTTTTGTCTCGATGAAATAAACTAGTATAGTATGTACGAAGAAATTGTTGACGTTTCTACTTTTGCTCATCTGTTTGCCATCTGGGACCTTCAGTTTACACAAAAACGTTTATGGTGTCGTTTAAAAATAAACGGATGGTTTACAAATAACGTTTTAGTGATTTGAGTTAGAGAAGTCATGTGATTGAAAAAATCAAATGTTGACAGGGGAAAAGTGTTCCGGGAATGTTTTTCATGTTGGAAACTATACACTTACTATTCGGTAGAAATTCAATAACGTTTTCCTGATCCAAACAACAAGACATAAAAACTAAAATACTATCTACACCTTTTATAAATAAAATAAATAAAAAAGACAATTAGTAGGTAACACGAATATTTGAAACTGACTTATGGCGAATCTGGACGGTCAAGTGTGCAAGAGAGACAAAGTTATCGGAAAAGTACTTCTCGATTTATTCAAAAAGTGCTCAACTAATTTTAATTTTTTTTATGCTAGGGGTTTTTAAATATCATTTTAAGTTTCTGCAACGTTTCATTTTTTTTATTTTTCTTCTAAAAAATGAAATTATTTGTTTAATTTATGTTTAACGAAAAGAAATTAAAAATCGGCTCAAGGAGGCATTTGAAGACTGATCTCCTGACAATAAATCATTTTTTATTTTTAAATTTTGTCAAAAAATAACGGCCGAAACAGTAAAATTAACTTTTTTTTGACACGCATAATGCCGACATTCCGCGCGGTGGGAACTGATAAGAGAATAATTAATGTACGACGATCTGGTTTCACGTTACACGATTTCAAATAATTACTCACCAATCCATTATTTTTGTTTGGTACAATTGTAACATATTTTGGATCTATAAGATATGAGAAATTTAATTGTTATGAATTGGTTTGTAGAACATATGGCCACATTATTTTATATTATTAAAGACGAAAAAAAATGTTTTCAATTCGACTATTACCTTTTACGTTATACTGCCGCATAACTTTTCACAACAATTTTTTTTACTGAATAAGGTATACTTCAAAGTTTGTACCATATAAATTTGACAAAAAATTTGATATCCAAAGAGAACAAAATAAGAAATGAATAAATGTTTTAAATTCAAAACATTATTTTTATTAGTGTACGTACGACTTAGACTACAACTATAGACATTTTTTTGAGGTTTAATATTTGGTTGACTATAATATATAAATTTAAAAATTATTATTTATTAGGTATAGAGGATAATACCTACGTAGAGGTATCTTATTGAAAAATTGAAAAATCGGTTGTGTTTTATAGCTGAGTATGATAGGGATAGAGTTATTTCCTTCCATGAAGTTCGTTCTTCCTAGGGTTCTAGTTTCTTCGAAATTGTATGCTTAAAAATTTTCTTGGTAAGTACTTTTAAAAGAAAAAACAATAACTGTAATAAAAAAAATTAAAAAGTTTTTAAATATGTAATACCATACTATGCTGTGGTCATCTTTTTCTGTATTGGTATTTCTAAAAAAATGTATATATTATATAGATTTATTTCCTTATGTACACGTATGTATCAACTCACTAATAGTTTTTATATGTTTGCGGCACTGATTTTCAATTTTCCACTTTCTCAAGCCAGTGTTTACAACTGCTTTTTTGCGTTTTGATAAAAGAGTCAGTTTTCGCTTTTTGGGTAAGCTGTAGATGTATGAAATATTGGTTCCAGAAACTTTTGTTTATTAGAAATTGCATAATAAATTTAAGCAATAGACTTTGTCAAAAACGTGATTGATAAAATGTCAGCTTATCACAATTGTGACAGGAAACTTATTGCTGACAGACAAATCAATGCAACCCCATAGAATCAGTGATTTCTCAACAGATTCGTCAATTAGTCAAAAAAAAATCATAAATTTATGTGAATAGAAGTGCTAGTGATTACCAAGAAAATGTTGTGTTCTGTGAGGACAGTGGTTCAACATGAGATAAGGGCGCCAATAAAGCCACATTTTGAGAAGTACTTGGAACAGATGCTAATAATGCCAAATCTTGTCTAAAAAATACTTCGGTAAATTGAGAACAGAAAAGCATGTAAAAAAAACTTGTAAAAATCTTCAAAAAGCAGTTTTGGAAATTTTATCTCAGATTCAAAATTTTTTATAGGAAACAAAACCTATTGCAAATGCATACCGCGTTTCGGAAACGTTTCTAAAAAGCTGCTGATTTTTATCACCATGGTGTGAACGACCATATATTTTCTCTAACAAAATTTTAATTTTTGAAGAGGCTTTTTTTTAGCGCTTAGACGAAGTTTGTTCATCCCTTTTGTTGGACGTCTGCGGTTCATACTCAGATAACTACACTTGTAGCTATGCGACTAGGCAAATATACAACACTATACAGTTAACAGTGAGTACTATGGACAACACTATAAATATACACTACCACTACACTATAGAAACCATAAACATATAAACACTCAAAGTAGAAGTTTATTGCAATTTTAGTGAACTAACAGCAATAAATAAGTTTTTAGAAAAGTCGAATAGCACACAACAAGAAATGTTAATTCAAAACGAATGACACTTAAAAACACAAAGCTAATCATCAGCATCATTCCATACTATTAAGCACCTGAAGCACTGAAAACTAACGCAAGGTGTAAGTAATTTTATATAAAACTTATCAAACAATAAAGGCAGATTTAATTATAGACTTTACATACTCTAGACGTAAGATTCAGAACTATAAAAAGAATAATTAATGGAGGGCGGTCGTAGAGCGTCAGACTGTACCAGTCTAGGAGTCTACCAGTTACTACTGTTAAAAACTACTTGCTTGTATGACAGTGAACAATTGACTTAAATGTTGTAAGCTGTGGACAAATCCGTCATAAATCACATTGCAACTGTTTCTTCGACTAACAAAATACGGTTCTGTATATGGCTGGATCTCTGGTGATACATTTATTTATGACCTGATGATGGTCATAAAAACAAAACAGTTTCTATACGACTATACCAGTACCGTTAAGTCTAAGCTTGGAAATGGTTTACCAAATATTGTTATAATGTTGAGAATTTTTTTAACATCTGCTGTTGGTAATGCCAGTTGAAGAGAAAATTTCTTTAAGATAAAGTTAAAAAAAATTATCTAGGATGTACTCTTTGTCTTCATTGAGACTATCAAATCTAGCTATTCTGGTAATTGAGCATAAGAAGTATTCAGTTTGATATTGACAGTTGCGTAAAAGAATTTGCTTTGGAAAAATCACAAAAGCTTATTTTTTAACTATATTTTTTTCGACTAATATTTACTAAACTATATAACAATACTAGGCCCCCAGTAACATGTAAATTTGATTCTATCTAAGTTAATCTCAAATGCTGTTAAGAGTTTTTTTTTTTAAATTTTATGATATTAAAAATAAAAGTAATAAAATGATGAGTGGAAAAAATTGTTATTTATTTTTTTAATTTTGTTTAGTTAAGCTTCTATTTAAGTTTTTTGTTTTCTCATCAATTTAAATAATGAGGGGGGTGGGGTGAATTTGCGGAAGACACCGGATGGTAAAAACCCAAAAAAGCTACGCCACTGATGCAACTCGATACATTCTCAGAACATCGAGTTATCTGATAATAAAATCAATTTTGTCAAACAAAAAAATAGGTATTAATAAAATTGTTAATAATAAAAATAGGGTTTTGCTAGTTCAGAAATTTCCTTTTAAACGTGCATTGCCTTCTACAAATGCGGGCACGGTGTACTGATACCCACGGTGGCGCGCTGTCGGTCGGATCAAAGGGAATAGGTATTTTACTATTTCAGACGTTATTTTTGACCAAAAAATTTAAACAAAAATGGTTTTCATATCAGTAGACAAAGCTTTATAGTCGCCATTGACCACTTTTTTATTACTTTTTATTTTGACAAAGTTACAGTAAGTAAATTCTAAAAAAACAATAAAATAACTTTTTTAAAACGTTGCAGAATTTTTTACTATTGGTCTAAAACCATTCCTTGTTTCTAATTTTCAAAAATCAGACTGATATGGTCAAAAAAAGGAATCTAAATTCAGCGCCATCTATGGATCTTGAATCTCACTAAAAGGCCGTCCAGATTCGTCTTATGCACAGTATGAGACTTATGACAAGTTGTCAATTGTTATATCCCGAGTGCATGGCAAATACGCAAAAGTGTGTACTTGTGCACTCGTAAAACGGTTCAATAATGGTATATAAGAGGGATATTTCTAAGACTATTTCCCCTAGAGAATTTCAACCAATCACATTAATGCATATTGCAGAAATCACCTAGGAAGGATAGATGCAGTGAATATTTTTTGACAATCTTGTCAAATTTATATATTTATTCGTACTTTAAAATTAAATGTGATATGTCAATTGTAGCAATAAAAAAAACTTAGAGAATTTCAATACGATTACCACAATTTTACTAAAACTAGTTTACAAGTAACAGACCAAATTTTGAATATGACTCTTTAGACTTCACAAGTCTTCTATTTTCAAAACAATTTAAAATTTAAAACTTTAGGATTAAAACTTGTGAATCATATAAAGGTTAAGTGAATAGCCAATAATATGACAACATCAAATATCCTTTTATAATTTTTAAAAAAATTATTCGTTTCTGTTTTCTTAGTATCTAGGAGCGAAATTTGGATAAGTTACTACAAAAATTTTATTTGAACGTACTAACTAAAGCACAGTCTTTTTCTAGAACCGATTGGCTTCAAAGCAAGTTTGACACACAGTTCATGCGGCGCATTAGTAATTTACACAATTTACAATGTTCAACACAAATTCGTTTAAATACTGATATGAGCGTTGACTAATTCATCAATTTTTTATCATTAGACATAAAGCGTTACAAAGCAAACATTCCATCTGGATGTGTATAAAACTGTATAAATAAAAAAATTGCCAAAATTTTCCTTTTTTTATTTTATAAAAATGACATCATAAAAGCTTTCGCTCGTTTAAAAATAAAATTAGGTTGGCTTTCTTTAAGAAGGCAACGAAAATCTCAACGACGCGATGAGACAAGGTGAGCTGTTGCATTTCGCAAAATTAGTCGTATAATTTGCATTTTTCCCGGGCCGGCAGCACAGTATTAAAATGACTCGCATTAAGTATTCCTTTTTTCTTAAATATATTCGAAACCATCCAATTAAATTCGAGCACTCAGAAGGATAAAAGCGAACAAGGAGCCACTTCGTTATCGAGATAAAAAAAAATAAATAGCATATTTTTATTCGGAGATGTTTAAATATTTTATCTTCTGCATCTTACACACAGACTACTGGCACTTTACTAATGAGAGTAGTATGAATGAACATGCAAATTGAATCTACATTTTTTTTTAGAAAAAAAAAAAAAGATTTTTTGCGAAAAAATCTGTATTAATTTCTTTATTTGGTTGTAAGTTTTGGTACCAAAAACAAAAGAAGCTTCTCCGATGAATTGAGGTCGAAGAACAAAGTTTTAGCAGATTTCCACCGAAATCATTCCTGTTGGCATCTGAACTAAGACTGCTTTCGCTAATTTTCCACACGACGTTCTAAGCGTGATTTGTAGCACAAAAGCGATAATAGACACACAATACAGAAATGTGCCTTATATTGTCGCCGGTTTTGCGATGAATAAAGAGTTGTAGATGTAATTTGAACTTGATAATACTTTTCAAAAAGTCAAACAAATAATGAGCTTAATGGTAATCAGCAGCATAATGCAATAGCGTGCCGTATCGCGTGTTAATAAATAAAACCATAGGTTGCATTAGAATATTTTAATCTCTGCAAATTACCACACTGATTTTGGCAAGTATCGACAGTTATTACCCATGCCTCGATAAAATAAATAAAACAATAAAAAATAGCCATTAGTACACAGGCTCATTAAAAAACATACAGCATTTTAATAAAAAAAATTATAGATTTTTTATGGATGTTTATCATAATCTGAGTTTTGCCAACTCAGAACTTATTTTATTGGTCTCATAAAAGTCAAATTAGTTTCCCAACCACCTATTGAGTTCATCTATTTTTTGGAAAAACTTTTATAACTTTATACTACACAAACAAACATCACATTACCCTATCAAAAGCTCCATTTGTCAAGCGCAAGAAAAAAGCCCCTTTCTTTCTGGACGTCTTGAGGAAAAGTTCTGAAAGAAAATTCAACAGACATCTTAAAAACAATCTCCATACATTAAAGACATGCACGTGGCAGGAAGACAGCTAAAAGTGTTTACCGTATGTGTGGGGGCGGCGAACTTGAAATCTTTTGGCGTTGGTTCGAAACGCTAAATGCATATTTCATATCTTCCGGGACAATTCTATTTCAAAGAATATTTTCATCTTGTGTGTTTATCATAACAAACCGTTGTAACATCTGTCAATCCATAAATTTCTAAAGATTATTGCAAATAAAACTTAAAGATTTCCGCACAAGTTACCCGCTAAGTATCTATAAAATAAATTTCAAAGAACTTATACTTCATTTTTATTTTGTTTTTGAGGTCCTGGATGTATAAAAGACGACAGTAATAGACAAAATTAATATTTTCAAATTTATTCAAAAAAGAGTTGAAAGAGAAAAGTTTTCCATTAAATTATTGCAGAATAAAATTATGAGCAAAAGAAAGAAAAGCTGTATATATTGAAAATACAATTAAATTATGCCATTTTGAGCTTTGGCTCTACATAAAAAAAGCCCTTTCTAATTTAAATATGCAAGATGATACATTTTTCTTTTTAAAGTGTTACAAAATCAAGTAATTTATTAGATGATCGTCAATGGGTAGCTTCAAATAGAAAGGTTGTATAACCTGTTCAAAAATTCAATCAAAATATCTAGTAGGTATAATATTATTATGTAGCAATAAAAAACTAAAAAGAAAACAAGTAACAAACTTAAATTTGAAAAGGTGACTTCAATATAGATAATATAGGAAACAAACTAAGCACAAAAGCCATTCTTTTGAATTATTTATTAATAAATATATTATTAATAAATAAATTGATAATCTATTATTTTAATGTCAGTTTTCCAAATTTTCTATTTGTTACTACTTTAGGTATATAATCAGTTGTCAGTGTCAAAAATCAGAGTCAATTAAATCTGCATCAATAAGAATAGCTATTAGTTTTCAAATGAAAAATAATCATCAAAATTAGTACACACACAAAAAATACAGTCGGATTAAAAACCTCCTTATTTTTCAAAAGTCGGTAAAAAAACTCTGACTGCAATTAGAAATCTTAATCTCAAAGATGTCGCCGTATTACATCAAGTCTTCCAATAAATTGCGAAACACATTTTCTTTAATAAATCTCAATGAGAGACAAGGTGAAGAGGTTTCAAACAACAGTTGAGCATTAATTGGAAGATCTTCAGCTCATTTATAAACAATTCAGAATATAAGAAGCATTTAAATTGGTAAAAAAACACTGATATCTTAATTTAAACATATTGATTTTTATATGATCTTCCAAAGTTTTACCAGCCATGAAAATGCCATCAAAGTAGATCAAATAAGATTTTAATTTTACAAAACAAAATAATAAGCACAGAGTTAGTTTACAGAGAATTTGCTAAAACTCTTCTGGAAGAACAAAAAATTTTATTTCAAAATTGTTCATTTTGAATGAAGTTCTATTCTTATAATATGACGACATCTCTAGGTATAAGCCGTTCTGGAAACATACAATCGTAAGAGTAAACAAAGAAAGTTGGTGCCAGATCTAAAAATTTGTGAGTTTTTACTATTCCTTTCCAACTGACCAAAGAGTGATATACTCAAAAAACTTAAACTCAAGAAGACAGACAGCTCAAAACTGTTATTATAATCTGGAATAAATTTGTTTATGGTAGTTTGTAAGTGGTAGTTTATTTAAAGTAGTTACACACCACTCTTTACGTCATTAGTCAGAAAAAATATAAACATATCAAACCACAAAACTCTAAAAACAAAATAAGAATAAATAAGAGTTAATTGCATCCGGCTGGCAGAACAGGACTATAATTATCAAACATTGACTTTGTAAAAAAAAAATATTTTATACTCTGACAGGACAGATCGATTAAACTTCAATGAAACTTGATTAAGAATACAATCAAATACCTAATGTAAATAAAGCATCAAATTATCCCGTAATTGAATAAATAATCCTAAAATCCAAATGGTTTGTTTTACTGAAGAAATTATCGCTTGTAGACCTAATTACTTAGATTTTCAAATGTTGACAATCATCGCGTCGTCTGCCATTATTGAAATAAAACCTTGAGTAAACCTTATCCGTTACCCATCTTAATCCAAAATCCTGAAAATCTAAAAGCTAAAATCAAGTACTTTACTCGATTGATCCGTTTATGAATTATGAATCAACTGATCGCAGACAATGAAAACAAAATTAGTTACTTGAAACTGAATTAGCTTTATCTCTCACTTTTATTAAAAATAAATCTGGCAGAAAGCCTAATTGCTTACTTTTCTACACAATCACAGCAAAAGGTTTAAAATCAAATATGAATATAAATGCAAATATCTACATTTCAAATCAACAATAAAATAAACCTCAAACTATTTAACAGCCAATCTCAGCTGTTACCAATGTATTGTGTAGAGCAAATAAAATCTAATCTCATGCATAAATTATGAAACACATTATAACATATTAATAGTTTTAGCTAATGTTTTTCGATAATTCTTTTTCTTTTTCACTACAACTTCAATTTTTTTATTGTGAATGAGCTATGTCTGTTTTTGAACCGACAACGCATTGGTATTATCTAATTTGCATTTAGCTACTGAACACTTACGGCAACTTAGCAAGTTCAACCAAAAGAATCCACATACCTATAACAAAAATGCAAATCAGAAAAAAAAAGTCATAATGAGCTAATTTTGCAAAACAACATAGCTTTATTGTTTCAAAACATTATTATTTTTATAACAAACACGAATTATATATCTGTATCTGCCACCTATTAGTCAAAAATATTGATCAACTCAACGAAATATATATATTTTGCAAAACAAGCTTGAACTAGTGTAACAAATATAAGTTCCCTAACACTTTTGATTCTTCGGAAACAAAATTTAATTCGAATGATACTAGTTTTTGGCTATTCACGTAAAAAATGTATTTATATTTCTGCTGCACTCGATTATGTCAAAAATTTAAAAAATTTTGTTAATGAACTTCGGGTAGATACAATATTTCTACCGAAGTTTTTGATAACACATAATTAAACAGGAAAGGTTCCTGGAAATGGATAGGAAAATTCGACGCCAAAAAAGCTTCCTCTACAAATTTCTTCGATTTGTAGAAGAAGCAGCATTTCATCTTTAAGGCTAGTCACTCAAGAATATGTCACTTTCTTCATTCAATATTCAGTGCTACCAACCATGTTACAAAACTATGTTACATGGCCTATCCAATTATAAACTTTATTTAAATTCTCGGTACAAATGTTATTCTTCAACAGAGGGAATTAAGTACAAGACAACGAGCTAGACGAGTCAGCCGAATGATCTTTAAAAAACAATAGAAATGTCATAAATCCCCAGCAATCTAAAACATTTTAACCGATTAAACAGGCTTGGTATAATCTAAAACGGCAACACATCTTTGACTAGTTTCAAAAAAATAATCTAATTCCTTTAGAAGTACACTCACTTGTACAGAACTTTCTTGGCGAAGTGTGATTGAATTTGTAAAGCTAACCCTGTAAAAATAAAAAGACACCTTCCACAACGTGACCAAACTTGCTCGACCGCAAAATAAAGTCCGCTTGTAAAGCTGTATCTGTATTTTTAATAAAAAATAAAAATTTCAAACAATATCTTCCCATAAACAATGTATTCATCCTAGATTTAAAATTAGTAAAATATATTATATTTCAGTATTTTTAAATTGATAGTTTGTTGCAATCAGGCCCTGAACAAATTGAAAAATACAAGATAATTCAGACAGTTTATTAGTTTATTCTTGAATTTGTCTGAATAATTTCCTGTTTTAAATTTGTCTAGAACCTGATGAGGGCCTCTGATACCAGTAAACTATCATTTAAAAAAAACCGAAACATAAATTATAAATTATTTTTATTGCTCAAAAACATTTTTGTATTAAAAGATAAAGAAGACATATTTCATTAACAAAAGGATTGCAACGAAAGCAAAAAAATATAAGTACATAAATAATCATACTTTTAAATATAAAAAGCCATTTTTTTCTGATCCTGTTACCGGTTTGCTCCAAAGTTGACCTACAAAAAATCTTTTTTTCCATTCTAATAACAATTAAAGATTAAAGGAAATATCGTAGAAGTTGCTCTTGATTGCCGGTTGGTTGCCTTCGGGAAGCGGGGTCAAGGCTGTACAAAGCAGAGGAGCAGCAATAAAATACAAAGAGTGGGCCAATGAATTGTGGAAAAAGCTCATAGTTTAAGAAAGCTACTTCACGGTACGTCTACCATCACAGAGACCATATTAATCCGAATTGGGTTCGGCCTTGTAGATCAAGAGATACTCTTCTCACGATTACCAACCGTAACATACAAGAGTTTTTTCTTATTCTTTGTTGATGAGTTAACTTTGATGTCGATTTGAATGGAGAATATAGAGAGGGCTTTAATAATCTTGAGGGCTTGTGAATTGATGATTGGCAAGCATATCATTTATTTAACAATCGTATTCGTTTATTTTTATCGACTTGCTATTTTTAGAAGAAATGAGCTACGATAAAAAAACAAAAATCGTAATTATGTAATCATTAGGCGGAAGAAGTTTGCGCGACAGTGCGAATGTCAATCTATTTTTATCAGTAAAAATAATGCACTTGACATACTTTGATATTTAAACAACTCAAACCTAAGAAAAATCTATTATCTTATTTAATATACAGGCCAGGCCGTCTCATGTCATAGCTGATCCATATTTTTCACCTTGCGAATGCGAATGTCGAGGAATAGCATTAGAAAATGTAGTCTACTTAAAGACAATAAACCAGTTAAACTGTCAAGATTTAATGATCAAATTTGGAAATATTATTCAATAAATTCAGAGAAACCAATTGTGTCGTCTAATCCCCGAGAGGTGACGCATTTCCAACCATGTCTGGTAACCGGCCAGTTTACATATTATTATTAAAGTTATCAGAAAGTTAATACATATTATAAAAAAAAATGCAACCCAATAGTCGGCCACACTTTTATCAGTCTACCACGTTGGCTGAATTTCTGAAAATGTTATAGAGTTATTACAAATAATGTTAATTTTGTATTACAACTACTGCAATAAAATTTCAAGAAATTACTATGACTGAATTTTCCAAACAGAATATAATCGGCGGAGATACTGACGGTTAGATTTAAGATAAACTGCCTGACACTAACAAAAAGTCAGCTTCATGAGTATTGGGAGTCTAAACTGGTCTTTGTGACATTGGTTCGACACTTTGTTGTTTAGTTGCTTTATCAAAGCGGAAAGAGCTGTGACAAATGCTACAAAAACCACAAAAGAAGATAAAGCTACTCTTAGAGAGACACAAGCCAAGATTTGCTCTGCCAAGAAGTATACGGTCTTAGAAAAATAAGTCCGCGTGCAGTCTTAGAAAATAATAAATAAAACAATGTGGTGGTATTTAATGTTTTGGCCAAATGTAGATTTCCCGCCAAAATAGAAACTTCTTACCACCGTGCGGCTACACGCTATTGGTGCGACAAGACTTTCCTCCGCCAAAAAGAAAAAGATAACCCCATAGCATTGGAAAAGACGATATTTGGCCAACAATGAAAAATGCGTTTAACAATCTATCCATTTCAAAATTTATATTAAACGAGCCTCAAACATGCAGACTTTCTTCTTTTGATCCCGACCCCAGCAAAACAGGATAAAAGTTTCCAATAAAACAATGCAAAAAAAACAACAATTTCCAAAGAAACTATAGAACTATTAGGAAAAAAATCCGGTTAACTCTAAAAGAACAGCTTGAAAAGAAAAAAATAATCAATGTAGAAGATGTGAACCCTCAGCTTCTACAATGTAAATTTTTCATATCACTGTTGAAACCACAGACCGGGTTGTTAGATACAATGTGTCATTGCTGAAGTTATTTACTTTGAGCATCTTAAAACCAAATATTAATTCAGTTGTTATTTTCAATAAAAATTCAGCTTGACTATTGCGAAGAAAAACTGCACCAAAAAGTAGCAACAAAATTTTAAAAGTGGAAAAGTTGAAAGAATTATATAAAAAGTCTCTTAAATGCACAATTCTTCCAAGTCACCGCCAGAGCCCGTCCTGACGGATGTGTGATTGAATCCAGAACAAAAGGGGAGAGAAAAGACCTACTTCTTTTCAATGTGATCGAATGGTATTGAGATACAAATTTGTTTTAGCGAACGAACGAACACACAGAAAGTGAGGGAAAAGTTGCGGTTTTGGGGATTTTGGTGCAGAAGAGGAGCAGTCGGTGTCGTGCGTTTTCCAATGAGATAAAAGGCTCACGCACGAGCAATTTATCTCTTAATTGAAAAGAGAAGCTTCCGTCGTCGTTTAGATGTGTGCTTGGTGCACTGGGAACTGACGAGATTCTTTTTCTTTGTTACAAATAGCTTTTTACGACTTTGTAATTTGTAAAGCTGAGTTATGGAACAATTTATTTCACTTACAAAAAACTAGTAGCTTACAAGCTAACAATAAGAATAAACTGTGGATAAACATCTAGAGCCAGAGCAGGCGGTTTCTCACAAACATAAACATACATACTATTTCTTCATATATAGCATCCTAAGAACTATTGATTTAGACGTATGAACTTACATCAAAACAACTGTCCAAAGCAACATGTTTACGAACAACATGTTGTCTGAAGCAACATGTTTAAAGATAACCTTATAAATTTAACCTAACCTACAAATATGTTTTTTAAACAAAAACAAAATAAGTAATAAAGTGGAGAATAATGTGACATCAGTTGCCATGGAAACCAAGCTTTGCGCTCTAAACGCAGGATTTGCACGCCGTTGAAGGAAAATCTTGTTTGACAAACAAAAGTGAGGTTAGGATAAATTAACAAGTCTGGCGGACAGTGCTGACACTGCTTATAAAATTGTGCTGTGTAAACGGGACATTGCTTTAGCCAATAGAAAAGGAGTATTTTAAATGCGATTCCAAAGATGCCCGATGCGTCTTGCCAATAGCCGAAGAATATAGTCTATATTCTATAGTATATATAATATAACATTATATATTGTATAGATAAAAATATTTTATAAAAACAATTCCTAAGACAAAAAAATTTCGTTGATAAAAAATATGAACTTGTTTTTCACAAACAACAATAGCCCTAAAATATACAACTAAAAAAAATTATCCTGAAAAATGTTAGTAAAAAGCGCTTTTTCTCAACTTTATATTGTCAATTTAGTTTAAATTACCAAAAAGCTTCTGCTGTGCTGTTTGTATATCGCTTGCTTCTAATCATAATAGTAATTTTCCTAAATGTAGCAAGCCGATCATGTACGCTTCTACTGTAATTTAAGTATTTCGTTCCTCTTATATTAGCACTATGTGCAGGATAAAAGCTTTTACCGTCTACTGCTTATAATTATAAATTCAAAATTATTAAGCATGAAGGCCGTTGGCTCACGCTTCGTAACAAACTCAGTGAACAAGAAAGAAATTCCACCGCAAATCAAATTTCAGCTCGTGTCCGATTTTTCAGCGAATTTCCCAAACAAGAAAGAATCAATTCGTACCAGCAGCACTAGTAAAAAGAAAGCCTTCTTTTATTCCGAAGAGCTAAAACTTGTACGAAGCTTTTTAGGTCATTTGTTTTCTTTACATATTTATCCGATTTTTCTGGCTGAAAAGTAGGTAAGTATTAAAGGTAAAGAGGGAACACCAAGGGAGACAACATTGTTCTGACAAAAGTTTGATTCGAGTTGAAACAACAAAAAGACGAGGAAGCTAACAGAGAAAAGAAAAATTTCTTTAAAGCGATTGCTATCTAATTCAATTCTGTAGAGCGCGAGAACTTTTTCCGATAAATACAATTGATTAAATTATTCTACTAATGCTATTAACCTATTTCAATATTAGTGCAATGTTTGTATTGTCAATTGTTTACATTGCGGTCCAGTTCATGTCACTTCATTTTAAACAGGAATTAATTGTAATTTGACCAGGAATTACAGTAATAGTTGCTGCAGGAGACACTCTAATTTCGAGACGTTCACATGCTTGATGGATAGAATTAACACACATATAAACTATTTGATTAGTTAGGCTCATAAAAATACCTCTTAGCAAAAATTTCGATTTGTATCATTTTTGAGATTCGCAACAGTTCTCACCCCTTGAAAATATAATTAATCATATTGCCATAGTCTACGCATCCTTAAAATCCATTCGTGCATTAATCGAACAAATATTATTAGACAAGTCTGCATTAAAAAATTGACCTTTGACTTTCAAAGCCTTATACCTTCATAACAGAACCAATTTTATACATATCGACAGCACATCAATCAAATTATGTTGTCACTAAGACGGCTTGACAACCAAAAAGCGACGGCCTAACACCTTCAAAAGCTTTCCGCTTTGTATTTATAAAACAAATGGATTAACTATAATTATTGGTTGAACTATCAAAGAAACGCAAATATTGACGATTAATATTTATTTTAAAATATGTGCTTATAGGAACAATAACTTGCAGAATGATTATGCACATTTATTCCCTCCGGTGAGATATTGTAAAAAAAAGAGCCTAAATAAAACTTCATTTTCCATCAAACTTTAACAACAAAAAATAAACATAAATTATTGTAATTTAGTTATACAATTAACGTCAACCCTCAGTAAATCCATTACCATGTACAATATCAAACAAATGAGATTGCTATGATCAATAGATATAAGAGAAACAAAGGAGGCAAATAGATTATAGACCAAACTTAAGAACAAAATGTCGGATAAGTGAGAACAATAAAGAGAGACTAAGAAGAATATATATTATGCAAAATAAAGTGACAACAAACAGAAGAAATAATAGTAGCAACACAAAAAGTAAATTAGCAGCCGTAAAAAATTAATGGTAGTTAAAAAAAGTACACAAAGACGCATACACAGGTAATTAATTGGTTTGGGATATTTGGCACAGCAAATTATTCACAGCTTTACCACTTGTCAAAAAGATTGTTTAGTAGAGAGCTCTTTCGACCACCATGAAGATGAATAAAACTGAATTATTATATGGTTAAGTTTATCTGGTTTAAGAAATTTTTGTGTGTTTTTCTTAATAATCCGACCAAAGAGCTGAAAAGAGGACTTTAAGAGCATTTGCCTTAGATTTGAATAAAATCAGCGGCGTCCCGATGTCTAAGTTATTTATTTGCTTGACTAATTCTACGCTGTTAATACTAATATGATGATTGCTATTAAAGGCCTGCTCCGCTATACCAAACTTGTCTAATCTGCCGTATTTTAAGTGAGCTAAGTGCTTTTTGTATCTGGTTTGTACTGATCTACGCGTTTGCCCTATACAACATTTGTCACAGTTATTATCCGATAAATTCCGGACTTTTCTAGCAATAGTGTTTTGTCTTTCAGACCTCCCAAGAAATTTTTTAATTTTGATCCTGACTGATAAACCGGTCTAAATACTAATAATATTAGATATCTTAGTTTCAAAGGGTATTGAAATAAACTTTAATTTCTAAGTTTTTAATTTTATTTATTATTTTTGATATAAGTAATTTTTTTGAATAAACGCTTTTCCTTTGGGCATTGCAGTTTGTTTTGACTTAAAAGAAAGTTAAATATGTCATCTGCTTACTAAAAACCTGAAACTTGTTGGTGAAAATTAAAAAACAACAATCTAATGTTTGGTTGCGTAACTACAACAAAATTGTAAATTATTATTGTAAGCTTGTAAACATTTTGTAAAATACATAAATTATTTTACGGAAAACTTTAAATTGAGCAAAGATTAGATGGAAGATTAAGTTCGTCAAAACTTTTATGAAGAGAAAATGGTTTATTCGGGCGATTCTAGTTGCTTTGAAATCTTATTGTGAAATTATAAATTTAATGTTTTAAGTTAAGCTAAGCGAAATCAAAGTTTGAGATGAATTAATTATAAAACAAAGATTAATGTAGAAACCAATAAATTCACTAATTAATAAAATAAGTAAAATAACTATTTGAAATCTGAACGCTTGAAAATATATATAATTATTAAATTTGCATTATTTTGAATTCTAAAAAGGTAAATTGTTCTCTCAATGGTCTACAATATTTAATTATTTACACTGATTAATAATTAACTAGAGATTATAATTGACAAAGCTGGCTGCACAGTCATCATGTCAACTATGACAAAACAAAAGTTTTTAATAAAATTCAGTTACAGTTCATCCATTTCAGTTGAGAAAAGTTCTTTTGTTTTTTTTTTGTTTAATATTGAACATATAATTGGTCAAAATATTTGTAATGTCAGATAACGTCAGACAAACGAACGTTGAAGAAAAACGTTGCACTATTGAGAACATGGAGACAATATGTCACGCTAGAGTGTGCACCGCGGTTTTCAATTTAATAATAATCGTCATTATTATTATATGACAAATAAAAACGTTCTATTTCATTCACGATCAAAAGTTCTAGATTTTTGTTTTCCATCATTTATTATTAGAAAGTATAATCGCAGGATGTATTACACACCTCCTTTCCTAAGGATATTGGTAAAATTTGTTTTTCAGCCCAACAGAAATTTCAGAGTAAACAAGAAGCCGATAATACCTTTAACATGTTTTTAAGTGCTTTTATAAACCTTATCGATAAGTTCAACTCTGCTGCAAAAAATTAATTTTTATTGATTCCTGTCAAGAGTAGAAAGCTTACATTAACAAGCACGAGATCGAAAGCATTAGAAATATGTATCCCATTTCTATGAGATCGTTTACTTATAGATCTTGACATAATCTATATTTCTAAAATCCAAGAAGTGCAACCATTTGAGCAGTTTTGCGTGGAAAGCCGATAAAATTCCTGTTTTCCAAAGATGTGTGGGTCTATCAGATGCAAATATCTGGTTTTAGTAACGCACAAGAGATGTTTAAAGACCGTTGCGTCTGTGCTGCAAGATACACACCACCTTCAAACCTTTCCAAAAAAAAAAAGAAACGTCATACTTCTCAATGTCAAAGCAATTATGTTGAAACTCATAAAAAAAAATTGTGCATAGTAGTAGAACAGATAATCTTTGTTAAACCGACCACTCGGCCTGTTTTCAAACAAATTATTATAATAATTTTTAAGATAGAAAATACTTCCAATTATATCAAAAACTAAAAAAAATATAAATATAAAATTTAAACTATTCTTATAAATAAATCTCTCAAGTTTGCATTTTTTTTAAATAATCATATCTTGATGAACTGTGAATTGAGTGGCATTTATTATATTCAAATATTTAGCTATCATAGCAAAAACAGCTGTTATAATTAAAAAAATAATATTGAACAAAATTCTTAATTGTTTTGGAATTAGATAAATAAAACACATTTAAAAAATTTAACTATAAACATTATAGTTAAAACATAAAAGCACATATTTTCAGGATTCCAACATCACTCTAACAATGGGATCGTATAGTTAAAAGCTGCAATTTTGTTTATCGAACTTTCTAAATAAAAAGCAGTAATATTATATTTCACGTTATTATTTTTCAATTTTTGCAGCCTATTATCGGCTGACATTTTCTCATAACCTACAATTTTCGATTTCATCCACTCTTGTCTGTGGTGAAGAGGTTCTAAAGTATAAAGCTTTCCACAGTTCGATTAATCTTCCAAATCGATAGAATCCCTGTCCAAAATACGCAAAAGATGACAAGGGCCCTCGCTATTAATTTCGTAATCTTCTTAAATCTCGCTGACTCCGTTTTGACTGTTCGATTCAAAAGGTAGGTATATAATAAATACCATCCCTCGGAAAAGCCTGCAAAGCGTCGATAAGAAAACCGACGACGTGCACCTGAATTTGTGGATTATAAAAATGGTTATACATACAAAACATTTGCATAGAGATGTTGAAAAATAGCAAAACCCATGTCACGATCTCCGATTTGGATAACACATATGGCCCACCTGTTGGTGAGCCCGCACAAATTATTGCTCAGCTATGAATAATTTTCTACATATAATATTCTATTGTTTTATAAATAAGCAATAAACGTTAATGTTTAAAAGATACTATTAAGGCAGATCAATAGTAAATATAAAGCAGTGACATTAAAATTTAAATTATTAATGATAATTATTACTGTATCTGTTTACAATTTTGGTAAACTCAGTTCATGCTTGACCGGTGGAATCTGTCAGATTATTAATAAACAATGTTAATAGTGTGTAAGAATAAACACTTTAATAAAACACTCAATAAAAATGTTTTAAATTCTTCAGCAAAACTGTAAATATTTTTCTGTTCGCATACAAATGACCCAATTATAATTTTTTAGCCAAAAATAGTAGAAAACAATAAACTTAGAGAAAAACATCGCAATTTTATAAGACACTGCAAACATGATAATTTCGTACATTCTGGTAAGATATGCGTTATTTTAGAAATACAATTTGAAAATTTTTGGTCTTTATTTATAAACTAGAAATTATTTGTTTTGCTTCCAGCAGCAATACCTAAATAAATATTCTAAATCTTCTTCAATCGACAATTGCACTAATGCTTGTGATACTTTCAATTACCTAAACACAAATTGTGCTTATAGACACTTGAAAACAATAAATATTGATTGTCACTTTTGAATTTTGTCATCAAATCAACAGCAAAAATATTAATAAGTTAACAATAACATTTTAACTACTAAATATTTAGTGTTAAGTAATGCATTTGCTCACTAGTATAAATTTACCTTAAATATTACGAAAGTTTTTGCACTTGTCACTAAAAAAGTATGTTCACAATCACCACAAAATTTTACAAAAACACCCTACAAAAATTTACACACGAAACTGGAAAATTCAAAGTTGTCTTCCATTTAACGACATACGGCTAGCGATCAATTCGTGTTTTATCAATTGAGTTTTTAATCGACAACAACCACAATACACATTGACGCAAAGCAACCTTTGGTAGCGCCACCAAGCGGTCAATATGAAACAATGTTTTTTAAGGCTTTTAAACGAGCTGTATACGGTATTATTGTATCTAGCAAGTCGTCTTTTGTACATAAAAACCAACAAGTATGTACAAGTTCTTTAAAAATGCCTTTTGTTGATATAATACTTGCCTATACCAACATATCAAGGTTAGCCACTTCAAAGTCATGGTGGGCATATTTTCACGTTCTCGTCCCCATAAAAAAAAAACTATAAAAAATGTTTAGTCAAATGAGTTTTATAAGTTCTGATGGATTAAAGTTAAGTGGTTGAGCTCAGAGAGACATAATTTATTCTTTCAGTTGCACTGTTGATTCCGATTCAGATGAAAATTTAAATTAAAAATGTACAAAAGAAATATATATTCATTTCAAATTCCCATGAATTAAAAAAAGTATTTTCCATTTGCAAAAGAATGTTCAATTAATTTAGATATAATAAGTAAACACTTAATCTGGTCTCGAAAATTGTGAAAATGTAAAAAATTGGGAGCTTTCATTTCAAATGTCGTCACACCCGTGCCGTTTCCAGGCATTTCCTTTAACCCTGCATTTTTCAGTTCTTTTAGGAAAACTTTAAATATTACACATGCACCACAGAAAGAAAAAAGCGTGTCGCCTTTTAAAAAATTCAAATTGCTCAGGTTCGTCGTCGCAAAAGCTCATTCATAGCCGAGAAAAAAAGTGCCTCGCCAGACATTTGACACTGTTGCCATTCCAATTTGATTTTAACAAATTTTTGTAACTTTTTGATTAGTACAAGCACTGGAAGCAGGTCGTTAAACATTGTAAAATCCATCAATTCGATTCGTGCGCGTGGCTTTGTAACAACTTCAAGGCTATAAAACAAGCCAAGTTCAATGGTATTATAGAGGAAGTTGCCGACCTCACCGGAAAAAACGCTGGACCGTAACATAGCGCCGAGTTCTTGCACTACACAAACCTACATGGTTGCCAGTTTTCTATTTTGTAAGTGCTGAGAAATTCTGAAAACAATGTGTTGATTCAACTCGACTTAAATGAATAAAGAATGATTTAATGCAATATACATAAATAATCCATTTACTTCAGCAAACTCAAATTTATTGCTCGTTAATTCAGTGACTCCGTGTTTCCAACATGTAGCTGTTGAGAAAAAATTAAAGCAGCTCTCGTAAAACAAATTTTGACGTGCGTCTTATAAAAGTTTACACCGCATATGTACAAATTCCTAGCACCAACCAAAAATTGAAAAGTCTGACATTGTTAATTGCCACTACTAAACGTGAATGTGTCATGAGTAAATTTTCATGGCAAATTTATTCGAACTCGACTTGCTGAAGAGATCCAATAAGAACAAAACATGTCCAAGTGTACGGATCTAGAAGACGTTTTTATTTAATTTTGGTTCAAATAAATCATTACTTTGGAATACTTTATAAACTTTGATAAAAGAAGTTGAAAAATGGTAAATGCGCCAAATAGAAGATGTGAAGAGATTCGAATTACACTACTGAACGTGTACATTTGGACGATCGGTGTACTTCAACCGGTAGTTCAACCAAACTTCAAATTTGTATTTTTTAGACTCGGATTATGGTTATGTTTCGGTTTTGTCTTTGTCGGCTTAAATACAAGATATTTGATAAAAATTTATCTTTCTGATGAATTTTGAAATTTAAAATTCAAAAAATTTCAATAAAATATTTAAACTTTTTTAGCTGCCCTTACTCTAATGTGAAATCGTCATAAAAATAATTTAATTTTCATTGTAGAGATTCGCTGCTTTCCCACTGGTTAATTTCAAAGTTCATTATCTAATTAATAAAAACAACTTACCTATACTTCCCCAACTCCCCATAAGTTCTCCAAAACCCTAACATACCCTGAAGTTGTATACATACCTGTAACAGAAAACGGAACGATTTAGCACAAACAAATAGAAATTACTTCTCGGAAAACGAATTTAATAAAAGCACCTTGGGCAATTCATGTCTAATATTTCGTTAAAACGACGTTTATTCTTAAACGCGAAGCTACTAGACATTTTTATATTAGCAAATTAAATTCTATAAAATTAAAATAAGAAATCTTTCAAGCTTATTTCAGAGTTGAAACTCTACTTGAATAAGTAGAGATAGTTTGAATTTAAATATTTTTCTTGGAGTTCTTTTGTAGGACAAATTGAATTATTAAGGTTCGCAATTTGTACAAATTTGTATACTATATAAAAGCAAATTAAAAACAAGCATCATTAGATTTAATTTAATTGCAAGTGGTAAATAAGAGAATCTTTCGACAAATTTAAAATCATTTATTTAGTGGTGAAATAATGTGCAAACGTTTTCACTATCTTTCAAGTTTTCATCAAGTCTGTAACCTCAATAAGGACACTCTACCAATTAACAAAATCTATCTTTTCGAATTTGACTCTACAATAAGCTTAGTAATGTTTACAGTTTAGAATCTTTTATAGATAGATATCTATAAAAGCACTAGTGCTCTTCAAGATATGTTTTTAAAAGAGCCCTCTGTAGTCAGGTGGCTAACAGTAGTGCGTTTTGAATCTGGTCTTACGAAGGCCGTGGGTTCGATTCTCACCCAAGCGAGAGTATTTTCTACAAAGATGGCTCTTGTGTGGCATCGGTAATTTAATATTACTTATATTAGTCAATAAAAAAGCATGATAAAAGCTATGGTGAGCTTCCGCTGATACCAGTACAGCATAAAAAAAGTAGCTTAAAAGAAAAAATTACATAAGCACCAAGCGAAGATAGGAAGAACATCAATTTAAAAGAGAGGTCAACTTAAAGGATGTGTCCGTCAAGAGTCTATTGTCATTAGAATAAATTATTTTAATTAAAAATAAAAAAAAATCTTCGAGATTTATATATTTATTTATAATTGGTAACTTCTGAGTTTACTTGCAAAGTAGATTGATCATTTTTAAAAGTTGTGTTTCGCATCGCTGGAGTTAAAACTTTGCTACACCTCCAAATCTAATATCAGATTTGTTCGAACTTGGTTGATTTGAAAAGTCTATTTTGAGTTGAGATTGGTATTCATGAGTTGTGTGTTCCGAACAAGTCATCTTTGAGTAAATAGTACGGAAATAATTTGTCTATGATTTATTGAAATCATTGTGTATATTATTTTGTTGGTTGGCTATTGGTTGACTATGCTACTCTTTGTATCCATCATCAATGTTCATTGTCAATTTTGGTTCGCTTTCCCAGTTTTCACTCTCGATACGAATGCGCCAACCAGAAAAATTCCAATACAAAATCCGCGATCTCTTCTGCTTCAATCGAGCAGAACCTTTCCAACTAAACGAACTTTTAAAGCAACTGCACGAATATTCGTTCTTACAGAAGACAGAAGAAAAGAAATAATGAAAGAATCTGCCGTTTTGCGTCGTCGAGCGTGACGTTTTACAATCAAAAGTTTAATCACCTTTTGTTTTAATTGCAAATTATAAAATATTATTAATTATGAATGGTTTTCTCATGGAAAATGGAAATGCAGGTTGTTTCCACGATGAGTTTTGATATGCTCTGTGCGGATGTAATTACTGTGGAACAATTTTCAAATGAGTAGATTTACATCTTTAGTTGAAAGAGGTTATTGAATTACTTATCCACGAAACTATTGTTTTATAAATTTTTCTAGAAAACTTACGTTTTAATTAGAAATCAACTTGGTTTTTTACAGCAAAAATTAATCTATACACACTTCAGGTTGAAAAATTAAGAATTCGAATAAATTTATAAGTTTCTTGAAAAGTTAATCAATTACTTCCAAAACAACTTGATGGAAAGTTGAATGTTAGTTCTAATAATCCAAGTTGTAAAATCGTCTACTTGAACGCTTAAAGTGCAAGCTCAACATGAAAATTTGCGTTTTTTTTTTCATGAAAATATTATGAAACAATTTTTTGAAATGACCTTTCCTTGTGAGATTCAACTGTACAATTAAAATTTTATGGTGACAAACATTTCTTATGTTTTCATGGATTTATGACCCATTATTGTAGTGTTTGGTTCTCTGACTTCTACATTGCAAGTAGCTAAATAGCGTTCGTATATTGGTTACAAAAATTATTATTTACAAAATCCAGAATGTTCCTTTGCTGAATTGATAAAACAGAAACCATTATATTTTTAAAACATCGTCAGTTTTGTCAGCCTCTTGATCAAGAAATATAAAGAACTTCTTAAGTTATCTACAGAATGCCGATTTTGAGACCTATATTGCCGACACCAAATCTGAAACCCATTTAGCCGAAGAAAGCTTGGTATAGTGTAACAAAAAACATTGATGCCGCTAATAACACATTCTTCTAGTTGTTTGTTTTGAGCTTTCATAAAAAAGCATACTTGAGGCAAGCCATGGAAATCACAATATTCATTTGTTTTGATAACGTTACTTTAGACACCTAAAACGATATGTTTAAAATCTTGATAAAACGTCAAAAAGCGCTTCACTTAAGCGTTAGGAAAACTGACGTTTCTTACAAGAAATCAAGACTGACAAATAAACGTTTACAAAACCTGTATTCTGCCAGTAGCAATATATACACTGGAAGCAATAGCCATTACTAAGGATACAGATAAACTTTTAGAAATGCAAAAAAACATAGAAAGTATGATTAAGCATGAAATCCTAAACAAAATAAAAAAAATACCGTGAAGCACAACAGTAAGAGACTTGAGAGCTTCAAATAACAGTACATCTGGGCAGACCAGAAAGCACCTATACTCTATTCACTTTCAAGAAAGAGTGCATGAAAACAAATGCATGCAGGCTCTACGTGATCACGTCTATGAAGTAGGAGATGGTTGACGGTTTTTCAGACAGGACAAGGCGCAGAAAAATTCTTATATTTCATTTTAAACAAATTTTGAATGATTTAAAAACCATTTAAAATTCAAATGACCAAAATACTCTTTCTTGAACCTGAACAGACTATAGAATAAGAAATTATACAAAAGACTGTAGGCTGGCTAACCACAGAGACAATAGATGAACAATATTGAGAAAACAACATAACTAAACACTACAGAAGCACATAATTAATAGCAATAATGTGGAATGAGAATATTAATTTGATAAAACGAGTCGTAAGAGTGAGTTGTTTGAGTATTCACTGAACATCAATATCTCTGGCACGGTATTAATTTTGAATTTATAATACATGAATGGTGCAGTCTCTAAAAGTCTTATAGAAGTATCTTCCCGCAATACCCTTTATGTAAAAAATATTGGTCACTATATGTACAAATATCAGCAGAACACATTCCCCCGTAACGACCCTAATTATTTACTTCTGTCTGAACATGGTTTACTTTTATGGATATCTTAAAGCATTCTTGATTTTCAATAAAGTAAACCCTATTTAAAAAAATTTATAAATAAACCATAACGTAACAAAAAAATTGAAATAGAAAGAGATAAAATTGAGGTAGTAAACGTAAAAATACGTAATAGTTTCCGTTTCTGTTTGTCGACGTAGCGACGTTCAATATTGAAGTTATGATTGAACGTCTACCACTTTATGATTGTTATTGACTTAGCGTTGATACTTCTGATGGAAAATCAAGAAATTCACTTAAAACACACACCGTATATCTTGTCTTGCAGTTGAAATTGATTGATTTACTTTTTCATCACGTCCAACAAACTGCACGCCGGAACGATTGTGAAAGAAGAAAAATTAATTAAACTACTTTTTCAGGAGAATATAAGAACAAGGAGTCGTGTTTCAAATACTAGGAATATAATTAAAAAAAACAAATAATGCTATTGTTGCAATCTTTTCATTGAAAAGTTTTGTGTTTCTTAGTCAATAAAACTTCCCTTGTGATCTAATTTAATATTGTCTTTTCTCGAGCAAAATCTAGTTGATTAATTTAAAAGTCATCATTCTGATTTTGTATTATTTTGCAAAATAATATACGAATTTATAATTCGTAATTTATAATACATGAAAGGTTTAATATCTAATATTTCATAAAAGTTTTATGTAAGCTGCAAAGCCTGAATGTAGTCACTAGAAACATTTCGATTTAATAACGGCTTCTCAATGAACTACCCTTTGAGATCCCTTATCAAAATAATAAAAAGTTTTATTGACACAAAATTAATTTTGATTATTTGGTGCCTAATATACAAAACGCCAAACCAAAAAAATCTCTAAGACTTCCTAAGACTGTTCAAATAGCTAAAAACAAAAAAAACTCTGAGAAAGACTGTTAGGGAATCACCAAGGCAGTCTTTGCCCGCAAACATTTTGTATCAGCGTTATGAAGAGAATTAACAAGCGACTTGATGTTATGTTTTATGTTTTACTTACAAAACAGATGATGCGCAACAGCTCAGTAAAGCAAATTTAAACACCTTTACAATATTTTTCGAAAATAATATTTTCAAATGGTTTGAATTTGAAATTTATGTAAACAAAAAGCCTGTTTAAAATAACACACTCGTGCGACAATAAAACGTCTCATTAAACTCGTATAATAATATACTATTTTCGACATCTGCTAACAATGATTTTTTATAGTTCTTCAAAATCCGACTATATTTTCTAGATCACTATGTATAAACTTAATAAATTGTACTAATCAGTGATTGCTGGATAAGCCTATAATAAGAATGACGCATATGAAAAAAATAAAGAAGATTTTGTTCCACATAATAGTTTCATGCAATCAATGTCCCTGCGCCTAATCATCTCTAAGCATCTTTTTTCACGTTGAAAAAAAATTTAAATAATTATGATGTAATTAATTTTGTTTATCTAAAACATTAAACTACCCGTATTTTCTCATTCTTTGCTTTCACACACTGTGGGAAAAGCATCGTACAGGATCTGGCAACAAGCAGTCCTGTTTCAAATGCCCAGAATATAATTAAATACTCCGAACAAAAGCAAATAAACCACGGTCGGTAGAGTTTCCATTTAGGGAAGTTTCATTTCTCCCTGCGCACCCTAGAGTCAAACAAACTTTTTTCTACAAAGAAAATTCTGATAAATACTTGGCAGCAACAAGAAAAATTATGCCAATATTAAAAACATATTTAACCGAACGAACCCGGAGAACATTTTAGAGAAATTCCAACAGAGAGAAAAAGCAAAGTGATATATTTGCGGAAGGTCTAAGCGGAAATGGTGTGGTTTCTGAATGGCACGTGACTAACCCAAAAGAGAAAATTCAAGTTATCAATCCGGTCATGCACAAATTTTTGCTTAACTTGACCCTTTAAAACCTTTTTGCTTTATTAAATCTAAATTACCTAAGCCACAATAAATTTTTAAAACCTATGGCGATCGACAATTACGGGAACAGACTCACAAACACCATTGAACAATTTCTAGAACTCCCTTAATGTGTTTCGGGAATTGAAAGGTTATCTCTATTACATTAATTTGAATAATCAAATCGTGTACCTTGCACAAAATCTTAATTATAATGATAAATGCCAAATTTTTTGTTTTTGTATTAACGTCATGTCCTCAAAATAAGCTGAAAATTAGTTTCTTGATAAATGTAGGCTTATTTAAATTGTTTGTGTACCATAATAATGAAACAATTACAATAAAACCATAATAGCAATCATAACAAAACTTTAATCTACCAAAATACTGCATCTAAATCTGACCATTGTTAAAAGCGAAAAATAATTTTTCCGGAAATCGTCTTGGAAACAACATTTTCCTGCTTATTTACGCGCAGGAAAATTGAGTTTTCCGGACTGGTACTGTAAAAACTTTACAAGACGCAAAATAAAAAAGATACTCTAGTAACTATAGTTGCCAACAAAATTGACAAACTTGATTTTTGTGGAATTTGTAAAAAAAATTGAAAAATTTGTAAATTTCGTCTTTTTTACGATTTCCGAAAAAATTTAATACAAAACACGTCAGTAAAATCTCTTACTTGACTCGGAGCTTCAAAATACTCGGCACAAAGTGCCTCGTATTTCAATTTAGCTCCTCTTCAGTAATGTGAAATTGTCCAGACTTTTATGTAAATAACTATAAAAAAAACTTTTACATTATTGGAAAAGTATGACAAATTCCACAAAAGTGAAACATAAATAAATTGTAATAAAAAAAATCCTCTTGTAAACTTAACTTATGGTTAACAAGAAGAGAAACTAAAACCATTGATTTTCAAAAATACGGCAACTAAGTCCATTTTTCTAAACTGACTACTTAAAATTCAAAATTACGTTCCAATAATTTAAAGGTAATATAATATAATTGAGTCATGTGTCAGCAAATATACTATCTATTTTTAATTTAAATCTAATATAATTATTAGTTCCATTGCCAAGACCAACTTTGCTTCCAGTTCAACTAATAAGTTCAAAATAAGAAAAAAATTGTCTTTCCTCATTCAATTTTCTCTAATCAATAATTCTTACGATTTTTTCAGTGTGTAGCTTGGCAATTTCAGCAAGAAATTTAAGGTTTCCACATGCGTAATTCCTGCTTCTCCAGTTGGCTATACAAATCCCACACAATCACTGGAGGAATTATTTAGTTTTAGCCTCTGGCCTTCGTCCAGGAAAACTTTTCAGGACTATCGAATGTCGTACCAATCGCCATTATTCACTGAAGTCTGTGATTTTTGGGTTACAATTAACGATCAACTGAGGACTTTATTCTATTTTTCAGCCTGAAAAATCCTTCACACGAGCTCTACATTAGACGCGGTTTTAATAAGGTCAGACATTTTGTTCAGGTAAAAAATACAGAGCTGATGTTCATAACTAAAGAAGTATTCAATTTCAAGAGCGAACTTTGTATCTAATAATTGGTATTGGCCAAAACTTCCACTTAAAAGCAAATTTCGATAATTTCTCTCTGACTGCTATTCCAGCAATTTTATAATGATCAACAACTAACCAATGAACCTTTTTGAAGCGTGAAAACTTCTCATTACCAGAAACTATGATGGTTGCGCTTACTTATCGACCAATGCTCTCGAGAAAATCTTACACTACATTGTTTCAAACCAAATTAACTCAAACTTAACAAAGACAAACACTTCACCTAAGAAACTGTTTGAATTTAGATTTATATATACACATTCATGGCACTTCCGAATGCTGAATATTCTCGGATCTCAAATCTTGACGTTTTGAGGAGGAAAGCTAATAAATAATAAGTGACACATTCCTTGGTAGGTAAAAGCCCCTGTAAGAGTCAAATTTATATTAATTTTAGATTTCTTGAATAAATGTGAAGCTTGGCAAAAGAAGAGAATATTTGGAACTATTTACATTATTTGTGTAGAAAATGCCATAACTTGTCATTTGAGATATTCATTTTTTATAAAATTTTCTTAAATTACACATACTGGGAGCAAATGTATTCAAAAAAAAAAAGCTGAAAACACTAATTTACAAAATAATTATCAGTTCTTTTTTTACAAATATCCAATTGAGTCATGAAAAATGCATCAGAGCTTTTTGAATTAATTTCTTCTGTAGTTGAACTGTCAAGATACCACCTTCTCATAATCATGTGTACAACAATAAAAAATTCCTTCTCACATTTAAAAAAAATAAGCATCTAAAAATAATTTAGAATTATTGAGAGCCAAAACGATCTTTTGTTCATAGAAATATGGAACAAATATGCAAGAAAAACGCTCGTAGTCATTGTCTCTAATGTCTATTGAAAAAGACGTTCTTCTGCAATTAGAATTTAAAGATAAAAGACAGCCAGGAAAACAACCAATCTACGTCATCAAACTTAAACAAAGACGTTGTTGTTGTTGCCTCCATCCCTAAAGCCATTTGTTTTTTTGCTGTTTCTTGTTATTTTGTTACCAGATTACATTATTATGTACTGGATATTACTGCTTTGATAAAACCTGTGAAAATAATTTGATTGCGTCTCGATTTATGGAAAAAAATAAAAGTAAAGCGTGTACTTGTACTTTTGACATTTCCAGTTTGGTAATGACTGAAAAGAGAATAACTTAATAGTTCTATCCAACCAAACCAAATTAATTAAAAAAGATTTAAAACAAATAAAAAACTAACACTCTTCATTAGGAGTTTAACTAACACTCCTAATGAAGAGTGTTAGTTAAAGCTTCGGTGATAACACACCACTCAAAAACCTGACGATGGGTATTGCATTTATATGCTAAGTCGAAAACCAAAACATATGTCGTTTTTCAACTTTTCATTTTATTGAAAAATAAATTTATATGGGAAGACTTTAGGTTTTTTATTTGTTTGAAATTTTTAAACTTGAAATTTAAAAAAATGCAAATGTGCCAAAAAAAATTCAGTAACCAAACAAAACATTTGAGTGTCAACTTATTAGAGAATTTTCGTCCAAAAAAACAAAGAGAGAGTTTAAATCTGAAAAAAATGTTACAAAATATGAGAATAGGCTTTTTTGTTTTACACTTATGGTTGAAATTGAGTTAATCAATAGAGGAAATATTATTAGACGGATTTGGTTGCAAATGCACTTCGCATACAGTTTGCAATTTTGGTGATGTGTTAGGAGGCATATCTTAAGATACATTTTGAACATATTCGAAAATTTACCTCCAGATCAACTTCAACCTGGTTTACATTATCAACTAAATGCCGACAGTTGTAATTTGTTTTGTCTACTTGTAGCTGGCGACTCGTTTGCTTGTGGATACCTAATAATGCAATGCAACTATGAGTGCTTGTTTAGAAACATAATATAAATTGCAATTATAAACAATTCTTTATTGTTATGTCTAATAAGAAGCAATTTCATCAGTGCATTGACATTCAATGCTGTTTTTGACCATCATCCGTAACAATATAATGACTCTTAATGAAGTCAACAGGTGAAACATTAGCCTTTTTTTTCTGTGTAGTTGCATATGGAGCAATAAAATTACTTTGTGATCTAATTAAAGCGCTGTATTTCCTAGAGAAAATATTAATATTGCATGAGAATTGAAATCACGAAACATACATAAAAAAGTCGACAATGAAGAGGATTTTTGTAATCATGAAAGCAAAGCCATGTCAAATTTCTTATTTTTTATTAAATAGACAAGATGTAAAAAATTATTTTTTCATTTTATTACAACTAACTCGACAAAAACCGGTGAACCAATAATTCATTGAAAAAAAAGAGCTTGAACAAATTCGTATTTAGCAGTATTCACTCTCACCTTCACACATAGTCAAACCCACCGTTCACTTTGCAATGAGTGCAAATATTTCCGTGGAACGATTTACTTACTTTAGGTTTATTGCGAAACGTTGTGGTAATAAAAGTATTTTGTTTTCATCTACGACTTCGTTCTGGCGTCTTCTCTCCAAAATTTTGTGTGCGTTTGATGGTCTTCGTGACGATTTCCACTTTATCGTTCTTCCGAATTCGCGTGTCCATTCAATTCGTTAACAATAATACACCGCGATGGTCATTTTCATAACGAACAGATGTCCACGACATGTACTTTTGTCGTAGAGAGAAATTTTAACGATCGGTAATTACCTTTTTATCACTGTTACCAATATACGTCAGGTTTATTAGTTAAATATTTGAAAAAGGCGGCATTTTTCAGTCAAATATTTGCAGTAATATCGCTCTAATTATTCTAGAATAAATATTATAACACACAGTAAAAAAGGTGTATAATTTTCAAGATCACTCGAATCTAAAAATACGAACACTTATTATAATAAAAGTTTTTACCAAAATCAATCTTTGCCGTTCTCTGAACTACTGTCACCATAAATTACCAACGGTGTCTCAGGAAATTACCGTGCAGATTGTAAACGTTCCATTAGATTTATCGGTGCTTATGACGACACCGGGACGATTTTCAACTTGCTCGACTATATTGGAGTCGTATTACGTTGTCATTGGTAAAATTTACTAATGGTTAATGTAATCTAAAGTCTTAGCACTTCAAAACAACTCTTATCTAATGCTAGTCAATCTTTATATTTTCAGAGTTTTTAAAAGTGATCTGTAACGTAGATTTGTGGATTATAACTACACAATCAAAGATTCAAATAAATTATAGAAAACAGAATGCATTCGGTAAAAAGAGCTGATAAACAAACTAAAAAAGATTTTCTGACAATATTTTACTGATCACAACAAATACAAATTGGTAAATAATTTGCAGTGCGAGGTCATTTGAATTTGTTAATAATCAAGACTTTAGTGTACTTAAACATAACCTAAAAAACAAACCGAATTGTGCGTCAACATAAGTCTCGCTAAAAAAAGCTTAAGATCTGTTTTAGATTCTGCGTACAAATATGGTTTATACAAAAACCACAAATAGCAAAAGAACAATTTCTACAAAACCATTGATGATATAATAAAACAAAACTTTTTTGTTGCTGTCAAAGTGTATAAAATCCAAAAGCACTACAAGTAAAAGTTAGTATTCTTAAAATAAAAACTAATAATAAAAAAAGTCTGACAATAGAGTTGAAATATGAGTTTATTTACTTTAACTTACCCCAAACCTGTAAAGTTGTTTATAAGTGTATTTTTGATAAAAATCAAGATGATCAAGAAAGAAGACCATCACGAGCTTTATAGCTCTTATCAGTCAATAGACGTAAGATTAAATAAGTGTGTGTAAGTTAAGCAGATACAGTGGATAAAAAAAAGCTTTGCAGTATGATCTTTAATTCACTATTCTGTTAGACACTATTTGTTTTACCAACGCTACGTTTTTTTTCTGTGGCTTTAGTATATAGTCGAAATGTCGAACTAGTTTAATCAAAACAGACGCTAATAATGATTAATACAGCTGAATTAATTTAAGCCTACCAAGTCTCACTAATGAGAGTTAACAAACTCGGAACAAGTCTAAGTTTATAAACCCTTAGTTCCAAATATTATGTTTTGACTATACTATTAAAATATGATTGTCCACTATGATTGAGAAGCTTGGTTGAATTGAGTAAACGTTAGCAGTTTTTGATTTATTTAGTTTTACTAGCTTTTAGGGAAATTAAATTTTTTCACATTAGCTGTTTTTGAAATAACCGACTCAATTATAGCTGAAACATTGATAATACAATTAAAAATAGTGATCGGAATTAGAATCTCCTCTTCCAACTTGTTGCATAAATCGTTGAGGTTTCAACAAGTATTCGCATCGGAAGTTACAATGTACATTATACAGACAATGTTTTAACAAAAATAGAAATAAAAAGTAATAAAATAGCTTACCATATCGTAGATGTACTTCTCTAAGTTCGCAGCTTGCGGATTGTCGAAGTAATTGATTTCCGTATATCTGTTGACGATTAGCGTACTCGGGGCAGCCAAATGATTATTGTACATATGCGGTGGGGCACATTGGCCACAAGGACAAGGTACTGGGCACGGGGCGTAACCAGTCGGTGGGGCAGTGATTTCTGGACAGGGAACAACAGGACACAAGGGCACTACGAAAGGGATTTGGCCGGGGGCGTTCAAGAAGTACGTCGTGGTGATGTTTTTTAATTGTTTTAGTATTGTATTCTTTTCTTATTATTTTTTAAACTAGTTAAACTTATCACTGCCGAGATTGTCCAATTATTTCTTAACTTAGACGATTGTCGTAGTGATTGATTTTTGGTATGTCTATATTGCACGATTGTCTCCGTAATTTATATCTATCTATCTATCCTATCTTTATAAATATCTCAACTATTAATAATTTGATGAATTATATAATATTAACCAGTAACTTTTTCGCGTTTTTTTAGATAAAATATACAATTTGACTTATATACTCTTTTAGTTTACAGTTTAATTAGGCTAAGATATGTATTTTATACATGGATTTATTTAATTAACGAGTAGTGACGAATTGATATGATTTATTATAATATAAACTTGTTGCAAAAAAATTGTATAAGAATTGCTTACTTCAAGATAATACTGTCTTGCACACAACCTTCTTTCCAAAACAACAACAATAACAACAATGCGATTGTCTGCACCAAAAACAATTGATTTATTTATTTTTAAGGATATGTATGAATAATTGAAACGCGTAGGAAGGTATCTATCTGGTCACAAAAGTGCAATGAAAAAACCCTACAAGTGTTTTATCATACTATTTATTCTATTTACAATAGGTCAAATGATTGTCTAACATCAACAAACATCGATTACACATGCAATAAATATTGACTTTGAATGCGAGTAGGATGTCAAATTTGGCATCCACAAAAAAAAAAACAAAATATTGCACAGAGCCCCTTTAATGATCACGATATATTGATGATGATAATAATAAAGCTCGTCTCGGAAAAATCGGACGGTGTACGGTTCGCTTTCAGGTTCTTTTAACTATCATTAATAATAATTTATTATAATAATCATCTATCACACACGTACTAAATTTAAATTTTTAATTACTTACAATGATTGTCGTTAATTCTTGGACAAGACGCGTCGTCTTTGCCTTTAAAAAACTCGAAAACAAAAAACACTTTCCTCTTTTAATAAAAATATCTTACAACTTTGTACTAAAAGGAACAACTTCTTGTTTTAATAATATAATAACACGGCTTTGATTTTCGTATATATTTTTTTTTGTGTTTTTTGATTTTAAGAGTGCGGTCGTGATAAAATTACACCTTTCTTTACCTTTTGCACAGTGCGTTGCTTCACTATATAGATACAGAAACCACTTAAAGAGCACTCGAGAAAAAGATTCAAAGTGTTGTTAAAAATAGGCGAAAGACAGGCGCGCTCGTTTTTGCTTTTGAATGTTCGCGATTACTACTACAATAGGGCTGCAGAATGTTAATACCCTACTTGTTGAATATTTTATTAATTTTTCCAAATTTAAATTTTTTTGGCTTTTTTGAAAATGTGTTTTGTGTTGTGTGATGATGAGGAAGGACCGGTGACAGAGTGAGTAGTTCGTAGGAAGTGTTAGAGGTTTGTGGACCGCCGCACTCGCTGGCTTTCTCGCCCGGACTGTGCCTGTTCTTCTTCGGTTGCCTTTGCTTTGGCTCGAAAACTCGAAGGTACAGACCTGCGCTATGAGTACGTAACGCTCGATACAACCTGATGCATGCGTCGCGGCGGCGGCAGCGGCGGTTGGAGGCGGCAGAGGTGGCGTCGTAAAGGGTATATGCCTACCACCTGCACATACGGCGACGTTTATCTTTAACGAGGTTATCTTGTGCTCATTAGGGTCGATATTATTGAAGGAATCAAGAAAATTACTTTAATGTATCCGGGAAAGTCTTTAAATGAACTCTTCAGTTCAGACTTCACATACAAAAAAAAAAAAAAATCCAATTTTAAACTTGATTACTGTTTCAAACAAAGACGACGTACTAACAACGTTCAACATTTCAAATGCTTCAGAGCAAACTTACTTATTTAACATCTCCAACATTTTTTATCATTAGAATACAATCTCTTTTGACAAATGCTATCAAAATACAAAAAACGAGCTCATTTACAAATCGTCTTCGGTATTTAAAAAAGCGAAAATGGGATCAAAGCTCGCCTTGTTGAATTACAAAGACCTTTATAAAATAAGAACTTCTGAAAGTGAAATGATTGATCAATGTACATTATTTACACCGATCAATTCGTTCTGCCAGGAAAGCAATCGAAGTAAATTTTTCTAATTTGAAACCTGCCAAAACAACAAGAAACAAGTTGTTTATAATACGAAAGTTTAACGTGCAAAAATTGCTAAATTATGTGTTTCTCAAGGTAATGAGAACATTAAATCATTTAAATATGTTCGACATTGACAATGAACTTATATCTAATAACAATGCTTTGACAATCTTCGAAACAATTAGAATACCGAACCATAACCATCCATGTGAATGCAGATACCGAATCTTCAGTAAAAACATGCGCATATTAAACTCTTAATTATTACCAAAGCTTCCTGTCAGAAAATTATAATTATACAATTAAAGCATATAATCTACTTTTTTGTATCTTGATAATACGTGAGCCAATTACAGTACGAGCATTTCTATATTTATTTTGCAAAACCGATCTTATTCATAGATATAAATTTTTCCCTAGGTTTTCCTATTTTCTCTAGGGCTCCAACTAATTCCCACCTTAGTCGTTTTGATATTAATATATCAAACAAAATTTACTGTTTGTCAAAACTCTTTATCGTCTGATAGTACAAATTTAATGTGTTTCCTTTCCTTCTCGATTGAAGAGATAAGACTCAATTTTATATGGAAGAGAATAATTTAACGCAATAATTGTAACAAATTGTTTTTTGTGCCTTGCGCCTGCAAAACATAACTTTCAACGTGTCCTAAGCGGCCCGCAACGCCGTCTTGCCAGCCTAGGCTAGAAAATGATTACTATAACATTTGCTGTCATTGTCAATTGTCTTGTCAGACATTTATCAACGACAACTAACGGTTTGTATTGTATAATGTTACAATTAATGTATAGCCCTCCAAAGTTCCTAAGCCGTAATGTGTGCTGGAGTATCGACTTTTTTAGAAAACAGCAATTTCGTTTTTTAAGAACGCAAACAGGTAGCTTTTGAAATGTCAAGGCCAATATTTTTTTTTAATAAACAGGACATCCGGATTTTTTACTTAGCGTTGCCATAAGATGGAAAAAACTTTTTTTAATAAAAAAATCTTTTTATTAAAGATAAAGTTTGTATAAAAAAGCATTACATCAATTAGAAATTTGCCGTGGTGCTGTAGAAATCCGACTCCAAAACAAAAAATATGTTGAATTCAAAATAGTGCAGAAAAAATAATAATGAATCATGACTATGTTCTGGAACGACTTTGTTTTTAGATTTAACTTCACTAATTTGCAAGACAACTTAAAGTTTACTAAAATAAATTAAAAACACACTAAGATGACGAGGAGTTCAAAACATACCTAACTATAAACTTCAACTGAAAATTAAATTAACATATTAAAAATTTATGAAAAACCGACTTCAATATTATTATTATTATTTATTACTTAAATATATTACTTAATTATTATTTTATTTATTTAATTGACTCAAATTGCTTATAAACCAATATTAAATTAATTTGAAAGCATTTTTTCAAATTTCTAATATCTCACTTTTATTTTAGAATGAATTAATGGGATGTGTCAAAAATATATGTCAAAAAAAGCATTAACAAAAATAACTTAAAAGCTACTGATCAGATCTTGATCAAATTTCAGCTTCCAAATAAAAAAAGAATCATTAAAATCGGTTTACCCAGAAAGAAGTAATGAGGTAACACACATAAAAAAAAATTCAGTCGAGTTGAGAACCTTCTCCTTTATTTTTTTAAGTCGTTCAAAAATTATATCTTTTTATTACATAGAAGATACATGGAATCAAAATAAGATAAACTTAATGTTATTTGAACATTAACAATTCTAAATATAGTGTAGTCGGTTCTTTTTACTAATACTAATTGCAAATTAACCTTTCTTATAAGCTCTTTGCGTTCTGCAGAGCTTTTGGACTAGCCTAGCGGGCCCAAAACGCTCTATTTTAAATAAACGAAAAAAGTTTACCCATTTTATTTGATGAATGACTGTCCGGTTGAATATAATGTCATACCTGCAACAAAATAAAGAACTATTAAAAAAAAGTCTACTAGAAGTATAATATTTACACATTACACAAATTTGTAGTAAAGTTAATCGAACCCCTACAACATTAATGATTTTATGTTCAAAATAATTGTTAATAATCAATTTGGGATGATAATAAAAAATCATTTTTTGTTTGTTTTCCTTATCATTTATTGTAAAACTGATATTTTGAACAAACACGTCGGTGGAGGTAGTCTACAAGAAAGTTTATTTAAATTCCTTTTGACGTTAGTCTGCAATTTCAAAACTTTAGCAAAAAGTTTGCAATTAAACAAAAAGGTTTGCTTAACTCCGTAAGAATTTACATACATTCATTCAAGTTTATCATTTCTTGTATAAAGAAAATAAAAAATATATGACGTACACAAGCATGGCTAAGCAATGTCAAAAGAGAGCAATACTAGATTGCTATTTGAACCTAGAAAGCGTATTTGCAGAGAGTAAATTTATCGACAAGACCAAACTTGTGAAAATTTAATAATAACTGTGCTGGAATTAAAAAAGTTTTTCACAATATGAATACAGAAAACCTGCAATTTTAATTTGTAATTTACAGACCAAATTAGTTCTTTCGTAATGTTTTCCAACTGAATAGTTTAGTGAAATTAAAATTTTGCCATTAATACTGTGACATAAAAGAATATCATTCATTGCCCCATCATTAGGCAAATGCTCAGTTCATATTAAAGTCAAAGAAAAGAAATTTAGTACCACAAACCAATAATTTATGTACATATTATTAAAATCTGATAATCGAATGTTCTAAGACAAGCTTACTGCTTTTCTGAATAGGTCAATGCGTGGAGAATTAGTATTGAAAGAAGCACAAAGCAGTAAATATGTGAATGCAAATCTGATGGTTTCAGTCCTATTGTTACTTAATCTTAGAATCGAGACTTCTATATTATTCTTCGCATAATTTTTCATCAACGTCCAGATCTGTTGTCCACCCACCAATAGACAGACATACTATTACAAATAAATATTCAGTTTCATAGTACTTTAGAAATAGTACCCATCCTAACCAATTTGGCCTGCTCATTGATTACGTAGGAACCATACTCTAGCTTCTGTCAAGTTTCTGAGCAGTTTACCAAATACTTTTACATTGTATATTTTGTGCATTTGTCAGAATTTGTATTTTAAGCTTCTTTCGAGCTCTCAGGTAGAACTTATTTGTTTTCTGTTGGCGGGTCACGTGTTCATGCGCAGAAGCTGTAATTGGTAGTTCTTTGCTATTACTAACTAAACTAAAAACGTCAGCTAAATCTTAATTTTTTTACTTTGCTTGCTTGCTTTAATATAAATAGAACAACCTCAATACTTACAGCATATTAGCACAGTAATTTAATTTAGATTACATAAATTACATTAATTTAATTTTGAGCGGTTCAAAAGATGGTCGAATGTTTTCAGCGCTCACTTATTCCATCAGCTGTCAATGTTGGCGCAGATTAGTGACGTCACAGCCGCCAAGAGAAAACAAATAAGCTCTATTATTCAATTGTTGTTACTTATTTTTTGAATACTTCTGAGGTGGTTTTAGTCCAGTCGTTCTTTTATTTTCAATAAATCTTATAGCTTTCGAAATCATACAGCTCAGAGGTTTATCAATTGGAATTAGATATAGGCCACCTGAATTTGCTCTTATTTGATTGCCATCAAAAATATAAAAAATGAGATATAACTCTAAACAAACAAGAAATTACAAGTTTATTAATGCCAAATAAACCTGAGTTAACATTGTTTAAATTTTCAAGTATAACCATGCGATCTGTGTTCCGTGTTTAAAAATCAATTTTTGATTATCTTCTTAACTCAATAAAGCTACAGCCAAACCAAATTGTTTAAAAAAATTCATAAAAAATCTGTCAGAAACATTATGAGACAATTGTCAAAATGTTGGTAACATTTTAATGTTGGTGCGGTCTAAAGATGAACTTCCTCAATCAACCGGCCAAATATGGACTAGCAATCTTGATACTGCCTGATGCGGAAAACAAAATCTTTTTTAAAAAACATTTGTATTGCGCAAATAGCGACAATTCGAGCTTTTTTCGAATACTCGTCTTAGTAGTTTCTTTGGAAAGAAAAAATAAAAATCTAAGTTTCCTAGAATATCATAAATAAATGCAAGAAAAAACAAAAATAACAACAATCTGCAACTGACCTGTTAGTAAAATGTCGGAATATATTTCTAAATAAATCCTTCAATAATAAATAAGGTTCTGCTTCAAGCAAACATCGAGAACGTTTCTAAAAATGTATGTGACAGCAAAGGACTTATATCACACTGCCCTTTACAACTCACATTTATCACTGTATGTATGGCTTCATTTCAGTGTAAATAATTTTCCATATTCGTTCATTTAACAGGGCATATATTTTTGTATTCGAAATAAATCAAAGTAAAAAAGAATATATTATTATGTATACATAAAAGCAGTCTCTGTGTAAGCAAAGTCATAACAAAATGATGATATGGCGGCTATTATACGAGGCAGAAGAGCGTATCTAAAAAGCACACGAACCAATTTAAGAATTAAAATCAAAACAAGGCAGCACATCACGGAAAAAATTATAATTAGGACATCGCACATGTTAATCAGATTCAAGTTTTATTCGTGTGGCAATTAGCAGAAATCCTGTTAGTCGAATTAAAAAGGATAGAGACTTTTGAATGATTAATCAAACGTCTGAAATAACGAAATTAGGCGTGAATGAAGCAAAATAAAATACACATTAGGTAAAAAGTTGAAAGCAAAAAATGGTCATCAGATTAAGACGTATGTACCTAACACAATTACAAAAACCTTTTAGTTTTTTTTTTAAATTTACAAATATTTATTTTACTTTAACATCAAAAAAAATTAAAGATATACCAAATTAAATAAAAAATGCAACAGTCAGTAACAGTGCTCAATGTTCTCCATTTTTTAAATAGGTATGTAGACAAAAGTTTTAATTTGTTCAAACCCGCCTGAAAGGCTTAACTTACAGAAAATGGTGAATAAAATTTCATTACTGACCGAGAGCAATAATGAGACTTAAATAATGAAAGTTTCAAGCTTTAAAATTGTTAAAAATTGTAAAAAAATTAACATTTTCCGCTGTCTAACAATAATTAAAAACAACGTTATGTTGTATAATAGTTTTTGGGTAATAAGCCAATACCATACTTTAAATGGTTCTTGATATAAGCAGAAATGGTTATTTTGTGATAAAATACACAGACTACAGACACATTAAAAATAAGAAAAAAAAAGATTGCAGATAACAACGTATTTTCTCAATATTAAACTTATGTATAGTAAACATACTCCGCTATTTGGTAATATAATTTTGTATTTTAGACGTTAAGAATATGTTTTGTGTCCGGTTTTGATCCAAATTATGATCACTGTATTGTTATTATCCGCGTATCCTATTCTGTAATCCTGTTCCCATCGGTAATAAATAACAATCTGTGTATATTATTCCTCGGTCTGCAACTATAACAATTATTAATATCAATTAATCAATAAGCACATAATTGAGAGAAAAAAAGCTAAGCAAAATTGAAATTTGATCCCGTTCTATAATGTAGACAAACGCCTTCTATTTACAAAAATCTCATAATTTCAGCAATAAATTTTAACGCAAATTATTGCAATTTTTTATATTTTGAATCAAGTGCCATTACAATCCGTATTCTCTTTTTTGAGGTTTACAGTCATGTTGAATTAGAAATTTTATGCCAGTCAAGGTGGGTGCTATTTATATTAAATTTGTAAAATGTAGTGGATTCTCACATTAAAGACAATCTCGCAAAGTAAAGACAACAAAATTAGTTTATTTTAGCCAATAGTGCATACCATTGATACGTCACGACTTTCGAATAAGACGGCCATCTGTACTGACGTCATTTAATATGAATTGCTGTTTTGGAGAAGATGGCGGATTGCCGTATTTTGTACTTTAATTCAATCAAAAATCTTACCACGGCTCACTTTTTAGAATCCTTTCAACATCATTGCCTATTAACTGCGTCTCTCGAAGAAATAAAGTTAAAGACCGAAAGATAATTGTATACAACCTTGGTGTATAATATACTATTCAATCATTTTAGCATGTATCAGAAATCGTCTAAACGGGAATAGCTAAACTGTATTCAAAATATTGTACCAAAATGCCCCAATATCGTTGCCTTCGAAACAATAATTATATATTAAATTCAATAATAATAATAAACTTTATTTATTAAGCACAATGCGAGTATTTGTATTATAATAACCATTACTTAAATTGCAATTTAATCTGACAAAAGATATTCATTTAGCGTCCTCTACAACTAGTGATACGCCGACTATACATCTCCAAATCAAATTTCTAATTTTCCATATAATTCATATAATTATGCCAATTTCCCTACGCATTCAGAGCAATTAGTTACCAGACCTCTTGTGCTAAATCTATGTTAATATTAAATTATAAACCTAGTTTAAGCAGAACTACTTCTGCAATATAGTTAACTGGTTTAAAGTATCTCAATTGTTTCCATCAACCAATAGTATTTATTGTAAGAAATGCTACAAAATTTAGAAATCTATATATATAAAAATAAAAACCGTTTTCCGTTGTCACGACATAGCATGAAAACGGCTTGACCGATTTGTCTGATTTTTTTTTGTAGTTTTCTAATACTCTCTACAAGGTTCTTACGGAAAAAAATATTAAGAAAATCTCTCAGAAAGATTGAAAAATATACATTTAATTTTGCATATTTTAAAAAAAACGCGTTACGAATGTCAACGTCATTCAATTTAAAACAAAAAACTCTGTGGTGATCTATGACACCACAGACATATCCGCGCTAACAAATGTCAACGTCATTCAATTTAACTTCCTTTTCAAACATTTTGAAAGGGAAGTACGAAGGCGAAGATGTTTTAATCCCACGCATCCCTATGATACCGAACGATATGCCATTCAGTTTTAAACGTTTACAGTTTCCAGTGCGGCTTGCATTTGCAATGTCAATAAATAAATCGCAAGGGCAGTCGCTAAGTGTATGTGGCATCAACCTCGAAAATCCATGTTTTTCACATGGCCAATTATATGTCGCCTGTTCCCGTGTCGGAAAACCATCAACATTATTTATTTACGCGCCAGAACATAAAACTAAAAATATAGTTTATCAAAAAGCATTAGAACAGAGAGCAGCAGTGAAGGGTGTAGAGGCTATTAGTTGCTTTCTAGACCGCGCGTGATATTGAGCTCAGTGTTTACTTCAAAATGCCCAGTTGTTCAATAGCGATTTGTAAAAATATAAGTGAAATTATTAAACCCTACGGAATAAACACTATTATAAAAATATATATTTTGTTTTTTATTTAATAAAATTAGTAAAGTCCTACTCAGGTATAACGAGACCAGGGAAATAGGTATTCATTTTTATATCGAGGATATTATAGATTCCAGTTCAAATTGAATAGGTACGCTATACAAAATAAAGTAGTGCATCAAATTTACGCTAAGGCGGTACGAAGTTCGCCGGGTCAGCTAGTACATAAATAAAAACTTGTTGAATATAAAGTACAACAAAAAACTAAGTATAACGGCTCAGTAAGATTTATAAAAATTGCAATAATACTATAATGATTATGTAGCGATTACAGAGTAGTTCAATAATGTTATTTTTTTTAAAAGTCCCCAGGATAGTTTAACATTCTTTCCACGAATATCAAATTCCTTGCAGATGTTAAGTGTCTCAAACATTTCAACAACAACAATTTTCAGCAACAGGTTCCTTAGACGCACAGTTTTCATTAAATTGATAAAAACAGTGGCAAAACTTATTTTAACAACAATTCTATGTTCGATATGAGTGTTTACGCTATAGAGAGATTAAAACTGTGAATTGCTTCAATTCTAAATAGAACGCTAAAACCAGTTTATAGTACGCTCAAACCAAATTTGGGCTTATGACTTCTCCCTTTCTAGTAGATTTCAGATAAATAGAACTAAAACTGTAAGAACTAACATTTATGATCGGTAGTAGGTTGTAATATACGTGGTAATCATTTCACCGTACATTTAATTTTATTATCTGCTAGTACTGATAAGAGAGGAAAGATTAAAGCAAAATGTAGATTTGCCTGCCCCTCCCAAAATAAATAAAGCTTCACTATTATAATATCAACAGTTTTATTAAGCCTACCCTAAACTTATAATTGAAAAGTGAGAAGTCAAAAACCTAAACTCATTGTCGCATACTATAAATTTAAAAAGAATTGCTTTTTCAATTTCCTCACAGTGACTTGTGTTTCTCAATGAATTTTTTATTGATGCTAGTCCACTTACTTATCTCAATGTTCAAGGCTTTTAAACCCTCACTTGGAAAGACCTTTTTGTTTAGGTGGGGAGAGTTAAACCACATAAATGGCATATTCATTAATATAGAATAAGAAAAGCTGTCTTAAAGATCTGACCTGACCTGACCAAACCTCTAACAGCCTTATGAATATTTAGAATTCTCAATAATCTGGTTTGTATAACTCAATTATCTATTATTATTAAAGTTGACAGATTATTATTTCCAATAATTATAAATTATTTGCAGAAAACACCTGTCAATACATTCAAATTGGATCCCTTAGTGTCATTATCACATATCCTAACTTATTAAACATTCAATCCTTTCAACAATGTTTGTTAGTTTAAAATCAGTTCAAAGCTCTGCTCGTTTAACACCTCATATTTAAAATATTAGTGTCTGGCTTTCGCTTTGTTTATTATGTATATTGATTAAAGGTGTAACTAGAGAGGATTTGATCATTAAGCTTCTAGTTAGCAACTGGTAGATGTGAACAAATGTTTTTATTACATTATTTATTTCGATAAGCACAAATACGCACATTTGTAATGCGCCATTGGAAAATTTGTGTTTAAACAGGCCATTTCATAAATAGCAATAATTACAGGATTCATTAAATTATTATTTGTAGTTGAATGAACAATTATTATGTATTCGTTGAATTAACTTGGATTAGTAATAAATTACTAAATCGTGCGGTAGATTTTATAATAAAATGATACAGCTCTCTCATTTTTAAATCAGCAAATGACAAACATTTATTATGTATATAAACCTCATAGTAGAGTCATGGATAATATTGATTTTAAAACAATAATGTCACAAATAATTCAACTGAAAAACTTTAGAATCACTTTTCTATCAGTTGTTACAATAATTGTACTAGCACAGCACAACTTCTTTAATCATCTGGTAGTCCAGGTGACAGATCTATATTCGCTGAAGTTTCTACATGTGCCAATAATAATGATCAAAAGAAAATCAAACAAAAGTGAAAAAAGAGAAAAAGTCGACGATTGGGAACTAGACGCTCGATATTCAACCGCAATTCAAGTTTTAATTGATAATAAGATTCCTGATTTTTCTTACTTCTTGTATAGCCTCCTCTTAGCTTTCCATTCTACAGCCGTCCTCAGTTTTCTAATATCCCCCCCATTTCTTGTCTTTTTCCCATGTATTCAAAACATTTTGTTAGTTCAACCGCTTTTGCATTTCGTTTTTTGCTTTTCGTTCTGGTGTTCCTACTCTTTGGGTGTTTTTTAAATGCCAACAACTATCAAACCAACGTCAAAACTCGCCTAAAATATCGTACGTTTCTGCGTATGAACTAATCACTTGAACATACGTTCGAAATTCTATAGCAACAGTTGATCTAAATAATTTATAAACACACAACTTACTTTGATAATAAATTTTCAACCTGCTAATGATTTCAAGCAGCGCTAAAACTTTACAATACTGAGCATCACTCAAATGTTGTCTTATTGTTTAAGCATTAGACAGTTCAATTCACTTTGGATTTAATCGGGAATACAAAACGCTAATGCGTGTTATAATTTTCATTTTTTAATTGTGGCTAATAGACTCTTGACGTGATTTATGAACCCTAAGACACCCTAAGATTGTAAATTGTTGCGTACCAAAATGAGCTTCATATTTTAAAAATAGAAAAATATAATATTTATTTTAAAAGAAAGATAATACCAAATTCATCAGATCAAACAAAAAAAACAAAATATATAAAAATTGATCTGTTTTTACTAATTAATACATATGTGGATTTATACAAACCTTTATGATTCTAATTAAGTAAATAAATTGAAAATTTTGTTATAATCAATGTGCCTTAAGCACAATGAATTTCGAACGTTTAACGTTGTCTACTATACAATTATTAGAAGATAATCAGCTTATTTTTCTGATTACATAATAGGTATCAAAAAAATAGCACGGCTCCAAATCACTATTCTACCTTAGCCAACCAGGTGCCTTTATTTAAGTAGCAAAATAAACGTTAGGATTAACACTTTAGCTGAAATATTTGTTCTAAATATTTAGAGAGAAAACATTTCGACATCAAATAAACTTTGTGTGACAGATGAGATGAGCATTTACAACCCTAAAATAAGTGGGTAAAAAATTACTTCTAATTAGGTTGTACAGTCAACAAAAAATAACCAGATATAAAATCGTAATAAGATTGGTTTTATGGCTGAACATTGAATAAATGAAACAGTTTAACGCTAACTACAAGTTCTGTAAAGTATCAGTTAATTACAAAAACTTGAAAAATATTAAAAACATTAATTGGTATTTGCTAGCCATGCTATTCAAATTTCTGAAACTTCAATTAAATTCAATTTAAACATGTTTTTCATTAAACAATCTATAAGTTTCCTATTCAGTGGTAACGAATAGGAAACACAACTGGAAAATCCCTTTTCAATTCCATTGATTTATTTGACGTAGATAATCAAATTGGAATAAATTTGTTACAAATCAAATCATGTTCCAACACATTTCTCCCTGTTATAATGTCTCCCTTATTCTCTAAGGTAATAGCCGTAATCCATTGAAAGATTGATATTATTGAGATTAAAGGTTCTGCGTTCGCATCCCTTTCATTCATATTGATAATGTGAGTATTGACAATAAATATTAATCGTTTCGTTTAGGATAAAATATAATAAATATGTTTTCCTTATAATTTTGATTTAAAAAGTTATACATATACACACATTTTCTATTAGCATTTCAATTTTCAACCTCCGACAAAAAAAAAAGAATCTTTTTTTAGAGAGGAGGGAGTTTCCATTTTGAACTGCTATGGTTATCATAAATAAATTAAAAATTATTTGCTTAACATTACTGATAACATTTAATTTGTTTCAGAATAGTTTTTACTAATTTACCTGTTAAAATCTGTATTTAGCAAAAGCTGTTCTCAAGTTTGTGTTTTGTAATCCGTAATAGGGTAAACCATACAGTTGTTGGCCACTACCTATTGATTGGCCAGTTTTATGTAATACACCTAATAATAAGAATTATTCCAGAGATAATGTAGTGTATGTATGTTATTTGATGATGGCAACCTTGCTTGACAACCTGGTAAATTTTTATTTTATATAGTGGTCATTCTGCCAACAAGTGATCATTTTTTAGATAAGTACCATTGTTTTCTTAAGGTTTACGCGCATGTTTAAATCGACATAATTCTTTAGCTAGACCTGTTCTTAACACTTATTTGTATCAGATGTTATTAAAAAAGTCTCTAAATTGGCGTTATGCAACAGTTTGTGGCAATTTTTCTGTTAACAGTTTAATTTTTCGCGTGGCCAACATCTGTATGCAATATTTGGAGAAATGATAGTTATTAGCCATAGTGGCCAATGACTGTAGTTATATGTGATTGTACAATACCTGCTTCAAATGATTGGCGTTACAGCTCTAAATGTGTATAGTCTCGATATATAACTGTAACCAGTTTTTAAAGTGAACTATACAGTAAATATATATACAGAAAAGTTACTAAATTATAATATTTAGTTTGTACTAAATTCATCTGGTTGGAAAAACGTATACACGAAGAAAGAACAAGCGAAAAAAAAAAGCTGAAGCTATTAAGGAAGAAAGAAAAGTGATACGTTTAGAGAAAAAGAATTAAAAGGAAGTAGAAAAGCTAACTAAAAAAAATGATGAAGAAAATAAGAAGACTGAAACAAAAACTATAAAATAGAAATATCAAAGCAAAAAGCAAGAGAATAAGTCTCTGACCAATCCCCCAAAATGTGTGAATTCTAAGAAATATAAAAAAGAAGATGTTAAGGTAATTGATGACCAACAAGATTTAATTGACTCCAGATTACCAAAAATCAGCTTTTTAATGAAGATTTAGAAGACACAATAATAAATTTAGAAGATAAATTAACGCAGAATAGGGAGAGTGAATATAGAGACGAAGAATTAACAAATGTTGACTCTGGCAAAAAACTATTATTTCATCAAGGCAATAATATAAAAAAAGCAAGTAAAAGACAGCCTTTGACAGAAAATATTTCACAAAATATCGCACACTTCAAGGACAATAACAACGATACGTGTCTTGTCAAAAAGATTAAAATTCTGTCTGGTATCAGCATCAAAAGTTCGACGGCTACTACAACTGAAGATACTTGGAAATATAAATTTCACAATAAAAAAATATATAAGGGTCTTTGCTTTACTTGTGCACAAGTAATTTGTTTATCAAGATTTGGTACTAAAAGTTGCAATTGTGTAAGAACGTATCACATACGTTGTATCCAAAAATATAATGTAAAAATTGAAAACGATACATTCATTCGTCTTGGAAACAACATTTTCCTGCTTATTTACGCGCAGGAAAATTGAGTTTTCCGGACTAGTACTGTAAAAACTTTACAAGACGCAAAATAAAAAAGATACTCTAGTAACTATAGTTGCCAACAAAATTGAGAAACTTCATTTTTGGGAAAATTTGTCAAAAAATTGTAAAATTTGTAAATTTCGTCTTTTTTACGATTTCCGGAAAAATTTAATACAAAACACATCAGTAAAATCTCTTACTTGACTCGGAGCTTTAAAATACTCGGCACAAAGTGCCTCGTATTTCAATTTAGCTCCTCTTCAGTAATGTGAAATTTTCCAGACTTTTATGTAAATAACAATTTTTTTATTTGCTTTTACCCAAATTTTCGTTTAAGTAAAAGCAAATTTGGGTAAAAAAAAATACCCAAAAATAGGTATCTAACTACTCTAACGCCCAAGAGCACCGCTTGCCTACCTACGTTTTAATTTAAGCGTCCCTGAGAAACAATTGTTGCTATGGTTTTAACAATCGTTACGTCTTCAAAATCAGCTTTTAACCAGGCCAATAACTGAATAATCCTATGGCCAATGACTCTGCAAAAAGGCCAAACTATAAATTTTTGACTATTTAAGAAACAACTTTTTTTGATGCTGTTTTTTTAAATATACAGTAACTTTTTTCTTGCTACAGTAAACATGAAAGTTCAAAAAAACAATGCTTAAGTGGCCAACAACTATATGGTTTACCCTATCCTATGTTAGTTACAATTAACTCTCATAACTGTTACATCCGTAGCTATAAGTGGAATAACAATTTATTGTAACACTGTACGGCAATATCAATACGTGCAATTTCGGCAAAAATTATTTATTTTGTTGTTCTATATTATATAAGTGTTTTTGTTGACAATTGACACACGACCCCCCCCCCCACACAATATGCGCACAGGATATAGCAATAATATTTAATTTATTTAAAAAAAAAGCTAAATTATTATTGTAAAACTGAAAAGTTTGCAGACACATTTGGAATGTTTAATAACCGGTAAAACCTCGCAGAATTACCACATTTATGGTAAAATATGAAAATCATCCCATTCTACTACTTTAATTAGTTCCAGTTTATCGAGAGGTGGAATATTATCGTCCTCTAAATAATGCAGATACGGTTAATACACTTATCCAATTTCCTAAACAGTAGTAATATAATTCAGATACAAGTACTCTCTCGACTGTATCAAATTTACTGGAGTTCGACGACGAAACGAGACATTTCCTCTTGAAATCGGCGCTTGCTTGCTTCAAATATTATTTAATTTTAAATATTAGCGAAAAATGTTGGTGAAAATTGCGTTAGGGCATGCAACGTAAAGTGGGCACTCCTACTCAACAGTTTCAGAGTTATAGTTAATTAACTAAAACTACTAGATTGGACGGATGATGGCTAATACATCAAAGCAATTTATTAAAAAAACCTTTCGTAATGGTTCATAATAAAGTTGAAATTTACGATAATGTCTATAAATACAACCGCTAGAAGCTCCAGATGTTATAGTTGTTCAAAAATAAACTAGCACCTTTTGAGATATGATATTGATTTTAATAATTTATGAATGTAGATGTATAATTCGCAATCACATCATAATTAAAAAAATTGAAATAATCCAAAAACTAACCTTTCGTACAAAATTATAATTCCAATTCTGAAAATCCGCTTGGTATTTTTGTGAGAGGTTTATTGGTATGTATTTGCAGAGAAACTTTAATTAAAATGCAAATAACGTAAAACTAAAAACATCATTTTTTTAATTAAAAATGCTCTTATTCATATAGATCGGAAAACAGGACTGGCTAATACATATTAAATTCCATTTAGTTCTATTGAAAACCCTAGTTTACTTATTTTTGGAATAAACAGAAATGACATCGACACAAGATTTGTTAGACAAAAAAACATCAACGCTAAGGAAGTTGTTAAGAAGAATTCGTCTTGATACAAATTTAATAGCGCCTAATTTTAATTAAAAAAAAAACGTTACTTTTTGTAATTTGGCGCTCCTGCGCTGCTGTTAAAAGAATTTGTGGAATAAAAGTAACATAAAATTAAGAAATTTGGCCACTATCTTGCCATTGTTGTTAGAAATAGGAAGCTGTAATATAAGAGAGCTGTGTTTCAATAGATAGTGTTAACGTTACCTGACATCTACAGCCCCTCCGGTAAACCTAATATAATAACACAATTTTTTCATCTTACCTCTTCTTTAAATGAGGACCTCTAATGGCAGTCACATTGTAGAGCTAAACTTATAGAAGTCAGAAAATATGACAGCAAGTATTATCCTGACACTTGGAAAAATTACTATAATTTAAAAAAGTAATCTACAATAAGAAAATATAAATTCATCAAAATCGCAAACCTGATCAATTCCTAAAAAAAACCAAAATTTTTTTTTATCACTCAACAAAAAACAAAAGAACCAATAAATTAGAAATCTTTGTTTGAAGGTGTCTATTATAGATCATTGTATTTGACAATTTCTTAAAAAACATTTCAACAGTTGAGCATTCATAAATACATAAATTGTGCTTGTTATATAAATAGTCAAGTTTTGTAACAAAACGTTAAAATTTATGCACATTTTTCAAAGTAAAATTTCCTCTTGCGCGTCAATTAGTGGAACCGCCACACTACAACTCGGACTCTCTGGAGCATGAAAAAAAAAACTTCGTCATGTATGACAAATAAAATTTATTTTAATTTGAGACTACTCTATTTTCCATTTAAAATGAATCTTAACCAATTTTATTCCATTTGACCGCCGATTTGAAGCCGATTCTTCTCTTTTTGTTTTATAAAATCAATCTAATTGAAAAACTACACAATGTCTGCACCGTTTCCTTTGTCCTTATTTTGTACTTTGTTCATTATTGAGTGTTCGTCCGCGTCGCCTTCACCGTTTGATATCCTTAACGAGACTCCGTCAAAAGCTTTGCGTCCGTGACCACCAGCCCAATCATAAGCTCTCTGGCTTCGGCATCGACTCCAAGCTGTAAGGGGATCACGCGTCCTTAAAGCTCCTGTTTCTTTTTCTTTCTCTAAAAAGAGGCCAAAATCCTTCTTTCCATGTCCACCGGTCATTTTATTTAACTTACGCCTTCCTCACCTGATTACAGATCTTTGAAAGCGGCTCGTAAAAACGTAAAAAGGTCTAGCTAATTCCAGATAATTCTCGATAGACCGACGACTCGCCATATTTAATGCACACGTTTTCCTTTTTTATTATTATCATAATTTTCAAAAGTGTCCGTTTTATGAGACAAGTTTTTTCGGACTATGTACGTGTTGCGCGTTTCATCAATTTTTCTTTTAGTTGAATTCGGGAGAAAGTTTTTATCATTATTATTATTTGATGTTCTAACAAAGTTTATTCCGCAGCAAATGAATAGCTGTTTTAAAGTTAATCAATTTTATTGCTAGAGGTTCAATTCTTATAAAAAGTCATTTTATTAATCCTCTGCAAATTAAAAGAAAAAAAACATAAATAAAAAAAAACGTTACAAAAAAAATACCCATGTTCACGTAAAATATGTTTGTTTCAGCCATATTGTCAGGAAACTACGTTTTAAGTGGTCAACTATTTAAGGTAATACTATAAACAAGCAATCTCATGTACTCGGGACTTTTTCTTCAATTAGACAATAGAAACATTATTGCATCTTACCTTAGAATAGTATATTTCAAACCAAGGTAAGAAAGTGCTTTCTTGCAGACCACTGGCAAAGTTTATAAACCGAGTCGTAGGCGAGGTCTGTCATTGCCCAAGGTCTGCATCCACCATTTTTAAGTCTATAAAATATTACAAAATAATGACTCATCTGAACCAAAATTGAAAAGAAGCCATTTTATTTTAGTTATTTCTTCTTACTTTTAAAGATTAAGATAGTAGCAACTGTCATAGAACAATTTACTAAAAATTTTGTATTTGGCGCATCCACCATTTTTGAACATTTTTATCAAAGTCTTTAGAATATCACAAAATAATGACTTATTTGATCCAAAATTGAAAAGAAGCATTCTATTTAAGCTATTTTTTTTTAATTTTGAAGCAATGCGTAGTTTATCAATTACTTTTACAATTTTTATAATGCCGGTTGGGAGAAAAAATAATTTTCTGACCAAATCAAGGTTGATAAATTGTATTTTTAAGAAACAACTCCAGTTTTTTCCCGTATATTAGTTACAGTAATTTTATTGAAAAAATTATTGTCCTAAAATGTATTATAGGAACTGAGCCCAGAGCCACAAAATGACAATTTATCAGCATAAAACTTGAAACAACCACCCTGATTGTTTTAATTAATGATGCAATCAAAAAAACGTTCTGTGACGTGGTTTGTTGCATATGTTCCGATGCATAAAATGTTAGTTTAGTACTTTTTTCAATAATAATAATTGTGTAAAATTTGTCGACAACGGTGACAAAATTTTTCTCAATTCATACTTCGTACAATTATTATATTTTTTCAGAATTTAATTTTTCTTCATTATTTTATTTCGGCTCCTAGATAAATAATTAAACTTATTATTAAGTTTGTTGAACTGTAAATAGTTACTTATTATTATATTTAAGCATTAAGAAGTTATTTCCTTAAATATCATACAAAACTTCTCTGATTTTTGACTTTCTCAACAATGCTGTTCCTTTAGATCGACTGGTATGTAACATAAAAGTCTTTAGACAGCTCAAGAAATCGTTACACAATTTGACATTGACACCTTTCAAACTAGTCCGTAACCAATTTGTCACTTACAAGCAATTTCGTAACACTCAATTAGACTTGATTTGGTTTTGAACATGCTTCAACTATTAAAATAATTGTAAATGTTACGATATAAAACAAGCAAATTTATCAAAGAATAATAAAATCAAATAGTTCCTACTCTAACAATAATTATTATTCATTGACAGCAGATGCAAAAAGGCATCGTTTATTTTCATTGGATGGATACATAATTGACAAATGAAAAATATTCATGCTTTTCCAAATATAAAATAGGTATGTTTAATTAAATGAACGCAAATTTCATGAATTGAATGCACTATAAAAATGTTTGTGGTTTGAAATTAATTTTGACCTTCAAATATTTTATTGATTATTTATTAATATTGCTAACTAAATATTAGAACGTTTTTTAAAAGAGTTTTAAAACAATGTAATAAAAAAAAACTGCTGTTTCGCTCAGGTGAAAACCCCTTAAACAGAAACAAACATTAGTAAAATGAAGTAAAAAGTCAAATAATAAAAATTTGCTTTAATTTTTGCCTGGATCAAAAAAAACTTCGTTCCAACCCTTAAAACAGCATCATCAGATCGTCTAAAAATATGTCATCAAAAAATTATAATTTAGACCCCATATCTCACAACTTCAACAAGTTAATAAAGAAACAACATAAAAATCCATTCCTTGTATCAAAAGTAAAATAAACCAAACAAAAAAAAAATAGATTAAAATCAGTTGAGCCGTCTAGTAGCTATAGGGCGGCATACAGACCGACAGTACACACTGCAAACTTAAAACACCCCTCTTTTTGTAGGTGAAAAATGCAATTCAATACAATAATAAAAATTCTATTAATTTAAAAAAAAATATTTTATTATAAATAATTTATTTCAACTGAGCTATGAATCTTTTTTATTTGTTAATGTAGTAACGCATCAACCCAATTTTTTTCTCACTTCTTTTTTAACAACTTTAACGATAAAAAATATATCCACAATTGGATACTTTTATGTTATTTTGCATTGTGCTGTACAAAATGTATTGGGCCGAAAACGTAAAAAAATGTCATTAACTAAATCTAGCTGAATTCTAAATGTGCCTGTATTTCACTAAATCCACCCCTACTAATGCATCCCAGACCTATTAACCGTCTGATTGTGATATCTATTCTGTTATTGCAAACGTGGTAGTAAAGGGAAAAGAGGGTTGTAGATGCGCAGGTTGATCAAAGCAGGTATTGATGCGCGCAAGGCACAGGTGAGGGTGGCAACGCGCCGTGCCGCGCCGTCACAGGTGCACTAGATCCCTCCAAACCCCTTTTCCCGGACGGACACCCCAGAATCATACAGGAACACCAGAAGTTATTTGGAAACCGGATGGTCCAGCAAATATGTTCGCTTGACATAAATTTTTCATTGCAAATAAATTATGTATTAGAAATTTAAAAAGTGCTGTAGAAAAAAATTTAAACTGAATAATAGACTAAGAGCTCGTCGCAATACACTCATTAGTTATGGGTTGCTGGCTCAATAAGAAGTTAAAAAAAGACAGTTATGTAGCAATTCTATTGCGTTGAAAAAATGTCTGAAAAACTTAATAATAAATTAATTAAAAATCTTCAGCAATAATTACTAAATTATTATTCAATTATTTAAACAACTATATTGAACAAAATGTAGTACCTACATACATCACCTATTTGATAGCCTCCTTTGAATATTTAAGTCTACCGTGTGTAGATTATAAATTGTCTACATGCTTCGAAGGACCATGATGTCAAGGGAAACACTAGGCTATTTTAATACGTTTTCTTGCTACTCCAGTCGAAAGTAAGTGGTTTCGGCTGCGATTCCACGGCAAAAAGTGTATCTTTCATGCACTGGTAGAGCTGCACTTTCTGCCGTGGAATCGCAGCCTAGAGCTGCACTTTCTGCCGTGGAATCGCAGCCGAAACCACGTACGTTCGACTGGAGTAGCAAGAAAACTAGTATACACTACACGGGCAGCAATTTGAGAGCCCTAAACTGCGCGCCATGATTATGGGGCGCAGTGCAGGAATCTCAACTTTCTGCCCTTGTAGTGTAATATACTATTATTGATAATAATATGGAATGATCTTGATTGTTACCAAGAAGGAAGAAAGGTACTTCCCTTCGTGGTACTAGCCTACGTGCAACTCCCTCGCGTCGGCTGTACCCTTGAATTCGACGCGGAGTTGATAATGATAGTAGGGGTTGCCGGCGATGCCCGCGTTTGCTTGAATGTTATCATATAATTTAGAATATATAATAATTTAGAATTATTACACGGCAATTTAGAGCGTCTTAGAAACACCTACCAAGACTAGATGCAATGATCTATTGGTCTATTGAATTTTGCTGCCTTTCTCACTAATGTTCCGATACTACTAAATACAAATGCTTATTTATTTTTAACAATTTACAAAACATTAAAATTATTTTTTCTATCTCGATAAACAACAACAGTAATTACTGTCTTTGTACGCATACATTTTTTAGCCTATAAAACTAGGTAACTCTTGATTAATCTGATAATGACGAGCAAAGCTAGTTATGCTTATATTTACTACTTTTTCTTAGAACGTTTCAAATTCTCAAATTTCATTTTGATTAAACCTCCACTTTTTTGATTAAGCAGCTCAAAAAACTGATTTTAAAACATATTTTTATAATAAATACATAATCCTCTTAAGCTAATGCTCAGAAAAAAGCATCTAAATAGATATGAGAATATAAATAGTGGAAATAATGATAATCAGAGAATATCAGGCTGAAATAAAAATTGTAAAGTTTTAAATAAAAGTGCATTAGGTTTGAAAGTCAGGGTAAAATAAATAAATAAATTGTTTTTGTTGCACATTCCCACTAAAGGGGTTAAGATAGGATAGAGCGTGTATTCGATTTTAGGCTTAGGTGAGATTTACCGTTGTTTGGTTTGCTCCTCTACAATCCCGGATGAGGATGGCTGGATATGGATGGGTTGAGGATATGTGTGTGGTGAATAGAAAAAAGGGTGAGCTCTTCGGTTTTGTTTTTCAATTCTTGCAGTGCAAGAACTCTCTCTGAAAACACATTTTGATAAGCCGAAAATTAGCTAAGATAGCACTGTCTTTCTAAAATAAATTCTGATGGAAAATTTCGTTTTGCATGTCGGTTTGTACTTTGATTTTCTCTCATAATTCTGAAATATAAGAATAATATTGCATAACTAATTTCTTAAAGTAGACAACCTTACAAAATCAAATTGAAAGAAATTTTGTCAAATCTAGTAATAAGCTCATAATTATAAAGATTCTATAAAATAGAATTTAAAAGCAATTTAATAAGCTCAATTGGTTTTTAATGGTCCATGTTACTTGCTGTGTTTTTTTTTGTATTTTTCTGCAAACATAAACAACAAAAGACACAGAATTTAGACTCCTTCAAAAATAAGTTATTCCATTTGCCACGTTAATTTATTCTAGCTCTACACAACTTAAAAAACACGTCAAATAAGTTTAAGTAAGAGAAAAAGATATGATCTTCAAAAACTAAGTCCTAAAAGTAAGTCGGTGATACTGTTATTTAATTTTTGTTTTGTAACATTCCAACCAAAGAAATCAATGCCAAATTATTACAATTAATAAACAATTAATGCTAAATAGAAAAAAAATTAAAACCATAAATAAATACTGTTGTAAAAACAGGGCCAACAAAAGAACAGCAGCCCTGGGAAAATATAAACAATGAGTTAACAGAAATAATGTAAATAGTGCCTAGCGTCCGTTTTTGTGCCGTGCATAAAAGACTTCATCTCCTGCCACTACAAAAAAAAATGCTTTTTACTCAATCAAGAACCAAATTGACTGAAAGAAAATATTATAAATAACTCTTTTCTGCTCTGCCTCTTTTTCTCTCTATTTTGTTTTACCTTACTGTGCTAATGCCAAACACATTTTTTATGATTTCTCTTAGACTGGCTTAAAATGATGTAAGAAAAACAATGGATTTCGATATCTGTAAATTTTCTGTCAGTTGACTTTTTAGTTGAAAATTGTTCAGTTGACACTTTAGAGGTTCGCAGTGAAATTGGAAAAGTTTATATTATTTAGTTATATTTATATATTATTTAAAACGATGACAAAAACCCGTTTTATAAATAACTTTTCAAAGCAAAACAATAGGTAATACCTCGTATTATTATTGTATCGCAATTTTTTTTTATTACAATAAAACAAGGGGTTTAGTGGTCCCATTTGTATGAGTACAAATTTTAATATTGAGTTACAATGTTTTGTGGTAATAATGTTAATTTGTCAGTTTTAATAATTTTTTTCTCGTCCAGCCTCTGCTTGCAGATAACAATTATGACAATTAGTAGATTCCGCATATCGTATAACAATTATAAAAAAGAAACCGAGTAATTATAAAACAACTGCTAAATTTACGTGAAATATTCTCTCTTTGATTATGAAATTTCATATTTTTGTAAATAGAATCTGCGCTTGTTAAATACATCAACACCAGAAGCAAGTACAAGAACCAATTAAATTGTTGTAGCAAAAAAACTGTTAAAAACCACAGCCGTGTTAAAAACCACAGCAAACATGTTATCAATTATTATTATCTTCGTTTGATGCAAAATAATTTATTCTGTAAGCACTACCCCCAAAAACAATGCTCGTGTCCCCGCAAGCGTACCGCAATGAAACAATATCGTTTGCCACAACACAAACAGTAGCGGTTAATGAATCGCATTGTACAATATTCCATCATCAATCAAAAAAAGTTGAGTGTATTATTCGCTAAAAAAAGCTCGCTCCGAGGGGCAATCTTTATTATTTACACGTCCATAAACCTATAAATGACACACCCCATACTGTTGCTGGGGTAGAAGACATTAAGGAACCTCGAGCTCGTAAAGGAAAAAATGACTGTAAATATGAGATAGGTTTACACGATCTAAACGACTGTCATCTGTCATCAAATTTGTATAAAATGAAGAAGGAAACATTAAGAGCACGTGTGATGTCGTTTCACAATTTTCTTAGAAACAGGTCAACAAAAGAATTAAAAAATAAATCATCCACTAGATAAATAATTTGAAAAGCAGAATATTCAGTGAAATGGTGGAGGCGCCAAACCCTCAAAATTATTTAATATAATCTATAGTTAAAAAAAGTCTAATCAATTTCATTCAAAGTAAGATACATAGACTCATACACGTTTCGTTCTTATTGGAACTCTTCAGTCAGTTACAACCAATTCTTATCTATACTTAGCAAAAATATTTATATCAACAACTAAAAACTAAACCATCCTCACAAATTAACCTCAATAAAAAAAATAGATGAGTTTTAAATCGAAAAACTATCCAATTGCTTATCAAAAGTAGTCTTACTTTGTTACATTCAAAGGTAACTAGACATTCATAAAATATAAAGATTATATCCCCACTGCTGAAACAATTATTAAATAAAACCTATTTATTATCCATGCATGCCATTGACATAGTATGAAATTGTCGCAAGTAAACAAGTAGACCTCTCAAGTGTCAAGCATCCGTCCTGGCATTTATGTCATAATCAGCTATTCAGCTAAAAAGCTCGTAATTGATGCTCAATATAGCAACTAATAGATAAATAAAAATTAAACAAGACAGCGTTTAGTTACTTATTCAATAGACTTTGGCCTACCTACTTAAATTTCAGCAAGACGTGAACTGTTTAACGCTTTTTTTGTTGAAGAAACTCTTTAATCTTAATATAATTCCCTTTTATTGATAAAAAATATAGTTGAACATGTCATTCATAAATAGATTAATTGTAACGAAAAAAAAAATGTAAAACTTTCAAGGTTTTGTAGAATGATAAGTGTTTCAGACAATTAATGTAGGTGGAATAGACGTTTTATTACACTGAATTGATAAATTTATAGCCTTTTATCTTAAAGATCTGTTAGAGATCTTTTCATTGGTCACTCAGTTCTACGTTTAAATTCATCTTGGCTTGTTTAGATTTATTGAGCTGATTGAGACAGATTCTCTTACTTTTTTTTATCAAAAATGCTTTTTTCTTTGCTTTTACGTTCTATTCTTTTATAGTGCACCACACCACCACGCTGCTATACTCCAGGGTTATATTTATTTCAAAAACATGTTTTATGGTATATTCTTTTAGAGTTTAACTATAAAATACGCAAGTGGTTTAATATTTAACCGGGTGGAGGTTTATGGACCGTCACATTCATCACTTAACAATCGACTGGATCACATTTTTATACTTTATTCGACGACACTTTACTGACAGGAAGCCCCAGGACTATCATTTACAGCTATTACTGTCTATAGGTTTAAAGACGAACAGTGACTGAACGAATTTATTGGTTTCAAAGATCATTGTGTGTATAGAAGTATCAGCGATACCTTACATTTTTAATGTTTGCTTTCAGTTATTTTTCTAAATTGTGCAGCTCTTATATCCGTAATTTATGGTTTATTGAACCTCACTCAATATTTTACAGGCCGCAACTGATCCATTCATTTTCTCGCCAACTCTATTGTTTAGAATTTGATAGCGATCAAATTTAAACTGATAAATCTTTTTTATCTAACTCTTTTTTGGAGCGAGTGGGTCAAAAACAAACTATGCGACTTATACAGAATCGGTCCCCTCTAACATGCACAGAATCGGCGCTAGCCCAAACCAATTACAAAGTGTGCATCATGAAAATGCATCTTTCCTAACCAATAGCAATTGCCGTTAAGCTCAGATTTGAGCAATCATGTGGTCTGCATGCGTCGATCACGCATATTCACCGGTTATATGAAATAAGCCATTTAAAATTAGATTAACATATTTTTTCGGCTTTTCAAAATTACAAAAGTAAAAAAAAAACGTTTTTTCTATTTACAGTATGAAAGCTTTAATAGCTAACAACTTAAAAAACGTGTTTCAAGAAAAAATTTTCTAAAAAAAATGTCTGTTACAAAAATTATTTAAAACTGTAGCATACACAGTTATAACAATTTTTTAATGTCAAAACGAATCATTGTGACGCCGATCTATTGAGGTCTCTGTAAAAAAACTGTGTTTTTATGTAAAAAAGCGAGTTTTTTTCGAGTGAGGAAAAAACCTCTTTCGTCAGTCACCCCCTAATACAGTTCTCGTGTTAGAGCGATCCAAAGCCTGATGATGGCCTATGTTTTATCTGTTTAAGCCAAAATGATCATTATTTTGTAATATACCTATTAATACTTTTAACGTGGATCACACTTTTATTCTTAAATTTCTAAATATTACCATCCACTTAAGGGAAAATATGGACAACTTCAAACATCTAACGCAAAATATTCGTCTACCTATATATTTCTTCAATAATTTAATTTCTGATGATTTAATAGGTTAAACTGCTAAACTAAAGTAAATAAAATACATAATTTACAAAAAGTACCAATTAGAAATTCAATTATATTCCTAACTTTACCAGTTTACCTATTCAACTGATACTCTACAAAGTTTTGTAATAAATTCCTCAAACCAAACACTAAAAATATTTTCATGACGAACATTAATTTGAAACAAAATGTTAGGTATTTGTGTAATCTCTACCCTTAAAACTTCCCAGTTAAGTTATATCAAAGTATTTAGCCGTCAAACCCAATTTAAATAAAAACCTATTTCTAGTTGAAAAAAGATCGGCAACATGTGGCAAACCGACAATTTCGTCATTGTTTTAACAACGAAAATTTCAAGAGTTCTTCACCAATTGAGGGTTTTGTTGCCACATTTTCCGGTAACATCGATGATACATCAGTCTTTGTGTTAAACGTTTGGAATTTCCAATTTAACCTCATCTCCCACTAGAATGTCTAGTGTCATTGTTATGAAGCTGCTACTTCTAACATTCCAGCCATCAAATCAATTTTTTGATGACAGCGCAAGTGAATAAGGCAAAATTATGTTACAGACTCACAAATCGAAACTTAAAATTATATTACTATAATTAATAATATTAACGAAGTCTATAAATAACGCACAAACCATTTCTTTAAATACGTTAAAAAAAAAACAAAGGTATTAAATGTTCTCAAAAATCAGATAATTTTTAAATTGGTTGTTAACTAATTAGAAATTAAAAGCTTCTTTTTCAACTATTTTCATATTATTTGATAAATGAGATTGTCATTATCATTACTTGTCAAAAGACGTAATGATTTTTAAATCCAGCAAAATTGATGTGCCTCCGGGACAGGGAGGGTTGAACATAATAATATGTTACAATTAATTTTCAACAGTTGTCATACTTAATATTAATTATGGTAATGTCAATAGAAACAATTTTCTCAAAAAAGTTTATTTTCTTGTTAATATAACGCAATTATAGACTAAAATAATTTTCCACTATTAATATTAACATAATATGTGTAGCTTTGAGAGTTATTTAACTCCATCTTTGCAAATAATGTTCTTGCTACGTATACAAATAAACGTTTTTAATCAAAACACAAAACTTCTCCATTTTTAAATATTTGAAATTTAATACCGCTTTCCATTAAAAAAACTAACAAAAACATTCAACGTTCTTTGCCAGATTTCATGCTAGAAAATTAAATCTGGAATATTAAATTCTGAAAAATATACAAAAGCTGAATCTAAAATTGACATTCATTCAATACGTATTGAAAAAACCATGACTAAATTGTGTGCATTTCCAGGTGTCTCTACAAAGAGATCAAAACAAAAACTATACATATTTTCCGTAAAAAACCGACATTTTTTACAACTTTATTTAGGCATTATGAAAAAAATTAAACCCCGCTCTAATTAAAACATATATATATAATCAAATACTATTGACTTTCAATCGCAAATATCTTTATCTGAATAAAAGTAATTAAAACTTAATAAATCTCCTGGCTTGAAAATAAGTTTGAAACGTAAAGAAAACATTATATCCGTGAAATATTAGTAGCAATTTGATATATTTTTTATTTCGGATTTGTACATTTAGGTGTCTACTCTTGAGATTTAATAACATAGCGGTCCGTTAGATATAGTAATGACAGAGATAAATCAAATAACAAAATCTGGCCTCAAAACCTCAAGCTTGTTATTAAATATAGAGCCTTTAACTACTTTTCTTATTTTTGCATATTCTTCAAGTTTAATGCAAACTTTGAGCTTAAAATAGAGCGTGTATTGCCTAATTTCTTGTATTTTATGAAGTATTGTTGAAGGCAATATCCCTTTGCCTTCAAAACAATTTTTTTTCAAAATTGATATCTGTCATTAAAAGTGATCTAGAAAAAGTGAAAAACTTTTAATAGATGTCGCTCTATTTTTACAATCTTATCACTAACTTCCTTAGTAATTAACAAAATTCAGAGTATTTGGGGCTATTTCAACGTTTATTTACATTAGGCAACAGGTGTTTTAAAACTTTGAGTTTGTTATAAGAACAAATTTGAAGGGCACAGTGAAACAAATAGGTAATCGATTTTCCAGAAAAAAACACTTCAGCCTTAAAGCCCATTCGCCACCCTTGAAAATGTTACGACGTATATGTTTATTCCTTTCTGATTTTCCAAAAGGCCAGAGAAGGCAAAGCTGCTCTCGCATTTACTGTGTTCTTCAAATTCGATAAAGCAAGCAATTATCTAAGCGTAGTTGTGTTGTTCTTCTCTCGAGTCTTGTTTATGTCCGCTTCAGTTGCTTCCTAATTTCAATGAATAATTACAAGACTGTTTTATTTGTTTTGTCGTTTTCGTGGTGGTGGTTGCTATAATGCACTTTTTCTCAAGCTCCTAAACTTTGAAACGCTGGAAAATCCTTTATACAATTTGGCAACGTAAAGAGCTCTAATTATAACCAATATTTACTTTAAGCATTAATTCACCGACTTTATGATTTTTTAACAACATTAATTAAACACTGAAAGATACAAACCTAAAATATAGTGTTCGAAATAAAAAAATTATGCACCCTTAATTTAATTATTAATATGTGGCCGCAAATTTAATTAAAATTGATGACACGCTATTTATCCTTGGTGTGAACTGGTAATTTATTATCCAAAACAAAACAGAAGTAAAAAGGCAATAAATGTAACACCTGTGATACGATAAGAATTCTACATTACTACATTCTAACTACTAATAACACTTGAAACAAAAAAGTTATTTTGTTATACTTTGAACAAATGTAAAATACTATAAGTAAACATTTCAAATATATATAATATACAAACATTTTATTAATTGATTAATTATTTGTGTATCAATGACGTCGTGTTTGCAATATGAAAAGCAAATCATTCACTTCCGGGTAAGGATTTGTTCAAATACTCATCTAAAAACTGATTTCCTAAATTATTTCCAAAATTTCCAAGTATATTAACACTTTACATTATTCAAATTTTAATTCTTGTTTTTTCTTTTTTGTAGACTTTTTGAAATTGGTATCAAATTTTTGTTTATTTATAACTTCATTTACAACTTTCTTATTATACACGTCAATGTTGAGCACTTTTATTTTTAATGTGACTGAAAAACAAAAACAGTCCTTGTCGCAAATAAATTTAGTTTAAAAATTTCCTCCCATGCCGTTTTATGCATACATTTTAATCAAAAAAAGTTCTCAAAATTGAATAAACATGCATACATTAATCAAAAAAGTTCTCAAAATTGAATAAATATCTTTCCGGCAGTGGTACAAGTGTGTTAATTGTTAAAAAAATCCAAATTTTCCAAAGCGATTAATCAGTAACTTACTTAGTTGAGCAATTTTACTTTTATAACATAATAATTTAAAAAGCAATCATCGCAGGCTAAACTAAAAATTCTCCCGAAACAAAACCGATTATAAAAAATTAATACTTATTCGATCTTGGAATTAATCATTCGACAAAGTAATTCAATTATTGTAGGTACTTCTATTTAAAAAAAATCCCTTTAAGTTCAAAATTAAATAGTTACCGAAAATAATACCGAAAGTTGTTCTAAACAAAGCTTATCGTTTGGCAGCCGTTTTGGGTTTTTGTGGTCACGATGGTTGTTGCTTTATAGTTCTTCTTAAACTTGTATCAAAACTTTTCCGAAGAAAATATGTTGCGAGGAACGTAATTAATGTACTTTTCAATACGAAATTTGATAAGTAGGTATTTGATATGATTTAATACTTTGGAAGGGTTATAATTATAACTGGTAAGATTATGAAAGCCCCTTTGGCAAAGTTCTAGTTTCCCGCAAAGTTTGATGTAGCAAGCGGCAAAGGTTAGAAACCGCCGCAGCAGCATTGCCGCCGTCGTAACCAAACTTTGCAGTTAAAAGAACGCTAATATTGCGTTTTCGGCCACAAATTAATTTCTTTTTTATGTAGGAATAGATCCTTGAAGCGGAGGTTGCCTAGTAAACCGTCTCCTGAGAGCTATCCATCAATTACGAGGGCCAAAGCACGACAGTCAGCCTCGTACCCGACGATCTGTCACCGACAGAGCACAAACCTGACCGCACATCAGATACACCAAACCTTGGAGTAATTGGCTCCTACTACCCTAAACGCACAATCGTCCCTTCTTAGCAGACGAAAAACTTGTATCCAAAAAATTATCACATGTGATATAATGAGTGTCGAAATTATTCATCTTTTAATGCGAAGAATGGCTAACCAACAACAGCTTGTAACATTCTTTAACGTTTTGCCAAAAAAAATAAAAAAATTGGCAAAAAATGACAAAAGCATTGCATTTTTAATCGAATTGTAAGGCGCAATGAGGCTTTTTTCAGAAGCACGAAAGTAGTTCGTATATTCCACAAATTGCACTTCCAAGCTGTTTCCCAAAACAATTCAACATAAAAGTCAAAAAATGTACCAATATAATGCAAGAAATAAAACTTGCGTTAGGCCGAAAACGATGATCAATGTAATAATCAAAATAAATTCAACGTTCACACTGACGTAAGAATGATCAAACATCACTTCTAAATTAATTCTGCACCAACATAAATAGTTTGACAATATCATAAAAATTGTAATACAAATCTAGACAATCAATAATGTCGTGTCAAATTAAACACGACCTAATAAAAAAAACAAAAAAAATATAAAACCATTAATTACAGTAGTAAATCACAAAAAAAATTATACAATTTCATAGCCTACTCACGGACTTCTAAAGATAATATTACCCAAAATAATCTGTTTTCGTTTTTCTTAAAACCTCCAATTCTCTGTAATTTCTGATGTTTTTTAAGCAATAATCGCTCTTAAATCGTGGGCTTGCATTGATGCTTAATTATTCAAGTATGATTCTGAACAGATTGAAGCACTCTGAGTTATAACCCTATCTGATTAAAAGTTTTTGCTATGATAAACCTAATCCCAGATATACAGTCTGTCCGCATAAGTTCTTTCCACATAGAAAACTTATTTATTATTAAATTTACAAAGTAATTTTTTTTTAAAAACTTGTATAGTCTAACTTATTTATTATTAAATTTACAAAATTATTATTATTATGTAAAATTATTTTACATATTAATTTTCCATTTTTACATTTTACATTTTTTAAAAACGAAGAAACTTTACTCCTAAGCAGAAATAATAATGTTTGCACAATCTTTGTATACGGCAGGAAAAAATTTTATTCAACGGTCGAATTTTAGGTTTTAGAGACCATATGTAGTAGAGCTTTTGATAAACTATTTTGTTTCGTAAATTAAATAATAAATAACGTTGTATTGAGGTTATGGTCCTTCTTAAATTTATTATTTTGTAGGTTATTGGGATTAGGACAAAGCAGAATTAAATGAAACTAGGTGATTTCGTGACCAAAACGATTAGCATACGCTTTTTATTGTTTTAAATTGTTTTCTTAATTTTAATCCTTTTTGTGTGTCTCAGACATAATTGATAATGTATTCTTATTTTAATATTATTACCATCTACCATTTTATATAGCAGCGTGAATAAGCCCTGAAGAAAGACACAAATAAGCAGTGCCCGAAACGTTGGCGAAATCACCTAGTTTCATTTAATTCTGCTTTGTCCTAATCCCAATAACCTACAAAATAATAATAAATAACTTTCTTATTTGTAGAGAAAAGAAGACGCATATATTTATGTACATCTATATGAACGGAAAATAAATCCTTACAATATATTTTCCAGTTTTAAAAGGTATAGAATCTTAGTTTCCATTATTAACCACATCTTGTTTACCTCCAGAACAAGATTTCCTTTTAACAAACATAAATAATCTTTTTGAAAACATCTTGATAAAAACTTTCAACTATTTGTATATAGATAAGCAAAACCATATAGGTAACTACTAAAAATAATTTTTTGCTATACAATAACAACATTAAGTAGCGATTATGTTCGTCTTCAAGAACGCAAATGAGAAAAAAATAGTAAACAAAAGTGCTCCGAAAATTTGCCTCTAAATTTGCAAAGAACTTCCAGCATAATCAAGCAAGTAAAGCTCCATTTGCCAAATAAGAATCTATGTTCACATATTCAACTGGTGGTCTGTTATAAAAGCTTAATTAAATCGAAAAAAAAAAGATAAACCCAAGAATAATAAAAGAAACAAATTGACAAAATTGGAAAAACCAAAAAAAAAACCAAAAAACTAAAAATTTTTATTCTAAAATCCAACGTTCAGGATAAAAAACCTAACCAATCATTATTATTATTCCTCGAGGCTTATTAGTTCACAAACTGTAAAAATAAAAGTTGTATAACAATGACATTAAAACCTATCCAACAAGATAAAAAACAACAGTTGTTCGCTGGATTTTATCCAATAAACAAAATCTTTTTTAATATGGTTGTCGATCAACAACCCAAACAGTGAAAATTGGTGCTCCTTAAAAAATTTTTGGCCAGCATTCAAGATGTGGCAAATTATCTTCAAAACATTTCAAAAGTGGCTCGATACCTCCACTTCTCTTTCATCCATCTTAACGCTGGTTTAGCTAATTCTACAATTACTTAAGCGTAATGTAATTTGTTAAAGACTTAATAAATGAGTATACGCAGTAGATAAAAATCTTAGTAGATGAAAATAACTTTCAGTACAAAAAGGTATAAAGATATTATATAACACGAAAATTATTACGTCAATCAACATTTTCAATTATAAAACTTTTCCTGTGAGACTCTCCACCAATATATCTTATTACTTAAAAAGCTATTTAAATCCAATTTTAATTATCTGAAACCCTTACTTTTTGATGCAATATCACCTTCAATTGATATAAATGTTTAGGAACGCCGCCAGCGCACCGAATTAATAAATTTTATCTTCCCGTTTCGCTTAATTTATTTGCACAAAGTTTGCGGTGAGTAATTGAAAGGTATTTACACAGTTGTGTCTGTCTGCCTTCCAACGAAATTCTAAGCAGTCGCTAAATAGTATGCACAAACTTAATTTATTTTGATTAACGACCATCATTCTCAATATTTTTTATTACTATAATAGATAGCCCTTAAATCAGACTTGGAAAATTCGTGAACCGATGTTTTCAAATGCTCCTAAAGGGCTTCTATTACCGCTGAGCTATCGCCCTCTTTAGGCGCATAAGGCACGGTGCACTAAATTGTCCGTAATTTGAAATCCCCTCTGATTTTAACGAAGTCAGTTATATTCGGCTCGGTTACCTTTTCGAAGGACTTTAGGGAATTGAATAAGAAAAAATATGACTGTTTCTTGTTTGTATGACGTGACATATTTATCTTTGTGCCTATCACCTTTTAGGTCGTTGCTAAATTATTCATCTTTTCCATTTCATTACGAAACTTTTAAAAAGAAATAAAGAGAATTGAAATAGAAGCTGAAGGCCCAAAGTTTGTTGGGATACAATGTCAGAATACAACCGTCACAAAAAATACACACATATTTGTGTGAAATCAACTTACCTTAAGTCCGATATGGATAGGGTAATCCTGATGGTTATTTATAGATGGAAGCGTTTGAACCACCGGAACAATAGGAAGCGGGCAGGACATCATATTTTCAGCCTAGAAAAAAATAAACATTGTATCAAATATACTACAAAAACTAAAACAATAAAAAATCTCCAAAGTATTCAACAAAAAATTAAACCTCCAAAAAAAAGTACAAAAATGACATGCCAAAAATTAAAAATTATAGATTTATGAATGCTTATGACTTTTACAGAAGGAACAAGTATTAAAAGAATAGCTCTTTTATGAGATACGCCGATCCTTCTAGCGGATGACAGTGATTCCTACGTATAATTCTCTTCCCAAACCCATAACCGACGTTATAGGGCTTGGAATGAAAATTTGCAGTTGATTTTCTTGCATTTACCACAGATTCGATTCTCTACTTCCCACCTCTAATGCAAATGCCATACCGTCAACAAACAAACAAAACGAAAAACCAATTTTTAATCAGCAAATTCTGTTTATTTGTATCATGTACATTTTTTCAGGAAATAGTCTGCCAAAATGTCCTCTCGTGTCTCATAACTTCTTCTCGCGCGCGCCTCCGCATTTAAAAAAATTAAATCGGCTACATTTCTGATAAAATTCGCTTTTTAGCTAAATATTAAATTCTTGTGCTCATTTTTCCCAATTGCTTTTTATAAGGTATTTATGCAAAGAGAAGCTAAATCAAATATAGTAAGAAATGTATTATTGATTTATCAATGTTTCAATATTATGCCAAATAAAATATTTGTGGTACTGAACAAAGAAATAGTCAAAACTTCTATATTCAATACGAAAACCAATGAAAAAGTAGGGAAATTTCCCTTAAATATCCTACATCTGCCTTTAATCTCCAGAAAACCCGCTTGTGATTAAACTTTTCATACATTGCAGAAAACATTCGAGTCATTTTGGTAGAAATTGTGAAAGATTTTAATATTCGGGAAAAATAACTTGCAAAGCTTATAATATCAGCATCAGTTAACAACTTTTGCTGTGTTTTTCAGTAAACTGTTTTTTCATGATATTGATTAACATCAGCGTTAGAGCAAATAAGCGACGGTGAAATTTTAACGCGATTACGCGACTGAAGAAGGAAAAAGAGCTTATTATTCTGCTGGCAAAGTGCTTTTTACATATTAAAGCGCTCCACTGCTTCTGACAAGGACTTGTTACATCCTGTGCACCACGCAGAAGAGATTTTTTTTATTTATTTTTCATTATGTTACTAGGCTGAATGCTGGGCGCACAAAAGACCTTACCGGATAAATAAACAGAAAACAAATTACCGGTATAAAAAATATATTTTACGTTGATGACGCTATTAAACAGAACATCAAACTGTGGATTCCACTGATGTCCTTAACGTATACAATTTAATGAACAGATCAAATTGTTCTGACGATTTGCTCATTTTTCATTGGATTTGATTTTATTGCAGATTATGCGCTTTTAACATGTTTTTTTAATCATAGATTGCACAGGTGCTTCAAATAAAGCTTTTAAAACACAAATTAATCATTTTTCGCACAAAAATGTAGAAAAAAACAATTTTAAAGTTTGAAAAATGATCCATCCTTTCGAGAGCAAAGAAGAAAATAAATTCAACGACGGAAACAACTAGTGCCCCATGATGCGTGTTCATATTATTTTCTGCTTGATCACTCATTGCTTCCAGATTTTCTATAAACAACCTTATAATAAGCCTATTAAAAACCAAATCAAATTACATCATAAAAATCACTAAAACCGTACGGTGTGGGTCAGACAGTACAGACAAATTAACAAACCGTTTTTTTCTATTTTATAAAAAAAAATTAATTTTCTGGGAAATTTTATTGCTAACGGCAGCAATAAGCTGATTTAAAACTCAAATTAAAATATTTTTTAGACATAACATTCCATTTTAAACAAAAAATCAATATAATTTGAATCAATGTTTATTCAAAAATATTCAGCTGCCATCATCTCATGCCCTGAAGCAAATTTGTTAAAATTTTAATAAGTGTAATTGCCATTTGAGCGCTTTAAAACACATTACGCAATATTATCGACAATTGGGGTAGCCTGACAACGTAAGTGAGCAGTGTACAATTTAAATATTCAAGTTATACTTTAATTTAAAGAAAAAATAGTTATTTACATAAAAGTCAGGAAAATTTCACATTACTGAAGAGGAGCTAAATTGAAATACGAGGCATATTGTGCCGAGTATTTTGAAGCTCCGAGTCAAGTAAGAGATTTTACTGACGTGTTTTGTATTAAATTTTTCCAGAAATCGAAAAAAAGACGAAATTTACAAATTTTAGAATTTTTTTTTGACAAATTCTACAAAAATCAAGCTTGTCAATTTTGTTGGCAACTATAGTTACTAGAGTATCTTTTTTATTCTGCGTCTTGTAAAGTTTTTACAGTACTAGTCCGGAAAACTCAATTTTCCTGCGCGTAAATAAGCAGGAAAATGTTGTTTCCAAGACGATTTCCAGAAAAATTATTTACAATCTTTACATTTACATAGATAAATAGAAGTAAATAATATTTTGATTTAAATACATAGTATAATCTGGCTGGAAGCATGAGAAAAATGCAAATCATTAATCGGTAGTTACTACACAATGCCAATTTAGCCTAAGATTGCTGCACACTAAACAAAGAAAAATTTAAAATAAGAGAAGACCTAAATAATAAACACAGTGTAGATTTTCTTCTGCCGATTATACGGTTTCACTATTGTACTGTATCCTATAAATTTAATAACTCATTCCACACAACTTATGAAGCTGTATTTTAACGTAGCTTCTCAAACCCAATGGCAACAATCAGAAATAGGTTTAATAAAACCTTTTTGCAAAGCCAGTTTGCGAGTAAGTTTCAACTATAAAAGCAGAGCTTTCCTCTGAAGTCCCATGCTATAAAATGCTATTATCTCAAAAAGCGTGACTGGAAATTACCGCTGTCAGTGTCCTCTTCGTTTAGCAATTTCAAAAATGCCACTAGATTTGCAATGCTTCCTTTGCAACAATGTTGGCAAACTACCGAATCCTTTAATTCTGTGTAAAAGCATCTACATTGTACAATTTATTAATTTATCAATTTATTTAAATCTACTGTTTTAAAAATGCCATGATGCAACTTTGCAAGAATGTAACAAAAAGTTTTGGTTTATTTACGCTCTGCTTCATTAACGGTTTCAAAAGCTTAAATACTCTGTAATAATGTCTGGAATAGCAACAAAACGATAAAAGATTAATTAAAATACACGAAAGCATAAAATGCAGTAGACAACATAAACTAGTATTTTAACAAATTGAGTGTTGGAGAACATATATAATAATTTTGTACAATATCTGTCAGAGTCAATAAAATATCTGTCATTTAGAGTAACCTATACGTTGACATCTATAAACTTGGCTTCATGACTTTGATGTGAGATCTTCTAAATGCTAATAGATGTCGCTATTTTTACTATATTAGAAAAGTACTAGACAGTTGGGTAAATAGAAGAGCAAAACATGTCCAAGTCTACAAATCTAGTTTGAATAAATTTGCCTTGGTCTCATATTTTAATAACAACATGGTTAGCGAAGCAACCATGTAAACAGTAAAAGATTTTACTTTGTCCATTACGTTTTTTTAAAATGTTTAGAAAACAAACCAAAAATATCAAGATTTAGCTTCAAAAACAGAAGAAAGCCCTTCAGCTGCTATTGCCAATCTTGTTTCTCAAAAATTCCAAGACGAGCATATCAAAGGTAGGAAAAATTATGCAAAGAGAAAATGGGTAAAGATTTCACTATCAAGAAGGGTTTGTTAGTTTACTTTGAAGAATTTGCAAATATGAATATTGTTATTTAAATAACCATTATATCAAATAACCGCCTCTATTGTTGTAAACCAAGTGAATTCTGAATGAAAAAAGTCAGCAATTCTAATTTTTCGAATAATATCAGCATGGTAAGTGACCTAGTAACCATGTGAACAATAAAAAATTTGAAGTTTTATTAGTGTCTCTCGCTTTTTGAAAGCTTAAAAACATAAATAAATAACGCAAATTTGCTAATAAAAAAAAGAGCTTCAGGTCAGGCCAGTCTTCTTTTTTAGAAACCTCAGAAACCGTTATCATATTATCAAAAATTGGTCAAAAACGAATATGTTTCAAATTTGATAAACAAAAAGGCTTTGTTTGTGCACTTTGATAAACTTGCATAGATAAATAGGTAATAACATTTCTTGTTTAATTTTTGATAAGTACTTTATCGCACGCTAACGAAAATCTAAAAACCTTCAGTCATAACCTAATTAAAGTGAGTGGGATATGTGCGCTATATCCCACGGCTGTATGTATAAAATGATATTATTTAACTAACAAGTTTCATAAGTTTTTTATTCCGGAAAATAGCTTGAAATTCTAAAATAAATTACTAAAATGTAATTAAGTCTCTTGTTTCATTTCTGATACCAGCATCACAAATTTAGGTTTCTAGATTCTTGATATATTTTATAAAAAAATAATTTCAAAAACAAATAGACAGTTTTCGTGTAGACATTTTTAAAAGAAAGCTGATGAGCGTTGTTTGTGCAGGCTTATCCTAAAATCTACAAACAGTAATTAAAATAAAGTTTTTGTAAAAACGTCAAACTTGCTTGTTGTGAAAAAAACATTTGCTTCTAATTTGGTTCATTATTGTAACTTTTGTGCTTCGGGCTGTATGAGAACAGTCTTCAACATCTTACGAAGAAGTTGATGATTAACTGTCAACAGAAATTTTAGTAACCCGCATGCCAACGCTAAAATTCCTTTCAACGCCACGAAACGAAGGCTTCTAAAGTGATATACAACATCAATTAGCATGTTTTGGAAGTCTTCCAAAACGATTATCTAGATACTCTTCTAATGATTTAATATGTAAGTAATTATATATTTTTGCTCCAAATGTAACTAGAATAATGCACATTTTGTTCTCTGAGCTTTGAAATGATAGAAAGTTTCAGCGTTCTCATTATAAATTTCCCCCTTTCAGTAGTATTATAGGAGTGGTAGCATGATGGAAAATCTAAAAAGAAAAACACAATAAAAAAATCGTTATAAATATGTAAATGCCCATCAAAACTTCGAATTGGATTAGACAAGTAAAACAATTGAGGAAATTAATTTTGAAGCGAAGAAAAAGGCGGGAAAGAGCTTATCTCGAAAATCGAGTACATCATCATCAGAGAAGCGTTAGAACAGCCACGTCTTCGTTCGCCTATTCCGGAACGAAATTATTAACTTTTATCAGGAGGAAAGTACAACAATATTCACGGCTGATGATGTCAACTTGAAATTGAAATATGAAAAGTTTCGCAATTTAAAAGTCGTTTTTCACAGACGTCCGTCGAAAAAAGACGTTTTTAATCTTATTAGAATAGCAACGAGGAACAGAGAGATGTCTTGTTTCATATTAACTATAGAAAATGTCTTTGGCAATCGCATCGAAAACATCTGTTGCGGTATGTAACAGGAAATTTGCCGGAACACCTGTTGCAACTTGAAAAATTCAAAATCCCTCCTCTTTTATCCAGAATTTATGGTAATCTGGTATTATTAACTTGGTAATTAAATTCTATACTATTTGAGAGAAATTAGGATGTTGAGCAATTACGTCGGTGTTTTTATTAATAGAACCTCAAAATAACCCATTTCGTGTAACCATTGAAAATCGCAGTTCTACAATAAAAATAAAAACGTAAAAAGTGGAAAACTTCTCAGTAGATACGGTAGAATCTGTTGCAAATCAATGAAGAAAAAGCTTTGCTGTTGATTAGCTATTCTCTAATCTATATTGACATATATTTTATTAGTAAAATTTATTACACATAAATAGTCAAACTTTCACAAGCCTAATCCCTATACAAAACTGTTAAGTTTTCCAAGTAGTTTATAGAAGACATGTTTGACGTTACAACTGTCCGAGCAAGTCACGATACTCATTCGTGCGACGAAGTATTATCGTCTTACTTAAACAGCTTTAATGTTCGGCGAGGACCAAACAATACAGTCATAACCCACTATCAACTAATCAACGTTAACAGTTTAAATAGAATATTAAACTTGTAAAAATTTTACTAGCTCTTATTTGGTTTGTCGCACTATAATGAATACTTGTCGTTCGCCAAGCGTACTCTGTATGTACTAAAAAAGTTTTTATAAAATATTACTACAGGAACAACAGACTTTTGAGTTTATACGCTTCCTACCTAATATAAATAAGTAGAATCCAATATGTATTTTGTTGCATTGTCAAACAGTAATCAAAAAATTTTAAAATAAAATTATTCAACTATTTTACGAAGAATTAATTTTCTTATTTATAAAACAATTTAATTTTGTAACCAATAATTTTTTTCTTAAAGAAAAACCACAATTATTGTTATTGTAATAATATTGAACACAATTTTAGTATAGGTACGTGACGCTATTTCATACGTTGTAAATAAATTATAGAAAACTGTATATAATTTAGTAGCACCAAACTTTCAGCTATAATTAAGGAGTCACTTAAGCTGGCTGTATAAACTTTAGAACGTCTATAAGTCAAAATCAAATGAAGTATTCTACATTGTAAATTGTCTATTCTAGGAATCATTTGGCATCTTCTACGTCCTCCAGATATTTTATTTTATTACACATGCAGTAATAATAAACTATATTTTAAGAATTGTGCTTGAAACGAAGCTAGGACTTTATAGGATATTATAGTCTTAATTTATTTTATTATATTATAATGATGCCAAAAAACTCGTATGCCATTTTATTACCATTTCTACATCTGAGTTTTTAGTTAAATATATCATATGATGAAATGTTTGATCACATATTTACTTATTGCCCAATTACAAAAATTAGAAATTTGCGTAGTGACTTGAGAAAAATTGCGACTTGCGTCGCATGAATTTTGTATGCCGCAACGGCTGAGCCCGAGACAATCCATCAAAAGCTTTCTATTTTGGTGTGTAGGGTTTTCCTTTAGGTGTTTCGTCATAAATCATTTGACATAGAGATACCAAATGATCTGAAGCACGACATTTTTTTCCGCACATATGTCAACAATTTAACAGCCGCTGCAAAAGCAGGAAGAAATAATAATGACAATTTATTAAATTCAATAAACTTCATTTATAATTAAATTTCTATGTAGAAATTTACTACCTACAGAATAGACAAGTAGAAAAAAAAACAGTTCATCGAGCATAGCCCGGTGAACCAGCCACTGTGTACATAAAAAAAGTTTGCTAGAAAAATATTTGAATAAAAAGATGTATTTTTTAAAATCCGAACATCAAATGAATTCATTTAAGCCAAAATTTCCATGATGTCTTTTTATTCTTCTGCTGAATCACTGGCCTGGTTAAATGGTCTGTCAATTGCTTGTCTCGCTATTCTTCTAAACAAAAAATATTTCAGAACAGCTCTAGGTCTTCGTTAAGGTTCCCCTATTTTTGCTCAACATTTTTGTAAATGCAAAACTCTTGGAGACGAGTTTGGTTTACATGGGTGTAGTTCTAGATATAGTTTTTATCGTTACCCCTGATTAAGAAGGCTCTAATTTCTGTCGAGTTTCTTGTCCTTTCTGAGCCTCTTGATACTAGCCACAATGATGGTAAACAACCTCTCATTCCATGGAAGCAATTATTACAATAATTGCCTCTACAGCTCAATCTTGTCAATTCTCTCAACTGGCAATCAAAATAACTTTGCTACTTTCCACGGTATATAAAACATGTATTTTGGAAAAACCGTCAACGGAAATAAAATAAACGCTACATTGTCTTCGTTAACCAGTTCACGAAGTAAACTGGCTAGAAACAAAAATACTATTTTCTAAGATCATGAGAATGCAACTTGATTAGTCGCTTTATTGCCTTCTATTATCGTTTGGTTAGTAACTGACAATGTAAATTTCCTCTTAAATACATCAACAACGCAAGCAGCAGAAGCTAGTTCTATATGTAATTTCCAAGATTTCATTTGCTTTTATATAATTTCAGTAACGTGTAATATTATACATAATATCCCTAAAAAAAGAAAGCCCGAGCTGCAATCCCCAAGATACGCAGATTGTTTTTTTATTAAGAAGATTAAATTTCCGAGGATTTGCCGGTCCGTTTACCGCAAAGCGCTCTTGTCTTCTCCTCTTTATTTATTGACAGGATCATCTCAATTTGTCAAAGCACTATGCTCCCGAGACTTCCAAGTTTTTGAGTTTGAGCCTCTATGTTCCAACGTGCTCTCTTTTTCGAGTCATCAAAGCGACTGGAATTCTGAAACTGTCATCTCCCGGTGTGTTTCGGCACCGGTTTTCCGTATTTTACTTGTTGAGAGCAGAGACATGCTTATCCTTCCTTTCCGCATTCGTGACGTTCGACAAGAAACGTTGTCTCGACGTCGGCAAAGACGCCTCCTGGTGTGAGCTATAAGCGCGTCCGGCTCGTTAACAAATACAATTCGCTTTTCTCTTTATTCTTCAACAAAGAACCGGGGAGGACTGCTTCTGACGGTAACGTGTCGTGCAACAACCATTAGTAAGTCGTGACGCAAAAATTGTTTCTTTAAAACTCAACGTAATGAATCAGCTAATCACCGTTCGAAGAATTGTCTAAGCAATATTTCGATTTATTATTATAATTATGTTTACAAGTTGAAACCCATTTACTAACCAGCTAAAAAGCAGTAAATCATTGTACATAAAAATAAACAAAAAGTGCAACTATCCAGCAGCTACAAATATACTGCGGATCCTTTGGAGGCACCAAACCAAACATCAACTAAAACATCAACCAAAACGACAGAAATTATCTCCGGGCACTGCAGTCAGATGTTGATAAATAATATTATAAAACGTGTGTAACGATATATTGAATATATATCGAAAATAGAAGAACGTTGTAATATATTAGTTTTAGGAGTTTTACATAGAGAAAGCGGAAGTCTCGTAAGTTGGCTTGAGGAATATTAAAGTATATTTGAGACAGGAGAAAAGATGAATTAATTACCCCATGTATATACGCCATCTTCATATAAATAAACAAGAGAACTAACTATTCTTCATTATCTTTTAGTGATATAAATCCAAATCTATTAGACAAAACATAATTCGGAATGCCACGTGGTGGAAATTCATTGAGCTCTTCTCTATTCAACGAATTTTCTCAAAACTGATGATTCCAAGGCATTAATGTGTCTCGAATAAATAAGAGACCAAATAATAGACCAACATTCAAGACGAGATCTGACTAAAGTATTGAATAACGTATTGAGACAGTTTATAGAACAAAATCTAAAGATAAGTCCTAAAATCTTACAGGCTGATGACACAATGTTAAAAGTTAATTCAAACGTTATGCCGAAATCTTTTATAAAACAACAACGTGTTGAAAGACAAACCGTCAATCTGATCGTCATAGATGATAGGCGGTTTCTTTCTGGAGAAGGACATTCTGCATTTGCCAATATTTAGAAAAAGATTGTTAAGTAAACACCACTCGTAGAAAGAGTCAATATTGACAACATCTTTCAAGCTAATTTTAAATGAGATGCTGATTTCCAATTAATAGTAGTTTCCGCTTTTAAAATATAACTTTACGCTTTACCATCGGTGTACACGCTTCTCATACCTAGCTGAAAAGACCTGACTTCATCTAGTCAAAAAGCAAATAGAGTCACTATCTCAATCTAGAACGATGTAAAAATAAACTAATTCCTGATAAACTAATAGAAACAATTAGGTACTATTTATAATGATTTGTAGGTTAGGTTATGTTAAATCCATAGATAGCCCGAGCGAATAAAAGAATATACGTCTTTAAAATATTGAAGCAGTCGATGTAGGCACACAACAATTCTTCACAAGTTAGTGTTTTTAAGCAATATAAAAAATAAAAACAAAATAATTTTAGTTTTTTATTTGTGCGTTAAATGTCGCCATTTCACTAGCAAGCCAGGCCCATTCGAATAATTTATATCATTTCATTCTATTCCGTGTTGTCGAGACTAAATCTTCTTTTAAGTACTGTTTTAAATTGATTCAAATTAATCAAATGGCTATTAATTTAAGTTTGTATTGGTAGAATGGAATATTGGATGGTTTACTATCCCTACAACATTGACGTAAAAAAGCACCATTAATAAAATATATTAAGTCGGTAAAAGTTGCTGACATTCAAATCACAGCGACAAAACAGATAAGCTTTTCAAACATAGATCTTCATTATAATGACACAAACTCGTTAGATAACATAGATCATCACTTTTGATGTCCGTCCTAGAAACACCACAAAATTAAAATGTTACGTATATATTCTAAAAAAAGACTTTTCAAATAAATCTTAATTAAATTAGAAACCCAGCTATTCAAAATATGTTTTTTACATTTGGAACATAATAATAATTGTAAATGGCATAATTATTACATAGAATGTAATATCAAATCAAATTACAAATATTAAAGAATGCGTTTCAAATCACTATGTCATTATATTCTATTGAAAGCTGAATAAGATGAAAACGTAAAGCCCCATAAGCACATGAATAGCTATTCTTCAGCCTCATTTCATACCATGATGCATTATTATTATTTTTACAAAATCCAATCCTAGAGTTGCATTGAGCAATGTTCGTGCCTACAAAAGGTTTGATCAAACCTCAAGATGTATTTAGACGTATAAAGACTATATTTTAAAGTTTTAATATCGCAAGAACACCGGTAAAAACTCAGTGTACTTTTAAGTAACAATACGTATTCTGCAGAAAAGATTTCGGCAGAATTTCGATCTTAAGGACTTACGGCAATTTTTTGTTTTGTGTAAGTGGTATTCGTTACGATCATATAATGAATAGAACTATAATAATAATTTATCAACATTGAATAAGTTGAACCAATAATCTCAGAGCTCATGTGATCAGTTTTTTGAATACAGTGTGATCCAAACTGAACACAATTGGTTTTTTAATTTAATTTGTTGCGGCATGTATAAGAGTTTTAATTTTAGATATAGAAAGATTATTACATGAAAATCATACACAACCCAAAAATAAACAATTTGAAAAGAATTAAATTGAACCAAACTCCTCAATATTTCTACACAAATTGTTTCAACAAGCAACGCTGTAGCAGATTTGTCGTTTACAAAACCCTATGACAAATTATGAGCGAGATAAAATATAAATAGCTTAATAATCTATCTATGACTACAAATTAATTAGTCAGTAATTAACAGCCATCCGTCGACTGCAACAAACACCTTAATTAGTTATATATCTCTGATAAAAGTGATTTAGTCATCTCGACTCACTCAACCATGATAAAATTGTAAATACGTTAGTATATACAATATTATTTACGTTAAAATTTAATCTAAGTTTATTACAAATTCATAATTGGAAGTTTCGCTGTAAACGTGCTTGGGAAAATATATACAGAGAGAGCAAAAAATGTACCGCTTCATATTGAAATTTATTTTGCCATTTATATAAAATTTAACCTACAGTTTATATGAAATGATTTATTTCACGCTTATTGAGAAAGAGATAATAGTTTTGTAAAATCTCTTCAGTGTCCTTCGAGTGTTTATTTTGAAAATGTCTCACATAAAGTTTCAATTTTAATTATAAAATAAAAAAAAACAAACCAAAATCCTAAAATCCTTAATAGTTTATTGCTTACAGCTTTTTGTTGGAAGCGAGTATCAGGTTAGCTACCTATCAATTTTTATTACAGATTCGGATAAATCTATTAAAATTAAATCGTTTTTCAAAAGCAAAAGAGCCCTTGACAACATTAGATTAAAGGGTCTACATGGTCAAACGTGCAACATGATATGTACCAGACAAAACAAAATAAGAACATATAGTTCTAATTTTAACTATATATTTATTTTTTTAATATTTCTCAATTATTTCAATTCGCTTAAAATCGAGATTTATCAAATTTTAAGATAATCGAAATTTAAACTAAGATTTTACGACCAATCAGAATCACTAAATAATAATAACTAAATAAGCTAACTTCACCCTTATTTGCTTGGTAACAAATCAAAAAAAAAGTGTACGTCCTGGCATAATCCCCTTGAGTAAATAGTTTTTTTCACTACTTGCTTTAGAAGTCAACATTATTAGTAGGCTTTCGATCCTGAGAAGTTAAATTTCGTTACCTAGGAGAATAACAAACAATTATCTACTACTAGTAAATAATTATTATCTACTACTAGTAGATAATAATGAAACCAATATTTTGGCATCTTGCGTTAGATATGTTTATACTGCCTCTTTTTACGGGTTGCATAACCATGTAATGGTAAAACTTAAAAGTTGAAAATCAAAATAAAAGTTTTGAGCATAGAATTCATCGTTTTTCCTTTTGAGAAATGCAATAAGCCTGTAATATTTCGCTATGTCTATGTCTTCGTTTACTTTTAGGGTTTGCTTAAGCATAGAGAATAGGGCCCATAAAGTAAAGGCCTTTCTGGTGGTGGCTTTTTCTTCAAAAAACACTAGGAGAGCATTTTCGGACTATAAACAATCTCGGTTTAAAAAAATGTCTTCTCTACCTTGGTGTATAATATACTATTATTGTTCATGTATTTCAGCTCTGACTGTACAAAATATAAATACATGCCATCTGAGTATAAATCTGAATGCAACAAAATACAAAACAAAAAAAAAGTTGAATAAATGATTAAATTTTTTTTTAATTTGCAGAAAAATGTTAAGCAAAAACTTGTGTTTTTTCAACAGTAATTAAGGAAAACATCTCTTTTATAAGCAATTTAAAAAAATAATTTTCTCTGAATTAAAAAGAATAGAAGGTTATCTGTGATTGAATAATCTAAATTATCATTTTGATTTGTTGCTGCACTACAATTTAACAAAGCATTCCTTTGTGACTGAATTAGATACATCTTAAAATCTGCTAACTCTTCCTACTTTAAATAAAGTGGCAAAGCACTAATTTTATTCCCTGTTTCTGGTTAAAAAATTATTTTAATTTTTGCATTCTCAACTTGTTTCAAAAGATAACCAATCTGAATATTTTTACATTCGACACCAGCAGTAAGAATAAATTAAGAAAAACATATTCATGCCAAGTTTTCTAGAGATTAGACTTTTAGATTATCTACATTGGAGTAAACATTTGTACCTACCTGGCATCAGAAAACAAATTGATAGTCGTTCAAAGTTTATGCGAGCTCTCAAGCCCAAAATCGGCATTAATAATACAAAAAACTCAAAATCCAACAAATACCAAACTCAATTGAACAATGCATTCTTCCGATTTTAACGTATCGTTACATTAGGTATACAATAATATATCGACACACCGACAAAAAAAACGTAAGAGAAAGAAAAGTTGTATACTGTCTGAGTGACAAATTAAAACTAATAATAATTTTGAAGAAGATGACTCCGTCCTTCTTTAAAAATAAAGACAGATTATAAAAATGGGAAAAAGTAACACAGGAGCAATGCTTGATTACAATATTTGATGTCGGTTATACCAAACCAGGTTCGAAAGTTCACATGATTAAGTCGGTTCTAAAGCAGGTGGAAAACATCACCCCAAAACCTCATGGCAAAACTCACTAAGACTCAACAGCTCTAATTTTACTCGTATCATAGCACTGAACAATAAGCAATTGATAAAAAAAAAAAAACGGAAAAAATAAAACACCAAACAGTGAGACAGTTTCTTTTGAACGGTTACAAAAGATTATTGAAAACTTTTTAAAAAAGTGGTAAAGCAATCAACGTATATCTGAATAAAAGAGAAAGTAACCCAACTTAGAACTCGTTTCAATTGATATCTTAAAAATATTTATCTAGATCTTCAAACATTTATGGAACATCTTTTACACAAACTCAATCGTTTTATGATAAAGAGAGCATATTCAACTGCTAATCTATATTTAGATAAATAATCAGAAAGTTCAGCTTCTAAAACTCCGGTCGACCATAAATAATCAAACCAAAAAGAAAAAAAAAGAAACACATGTTTGCAGATGCAATCTCACTATGCTGCTTTCAACAATAAATTTATTATAAGCTCGGGCTTGAGCAACACATGTAAATTCAAATAATGTACACTTAGCAAATCCACAAAGCAAACATTGTTTTCAAACATAAAAAAATATCAATTTCATTTAGCCTATTTACAGTAAATAGCATTTACCTTGCAATTTGAGTCAAAAAAATTTACCTTACGTCATAAATTCACTAAAAATCTGAAGCTAACGTTCCGTACATTCTAGAAAAAGACAAAAAGTATTTGAAGTAGCTTTTAAGGCGTTAAATCCAATTTCACATGCTGAAAAGCCAGATTAATTTTCACCAGATATTTTGTGAATGTGCAATTCAATCAAATATCAACATCTTTAATTGCTTGAACAAATGACAAATTAAAAAGTCAAACTGCATGTTTTTTATTATTCGTATTTTATTAAATCGTCTAATTTTGTTGCTCTGGAATCACAAAATTAAATTATACATATAGAACTGTTCTATTTCAGCCGTAAAACTAAAACCTAGCACAATGCGGCAACATATGAATGTTGCTGGTTTAATTTTTTATAGCAGTTTTTTTTTAATAACATCTCAAAAATTTAAATTGACATTGTTTTTGGTATTCGTTCAAATAGTTTACAAAATCGCTTGAATAGAAACTGTTGCTTCAAAGACAGACAATACGTAAATCGTCGAACTCGCCATACCAGAACTGTTGTTTTATCGTTGATCCGTTTGTTTCAACAAGAACGTCATAATACAAAACCATTGTTGCCCTTTATTGCCGTTGACAAAGTAAATTTAAACATAAATAGTGTTTCAACTTCTCAGCGTGTATCGTATTTTAGACAAAGCCATTGAAAACATTTTGACAAAAAAAAAAGTTTAAAAAAACTCGAGAAACAAAAAGCTTTGCAAGAAATCAAAAATCGTAGACCTAAATAAAAGTGTAAAACAAAGTTCGTCAAACTATTTATAACATGGACAAAGATTGAAAACTCAACTAAATTGTACTATACACAAGAATTTATGTTTCAGAAAAGAATGTTAAAATAAAAGATTATCTCTACTAACAATCACATCTCTACTATCAAAAATATTGAATGGAAAAACTAAGCATTTTTGTTATAACAAATATTTTTTCAAGACATCATATGCAAAATATGAATTCAAAGTTGCATTGGATTGTAGTTTTTGATAAAACAGATATTTTACAAACGATCCACGAAAGATCCTAAAAAAGTTCATCACAAGAAGTATAAAACGACATGAACTAAACCCCTATCAGAAAGAGTACCTAGCCATTGAAAAAAAGAAAAACATAAAAATTATTTTAGAATAAAAAAAAAGAGTGAACTAATGAAAGATCAAACTAGAGCAGCCTCACAAAATACTAAGAAAAAATCTTTCAGGTCACGGAAAAAAGCTTTTCCTTGACCTGAAACCATTCCTAAATATTTCAAACGCCTGAAAATGGTAATTTTGTGTTATGTTGTAAACAATGTAACACATCAAACTGAACCAAAATTTTTATCAAATTATTTAATTTCATTTTGAAGTACACACCATTTAAGCAAAAACACCAGTGTTTGTCGAAACTGAAACTGTCAGACCCAGAGATTTACCCAAAGATGAAAGAAACTCAAAACGACAAATTGTTCTATAAGAGAAAAAAAAATAAACGTATAGCGATGAAAAAAAAATAACTAACCAATGATAAAATTCCCAGGTATTTTTCTAGATTCCTAAGAATTATTTTGACAAATGACCAGAGATCTTATTCAGAGCAGCTTTAGTTGCAAAAAAAAGCGACACAAACAAAAATAATGCTTAGAAAAAAATTAAAAAATTTCAATATTGAGCTACTGCCAAACATTGTAATTTACTTTTATGAGTTAATTTTGATACCCGATTTTTTCCCTATATCATTATTCTTGTATTCTTTTATTAAACTTACTAAAACTTTTATTTGCTTCATAGATTGTCTTGAACACTTCGTTGGATAGTAGTACTCTTGAACAGAATGTCAAAAAACACGTCTGCAATATTTTACAATTAAAAGCAATATTATTTATCTGATAATTTTTAATCAAAAATGTTTTTACTTTGAAAACAAAAAAGTTGACACATTATAAAAAACTAATTAATTAATTTTCAAGCAATCAATGTAGTAAATATTTGCATAGAAGAGTTGAAGTTGAAGAAGCAAAGAAAAATGAATGAATCCATAGTCTGAAAAACCAAACATAGATCGCACATGTGAAAAGATTTCATCAATTATTTATGAAAATAAAGAACGCATTTTGCGACCAAATCTCATCCACTTGGACCTTGGACACCCAGCAAAGAAAACCTAACAATCAAGTAACCATGTAAATAAACATGTTCTCTTAAATAAACTCTTTTTCTACTTTAATAAAATTAATGTAGTAAATATAATATATAGTAATTGCTATCTGGTCAAATTAAATTAATGGCAGCACAAATTTAAGCAAAACCGCGCCTTGTATGTTATCTGACGCATGAAATGCCATTCCACTGTTTTACCTGTAGAGCAATTTACTGAAGACGCAAAATAAAATTAAGTAAAATGGAAACAAAAAATAGAGTGTTATTACGACTGCTCTTGTTTCCGGAGTAATTAACGAAAGACCTATTCCGGGCACTCTGGTCGCACTTAGACCGGATTTACTTCAGTAAGAAGAACAAGAGACGCGGAAACAACGAACCGTGACATTTCGAGTATGCTGAGTGTGACGAGCGGTATACGACCCGTTAAGAATTTTGAATTCACTGAATGGTTTTCTACATTTATACAAAATTTTATCTATAATCAAAAATTCTCCTTAAGATACTTTATAATTCATCTCTTTGTACCATTTTATTATGAAATAGTCACTTTGCGAATAAACGACACAGAAAAATCTGCTAAAACGCTGGTTTAAAATGTAAAACTCAAAAGCCTTTGTAACAAGCTGTTTCACATAGACACGAGCCCTTGATGTATTGTTTGTACAAAAGACTTGATAATTAAATTTCTAGCACGTGTCGATCGTAATTAACGATTAAATTTATCAACGATTGTAAGTATTAATTTCCTCTTATTTTAAGTATAAACAGTAACTTTAAAAGCTTTATCAACAAACACCCCTAAGGTTCTTGTGTTTTGTAGGTAGGTAACAGTTAGGGATGTAGCAGTATCGCCTTCGCACAGATCCAAATTCACCATTAATAAAGTGAGCAGGAGGTATCTTAATTAAATCAAAACAATATGGCTACGTGAAACCAAAATTAATTTAGAGAGGCAAGCAAAGGATAAACGGTCTCTCTATACAACGTTTGATCGCAAAGAGTAGAGAAATTTCAGCTGAGTATGCTTCTTTATGAATGTCTTAAAACGCATTAAACGGTTAGAGACAAACACTCGCTAAATGAAAATTCAAGCACATTAAGTCAATAGAAAAAAACAATAAAAGCCAGAAATAAAATTTATTAAAAACAATAATGTAGTCGAACAAAAAATAAGCAGCACGCCCACATTTTGTCTTCATGATTGGATCACCTCCAAGATACCTAATCTTGGAGCTACATTCTCGAAAATAGGTTCTCAAACCGACAAATCTAAACGAGGCCATATGAATCAATATTTATTAATGAATGAACAAAAAAACTTATCTAACCTATTAATTTAGACAGTCGAATTGATCTTATGGTCTACGAAACGATCACTAGAATAATTACTCAAAACAATAATTAAAGTCTTATTTTCTCCTAATTTGAAATTTATTATAAATTTAAAAAACTCATATTAAACAAGCATTTCCAAAAATAATATACTGATAACCAAAGAACAAGCAAGCCATTCGATTGATAAGGAAGGAAATTAATCTCATACCTCATAAAGCAGGTGGGGTTGGTTATTCGCCTCCATCTGCTTAACATTAAATTTAACAAGGTCTTAAAACAATAATTGTTAAAGAGTAAATAAAGTTTACAAACCATGCATGTGTAAGCAACAAGCTTTGTAATTGAAACGTAACTAAAAATATTGCTGCAACCAAATCTACAAAACCTGTATTATATTCCTATTGTATACCATAAAAGCTCAAATTAGGTGTAGAGAAACAAATTGTAAATAACGCTGTTTTGGGTGTGTTGTTTGCTCATTGAAACATGCATGAACATGTATTTATAATTTGCTGTGCATAGTTGTATGTAGGTGCAAATGTTCTATTCTACTCTTCTAGCATAAAGTTAGCATTATGAAGAAACTTACAAAAAATGTAACAAACTTATTTCAGATTATTTAAAACTAGGTCGCTTTTAACTATAGTAGGCGGTGATGCAAGAGTATAGAAAAACAAGTAGAAATTGAGACTTTGTTTTTGTTAGATTATCAAAATTTTATTATAGACATCTTTGTCGCACAGCAAATTAAATCTGAAGATAAACAGAAGACCGTTAAAAAATATTGATTAAAAGTGAAATTAAGTAATAATTTTTACTAACTGAAATAACGACCGCATTTCAATTCACTTTGCCGCTTTCGCATTCTTTCTGTTTCAAAAATAATTTCATCGTTGTATTTTTTGTTTAAAATCTATAAATTTTTGTTATTCGGTGTTTCACTCCATTGGAAATAAGCAAATTATTATTATTCCGATCACACCAAATGTAACTGCTCATATACAGCCGAGGTGATTGCGGCAATCCCCTATACTTCATAAGACACAAACAATTGAAACAGAAATACCATCCGTGATGCAAAATAACATGCCAGCGAAACATATGAAGTAGAAGAAATACTGGAAGATGAACCAACCTCTGTTAAAACACGCACCGTAGATGCGATAGAGATCTTAATTTTGTAATTTCTTGATGAGAACAAGACTTGTTAAATTCCGAGAGTTCACTAACTTTACAAAGAGTATGGGAAACTGCGTTACGGATCTAAAACAGTCAAAGAAAAAAAACAATCAGACAAAGCCAATTACCTTCCTTAAAACATGACAAGAAGTCAATTAATGAAAGCTTAAAGCTACTCAAACACGACCCTGTATAGCTGCAGCTTGAGGGAGTAGGAGCCACCTGATGCATGGTTTCTGGTGTCATAAATAGTCCATTGTAAAGTTACAATTCTTTGTCAATACTAAGAAGTACCATGTTTAAATGTTCACTTTTTTCATTGCATCAAATAAACGGCAATAATAAAAAACTGCATTGTTTTAGAAAAAACAATTAAATTAAAATGTTTAAATTAAAAATAAATGTTGTTTTTTCGAGAACCAGTTTATAAACCTATAAATTACAAACTCTACTTGGAGACCAGCTGGCCTCATGAATGGAATGATGCACAAAAAAATTTATATAAAACCAACATTCTAACAATGTACGTACACAGTTGTAATTCTAGTTCTGATATAGAAGAATGTAGAAGAATAATTATTGTTTTCAGGTATATAGATATCCGTTTAAACCAACAATGAAATTGCTTCGAAACAACCGGTTCTTCATTTTAGGAGTTAAAACTTCCAAGAATAAATTTTTTTCATTACATAAATGTCACTTTTCTCGCGAATCCAGCGTTTGAAAAGTAAAAGTTAAAAGCGAATCTCACTAGGCAAGTTATGCAGACGAGGACACCGTGGTCAAGAACCATTAAAGAACCAGAAGTGGTAGGAGAGCGCGGTTATAGAACCGGATCACGTGAATCAACAAGTTCAGGTGCAAACCTTGAACCTGACGACTAACCGCATTCACACTAGAACAAATTCGAGTGTATAAATACGTACAAATGAAAGAATGCCGTGGGAGAACCTCTTTTATTAACTACCTATCCGTTTGTTGGTTGATGTAACTTCCGATTCCGGAAACCAGAGGAATGACCGTTTTATTTGATTCATTCTCGAATTAGATCAAGGAGAATTGTGGGAAGAAAATGTCTATAGACAAACGATGTAAATGAAACTTTTTTTTATTTTATTCTTATTCGTATCTCAACCGAACCCCAGCCATGTATCAGACATCCGTCATTTTGGGAGAGTTTATCATCCGCAACAGTTTGTGGAGACACCAGTTGAATGCGAATACATTCCGCAGCAAAAAGCCTTTTAAGTTATGCGAGAGACGTAAAAAATTACATCATCCAAAACGTTTCTTAACAAAAGGGATAAAAACAAAGTTAGTTCAGCCTTCAACCAACGATACAATATTGTATAAATCTTGATTTCTCTTTTGTCATAAATATCTTTAAAACTTTTTACTACACCCGCCACGAAAAAAACTTTGATCACGTTTACCTTAGCATTTAACAGATTTCTACTAATTATAGCTTTATTCGTCATTCTGATCATTGAATTGTTTGCAGAAGGTATATTCCATTCAACCTTGATTAAGTACTTTACCACTGTAAATTATTTAAAAGAAATCATTGAAGCACACAGTAAAATTTTATAAATTTTCATTCCCCACTTCAGATTTAAAAATCTTGAACAGTTCAAGAACAGTTTAATAAGGACATGTGCCATTTTCATTCAAGATATGTCCATAATTAAAATTTAATTTTTTCTACTAAAATTGATAATTTTTATTAATTAAATAATGACAAACTTACAATCAGATTTTAATAGTTTTTGATAATTAAGACAGTTAAAAAAATAAAAACTACGTTTGAGAAGGAATCGCTCACTAATATTTATGTCAATAATAATGTTTTTCCGTTGACGGCAAACTTTTAATGAAGGCTCCTAAATATGCGCCTCATTACTAATTATGTCAAATATATAGCACTCATTCATCAATGTGAGTATACATTATCGTAATCAAAAATTTGTAAAAAAAATCATGTATTAATGATGACTAAACATTGTGTCTCCTAAAGATAGAGATGATATACTTTATTAACAAACTATATAATGTTTTACTGCTAAGAACCAAAAAATCTGTTCACATTTTTCTCAGATGCACTGATCTGATCATATAACAGTTGTCATTTTTGAGAAATTATTTAAGTAGGTGTGTAGATCTCTTTTTTTATGTATTGATTGATAGCTTAGTTTTCTGTCATATTTTTTTTTCTGTTGTTTTTATTCTCAGGCATCAGCTTTCTTTTAATTTTTGTTTCGTACTATGTTCGCAGTTTCAATTCAGTGTTTATTACTGTTGTTTTCTTTTGGATGGGATGGTCTTATTTCCTACTTGTGTGATGCAGCTTCTTATGGCATCCCAACCTTCTTTTGTTGTGTGTTTAGATAAATTTCTTCCTTGTTCTTCTTCTTGCTTTTATTCAGCCTTAACCCATACTTTTTTAATTATAGTATCTTAAATTTTAATTAGCTATAAAATATAAGAAGTAAAAACGCAATTGTAATAGTTACGCGTCTAAGATTTCTTCCAACAACAATACATTTATCTTTCCCAAACTCAACAATTTTTATAATTTTCAGTAGAAAAGCATACGAAAATTGTGCCAGAATTACAAGTTGTTGGGCAATCAATTCAGTCATCGCTTCCTAATTTATAAGGAATAACAGGTAAGACACACAGCAACAGTCCTCGTTAGTGTAAATATGGTACTACTGGTACTATAGTGATAGTCTATGCATGTACGCGAGGTACTCTCTGTATAATTTATACAGAGAGACAAAGAAACACCTACTAATATTGTATTTACCCACTCCTATTAACAAGTATTATATCAGAAAAAAAACTAAATGCAAAAATACAATTACAAGAAGACGCAATAGCGGTTTCAACCCTTTATTTAAAAGCTACAAAATTAAAAAAAAAATTATCCTTTCTCACAAAAGAAAAGGTCACTTACATTATTATTCCTATTGTTAATACATTTTATTTTGAGCTTGAACATAAAAATATACAATCAACCAAAGCAACACTTCAATATTAATCGCTTATATTCCCGTTTATAACTATGAAATAGTAATCGTTTTGATTGATAGATTAAATACCTAAGTCAAACTAAGTTTATTGCAAAAAGTATAGACCGTATTGCTTAAAAATCAATTGTTTTGGTAAACTTATCATAAGAAATATATCTTTTCCTTTGAAAACATATATCATTCGTTGCAAGAAAAGCCAAATATTAGATTTTCCGTCAGATCTTTTAGACGTATCTATGAATTCCTTTCAAGATTCTTTTCATTTCAGACAGTAGTGTGCCCGTCGTCTTCTTACGAATGATGTATGAATTTTTCCCAGGGTTGCTGTGTACACAATTCGTCGATTTTCGTTCCTTTCAGGCAAGTATCCCTGTTTGTATTTTTAGCGGATGATGTTTGACCAAAGATTAACTCATTATTGGGTTTGTGTTGACATAGCTCCAAACTTCCATTTAACCGAATCGTCAAAATCGGGTACGTTTATCCGAAATTAATTATTCCACATTATACAATCAATATGATCCGATTATGACCAATTCAATGATCAATGGCCCTCGTTTGTCTGTGGTGCATTTGTTACACTGTTATTGTTTAATCAACGGATTTGAGGCGTTATTCCCAAAATGATTTAAATTTTTTTACGTTTACATAATTAATTTTAATTTCAGTCACATTTAAAAAAAATTAATAGGAAATTCAACTCTCAAATTTACTCATAGAACAATTCAATTCGATTGAATTAATGGAAAAATCGCTCTCACTTTAACAAACAACTATTCATAACAGATTGACAATTATAATTGATCTAAAAATCAATTGAAGTTCAAAAAAACTTTTAAACTTTTCGATACAGCGCGAGTTCTACGACGGCTTTTTATAGAATTCTCTATATTATTCCTATAAGTTCACTGCGCATCCACATATTCGAACTGTACTCAGCTACAATAGTCGAGTTAAGTTCATCATTAAGTTTTAAATGATTCTTGACTTATTCACTATACATGTTTTCTGTCATCCCTAACCTAAAAAGTCGCCTTGAAATTACATAACTTTTTTATATTCCCACGCTCTTTGCATGTTTAAAGCCAATTCAGCTAAAATATGGCATTTTTTCCCAAAATAAAATTGCCCATTCTACAAGTTAGTAGTGTTTCTGATAGTACTAACAATGTTGAACAAAATTATTCAAACCAAATTGCCACAATTAAACAAATTAGAGAAGAATATCGATGAAGTCCTATCCACTTTGCCAACATTGGTCAACATTTTACTAATTGAGTTCATTTGTTATTCTTTATAATCCAATTAGTAACAAAACACTGCAAAAGTAAAATTTGGTCATGCTCTAAAATTTGAATCAATTTTGTTTATATTAAGATTAAAAATGATAACTTTAGCTCCTAGGATTTACAGTGAATACATTTGTTACCCAAATAGGAAAATGTCAGCCTTTTTTAGGTATAAGATAGTTTTACCCATTATTAGGCAACTGAATAGTTGATTACAGTGTAATTTTCTGTATAAAGCCAATCTTTTTTTCTTAACCGTAGATTCTTTGAAAAAAGTGTATCTTAATGATTTATTGCAAAATAAATTCAACCATTAAATAATCACAACTACATCAAAAACCTAGCTTAAACTTTTATTGGATTTAAATAAAATAATTTCAATTATGTGCCACATTCTAATTTTTTTTCTCGTCATATTGACAAAAACTGAGATTAATTAACTCAATTAAGTTATAAAAATTATTATTAACGCTTTCATATGTTTCAAAAGCTTCATCTTTAAAGTTTTCCTTATGTTGTGTAGTCTACAATAGGAAGTTTTCATGATTCAATTTTTTCTTCTTTGGTTCTTTCTCAAATCCGCCCGGGTATTTTTCTTACCTCCCAAAAAGTTTATTGGGTGATATCTATCCCATATTTGACATCAATACCAAGCCCGGTCGTTATCAAAGCCCTTACATCATCTTTCCCTTGTAATTTAATCCTTGTGTGGAGATTTCGCATGTGAAATATGATTGATTTCTCGTATATTCCGTCGTTGAGTACATTTTCAATTTTTCTCTTTTCTCTTCTTTGAATAAAATCTCTTAAGGTGGTAACGACTAAGGAAATGGGTTGCCGGCTCGGTTATTTTCATGCCTCATCCCTTCATCTATCGCTTCAAAAACAAAATTAAATTTTTTCATAAAATAAATATTTATGATCGTAAATAAAGAGTTTATGAAGTCGATTCTCCATCGGATCTAATCATTTATTTCTACTCTAATTCTAGCTTTATGAGGGTTTTTATAGCCAGTAGGTTTTGTGTTACAGTTCCACCAAACGTTATAAAAATTTTACGCAGATAAACAAACTATGCCAATTTATATTCTAAAGATATATTTTTCAAATGATGAAAGCTTCTAATAAATTTAAAATTAACTATACATCCTGTCCAAACATGTGTGGGGTAAAAACAATATGTTTTTGTAATAAATTCTGTAATAAATTTAATTTATCAAATATTTAAAACTATTATGTTTTTGTTGTAATCGATCTCAAACAAAAACAACAAATGCACGCAATAATTGTATCAACAAAAAAAAAAGAATATACAAAAGTGACCTGCATTAGAATAGACTCCAAAAAAGTGGTATAAAGTGCACAAAGTAGAGCAGTATTTTGTTATAAATTTGCTTCCCGTAATATGACAAATTTTATGTCTTTCACTCTAAAATATTTTATAAAGCTACCATAGATATAATAGAGCAGATTTATTAACTGAAAGAACCCTTACTAGATGAACAATTGCATAGTCATTACGAATAGTGTCAACAGGCAACAGTCTCACCTTCTTCTGATAAAGAAGGAGATGATGAGGACCATAAAGGGGCCAATGACAGTTAGAGTCTATGATATGATTAGTTTAGGTGTAACAAAACAATAAAGCTGACGCTTATGTGACTTTCTGTTAACTTTTTTATTGGTTTAGGTTTTGAATAGAGCCTGACAAGTAATTGTAAAATCTCTCAAAAAATTGTTTGTTAATTGGTGATGCAAATGTTTTGTAAACATTCCGTTAGCGTGTAAAAGCTTTCAAAAGATGGTTGTCAAATTATGGTATGCATTTGTACATATTTAGGAAGAACGTAGAAAAATTGTCAATATTTGCCATTCTTAAAGGTTCATAGCGTTAGAAACCAAACAAGTTCCCAGCATACCAGTTTTTCTGTCGGTTTGAACTTTCAAGATAGCTTCTCTTCCCATTAATTTCAAAGTAAGTAATGACAAGAAAAAGTCGCCCCATAAATAAACGAGTAGGTATTTATTAGCTACCAGATTTTGTTGAGTGAGCTCGACCATTTATTGTATATCATAATATTTGTACTACCATGATCTAGGCCAAGATGTTCCATAACCGAGCCGATCTGCTATGGTTATTTGGATTTGTAGAACACTCTCCTTTTCGGGTTAATTACGTTACAATCCACTCTCTTCTCAGTCTCACTGTTATTACATAAGAATTTTCACTCGTGTAAACACGACTTTGGCCATCAACCTGACCGTTGAAGGAATGAAGGAACTGGTTCTCTAGTTACGAAGAGGTTGATGATCGACCACAAGAACGTGAACCTTGAAATTCGAAAAATAAAGAGAGTGGAAAGTCTGATTGGTTGAATGCTCTACTGATATGGTTTACCGATTTTTGGGTCAGCGGATTGACCACAATGTAGGTGATTTTTTTCTCGATCTATAAGGTCGTGATTTTAAATCGATACTAAAACATATACTAAAAACCTATTAACAAAAAAGATAATTTTTGTAAAAAGTATTATATTATAATTAAATGTATAGTACAAATCCATTTCAAAAGATCGTTGAATTTTCAGTTTAATTTTTACATTTTTTAAGTTGGTAGAATCTTGAGCAATTTCTAAAATAATTATAGCGTTTTGGATGTCTAATAAGATAAAAAATATATCCAATCAAATTGATTATTGTGACAAAATAGTACTTATTTTACAGGTAATCACTAAACAGCTCTTGATCAATGTAGGCCATCCACATAACCTCAATAGGCCAAGGGCATTCCACATAAACCAAAAATTATCCTAAAAAATCTTAAAAGAAGAATGATCTTAAAAAATTTTTTTTTTCAAAATGTCAAATACAACTGGTGCACAAAAAGCCCGCTCCCGATTATTGTTTTTCGTAATGCTCAACTGCCCAGATAATGATTTAAATGAGTTAAATAAGCAATGGCACGGTGGTAATGACACAGATCAATTCATAGTAACTAATTTTTTATTCAAATTTAGATGCCTTTTACATCTCCAAAAGTTTTTTTTTATACTTTTATAATAAAATTCCAAGATTTGTTAAAACACTGCTTGACGAGCCAATCATAAATGTGATCATGGAATTTTAATATCGGTCAAGAACAATGAAAATAAGTCCACAGGATATTACGTGAGAAAACAATAATAATCGTGGTTTTATGTAATAGAAAGAAATTCGTATTGAGATTGAAAACTCCTCAGAACTGCTGGAAGTTGTACCGACTTAGATACACCAAAGAAATACGTCTCAACTTGTTCATAGTTTTGTTCCTAAAATTCTATCAAATATATTTCGCAATCGTGACCGATATTTAAAGAATCATTACCTAATAAAAAGAGGTTTTCTGACACAATTGATAATATGTCACAAATAGAAATAACAGTGGAAGCTTATTGATTACAATAAACAAAAAGTTCTCAACAAGGATGTTAGTTTAATACATAACAAATTGCATTATTTATCTTTTAACCTGTTTACTTTTAGAAACAAGGTTACTAAAATTTCATAATAAGGCATCCCTTAATCTTTCACAAATCCTATTGATCTTACCCCCGCTATGGGACCTATAAATTACCCACCTTTATTCATAACCTCCCCAGCATTATTAAATGCAGCAACTCATCCAATTCCCTTTACAATTTCAACCTGAAAATAAATGCTTTTAAGTTTGCGAGTAGCGGAATCGCGTGCTCTTTAAATTATTTACGCTTTATCTAAGACACAAGTCAACAATTGAAAATAAAAATCCTTTCCCCTATTTTTTGTTCCGTTCAAATCACCTGATCTCTTACATTTTTCATAGTTGACAAAGCATAAATATACGAAACACATCAAATGACAGATCAAATATGGCAAATATTTCCAGTTATACCGACCGTCCGGAAACGAAAACAGTTCATATCGCCGTAATAATTTTCTTTCATACTTTTTTTTTCATTCGGCGATTTTCTTTCTTCTTCCTAAACTTCAATGATTTCGAGTATATGGATGACTTCCGGAACCAGGAACCGGAAAACGATCGGAGACTTGTCCCTTTTCCAATAATGTAAAAACTTGCGATTAATGTACCATATGGCCAGTCTTTGTAATAAGAGTAAATAACAATTTCTCACTATATTTAGAACATTTTGTCCTTTATCGACACTAGAATATAAGATCTGATAGGTTGATAGCTAAATTCAGATCAAGACTGATTGAAACACACTACATTACTCACTGCTGAATTTATTGTGTTATTTATTTGCTATTAAAATTGAAAGTGGGAATTGAAAAAGAGGTAAGAACCAAAATTTTTATTATATTTCATTTGCAGCTAACTTTATGGTAGAAATTTATTCTCACTCCACAGGTTTTCAGAAAACAGCCTCTTAAAAAATGAGTTACAACGTGTTAAGCATTGCATTTTCCCCTATCGGCAAGTGTGTTTAGTGTGTATTAGGAAATCTAATTTTTTACCCATGTAGCATTAGCAGCTGTTAATTTAAAGATCAAGCACCTTGCCAAGCTGCTATAGAAGTAACAAAAATACTACTATGCCCCTCCAATAAATCGTCAAATCGGATATATTAGAACAGATTCCTCATACGATTACGATACATCACAACATGAAAAACTGTTGACAAAAAATGCTAATAGTTTATCTACGTCTAAAGCCGGAAAGAAAGAAGAGAAACTAAAGGTTTAAAAAATGAACGTTTTGCCAATAGTTCACACAAATAATTTTTTCTGTTGCACTTGGTGTAAATTTTTCGTAATATTTGTTATTTGGAGGCCCTATTCTCCTATGCTAGAATATAAATTAGATTTTGAACTAAAATTTTTCTGCACATTGAACTCCGCCGGACCCACTATATATGTTCAGCGGCTTAATAGTATAGTACGACACACCAAATATAAGCTGCTAACAAGCTTAATACCCTATATAAAACTTTTCGAAGTACATTACAACCATCCCACCAAGCCATGGTGCTCATTCGTCCAAGCGACCAATTGTCCTTTCCTTGAACTGCTTTAATGTTGGATGATGTATCAGACAATACAGTCATAAACTATTATCAACTACTTCAAGAAGTTAACAGTTTTATAAAAGCCATTAGGTTCTTAAAAAATTTACTAGCTCCTATTTGATTTGTCACACACACTATACCCATTGAACAATAGTATTTGTCATAAAATTGAGTAATGATTATTAAATTGTTGACGTTTTTTACTCCGCGAATGTTACTGTATTGGCTCAAGCTAAATACCAAAACGCCGTTTCTAAATACAGTTAGAAATTTTAGCCAAAAGAGACAACATATATTATCAATTGCTTCTTAAAAAGTTTTTATGATACACTTTTTAGACTACCAAAATTCTGACCAACCAATTTCTGACAGCACTAACAATGTATAAGAATTAAATTATAAAATCAAATTAGAAATTGGAATAAAAAATACACATTTCAATATTATTCTCCCAACGCCAATCAGGGATTAGGATATCTAAAATCCTTCGTTCTGCAGAATATGGATGGCATTTTAAAGACCATAAAGAGTTCTTTATTGTCCGATTTACGCACTGATTACAGAAATGATATTTTAGCAATTACAATAAGACATATTATGTAGACTTAAACAATTTCAACAATAGCTTCATTTTTATGTTAATACTTTATTTCTATTTTGTTCAAGTCTATATTGATCTTAACAGAATTACCCATTAATGACCATTTGTGGTGGTAAAACTCCATTTTCGACCTAAGACTTAAAATTGCGAGAAGAAAAATTAACAAATTCGACCGGGAGAGAAAAGCAATAAAAGCTAATGGTTTACAGGCAGTTTTATTTTATTTCGCACGTCCGACCGAAATAAATCTTAAGACGTATTAGAGACATTTGTAAGTGAGAGGAGAAAAATCCCTCAAAAATGTTTGAAGGTTTGTCACACATATAAAGTTCCTAACATAATGTCTGAATTTTCCATCTAAAAAAAAAGAGTTATTTGTATGTTAATTTGACAACTCCACTTATCAAAACAGTGTTTTCAAATTATATTTACATTTTTCTAATACTTAATAAAAACGTATTATATAGCGTATAATCTCTACCGAGCATTTTATTTTACTTATGAGGGTGCCAATAGAGTCAAACGTAAATTTGTTTATCTCGACTTCTCAACATGGTGCTATCTCAAAAATAAATCACCCTTAACACACAAGCAGCAACGTACGGGCCCTATTAATATAATAGATTTAAATGAATCGATCCATACGGATTTTGTAAGCCCTCATAATAAGGATTGAGTTATTTACATCGCTGGGGGTCCATTATTTACTTTTAATAGGAATTTCTGGGGGCTTTATTGCACAAAATAAATCTGCGCCCAACCGACCGTTTTCCAAGCCGAAATCAAAATATGGTCGCTCACCCATTGCTTCTAAAATTATATTACAGGTGTGTATTTTGTGCGGTTTTCATGTGAAAGGGTCGAACCCAACGTATCAACGATTTTTTATTCCTTCATCATTATTATTAGCATTAGAAGGGAAAGCTTGAAGCATATCTAACACAAGCACAGCAACATTAACATAATATTGTGCGCTAGAATAACTGTGTTTCTGTTTATTTAGAATTCAGAACTAAATTCGCTACTACTTAGTTTTAATAAAACTTTTGGTTAAGCTCGTTTTCACCAGTGTTTTCATTCCGCTCTTTCAAGCCGCAGATTGCATTTGTTCTGTTCCCTTAACTCTTAAACACTTAAAATGAACACCCCAACTCGTTCATCTCTTATCGTTATCACTATTCCATTATTTGCATAAGTTCCCGAGGTTGCTTACCTGCGTATTGATTTCCAAAATTAGATTAAGCAGTCGTGCTACTAAAAACGTATGAAACATTTTTGAATTCTGCGGTTTATGTAAATAATAGAGAGAAAAAATCACATAATATGTGAATACATTTTCGTATCAACTTTTACTGACACAAAAATTATTGTTAGATTTGATAAAGATTTAGAAATAAATTTGATACATAACTCTCAAATTTTTAGCACTGTATTGATACAGTATTCAAAGATAAAAAACGCGCAGTATACATACATAATGTGCAAGGTCAAAACAGGTTATTTATAAAGCTGTGGTTAAAAAGAAACTCGATGTTGCTACTTATAAAAATGGTAAAAGAATGTATATGTAATATAGTATAGTACCCCTTTCAAGAAAAAACTCTTTCAAATATCACCTACACACTATCATGGTCAAAGACACCGGCTTTTCAATTTTTAATATCCCAATCCACTCCTATCAAAGTTGTAATTGTAGGTGGGAAAATAATTTAAATGTACATATTAGTACTAATATATGGATTTATACTGTGGTTTACAACTATCCACTTTACTGTTTGAACAAGCTTTTGACATGTTTAAACATTGACTAACTAATATTATGTTCCACCTTTTATTTCACACTGTTCCTATAATATAACTCCACTTTTACCAGTATACTTTTTATTATAATTATTTGGTAGATTTTGAATATAATGGTCAATTTTGCAGACGGCTTTTCAAAGCAGTAAATACCAATTTTACACATGTTATATACGCTAAGAACACTAATATTTCTCTAGCAAATGCTAGAGCAAAACGTTATAGTATAGGCAACTCATGACCTCAAAAAACCTTAAGATAATGATTGTCAAGTCTGACCGGGATTCCAAGAACCCAGTTTAAATAGAATGTTTCATTACTTAATATTCAAAGTGAAAAATGAAAGACTAGCATTCGGTAGATTTTCAGCGATTCATGAGCTAAGTCAGTTCTTAGTTTTTTAGTCTTCTTGGTCATAAATTTTAATAGTATATAGGTACATATAATAATAACCCAATAATAATAAGACTTTCCAGGCTATTATATAAATAGATGAATAACTCCCATATTATAATCTAACAAGACTTCCTTTTTTTAGATCATATTTTTATTTTATTTCAAAGTTTAGATAGCATACAAGCAAAAAAAGATTCTGCTATATATTATATATCTAAGCATTTTATTCCACAACAAAAGCAGGTTGTTAGATTACCGTAACCTAAAATCTCTTATTAACTTTTTCCATTCTTTCTAAAATCAAGCTTATATGGATCCTAAGCATTTGTTATTAGCGGATAAATTAATAGTGCGACAGATTTACGACCGACATCTGTTCGTTACATTGCTGCACAAATTCTAACATTCAAACAGCTTATTACCCCAAGTTGCAACTTTGTGTGCGAACAAAATTTCGGTCGGTTAATTTGGTTATTTATCGGAAACTGCTTCCAGCTCTACTTGCGTTACTCTTCCACGTACGATATGATCTCTTGAGAATATTTTTACTAAATATCATGGGCTTTAAAAGACTAACCGATCGATTGCTTCGTCGATAGCTAATCAAAGAGTGTATCATATATTATGATCTCCATTTTACTAAATTAGATGATCGATCTCGTTGTTTTCCGACACAAACTTTGTCAAAGATTCAGAATTGACCAGCTTTAATACAACGACTCTAAATAAGAATCTCTACAGATTTAACGTTTGGCCTAACTTTTATTTAAACAAAGAAATGACATTAATTTAAATAGTTTCAAATCACTTTTTTTGATTATATAATGTTACTTTCAGTTAAAATGCAAAATATTGACTTTAACTGGCACCCTTAGAAGAAAAAAATACCGAGAGTCGAGCCAGCGCACCGAGAATTTTGTAAAAATTTTTTTTGGTGTACTAACTACAATTTTGGTTTGCTGTAACTCTAAATGTTGCGGTAATAAATATATAAAATTTGATTCTTAGGATTATACATTTCCGATAATCGTGAAATGTTTACATTTGTCAATTTAGAAGATTATAAAAAATTGTAATGGCCTACATTTGTGATGCCAACAACACATTTGAAAATAAAGCACGTAAAGATAGGTGGATACTTATTTTCAGTATACTTTTTGTTTATTAATTCTGTAGTACCTATCACGAGGAACCAAGGCTATCTAGAAGTGAAATCATTTAGCCGAAGGCTGTAAACGTCTTTAATTCATTACATACAATAAACATTAACAAAATGTTTATTATAGTGAGTGAATAAAATGTATGATAATATTCAAATGATGCCAAATTATTTCATAAATTGGTCATGCAATATTAATAATGATTTCTGTGAAGTGATGGATATTTGGCACACACCATTTCCACGCCTGGATTTATTAGAATAGCCATCCATTCTTTCAGCACAACTTCATTGATGTTTGGTCGACTCGACGCGTTGTTATTCAGAATCCAATTATTATTAGGATTTCTGGCAGACATGCCGTCGCTTGCTGGGATAGTTTTAATCTGGGATTGCTAACTTGGAATTGTAATCTCAGAGGATTCAAGGATTATAGTTTTCAAGGATAATTCTTCGATTGGGTCATAATAAATTACAAGAGAATTTAAGACTTTAATTAGCCAACTCAGCTTTCAAGTGATGAAACTTTATTTACTAAACTTAAAAATAGAAATCCATCGAAAAAATTATTGTTTATCGCATGAAGCAAACATCTTTCGATTACTCTCACTTCAAAATCGTTTCTCCATCAAAACACTTGAAATCAATTTTTAAACTTTTTGGCTTTGATCCATAAACTCTCTTGAGGCCCGTTTCCTCAATGATTGTTTAGATCCTTATTTTAAGCAATCAATTGACAAACAAGCTTAACCTTTCAATAACTTTTATTTGAACGTTACCACAAGACGTTTTTAATAAAATAATGTATTCAATTTCTTCCACTCTAATTAATTATGATCGATAAGCCTTACTCACATTTCTTCTAATTTAATTTCTTAATTTTATTACTGTTCGACAAAAGTAAGCAAAGCTATAGAAGCGATTGAAACATTAAAATTCTACTAAAAAATAATGTAGAAGAGTTACAGCAAAGATAATATATAAATCTATATAATAATTTTCTATCTAATCGATACAAAAAGAAAAACTCAAATGTTAATTTTTTGCTAAAATAACAATCAGTCTTCTAAGATGATAATAAACAAATTTATCAATGACGATATCCTTAACCTTTTAAAATAATATATTTTTCTCCTTTCTTCAGATCACTCCTGCAAATCCTTCCATGAATAACATAGCCTTCACATCATTTCTTTCAAATATAATTATAAACATAAGTGGAAACTTTGTAGAAATTCCAAAATTATAAATATGTATACATGTTTCCTTTTTATTTAGATTTAGACACTGAATTTCTAGCGATTAATTTTACAAGGGATCATTTATATTATGTATTGTATAATATGGTGTAGCGTTTCACTATTTATTGTAGAATAAAATAGCTAAGAAATATTGAATTTATTAGGATATACTGAAGAAGAAACCAACCATATCGACAAAGCTGCAGAAAATAGTATCCCATGGGTATCAATAGTAATGGTCTCATACACTCTGCTCAAGTATTAGTTGTTCTTAGCTCCTTTCTTAGCATAATAAATAACAGATCAGTATATACATTTTTTTAAGATAAAAATTCTTTTGATAAAAGCGTAAAATTCATCAGTTTTAGAATTAGAATTAGGAAATTAAATAATTTCTTTTAATAGAAAAACTCAAGATCGAATTAAAAATTGAATTTTGATTTCCACCGTTAGAAGTCAATTATTATTAATTATTACTTTAAATTAATTAATAACAATAAATTTATTCAATTCGACTTCCTGCCAAAGTGAGTATCGACTATTAAAGTTCATAACTACGCTAGTTCCTTCAAAATAATTGCGTCACAGTGTTTATAATCGATAATGTACGATCAAGCCAAAGATATTTGTCACTGGTTTCCTTTTAAGAAAATAATCACTCACACCCAATTTAAGAAAATAATCACTCACACCCAATTGACGTTTACTGTCTATTTTATTTACAAGTAGGCAACCAACCTTTCTATTGTAGACTTAAGTACTGGCCATTGGCTTAACTTTATTCGTACCTTAAGTAGCAACTTTAAAAAAGTAAAATAGCCTAGCATGAGTTAGATACAGAAGACTTCTTCCAATGAGACCAAAAATGTCATGTTTGTTAAAATCGGTCGCGGCAAACTGAAGATATAGCTATTTTCCTAATCACATACATCTGTACCTTCTTCTCCACATTTGAAGAATTATTGTTTCATACTATTTTTGATTCTCTTTCCCTATTCTTATTTGGAAAACTGAAATATTCTAGCTGGCCATGATAACTCCTCTCCTAGTGGCACACCTAGAAAAACTGCCGGTAACCTCATTCTAAAGCTCTTTTTTCCTGTAGGGCCACTATAGGCTGGAGAAAATATAACCCATGTACCCGATTTACTGTGAGTGAAATGGCTGCACAAGTTAGAAAATCTTGCAAAAATTTCCCACCCGTGAAGTATCGAATAAATGCTATTATTATCGATCACATAATTTTCAAAATCAAGAGGTTTGTAAGCCTTCCTCAAGCTCGGTTGCTGAGCTAAATTACAATTTGTAACTATAGATTTTTCGTGTTTTTGGCTGCTATCCATAAATTCCCTGAAAATCCATTTTTTAAATAATTTGAAACCCCTGTTTTCCTCAAAAAACGTCTGTCTTCATTAATTTTTCACCAACAACATGACAACAACAATGATTTGAACAAATTGTAACACCGACTTCGTTTAATATTTCGTTTGAAAAACTTCTTGCGTTGGCTTCAGATGCTTTGCGTTGTTAGTGCCAAATCCCAGTTTATACTAATTCACGTGTATTTGATTATAGTTTGAATAGAGTTTTGTCTAAACAAAAGATGTATTGTGCAAACAGGTGATGGATAATTTTTATAAAAAAGAAGAAACTTTTGATTTTCATCTTTCAAGAAATGTGAATTATGGAATTGTCGACAAAGTACGCGTTTATGGCGACATTTGGCTACGTTTCAAAGCTTTTGTAACTAATGTGAACACTGGCAAATTTGTATGAAGCATCAGGTAGGGAAAGGACGATGATTAATGCGGAAAGGGAACGTTTTCTTGTCGTTCACCTTTACAGCTGGGACCTAATCTATTCCTTTCAGCATTGCGAATTCATTATAATAAAGGTTACATCCTTTATTTTCCCCTATTTTAATCGTCTTAGATAAGAGATGCGCTAGATAATAATGAAACAAGTTCCAATTATAACTTCAAACTCACTAATATCATTAGATAATATGCAGCTATAAATATGTACTTGAAAAAAGTTAAGCATTTAACCCAAATAAGAAACCAATACTTTATACAAATTTCCTTTTGCGATCACCAAAAATGATGATAATTCAATTAAGAATAACATATAGAAACTTAAAGAAAAATTTAACATCCGCTCGAAAAAATGCTTAATGAACAATTTAGAAAAGAAAAACAAAAACGTTTTTTGCAAATATCCAAAATTATAAAAAAAAACTGAAATACGATTAAAATAAAATTAATATTGGATTGGGTTAGTTAACATACATATCTTTTGTCTCCAGATAAAGTTTCGAGAAAAGAATAAACATTTGTTTTAAAATAAAAGCCATTGTTTATATAAAAAAATTGCTTGCCAAAAAAGTAAGTTGGCAGTATAAAAATATACCATCAGATGTAGTGTTAAAAAAACAAAATTGCTTAAAATTTAACATTTGCAGCACAGTAAGACAAATTATATCAATAGAAACCTCAATAGTGGTTAACTGTGGTTAAAGTTGTTAATGCGGAAAATGGTTACTATTAATAAAAATGTCAAAAAGTATCTATGTATGCAATTATTTTGTTTTTTCAGTGTCTTTCTTCCAAAACAAACAATCAAAAACAATATAGAATTGAATTGTACAACTTTTCCAACTATTCGGCTAAAGTTTAAATTTAAGATTCGTAGACTGCACCTCTTTCTGCAAATGGTGCAATTAGTACATTTCGGCTTCATTTTAAACAAAATTCGGAAAATATGTCAACGTCAATACAATATGAGAGTTTTTCCGCGTTTAGCACACAATTCGTTAACAATGTTAAATCTCAATTAATTCTAAATTCAGATGAACTCACTTACAAGCCCGTTCTAGCGTTTGAAATCCTCTGTTTCTAGCAATTTCTACTGGTAAAGCTAAATCGGTTTACAGTTATAGCTCTAATGTGATGCAAACAGTTTCTACACACTTCATACATGTATTAATATTAGCAGCATAGAATTGATTTAGTTAAATCAACTAAAGAGATATGTAGATTTGCTTTCGCATTGGACAGATATAGAAACACAGCATATAAAACTCTAACTTATACTGTGCGTTTGATCGCCAAGAGTTCTAAATAGCTTAAAAATAATCAAAACTTGAACAATAAAACAAATGAAAAATACTTATGGAAGCAAAAGTTGCTTGTCTTACCATAAAGCCTTGGCTGGAAAGAACTGCAAATACATACCTGTAAATAAAAAAAAAATTTCATAGTATTTTATGCTACTAAAATGAAATTACCTCAGTATTTAGTTTCTATGTGACAAATCTCCTCTACGGTCTAAATCGGTCACATATCGGAAAACACAATGAATATTGTGGCCATTACACAAAAATTGAATACAGTAAATTTTCATAAAAAAATTTCAAACTTAATCTTAAGTTTTGAATAAGTTTCATATTAAATATTCTAAAGTATTCAAGGGTCTTTGAATACCAGAAGGCTGTACGCCCAAAAATAGATAAACAGTTTCATAGTTATGAAAAGCCGTTAAAATTTCAACTACATAGTATCAAGCACGACTCTATGATAGAAGAGTAATAATTAAAACTTCTAAAAGTCTTGTATAAACAGATATTTTATTACCAATACTAAAAAGTTATTTAAAAAACTAAAGCAGACGGTCTTAAAAGCAAAAATAATCACTCTTGGGCACCTCATGTGAAACACAAAATTATTTTCAACAAAACCAGAAATCGTGCGTGTTAAAACCGACAAAACTATTTTCAGAAACTACAAAATGCAATATAAAGTAAAAAAAAAACCACTAGAGAGATTTTCAAACTCGGTTCGATTGAACAAAAATAGAATTGGCCTGATAAAAACTGATTTATGCAAATTACGACCTGGGTCTTTGCCAAGACGTCAATTTGTTGGTGTAGGATATAAAGGTTTCGAATTAGAATCCAGCCAGGTTAAATTGTTTTCAATATTTGATGCCTGAAATGCCATAACAACGACGTTTTTCCCCTATTTTTAAAAGCCAAATGAAAAATTCTTGAAACTCTTGTCTTGGAAGTTACAAACTTGTCACGAACGAAACCGCTGTATGATAAATGTTCCAAAAATTATTTCTTCAAGTTGGTGCTTGTTATGTAAAGCCGAGAACAGGAGATTAAACTGAAAAATGTGGCTTCAACAATAAATAATAAAACAAGTAGCAAACGTTCAAGTAATAGCTCAAGTACTACTTGACGGGTCGCCAAATGATTAATTAGTCTAATTATGCGTTGATTCATTATCTATTTAATGTACTTATTTATAGGTAATTATATGCGCCAATATATTACTATACAAACTTATTTCACATTATATAACTGCAAAATTAAAAAATAATAATACTTGTCGCAACTTGGTAAGAGAGTTAAAATTTTTGCAAATTTTGAGTTTTGATGATAGTAAAATGTTTTTCTAATATCATAAAAGACATGTAATACCAAATTTCGACTAGATCAGACCGTCAAAAGTTTTCATATCCATTTCATCAAAAAGATTCAAATTTTTGTGTTCAAACAAAAGTTTACCTATTGTTATAGAAATAATCTATACTTAATGAGTACGAATAATATATCGCAGGTGAGCGACAAAGTGACATTTGTCAAAAAAGTTCACTTTTGCGTTGTCAAATCCAAGCTCAAATCCCTCCTTTCTGTATCAATAAAATTAATTAAAAAAAAATTATCTTTCAGGCTTAGTATCTCCAGATGTAAAAATATTATATAAAAGCTAATGAAATAAATACAAGCCTACCTGCTTCCCATTATTCTGGTAAATCACACTAATTTTTCAAGCCTGAATTTATTTATTCAAGTCAACATTTTGACATATAACGTTTCTTTGAAAAGCACTTAGGTATAGTAAACAGTAATAATAAAAAATGTCAATATAATTGTAATAGCGTTTAATTAATTAATTTCCAAAATTAATACTTCCATTAAAGAAAATGTAAAAAATAAATTAAGCTAATTAAGAAGACTAGCCTTTTTCAATAGACGAGTAATTAAACTCCTAAAGCAAACTAATTTTTAATCACATTAGTTAGTTTTGTGCCAAAAGCCCTTACACATTTAAAATGAAGCTTGAGAAAGCATTACCCTGTGAAAAGTTCATAAATATTTAGGCATGGAGTAAATATTAATACATCTCACCATCAAAAACTAAAGATTAGCGAGACAGTTTTTATCCGTTGAAGGAAGCTAGCTTTCCTACATGGCAATTTAGAGAAATTTAAAAATATTTTTACGTAGTCAGTTTTGAATAAATCTAAAAAAAATGACTATTGACATTTCAGCATTCAATTAAATGCCTGCTTCTCTGTCTAAAAACATTCAATAAACGAACCAGATACATTATACAGCAATAACAGACACGCTTGGCCCTGCAGAAAGCTCTGGCGCCAACGTACGTACAACTAATTAAAACAATCGAGCTGAATGTAATTACCCCGTATTTTAATTAACAAATAGGTAGAGAGATCAAAAGCAAGTGGAAATTACAGTGAAAACCGCTAAAATTATTTTAAATGGCTGAAAATACTGGTCGCGGTAGCATAAAACCAGACAATTTGGCAGTACAACATTTACGTAAAACATAGTGTCATTAGAGTGGTGGTTTTTCAGGTCGATTAATAACGTGTGTGCGTGTTTCTATAGGGTGTCTGAATGTATTTTTTTGTGACGTGGAATGTTTTAGGGGGTGCGAGGTAGAGAACAGGTGTCCGCGTTGACAAATGTGTCGTAAGGCGTCGAGAACTGCTTCGCATAAATTACAAAACCATCAGACAAAGGCTCAGAATTTACATTAGGTTAATTGAATGTTAGAGCAGAGGTGGATTTACCTAAATTTTAGTAAGTTATAAGAGCAATATTCCATGTACAGTAACAGTGAAACAGCTCTTGCCATTAAGTAACAAAATTTTGATATAAAAATAAAGCAGCATAACAACAAAAACGCTTCTATAATATTAGTTTATTAATAACGTAGACATAAACAATGTCTTAATGAATCGAGATTACCAAAAAAATATTTAATTAACATTTTTCAAACACATCATTAAAAAATTATCTTGTTTTTTATAAAAATACACAAATAATCTTAATCTGCGATTTGTTTCAAACTCTGCATAATTATAAATGCAGCATTGTGTTAAACTATTGTCAAATCGCTTTTTTAATATCAATTACAACTTCTAGCATATAATTTATGTCATATAGTACCTTTTTGATCAATTTAAGTGGTTGAAAAACAAAAACCAAGCGCAGACGAGAAAAGCAATGCGTTATTCATCAGCATGTCTTTTCAATAAGAAACCCACAATGCTGTGCCAATATTAACCCCAACAATCTTACGAGTTTTGGGTTTATTGTACAACATACTATTTTTCAACCACTGAGTCTAGCTAGTAGTATCTAGTAGCCCATGGTCCAGATGGACTCAGCATTAATTAGCATTTTTTTGTCAAGTAAACAAAATTGAGACAACTCTTTCATAATGTGCGCATAATGCCAACAAGTTACCCTGATAACGTAATATTCATTATAACACTCCATAATTCAATTCTGAAAAGTTGCGTCACAGGATTGTACATTAAGGACCGGTTGCATCACAATTTGATGATGGTTAAGTCCAGTTATAAAATGATGAGTATTGATAATTAAATATTTGATGACCATCAGTTGATTGGAAATTTGATTTGCATGTATTGAACCGGTTTTAAGCTACGTTATGCTAAGTAATAAGCCTTTATGGATATTTTTCATCACAACAATAAAAGTAGAATTATTCTAAAATGCATAAAAAGGCTATTAAATATTTATTGGTTCACAGCTAATTGGGGCTCAATAATATGCAGTGAATTTTTCAATGAAATACAGAACAATAGCAATACAATCAGTTATGTGAACTCTTTTATAACCGTTTAATTACAGTAATACAAGTAAGAATAATGAAGTCTCTCTCTCTCACCTAACTTGCCTACCATACATTTTAAACTCATTTGAAAGATATTTTCAGTGTGCTTACCATTGGAGATGATAAGTAAATAACTAATATTTATAATTTGTCCAACAAAAGTTGAAAAAGTAAATTCACCTAAAATATATCAGACAAAACAATAAAAATTGACTTTCTTTCTTACTCTATAACACTGGTTGAAAACAAAAAAAAAAGACATGTTTAAACGATAGCTGTAGGTTATAAAAAAAAAATTGAAAAAATCAAATTTTAAGTGTCATCAAATCATTAACTGTTCTTTTGTTGACATCTTATTGGTCAAAACATCGATTTGATCATCAAATTGTAAATTGACGTTTGTATAGAAATTAAAATAATTTGGTTACCAACAAAAAAGCAAACGCATCTCAATGTTTTTAGAAATAAAACGCTACAAAAAAAAACAAGTGTTTCTTTTCAACAATTTTGGAAAAAAAAACAAATGCTTGTAAACGCAATTAACTTAGTTATTTCCTTTCAAAATATAAAATAAAGACTGAATTACATTCTACAACTGCAAAAACATTTATTTAAAATTTCAGAAAGTATTGATCAAAAGAACGTTTGGTTTCAAAACTATTTACATTATCATATTACATATTTCTTTCTAACAAGGTGAGTACTCTTAGTGTTGTGTGAGTACTCTTCATTATTATGCAGCATTTGAACATGGCAATCCATAAAAAAACATTGGTTTCATAAAATTATGTAATATTATGATAGAAAAAATTTCCTCCATTTGTGAAGTTTAGGAAAGAATTTAGGGAATAAGTAACAACAAAAACATCAATGCTGAAGCACGCTAACGATCACGAAGAAAAAGATGTTGAACAGGACGATAAACAGAGTACCCATCAAGAATAAAACTCGCTTAAAGCATCTTTGGTAGGTGCAAAATGAACCGAAGAAACTCAATTACTTTTACCAGATAATTCTGTTGATAAGAAATTTCAGCAAAAAATATTTGCAAGCAACTACTTTCAAAAAATGTTTTGACTTTTAGGAAGACCTTACACCCTTAATTCTTAAATAAATTGTTTCTTCTCATCAGAAATTTAAATTTTCTGAAAAAGTCTTCGATCCCAACGTCCGTGGCGGCTGATATCTGTCCGAACTATGAATGTTTCACTGTTTTATGTAGCCGCAATAACTAAACATAATTAAAAACTTTTCAACTGTGCTGTATAATCGCTTATTAAGAAAATTTCCATCAAACTAAATTAAATCTGCAAATGATCGACAAAGTAATACATTTCTGCAATTATAAACTCGTTCGAAAACAAAACAAATACCTGCTCCATATTGTATTTCATGTTTTATGCGAACATGTTAGTATATAATATGTCTACTTAACCGCCAAAGGCAACGATAGAGTAAACTATCTCGAATAACTCCCGGTTAATCGGGGACGTACGTAAATGATACAAGTAGCTCCGGGGAAACGTTTAGACCGTGCGAATATTGCCATGTTTATTTTTTTTTTAAATATAATACATCATCTGCAATACAGTATGATGTTTGATATAGTAAAAACATTCTAAACATGTTCTGCTCTATAAATGATAATTAATCTCCCACTAGAAATCAAAAAATTAAACTGCTTAACCTTAAGGAGTGTCTTTTTTTTTATCAAGTTTTTTTGGTGTTTAAAAAAGCTTAAGCTTGATCAAAGATTACAAAACGCAGTACAGATTTCTGTGGTCTACAAACAACAATTTAAAAATTGTGGCATTTTATCTCATACTTGAAATATTCTGAGCACAGTTTGTTCAATAAAAACGTCGCCTATTTTTCATTAAACAATAATAACATTAGTAAGTGAAAACCGCATTGTTTATTAACAATCGTTACTAATTTGCTTAAACAACAATTTTCATTCGATTTTAGAAAGAAAGACTCGCTTTTCATTATAGATAAAGACAGAATACAAATAATTAACTAATAAAAACCAAAAATAAACACCTAACAAGTCTGGGGAGCAATTTGAATTTCAATTTGCAGCTGATCTCGACTTTGTGAGGGATAAGGTCAATTCATCAATTTTCTTCCTCGCATTTCCCACACATGTCGTGAGGTTTAAGCCCGAGGCTCTAGAAAACCATAACAAAACATTGATTTAGGCTTTTTAAAAAAAGATTGCTCTTCTCGTTATGTCCAAACGCGGCTTCTCTTTCTAAAATATTGCAAGAAGTCTTTGTGTCAGAAATGATCGCCGAATGTTATCAACGCATCAAACTGCTGTCATATTATTGCCCCGGATGAACACTGAGGGGCTATCATAAGCAATAACCACGCAAGCCTTTACACCCACTGTGAATTGGTAAGGCAAAGCCATTTTCACGCTGCTTTCCCCGTCGTTTTTTCATTTTTATAGACTGTCGTGTTTCGCTTTCAAATGTGAGAAGAAAGCAAATAGATTAATGACTGATTTTGAAATTGAAGCTTTTTCCCACCAAACGTTTAAGAATAATAAATGATACTTTAGCAAACCGAGCTTGCCTGAGCTTGTCATTCATGTACTTGTTGTGTATTTCAGTATATTATGATAAGATTAATACTAATCATGATATTACTTGTCAAATTATTAAAAACTTTGCACGTAGTCTATAAAAAAATCAATAATAATAGCCAAACAAAACAATATGTTTGATGCTAAATACTTAACCGTAAATTCTGTACAACAAAAACTGATAAATTTTATGTCATAATGCCTTAACGACAAAATGGCAAAGCTACTTTACGTCAAAGCAGTGTAATATAATGCAGTCCAGTGCCCTATAAACTTCCTCCAGTGAATTGTACGCTACAGTGTTTAGGAGCTTTACAACAGGTGGCATCGTTTCCATTGTTGTCTTTGTTTTGTCTGCCTTCGGTCTAGATTTCAATATGAGTCATTTTATCTTGTATGGATGTCGCCGATAAGAACAAAAACTCACTCGATAGCTAACGAAGGGATGCAAATTTTTATCGCATTTAATTTCCTGTAATATACAAAGCTGGTGCTTCAAAATGGCCGATTTCTGAGTAAACTTGGTCGTAAAACGAGGTGAATTCGAGCCAAGCTGCGCTATGGTGGACGCTATGAATTTTACGGTGCCTTATTATTCATCTCGTCCATGGTAGTATAGTGTTTTATGTTTGGTCATTTCATAGGTAATATCAATGCGCTTATTAATGGCTATAGGGTTGTTCAACTTCTCAACAAACAATTTTTTTTAAAACTAAACAATCACCATCCAATCTATTTCTACGAAATGGACTTTGTATTTAAGTACAGAGTAGAGATCAACTCACAGATCTTTCATAAATAAATTGAACACTTTTTACCATTATATACAACCTATCGTAAATTGAATGATATATCAATCTTCAAATTTCTGTGAGAAGGAAAAACACTTCATTTAAGCAGAAGAACACAACTAAAAAACATTTTCATATTCCAAAACTGACCCTAATTAAAAATAAAATTCCTGTTGATATGTATGAAAAATGCTGATTTTAAGCATTACTTTTATACAAAATCACGTAAAGCTTATTTCAACGATGAGAAATTGTTGTTTGATCTAATTTTTCCTTGTTATGACATAAATTTTATGGCGCAGCTGGGTGGGCTGTTTTAGATTTTATGGCTCCGCATTTGCCTCAATGACGTAATGATTTTGTTGTAACTTTAAACGATAGGCGACATATTCAGTGTTTACTTCAGTTTTAAATAATAGATTTTCAAGAGCATGATGTTTGTCGATTGAGAAAAAATTCAAAATTGAGCTTTATTACACATTTATGGTGGCGGTGTACGATTGAAAAAACATTTCGACGCCGATAGCTCAAACTTTTACGAGTGATTTTGTAGCTTTTTCTGATGATATTGCTCTTGAAATTGGGTTTACTGTGAAAATGAAAATTAAAATCAAGATAATGGAAATCCAATAATGACAATAATCACTCAATCAATCAGAAGCGAAACTAATTAACGAAAGTTATTCAATCATTCTTCCTATAACTTATTTTTCTTTTACATCCAACGTTTAAACATACATTGCCTTAAAACTGATAATTATGGGATAAATGAAACAGGAGCCATTTTGCTATGATGTATATTCATCAACTGCTTGTAACAAAGTAAAGTAAGAATATAATATAAAAATAAGAAAGACTGTGTGAGACACTCCAGATTTCATCAGGTTCTTCACGATAACGGAGAGGACATCCAATGTATTTGATTCTCGCGAATCCTAGGTCCATAACCTGATAATTATAGAATAAATGAAACACAGAAGCGATTTTGTTATGATGTCTATGCATCAAATGCTTGGAACAACGTAAAGAATATAAATAATATGAGAGACTGCGTGAGATACACAAATGTATCTACTAATTCATGAATTCAATTCCTGTTCAAAGTGAGGTACTACAACGGTATTTATGGTTTGCTATGTCTGGAGATAACAAGGCATTTCAGAAAAAAATAAATTGTTAGACTTAATTCCATAAGCAATGTTTATTCTTTGTAATATGATTTATTTCTCATATCTCAACAAAAACAACCAAATATTATGTCCTTTTCATCTTTCATGGGTACTGCGGTTAAAATAAGATTAAGCTGCAGTTGCCTTGAAAGTTTAATTTGAGTTAATCGCTAAATTTGTATTGATTCCTCTATAATTGGAAGCAATTTCAGGATTTTAACAAACCAACTGTCTTCTTTTCTCCAAATTTTTTCTGTTCTGTAGAAACAAATAAAACGATTAAGTTGGAAGTTTCCTAGCCGAAAATGTGGATTTAGGCCCAATTTCCAAGAGTTTGCAGCTGAACGCTCTTAAGCTTTCCTCCGTTTGTTCGTTTTTCATATTTTATTTACGCTATCAGAAACATTTCATTATTTCTAATTAATTGTAAACAAATATCTTATATTTTTGTAATCCCATTTTAATATTTTGCGTCAAAATCAACTTATTTTGCTTGTTTTTTCAAACACCTATCTAAAAACACTTGGGTGTAATGAATATAACGATACTTGAACTCTCAAAATCTATTCATTCGCTTGGAAGGTACGAAGCAATAAAGAAACAGACGTATGTAACCCTTTCTTGGCAGTCGGGTAAAAGTAATTATCTGGTCCTTTTAATCCAAATAAATCATTAGATTGAACAAAAATATGGTATAAACGGCAATAAGGCATAGAAGATTATGATGTTTGACAAAACTTGCTGAATTAGCTGAACCGTTCATTTGTTGTAAACAATATTGTTAGAATTTCTTGTCGAGAAACTAAATAGCTTAACAAACATTTATCGTCACCACAGCGTCAAATATTATTTCGACAAATATTCTTCTATAATTATATTGTTGGGAAACTTCAAATTAGAGGTTGTACGCGTAATAATCACTTGTAATCTGAGTTCTAAATAAAAGTAATTATGCTTTGTTCCCATTTTTTAAGTGAGATTTGTAAACTGCTGCCGTTGGATCGAAAATAAACAACGCAACAATCCTAATTAGAACTCACAAAAACAAAATTGTTTACTTTTGGTTTTTTGGCTTCCTTCTGATGTAGTCTATTGGTATCTTGTTTTATTACCTTCAGTGAAGACCATGAAATTGGTGACCAAATAGGAAGTCGCATTTCATTATACGTACATACTGTAAAACTATAAAATGGGTTAACGACCATTGACAAGGTTGTGTAATTTTGCTGTACGATTTGTGTTGCTTGACGAATAGGTTTTCCTCTGCTCAGCTAATAAAATCTAAGAGAAAATTAGAGAGGTACGTAGAATGGAGACAATTAAACATATCGAAACTATTGACTTAACACTTGTAGGAAAAATGTCGTCATCAATTATCATGAGGCCTTTTACCTGTACTGTTTATTTTTGAACATTGCTGCTAATTGAATGATGGATTTTTCAAGTCCTCCTTTCATCATACGAAATTTTAAATAGCTGGGAAGGTATTTGACATTGCAATTTATAAAGCTAGGAAGAAGGTCTTACTTTCAGTTTGTTTGATTATATAAAATTTTTAAACATGGTACAGAAAATATTTAAAACGAAAGTTGTTGCCAAGTAGATTAATGTTTGTCTGATAAATTATGTGGGACGTGTTGGATTATTTTTTGTTTACTTATGTCATCGCCGACGGTCGATTTAAAATAGTTAACAGAACATGTGCATCTACGCGATTTAAATTGCTTGAATCCATGGCAATTAGCCCACGACTAAATCATGAAACATATGAATTTTTATGTGTCATTTTGAAAATAAAAATATACGTGTTAGTTTAAAACTAAATTATATTATGATTTCTGGCTTTTTGACAGTGGTCATTTCAAAATTGTCAATAGGCGGTTATATTATATATATTCTTTCATCATATTGCAGATTTAATAAAAGCCAATTATTTGAAAACATTACAAATAAATCTCACTTTTTCCAACCTATAATCACAAAAATCAACCATTTGTGACATTCAAAAAGAAACAATATTGTGTTTATTTAGCAATGACTGAAAATTAAATATATTTCTTTTACAAAAGTTTTATTTTTCGTCAAAAAGTTCTATTTCTTATTTTATTCTAGCAAAAAAATAGTAATTATTATTATTATTATTTACCCTTGAAGACAAAATTGTTTTTTTAAAATTTATATATTTCTTATTTTATTCTAGCAAAAAATAGTAATTGATTATTATTATTATTATTATTATTATTATTTACCCTTAAAAACAAAATTGTTTTTTTCAAATTTATATAATAACTTCAAACAATACCTTACCGAATTAAAAAAATGGTAAAACCGTACCTTTATGTAAAAAGTTATGCGTATAAAAATAATAATAATAATAAAAAAAACATGTAGGTCGAATTAGAAACCTGCACCGTTCAAATTTAAAATTTCCCGCTAAAACACACTCTAAAACCATCCAAACAGAAACGTCTTGCTTAAACTTCTTGTTCAACTGTCATTAAAGTGATAAAACTTCTTGTCTTCATGTCAGATAACTCTCGGATGTATTTTTGTTTATTTTCACTAAATTAAATATAAAACGTAACATTATAAGATTACTATGATCTTGAATTTGGTTTGCAAGTGTAGCAACAACTTAAAAGCATTTCTAAAAATTCCAGGAAATTAGATTACAGTCTGACGAATGAAATTTTTAACATTAAAATCGCCTCCTATCGCTTTCTCAAATCTTTTAGAGAATATTTATAAAAACCTTTTAGAATTTTTATAAATGTACGTTTAATATTAATAAAACATAAAATGGAAAAAATTTGTATTTGAACTTTATAGTCGATTATAAACAATTTTGTTTAAAATTTTGAATACTGGTACATTATTTTTAATATTTTTTTAAATAATCAACACTTTGTACATCTAATGACCAACTCGTTTTTCGACAAAAAGCTATTAATACGTGTTGATATTTAGGTAGAAATAAATAAAATGAACGATAAAGATGCAACGAACGTGTATTGTTACAAATAGGTTAAAGCTGTCATGCCAATCACAGATATTTTTATAAATTAAAACATTTTGACAGCTGCCAGCTTAGGATAAATATTGTTTGCCTTCTTACATGCCAACAATACGGCAAAAGTAGCCGAAACAAGATCTATCTACTTTCTATTGTAGTCAACATTTTAAAAAGTCTGCTTTTTAGTAACAAAAAACCTTACTGTCCTAAAAACTCAAACTCAAACTGAGTTTTTCATATGAAAATATTGGCTCATTAAATCAGTTTTACTAAAAGCCTGATAAATTATTGACAAATCAAGCGTTGAAATTTGGATTAAATTTAAAAAAATAATGAAGAAACGCTTACACATGGAAAGTTATATTCGATGACTGTTCAATCCAAAGTCGGTTGCTTGTTTCTATTTCGTAAACAATTACAAAGCAGAATAAGACTCAATTTGTTTTAAAGCACCCTTTTGAGACGTTCTAGAACAAAATCCAAATTATTTCCATTCAAGTTTACCAACTATAAACTGTTGTCACTATTTAAACGTTGCGTTTAAAGATACGAGAAACATTAGAAAAACTTTAAAGATAAACTGTTTCATTCTTTAAAAAAAATAGATCAAACTACAACAAATAGAATAAGCAAAGTTGGCTTGAAAACACAGCCGAGATTGATTTTCCACTCCATATACAATAAATTCTTGTCCACTTGTAGCTTCTTTTCAGATATAATCAAACAAATTAAAAATGTTGAAAAAACAGACTTCAACATGATCACTCAATTATAATTTAATTTTTTTAATTGACTCCAATTGCTTATAAACAAAGATTTAATTATATTGAAAGCAAGTTTTAAATTTCTAATTCCTCACTTGTATTTTATAATCAATTGGTAATTATAAGTGTCAAAAACATATGAGAAAAAAAGCGTTAAAAAATAACTTAAAAACTACTGGTCAGATCTTGATCAAATTTCAATGAAACCAAATGAAAGCTTCCAAATACAAAAAGAATCATCAAAATCGGTTTACCCAGAAAAAAGTTATGAGGTAAAAAAACATAAAACAAAAATAAAAAAACAGTCGGATTGAGAACCTCCTCCTTTTTTTTTGAAGTCGGTTTTGAAGACTAGTAGTCGGCCAAGATCAGACTAGTTATTTTTATTTTGCCTTTTTTGATCTTTATTTTTGCCAATTACAATTTAAAAAAAAAACAAAAAAGAAATTAAAACATTAACAAATTGCTTCCAATATAACTAAATATTAGTTTATAAGCCATTTGAGCCAATTAAATAAATAAAATAATAATTAAGTAATCATACTAAAGTCGGTTTTTTCTGAATTTTTAATTTGTCCAATTATTTTAATACAAGAATTAATCCCATAATAAAAATTTTCAAAAAATAAAATAAAATAAACTTTTTTCTGAAAAAATTAAAAATATCAAAAATCAATATTGTTCATATGCTGCAATTGAAAACTTTTCAATAAGTAAATCAAGACGTACTCTACATTATGTGGTCTATCTCAAAGAATCTAGAGAGTTAGAGCACTTTAAAAACTAATAAAACTGCTAAAAATAGAGATATTTTGAAGGTAAAGCACAATATATTAAATTATACAAAATAATGACTGAATTGCAAAAAATACTGATTGAAATGCCAAATAACATGAATTATTTTCCTGTACATTATGTTATAACTTATAGCACTGATTTGGAGCCGCTGATTTATCAATTGTCGTTTATTAGTTTAAGTTTGGCAGATTTATTTGAATCTCAAAATGTTGAATTGAAGATTTATTATAAAAAGTATATATCAACCTTTTAGTGGTTGTTTGTGTATTTAAATTCCTAAAAAAATCAAGGTTAGTAATTGTTATATAAATTGATAAGAAAATGTCAGTATAAAAAACCGAGCCATTATGAAACAAATGACTATCAACTTGGGGTTTGGGTCAGTTTGCATTCGTCGCGATTTACAACAGTATCGTCTCTCGCTTTTTAAAGAAAAAATAGTGAAAATTGTGAAAAAACGTGGAAATCTAGTGCATAAATTTAATTCTACATAAAGATTCTATCGATTGAGATAAGTTTCTGTTTGAAAAACCTTCTTAGTTAAATCGCCTAAAATTTTCCACAATTCCAAAAAAACTGAAAACAAAAATCAATAAAGAAAAGTGCTAAATAGGGAATCCATTCTATAGGTTTTTTTTGCATAGATGGCAACTTAAAGGTAGGTGAGCGCTATTCTTATACAGAGAGATTACTTTTGTACTTTGTTTATTACACCGATTTTTTTTATAATGCACAGAAAAGTAGCTAATGTATAATACAATTAAATCTCTTTCAATTAGTTTTTTTCAAAATTATAAACTTTTTTTCAAAATTTTAATAAAATTTCTTGAGTAAGTTAATATAATACAACTGAGTTTTGATTCGTTTTTCTCAAAATATCATATTATTTACTTTTAAACATTTAATTCTTTAGGTAAGCTCGCAGATGGCAACGTAAAGGTGGGTGAGCGCTATTATTATACAGAGCGATTACTTTTGTGCTATTATTATTGATTATACCAATTTTTCAATAATGCAAAGTGATAATTTTTGACAAATTTTAAATACTTTTTTTCAAAATTTTAATAAGATTTTTTAAATTAGCTAATTATAATACAATTAAATAAATCTCTTTTGATTAGTTTTTTTCAAAATTATAAACTTTTTTTCCTAATTTCTTGAGTTAGTTAATATAATACAACTGAGTCTCGTTTGATTAGTTTTTATCAAAATATCTTGTTATTTACTGTTATACATTTCATTCTTTAGGTAAGCTCGCAGATGGCAACGTAAAGGTGGGTGAGCGCTATTATTATACAGAGTGATTACTTTTGTGCTATTATTATTGATTATACCAATTTTTCTATAATGCAAAGTAATGATTTTTAACAAATTTTTAATACTTATTTTTAAAATTTTAATAAGATTTTTTAAATTAGCTAATTATAATACAATTAAATAAATCTCTTTTGATTAGTTTTTTTCAAAATTATAAGCTTTTTTCCAAATTTCTTGAGTTAGTTAATATAATACAACTGAGTCTCTTTTGATTAGTTTTTATCAAAATATCTTGTTATTTACTGTTATACATTTCATTCTTTAGGTAAGCTCGCAGATGGCAACGTAAAGGTGGGTGAGCGCTATTATTATACAGAGTGATTACTTTTGTGCTATTATTATTGATTATACCAATTGTTCTATAATGCAAAGTAATGATTTTTAACAAAATTTTAATACTTATTTTTAAAGCTTTAATAGGATTTTTTAAATTAGCTAATTATAATACAATTAAATAAATCTCTTTTGATTAGTTTTTTTCAAAATTATAAGCTTTTTTTCCAAATTTCTTGAGTTAGTTAATATAATACAACTGAGTTTCTTTTGATTAGTTTTTTTCAAAATATCATGTTATTTACTGTTATACATTTAATTCTTTAGGCAAGCTCGCAGATGGCAACGTAAAGGTGGGTGAGCGCTATTATTATACAGAGTGATTACTTTTGTGCTATTATTATTGATTATACCAATTTTTCTATAATGCAAAGTAATGATTTTTAACAAATTTTTAATACTTATTTTTAAAACTTTAATAGGATTTTTTAAATTAGCTAATTATAATACAATTAAATAAATCTCTTTTGATTATTTGATTAGTTTTTTTCAAAATTATAAGCTTTTTTTCCAAATTTCTTGAGTTAGTTAATATAATACAACTGAGTCTCTTTTGATTAGTTTTTTCCAAAATATCATGTTATTTACTGTTATACATTTAATTCTTTAGGCAAGCTCGCAGATGGCAACGTAAAGGTGGGTGAGTGCTATTATTATACAGAGTGATTACTTTTGTGCTATTATTATTGATTATACCAATTTTTCTATAATGCAAAGTAATGATTTTTAACAAATTTTTAATACTTATTTTTAAAGCTTTAATAGGATTTTTTAAATTAGCTAATTATAATACAATTAAATAAATCTCTTTTGATTATTTGATTAGTTTTTTTCCAAATTATAAGCTTTTTTTCCAAATTTCTTGAGTTAGTTATTATAATACAACTGAGTCTCTTTTGATTAGTTTTTTTCAAAATATCATGTTATTTACTGTTATACATTTAATTCTTTAGGCAAGCTCGCAGATGGCAACGTAAAGGTGGGTGAGCGCTATTATTATACAGAGTGATTACTTTTGTGCTATTATTATTGATTATACCAATTTTTCTATAATGCAAAGTAATGATTTTTAACAAATTTTTAATACTTATTTTTAAAGCTTTAATAGGATTTTTTAAATTAGCTAATTATAATACAATTAAATAAATCTCTTTTGATTATTTGATTAGTTTTTTTCCAAATTATAAGCTTTTTTTCCAAATTTCTTGAGTTAGTTATTATAATACAACTGAGTCTCTTTTGATTAGTTTTTTTCAAAATATCATGTTATTTACTGTTATACATTTAATTCTTTAGGCAAGCTCGCAGATGGCAACGTAAAGGTGGGTGAGCGCTATTATTATACAGAGTGATTACTTTTGTGCTATTATTATTGATTATACCAATTTTTCTATAATGCAAAGTAATGATTTTTAACAAATTTTTAATACTTATTTTTAAAGCTTTAATAGGGTTTTTTAAATTAGCTAATTATAATACAATTAAATAAATCTCTTTTGATTATTTGATTAGTTTTTTTCCAAATTATAAGCTTTTTTTCCAAATTTCTTGAGTTAGTTAATATAATACAACTGAGTTTCTTTTGATTAGTTTTTTTCAAAATATCATGTTATTTACTGTTATACATTTAATTCTTTAGGCAAGCTCGCAGATGGCAACGTAAAGGTGGGTGAGCGCTATTATTATACAGAGTGATTACTTTTGTGCTATTATTATTGATTATACCAATTTTTCTATAATGCAAAGTAATGATTTTTAACAAATTTTTAATACTTATTTTTAAAACTTTAATAGGATTTTTTAAATTAGCTAATTATAATACAATTAAATAAATCTCTTTTGATTATTTGATTAGTTTTTTTCAAAATTATAAGCTTTTTTTCCAAATTTCTTGAGTTAGTTAATATAATACAATTGAGTCTCTTTTGATTAGTTTTTCCCAAAATATCATGTTATTTACTGTTATACATTTAATTCTTTAGGCAAGCTCGCAGATGGCAACGTAAAGGTGGGTGAGTGCTATTATTATACAGAGTGATTACTTTTGTGCTATTATTATTGATTATACCAATTTTTCTATAATGCAAAGTAATGATTTTTAACAAATTTTTAATACTTATTTTTAAAGCTTTAATAGGATTTTTTAAATTAGCTAATTATAATACAATTAAATAAATCTCTTTTGATTATTTGATTAGTTTTTTTCAAATTATAAGCTTTTTTTCCAAATTTCTTGAGTTAGTTATTATTAATACAACTGAGTCTCTTTTGATTAGTTTTTTCCAAAATATCATGTTATTTACTGTTATACATTTAATTCTTTAGGCAAGCTCGCAGATGGCAACGTAAAGGTGGGTGAGCGCTATTATTATACAGAGTGATTACTTTTGTGCTATTATTATTGATTATACCAATTTTTCTATAATGCAAAGTAATGATTTTTAACAAATTTTTAATACTTATTTTTAAAGCTTTAATAGGATTTTTTAAAGTAGCTAATTATAATACAATTAAATAAATCTCTTTTGATTATTTGATTAGTTTTTTTCAAAATTATAAGCTTTTTTCCAAATTTGTTGAGTTAGTTAATATAATACAACTGAGTCTCTTTTGATTAGTTTTTTCCAAAATATCAAGTTATTTACTGTTATACATTTAATTCTTTAGGCAAGCTCGCAGATGGCAACGTAAAGGTGGGTGAGCGCTATTATTATACAGAGTGATTACTTTTGTGCTATTATTATTGATTATACCAATTTTTCTATAATGTAAAGTAATGATTTTTAACAAATTTTTAATACTTATTTTTAAAACTTTAATAAGATTTTTTAAATTAGCTAATTATAATACAATTAATTAAATTTCTTTTGATTAGTTTTTTTCAAAATTATAAGCTTTTTTCCAAATTTCTTGAGTTAGTTAATATAATACAACTGAGTCTCTTTTGATTAGTTTTTATCAAAATATCATGTTATTTACTGTTATACATTTAATTCTTTAGGTAAGCTCGCAGATAGCAACGTAAAGGTGGGTGAGCGCTATTATTATACAGAGTGATTACTTTTGTGCTATTATTATTGATTATACCAATTGTTCTATAATGCAAAGTAATGATTTTTAACAAAATTTTAATACTTATTTTTAAAGCTTTAATAGGATTTTTTAAATTAGCTAATTATAATACAATTAAATAAATCTCTTTTGATTATTTGATTAGTTTTTTTCAAAATTATAAGCTTTTTTCCAAATTTGTTGAGTTAGTTAATATAATACAACTGAGTCTCTCTTGATTAGTTTTTTCCAAAATATCATGTTATTTACTGTTATACATTTAATTCTTTAGGCAAGCTCGCAGATGGCAACGTAAAGGTGGGTGAGCGCTATTATTATACAGAGTGATTACTTTTGTGCTATTATTATTGATTATACCAATTGTTCTATAATGCAAAGTAATGATTTTTAACAAAATTTTAATACTTATTTTTAAAGCTTTAATAGGATTTTTTAAATTAGCTAATTATAATACAATTAAATAAATCTCTTTTGATTAGTTTTTTTCAAAATTATAAGCTTTTTTTCCAAATTTCTTGAGTTAGTTAATATAATACAACTGAGTTTCTTTTGATTAGTTTTTTTCAAAATATCATGTTATTTACTGTTATACATTTAATTCTTTAGGCAAGCTCGCAGATGGCAACGTAAAGGTGGGTGAGCGCTATTATTATACAGAGTGATTACTTTTGTGCTATTATTATTGATTATACCAATTTTTCTATAATGTAAAGTAATGATTTTTAACAAATTTTTAATACTTATTTTTAAAACTTTAATAAGATTTTTTAAATTAGCTAATTATAATACAATTAATTAAATTTATTTTGATTAGTTTCTTTCAAAATTATAAGCTTTTTTCCAAATTTCTTGAGTTAGTTAATATAATACAACTGAGTCTCTTTTGATTAGTTTTTATCAAAATATCATGTTATTTACTGTTATACATTTAATTCTTTAGGTAAGCTCGCAGATGGCAACGTAAAGGTGGTTGAGCGCTATTATTATACAGAGTGATTACTTTTGTGCTATTATTATTGATTATACCAATTTTTCTATAATGCAAAGTAATGATTTTTCACAAATTTTTAATACTTTTTTTCAAAATTTTAATAAGATTTTTGAATTAGCTAATGTATAATACAATTAAATAAATTTCTTTTGATTAGTTTTTTTCGAAATGATAAACTTTTTTTCCAAATTTTAATAAAATTTCTTGAGTTGGTTAATATAATACAACTGAGTCTCTTATGATTAGTTTTTCTCAAAATATCATGTTATTGACTGTTATACATTTAATTCTTTAGGTAAGCTCGCATAGATGGCAACGTAAAGGTAGGTGAGCTCTAATATTTTACACAGTGATTACTTTTGTGCTATTATTAATTATTATAAAAATTTTTCAATAATGCAAAGTGATGATTTTTAACAATTAATTTTTAATACTTATTTTCAAAACTTTAATAAGATTTTTGAATTAGCTAATGTATAATACAACTGAGTCTCTTTTTATTAATTTTGTTCATAATTTTAAACGTTTTTTACAAAATATCATGTTATTTACTGCTATCCAATTAATTCTTTAGGTAAGCTCGTATAGATGGCAACGTAAAGGTAGGTGAGCGCTATTATTTACAGAGTGATTACTTTTGAACTTTATTTATTATACCAATTTTTTTATAATGCAGACAATTTTCAATACTTAAATAAATGCCTAACCGTGAGTAACAAACTATTTTATAACCAAATAAACGTTTTTTACAGATTTTTGAAAATAAAGTTGTTTTGTCTTTTAAATGTTGTTTTTTTAATTTTTATTGGCGTTTTGTGTTTATGTGTTGCGATGATTTATCTTTAAAAATGCGGAAATTTCAGTCAGATTTGAAAATGCGCACAAATGACTGGTGTAGTTTTCTGAGGGAAAAAAACGGATGTTTATTTTTAGGTTTTGAAGTTGTTAGGTGGTTGGTGTCGTTTTCTGAGGGGAGAAAACGAATGTGAGATCGTAGCAAACGTTTTTCTGATTTTGCAAATATTAGCGCTTTTTCTTATTTCGACAGTGGATTAGGCCTACTGGGGACACCACTATAAAAAAACGCACCATTTACTGTACCTCATTAGGTGGTGTGGAAATCAGTGAAATAGTAAAACAATGTATAATAATATTTAAAACTTTACATTTAGATCACAAATAATTTATTATCTCAAATGAAATAGCAATTAACACCCCAAATAAAACTTTTTGACACAAAAAAATTAGATATTTATTTCTAGAAATACTGGAAATAAGGCTGCCAAAATGTCAATCCTGTAGTTAAAGAATACGGAAAAAAATCTGTGAACGGCAGTGTGCAAAGGCTTATGGAACTATGCCATCTGTTTAATTAGTGGATTACATGCGGTTACATTGAATAGCAATTTGTATGAATCAATTAATAATTAATTATATTAAAATCGGTTTTTTCAATTTCTTATACTATTTGAAACAATGTTGTGCCGGTAGGAAAAAAATAGTACTCAAACCATGTGAAAGTTCTCTACAGACCTTTACCCGCGCTCTGCAAAAAAGCACTATCATATTGGTTTGAAATATACTATATTTTCAACTATAAAAAAGCCATTGTAGACTAATAATTATTATGCAAAATCATAATTAAATAATACGATTATTTAATTCTTGATTCTTCGTCAAGTTTCTTCGATCTCTTAATTTACATTTTCAATGCCACTTGCAAGTTCAGTTTTGTAGAGCATTTAGGCAATGATGTTTTCAGCTTTTATGGAAAAAGACATTTTCCATTTGTAATTTAAATCCAACAGGCGAAGAAAGAATATGAAAATTTAGAATATTCTGTAATCGGTCAAGAAACCTAAAGCAATCTAATTTCTCTAAAACTAATTCCAACCCCAAAGTGCAGTCCTCATTCACAGGCAATTGGTTTCAAATTCAATAAAGTCGTTGTTACAGCAGCGGCCAATCTAGTTACCCACTAACATTACCAGAAAGACTAATAGGAATTCAACAAGTGTTAGAAGAAAAGACAGGCGTATAAGATTGGCAACACGCCAACTTTTACGGAAAAATAAGAAAAAATCTTTTTATATATTTTTTTCTCAACTCATCTCTCTTTAGAGAATCTCCAATTTGGCGATGAGAATTATTTTTACGAGAAAGCAAGGAGAATGCAATTTTTGTGTAAATTGCTAACGCTTCAACGAGTGGAGACGTGAGTTTCATTCGTAAACGAATGATTATGCTGGAATCTGATCTCACGCTTTTAAATTTAAATTAATCGGGTTGTGATTGTTTTATGTTGGAAATCGATTGGATAATAATATAAAATCGGGGTTGCGAGCGATGCAAATTTATGAAGTCATATAGGGAGAGTGAGTTAAACAGTTTTTTCTATCTATGAATAGAAAATTGATGTTTACTTTGAACTTTATTATAGTGCCGAAAGTTGGCTTTGCGACGTAAAGTTGAGCGCTGGGAATTATTTTTCAAAATGTTTTGGTGAACTAATAGACAAAAATGCAGAACATCTGCATCAACTATAATTGCTTACTTACTTTAATTGTTACTAAAATGACCTTAGACGTAACCTACTGATAGCAAAAAGTCCTTGCCCTTAAACAAACTTTTGATTTTACGATGCTTTTGTCCGACTTACAACAGTCTTTTACGCCGTCAAAAACCTTTTACATAATCTTTTTTTTTTGCTAAAACGAGCATGTTTTTCCAGACTCAAGAGCTTTACCTAAGCATTTTTTAAAGCAGATTTACAGTCAGTAATATATTTTCTAAGTAATAAATAATTTTCGATTAAACAGGATCAGTTTGTCAAATTAAGAGATTAAGGATGTTAATCAAACAAATTAATTGAAATAATAAAATTTATTACAATTAAATATTATACAGATCAAATGGCCCAAGTAAAAATCAGGTGCCAAGATATTTTATAATTACCTAGAATACTAATACAGGACTAGATAAAGTAATTAATTAATAAACTAAGCCTTAGCTGTTCGATTTCGCTTCTGATCTGTCAGACTTCTTGCGATTCTGAAAAGTTGCTCGCTCAATGGTTTATTGAAAATGTTAGAGAATAGCCTTGGATGCTTTTAGGGCACTACGAGAAGATTGAAGTTAGGACCAATCTGCAGCCTCGGTAGACCTTGATTCAGTTTCTGATCGTTTTCTACATAGAACAATCCCCTCAAAGGGAAAGAAATTCCAATTATTTGATTTAATCACTCTTTCTAGAGTACACTAGAAACCCTATTCTAGGAACCACTTTCAAACTTGAAACCAAAACAATATTTCCATAGTTAGGCTTCACTTCGTACAATTTATTTCAACCAACACTTTATGACCATATCTTGATTGTCTTCTTAGTGTCACGAATAGGTTTCCATTTGGATTGAAATATACTAGAATAAACCCGATTAAATAAAATAGACTTCATTGTGACCCAAATAGAATCTAATAGAACGAGAACTACAATAAAGTTTTACAAAACAAGTGGAGTTATACTTATTTGTCCGCGTTAGTTTATTTCTATAAATACCGTAAAAGAATAATTACCTATTATAAAAATATTTAGATAAATAGTTTCTTTTTAGTTATGTAGTTTCTACAAAAGATTTTTATCAATCAGTTACTAAAAAAAATTGCACAAAAGCTTTAATTGAACCAATATTCTCGGTTTTACAATAAACAATTCATGACTTTGAAGACTATTTTGAGGTACTTATTAATTAATCATGATTCATTTCTACTCCGTTCTTTTATTGTATTCTGTGTGCCGTTGGACAAACAACAACTGCGCCATTTTTTACCTAAATTAACTATATTTTCAATGATTATACATTAATATAAACAAACTGCATGTCAAAAACCTTATTTTTAATAATACGTCTTCTAAGTTCTCAATCAATAACGCAAAATTAATATTTAAAAAATTTTTTAGAAGATTTCATTGTGCAGAACTGATGATTTATTTTTAATTCAGTGAAAAATCAAACTATAAATTTCCACATATAAAAAAAACCTTTACAAAGTTTATATTTTCTTAGAATTGGTTTTTGGGAGCAGTTCCATGCATAACAACTTTTTTGTAAACATTTAAAAATGATTCAAATAAGATATTTTAAAATGACTTTTTCTCCTCTCATTTTTAAAGTGTGGTCTCTTTAAATTCAATGAGATGATGTTTTAGTAATCATCTGAAAAAGCCACAGTTTTTCCATGATTACGTTGCAATCGTGACAATAACTATAAAAGTTGATTATCTTTCCTTGCAATTCCGGTCAAACCCGCGCACAAATTAGCAGATCCGGAGAGACCCAGCCTTTTTGTTCTTTTATCATAAATTAATTCCCGTTTTTGGTTTTATTAGTCGATTACATGAGACATTGCGTGTCACACGGACTAACCGACAAACTGTTGATCCGGGGTTTTAGCGATTGACGTTTGCCGCCCCGATTCAGATCACGTACTCCGCCAAACCAGCAACAGTTTGTATTTGGGTTGGAAAGCTCTGAGAGAGATAGAATTTTAACACGCGAAGGGAAACCTGCTAAACTTATCCAAGTTATTAGGACATTTAAGGAATTAATGAGACGAGCTTAAACTATTTTCGAAGAACAGAAACTTAAACCTGACATGCTTAAAGTGGAGTAGCTTTACTACTACCGCATAACAAATTGAAATAACGAGACGTTATGAAGTTCATTCTCTTCACGACAACATACAAAATGTATCTTTATTGTTGACATTTCAATTTTTAAAGAAGCAACAAGTTACTATATTTACAGTAACACATGAGAATTAGACTCTTTTTAAATGAACTGTACTCGGTCGTTTGGAGCCTTTGTGTGATAAAAAAATAGTCATTCTGCACGACTCCTATGTGAACTATTTTAAATACATCTTACACCAGAGTAGCATGAGACAAAATAAATGCTTAATCTAGCTTATCTCCTAAAATAAACAGACAAGCTAGATGGTTTCACGCAACGCTGTCAGCTCAAATTTCGCCAATATGAGACTGAGACCCGGGACAAGAACTAAAACAAATTATAACTATAAGATTACGACTTCTAAAAGATGAACTTAATGTTTTTCAAAAATCCAACTCAAATTTAAAATTCCATGTAAAATTGAGATGTATACTTATGAATTCGTTTCAAACCATAAACAGTTTGCGGAATGTTTGTACAACCGATCTCCCTAGATCCGTTTCATAAAAGATTCAACTAAGACATAACCATTCGTCTATAAATATTTATCTTAAAATAAAAAGAAACAAAAAATAAAGTGCAAGAAGAGCACTATTACCAGACCCTCACGTACGACCGCTACCCCAATTGTATTAACAAATGTTTCGGTGGTAGAATTATGAGACGCAATTTTCAACAAAATCGCTGCTTTTTCAAAAAATTAATATTTTTAAAACGTTAATTCACAAGAAATGATAACATTTTAAATTTGAGCGTAGCGGCTTTGTCTGCAGAGATTCAATAAACATAAATTAGTACAGCACACATTTATCATAGTCTGTCGAAGAACTCTTGGAAACTGACTTATCCAAAGCTATTAAAAACTTCACGAGGCTTATGACAAGCTGCTAATCTGGCGTTTTTATGTCAATTAGATAGAGCCTATCCAACAAGAAACAGTATTTATGCTGTAGAACTTGACGTGAAAACGCTTGTTAATGAATTATGAATCATACGTGCGTACATAAATACATACAAAAAAAAATGTATTTAGCCAATTTTTCGTAGATCTTCAGTGTATATTTACTAGTTTAACCAAAGATTCGGTTAATTCACAACGACTTCGAGATTATTTCTGATAATCAAAACTCGATACGAAGCCCTTTATTTATGACACCTTAGGATTAACCCTTGTTAACAATTGTGGGGGTTAAAAAAATACCACCAACGGACGTTCACGGTCTTTTACCTATTCTAATGACTTAAAGTATAAAAAAGCGATAAAAACGTAAAAGACGGTTTAATGAAATCAATACTTCCTCCAAAATTAACTGCTTTCAGTATTAGAGATCAGCGTAAAAAAATTAATTAAACACATTCCGTCATTATCAGCACAGGTTCAGGTATAGGTAAAACACAGTTTAAATGTTAAAAACATTTCGAAGCTGCAATGAAACAAAGGATTTTTCAAAGCCTTTGTGTACTAGTGAACGTTCAATTTTATCCTGGAAAATACCCCTTTGTGCTGGTTTTATTTCTTATTGCAAAATACAAAAGTAATGAAAAAGAATTTCAATATTTTATTAAATCATGATATAAAAATGTGCTCATGATGATACGATTCAAACAAAAATACCAAATCGGTGTGTTTATTTGTTATTTATTTTATTAAGGTTTAATTAATTACCGAAAAAAAAACCTCACATAAAATTTTTAACAAAAAACTTTTTCAAATGATGCCTGAGCATTAACCCCATTAAATTATGGGAATTTACAAACATGCCAGCAGCGTTTCATTCAACTTTCGCATCAGTTTTCAGTAAATTTAATAAAACCCAATTAGGTATAGATTTACGTACTGAAGGTATAATAATTATACTTTTATACAGGAGAATATGAAGTTTTTGCGATGTTTAAATTAGAATTTGACACTAAAATAACAAAACACCGTTAGATCATTATGATTTTGGTTTTTGTTAGATGTAAAAAAGTTACACATTATATTAGGTAAAATTACACTTGCAAAAGAGAACGAAATAAAAAGCAAAAACTATAAAACTGTTAGTTGAAGGCCTATAATAATGTAAATAATTTTGAGTCGGCGCCATACCAACAAACTCTATGACATGCCTAAGTAACAGCTTTACTCTTATGTCTGTATTTCTAAGCATCTTTTCTATACGAACACCTAACATGTGCTTGTTTGTTTACTTGGCACCGACTCAAAATTATTTACATATTTAAATTAGTGTAGAACTTAGACTTACAGGTTTTTTATTTTTTGCTTTTTAATTTTGTTTCCATAGATTTTTGTCAAAAAGTTTTTAATTTTAATTTTTTGAGACGAAGAACTGCTATACCCCTTTAGATTTTTGTAATGTGATAGTGTCATTACGATTAATGTTATAGTGTGCCAATTTTTGCCAAAAAACCCTAAATTAAAAAAAAAAATTTGTGCGTCTAAACACCCCTTAAAAAACTAGTTTTAATCACCCCTTAAAAATCTTTTTTCAAGTCAATGAGCCCCGATAGAGCCAGACAAGTGATTGCGTAGCCAGGGATTGGCGTTCTCCTGCTGATAAAAGCCTTCATCTTTGATGTGCTTATTATATGATTAACCATATAATATAATATATTAAATTATATTAATATGATTAACCATAGACACATAATATAGTCCATATTTCACTAGTGAAATATGAATTCATATTCCACAACTATCCATATTTCACGGCTCTTAGAAATGTCTTGATGACGCCTCCGCCGATGGAGTGCGAAACGTCGACAATTTTATCAAACATTTCGACACGGTCTTTCGACACGGTCTTTTCCGAAAGATGTGAATATTTCCACAAAAAAATCGTTTTAAATCAGGAGATAGGTCAAAGACCTCAAATTTTAATAACCAAAAAGGTTATTAACAACGAAGTAAGAGAATCAATTGTCTAAATCAAGAAAACAACATCATTCAGCGATATGTCAAGGATACTGCTATTTTAAATAAATAAACTCTTAAAGATGTTTCATCAGACACCAAACATAAATTTGGAGCCAATTTGCATACCGTTATTAAAAAATAAAACATAAAAGCCAAAATTTATGTACAAAATCATTTAGAACCATATTTATACAGGTAAATTCAAACCCAATAACCTTTTCCTTCCAAAATTAAAACAAGATTTTTAAAAAATATAAGTAATTAAATTATTAAAGCCTGCAATAGTTTACATTGTCAAATTTTCAAGTTTTACGTTCTATAGTAAAGTGTGTACTAATAGATTAACCATTTTATAAGAGATCAGTTTTTTTTTTGTAAAATAAAAAATGTTTTAATAATTCAACAAAGGTCAGGTATGAAAATACAAAAGAGACAGGAGCCGACTTTCAGCAAAAAACACTAAAAAAACTAAACTAATATTCTTAGAAAAAACCTGGCTGGTAAAAATCCCTCAATCTTCAATGGCTATGATTATTGCCCAACAACCGTAGTTTCTATTGATAACTAAAAATGTGCTGTACTTGAATAATCTTAAGAGGCTATTTTTAGTCATGAAATTTGGAAGGAGCTCAGAGCTTAATACTTAGACTAGCGTAAAAACACCATTAACAAAAAAATTGTAGTCCCTTGAACTCTCAGCTTATCCAGACGTATACTTCGAAAATTATGAAGTTGTAAAAAATTGTAACAATTTTTGAGATATAATATAAATTTTAAATAATTTTATATTTTTAGTTATAGCCTTCTTATCCCGCAGATGTATTAAATTTTTGAATTAACATTTTTGAAAATACTTTTCTAAGAACTGTTTTTTAATATTTAAATTTTTTTTTTAATTTTAGTTACGGAAGTATTACATTGTAGTGACCAAAAAAATCCATGCTATAGTGTGTTTTACATGTAACGCCACGAACAAGCAAATGCTTTTATCGCTTTAGTAGCTTAGTTTTGCGGTACTTTGAATGTGTTTTAAGGTTAAATCAATATTTTAAGGGACGAAAATGTGTAATGAATTTAATTAATGAATTATTCATCGAGTCATTACTGCTGCTTTTCTTATTGTATTTCCATTTTAGAAAATTTGCTTCCGCAAATATTCATTTGATAAAGTGGAAGTTTGTTAAAAGGTATTAGCTGAAACAGCTGCTGAGCAGTTAATAAAAACCGATAGCGATAGCATTGCAGTTTTGAGATTCTAACAAAGAAGTCTATGCATATATTAATCATATTATGTATACGTAAACCGCCATCCCAACTAAATGCCTACCAGTGGTAACTTTGTTATTATTGAAGATACAAAACCACCCAAATTGACAAATATGTAGTAATTATAACGCTATAAGTGTTTATAAAGTTCCATTATGGCTTAAAGTTTTGAATAAAAAACTTATAAGAATGTTTTTGCTAAACTAAAATCGAACGATGTTACTAAGCATATTAACAATAAAACAGTAAGTAGGCTATAAAAGTCATTGCAACTTGATAGTATGAAGTTGCCATCAACTGTACTGGTTTTCACCTACTTGTGCTTTCAAACTGCAATAATTCTGAAAATAATAAGACACAAAATTCTAAATATTGACATTGCAAATATAATCTTCTTCAAAAAGAAAAAGAACAAACTAAAAACTTAATTGAAACAGGAGTATCTATGTTAGGCAAAATTGTGTAACAGCACAAAGCAATGAAGAAATAAAAAAAAATTACCTAATATTTCAAAAAAGTTGAAGGGAAAAATAGGAACAATTTTATTGAGAAAAAAAAAATAAAATGATTCAAATTGCAGATAAATTTAAGTAATCAATGATTTAAAAATCAATTTGTTTTTATAAGAAAATTATGAGAGACTGGAATCAGTTTGATCACTGAGGCCTTGGTCAATATACAACAAAGAGAAAACCGCCCGTATTCATTGATGGGTAGGGTAGCAATCTATAGTATGAAAAAATGTATTAACGAAGAATTGGAACTGGATGTAGTATCCAAATCTAATCCAACTTCTAATCAATTTTTAGAAATTTTTTGAATAACTTCAAATCCCGATACTATATACTGCGTAATAAAAAAGAAAAAACAAAAAAAAAGTTCATTAACGTAATAAATTACAGGATGTTCCATTTGAAAAATCTGTTTGGAAAAGCATAAGATACTTTAAGATCGAAAAATTAAAATCACAAATAGTACCTCAAACCTTTCTTTTACTATGCCATAACATTAAAACTTTGTAACTAACAACAAAACGTCTAAATACACAGTTGTAATTATACCTTAATACCAAAGAATTATACAATTGTATAAGAGTTAAAACGACAAAGAATAAAATAAGGAATTTCGAGTCTAAGAGCCCGATCCTAGAAAATTAGACCCCTCAGATAAGCCTAACTATATTTAAGAAAATAAAGTTTTTGCAATGGAAGTTTATTATTTCTGTAATTTCTAGAGATCATCGAGAACACACAGCTATTGCACATTATTCTAAAGGTTATGATTCTTACTTTATTCTAAAATATTGCGTTGAAAACGGTATTAAACCTTTCTGCGTATATAATGGATCTAAAATGATGTTAATGGAAATAAAATCAATTAATTTAAGAATTATTGATAGTAGTAATTTTGTGCAAGGACCTTTAAAAAACTTCCCCAAAACATTCGGTCTAAAAGAACTTAAAAAAGGATATTTTCCACATTTCTTCAATACAACGGAAAATCAGAGCTATTTTGGAAAAATACCTGATACAAAATACTATGGTGTTAATTCTATAACAGAATGTAAAAAATGTTATGATAACAGTAAGCCAAAGGCGAACTCTAAGGCATGCAGAGATGATGGTTGCCGCAATCACTTTTTAGAATGGCATAAACAAAAAAGAAAAGAAAATTATTTGTTTGATTTTAAAAAAGAACTTTATGATTATTGTAATTCTGATGTTGATATATTAAGAAGAGGATGTGTTGAATTAAGAAAGCAGTTTCTAGAAATTGCTAATATAGACCCTTTTAGATATATTACTATTGCTGGTGTTTGTATGGCTATATATAGATCAAAATATATTAAGAAAGATACAATAGCTGTTGTTGATAATCTGAAAAAAGATCAATATTCTCAACAATCTATTTCATGGTTAAATAGTTTTCATAATCCAAATATAAAACAATATTGAACAATAACGAAGTGCGTTATATCACCATCCTGAGATATAATATAGATCAGCAATTTATTTTTATACAAATACTTTATTTTTTGGATAACATTTTGATCCATCGGCTGCAGTAAAGGTGTACAGTTTGGAGGTAGGAAGATGGTTTGGATATTCCCATCACTTGATTTAAGTTCTTGTTCATTTGGGTGGCCTGGAGCATTGTCAAGTACGAGTAAAGCTTTTATCGGCAAGTTTGATCTTTTCATAAACTTCTTGACTTCTGGGACAAAGTCTTTATGAAACCATTCGCTAAATACCTCTCTCGTGACCAAACTTTTACTTTGATTCTTGTAGCAGACTGACAGACAAATGTTCTTGAAAGCTCTGGGATTTTTTGCTTTGCCAATCACTAACAAGTCTAATTTGTGCGTTCCAGTAGCATTTGAACACAGCATTAATGTGATTCTATCTTTACTCACTTTACGACCTGGTGCACTTGCTTCTTCAGAAGATACAAATGTTTTATTGGGCAACAGTCTCCAGAACAGACCACTCTCGTCTGCGTTATAGATTTGGTCAGGAAGAAGACCCAGTTCTTCTACTTTGTTTTTGAAATGCTCGATAAATGGCTGTACTGCAGATTCGTTGCTTGATAATTTCTCACCCGATATAGTTAATAGACGGATACCAAATCGTTTTTTAAATTTATCCAGTAATTAGACAAAAAATGTCCAATTTAGAAATCGAAAAAAAATCAAGATAAACCCTCCCACAACCGCTCAACAACTTGAGCTTACAGTAGGAAGGTTTAAAATATACCCGATTACTCATAATGAGAGAGACAAGGCAACAAAGATGAGAAAAATATACAACCTAAAGTGTCAAGTGTTTGGATTTCTGAATAGAACTAAACAGGTACTGCCTGAGTACCACCCTGAATAGAAAACAGTTTTCTTCAATTTATGGCTGTGGTTTCAGGTGTCAAACTTTCGGATGAATTAGTGCAATAAAATTTACCGCTGGGTATATCTGAAACGTTTCTACTATACTCTATACTGTAGCTGCAAGTAGATAAAATTTAGAAATGTTAATACTGACAATCAAAAATATTTATAAATGTTACACAATCTTTAACGTTGTTAATTCATATATTATGATTGTCATAATCGTATTTTAATAAAGTATGATCATGACAGCTGATTACAACGTCAAGTCATTGATAAACAGAAGAAAAAGAGAACGCCCCAAACTGGATCCTTGAGGAACTCCTGATACAAACTTGATACTATTAAATGTAACATTATTTATTTTAACAACATACAATACTAATGATAAACTAAGTTTATTCAATATTATAAATTCTTTCTATAAATAAAATTTTTAGTTCAAGAGTTCAAAAGGTAAATGCAATGTTTTTGTTTACTTTGGTAGGTAAGACACACCTCCATGTGTGAACCAAATTTTCAACTGTCACAAACGTAATTATAGTCGTCCAAGAGCGAGTTTGTTTTTATGGGGGTGTCTATTGTATAGAAGTTAAGAGTATTCACAATAGGAACTTAGCGGCAACCATCATCAAGTCATAAATAAAAGTATCACCAAAGGTCCGGTCTATTTTTGAAGTCAAAGAAACAGTTGAAATGTGATACCGTCAATTGTTATTGCACTGCCTTAAAAACAAAGTAGTTCTTGGACGACTATACTTCGTAGAACTCAAACGATAGATAGGGAAGGAAAAAGTCTACTGTAATATAATTCGAGTGTTATAAAAATCAAGTTTAATGTTAAAATACTGGAAGCGGATGTTTGAAATTCAAGTCGAAAAAAATCTTCCTCGAATATTATAAAATACAATGAACAATTTCAAGTCATAAATGTGCTATTATAATGCTTTCTTTGATAAGAAATTGCCAACTATTCATATTGTTTGCGATGTCTAGCGCAACGCTGATCTTGCGGTAGATATGACGTTATCACATGTGAATGCAGCTTTAAAGCAGGTAGAATGTAACAACCGCGCTTCTTTAAATGATTGCGCAGCATTAATTGTTAAAAATAATACCTTTATAATGAAAAACTAGCGATTTCGTGAGTTATAATGACTCATTTTAACCCGCATCATCAACAATTTTATGATTAATCAATAATAATAAGTTTATAAAGTGACGCAATTTGTGGGAAAAGTAAGAGGTGCCTTAGGAATGTTTGTTAGGTTGGTAACACCAAGCGATTTCATCCTAATTAAAATTCAATTGATATCGTCATAGCTCTACAAGCACTAAACTGAAGTACTGAAGTGTTTAATTTCATTCAAATAAAAACAAGCAATACCGTGTAAACTGTACTTTATAAATAGTATTATAATCAACATCCTGTCGGCGGAAGTACGCACCTTGTATGTTATGATGTTACTGCGGGAAACCACCCTTAGTTATAGAAAGATTCCACTGCTAAAGCTCACTTCACACACAAACGCAACGTCAAACCGCCGCAATTAAAACAATCGACGGTGCCCAAACAAAACACTAACAATTTTTGCAAAACACACACTTGATTATAATAATTAAATAATTTGGGTTCTATGTTTAAAGCACTGCCTGCTTCGTTATTTCACTATGAGAATAAAACACACACATCCAAACGAAACTCCGACGCGCCAAACTAACTTAACACAGCGTGCACCAGGCGAGACCTCTCGAAAACTATCGAAAATAGACGAACAAAAAATACACAGCCGCCTATTTATTATTTTGTACCTGTTGAATGAACAAGGATTCTTCACCTTATGTTAATAGCGATTACGGGTCAATAAATATTAGACAAACATAAAGCGCCGACTGATGGTGGGACCCATCAAAAGGAGAACAATGAGGATTTTTCTGGCCTTGCGTTTGATGAAATTTTTTGGGCGCTGATGTTGGTACTAATTGGTTCAATAAATGGTTCATTGCAAAAAAACAATCTAGTGTTATTAAAGGACGTTTCAATGTAAACACAATTTATGTATGACGTGTTTAAAAAAAAGTATGACTAATTTTTTTTATTAACAGACACCTTAGCTTAGCACACACATGTGTTCAATTATCAGATTTGGATTTAGCAATTTTTTGGTGTCAACAGACTTCCGAAGAATTACAAATGCTAATGTCTCTCTACAAACCTGTTGACAATGAAATTAAAATGCAAAAAACAGCGCCAAATTCTTTAGAAAAACTCAGAACCTGAGTAAAGATTAATAACTATAAAATTAAATAAATTAGCCATTTATAATCATTAATTGTATTTGTACAGTTTTGTATTTACGTATTACTTTATAATAAAATAAATAAATTTTTACAATTTGCCTCCATTTTGATACTTCAATAGACTCATTAGAGAACGCTACGTCATAGGTTTCGGTGCGGTTATAGGCCATTAAAGTACCAAACTTTTTGTCAAAAAAAATTTTAGGTTGGCAAAACTAAACTTGAGTTTTTATCTGTCAATAATATTATCAATTCAAATTGCAATTTTCAAACAGCAAAAGCAAAATGAAGTGAACAATCAATGAATAGTATATTTATGTGAAATATGGCATATAATGGTGTAAATAATAAGTGCACTAGTTAAGGAAGAACAACCGATTCCAATAAAGCAAAAGTCACAGTTTATCTGTCATTTAACCTAAAAAAGTAGGTATGTATCTTACAATAATAATAATGAAAACCAAAATAATTTTCGCTATTTCACGGATTTCGGGGAGCATACATTTAAAGTTTTCTTCCATTTTCGTATTTTGGAACTGACAGCATTTTGATTTTTGGATAAAACTAAAGAAAACACAACTAGATAAAAATTTTATTTCTAAAATTATGATATTGCCAACCCACTACAAAAATGCCTAAATCAATCAAATTAAAAAAAAATGCTTAAAAACAGCATAAAAAGAGCAAATTACAAAATATAGTATAAAAAACTCGTTTCAAAAGACCTTAAAAAAATTTCATAAAAAAATATATGTTTACAGATAGCCCGCCCTGATGATGGGTATATAACTCGAAACTAGTTGGCTATATATCTTTAATTACATTAAATATAGTTTTGGAAAAGTACCAAAGAATCAATTTTATAACTTAAACATCCTAAACACATATGGCAGGCACAACGATTACAAAACAACAAAATGAAAGAATGACAATTTTTCAAACGAACCTTGTTTTTGGGTTTTTTGCTTTTTCTAGCAGCTAGTAGCAGCAGATAAATAAAAACAAAAAAAAAACAAATTTCATTATCACGAAACACAAATTGGCCAAAACCACCGCTTGCTGTACTTTTTAAATCTTTAATATAATTCAGTGAGAAAGGTACAATATTTGATTAACCATGTTTGTTCATTAAAACAAACAAGCTTTAATTTTCAAAACGTTGTAGAACAAATCAATCGATACTGACATCAGAGTCTAGCAATTAGAACTAACAATTGTAATAAAATATTCATTGTCAACAAATTTCATATAATTATTTTTTATCCATTTCTGACATAAATATACATTCGCAGAATTTACACAATATGCACCAGCAAACCACACAGAGATTGCATTAAACCAAAAAATAAGTACTCAAAGTAATTATTATTATTATAAACATTTGTTAATTGAAACGGTTAATAAATAAAATATGATGCAATAGTATGATGTGTATACATTTCTTGTTGAGTAAAATTAAACAGTTAATTAAAATTATTCAATAACAAATATCATTCAAATTTTAGGCAAAACGGATATACATGATTATTATGAAAATAGTACAAACACTAAACTGGAAACCAACCGGAAGTAAGCGATAACAATTGATATCCTATTTCTTCAAGTACATCAAAAACATTACATAACTTGGTAATAGTGGAAAGAATCAATTTGATAAATAGCCTTGTTTAAATTTTACGAAGAAATTTATTTGCATCACAATACACACTTTTAAAATAATTTGCAATAATTTGACCAGCTTTAAACATTTCTAAAAAGTTTTAAATTGTCCATCTTTTTCGGTGAAAGCTAGAAGTAAATCACAGAATAAACTAATGTGTTTCACAGAACTTGCTTACAACACGGTTTAGTTATGTCACAATTGAAATGAAAGCACAGATTTATATATACAAAAAGAGACCAAGATACAAACAAAACAACACTAACTACAGAACAGTACAACTGTACATTTGAAGAGTAGTCTATGTAAAATAAAGCTTAATAACCGTTTATATGAGAACAAAGTGTGTTTTTCACTGAAAACGATTATTTACCTGACCTGACCTAACCAAGAGTATGTAGGAACATATTCTTGTGTATAATAAATATTAAAAATTTATCGGTTCATAAAAACAAGCGCTTCGTAAATAAAAGCAAAACAATTTCTACATTGAATTCTTGAAAGATAAAGTTCTTCCGATTCATTGTTACGGGGAGTAGTAGTATAGTGCTACTAATAAGAAGAAGTGAAATTTTTGCGAGCCTAATACCAATATACAACTGTAAACTTTTCTAAGTACTTGATAATGCTTTATGAATCGTATTGTTCGGTACCTCACCGAATATAAAAGCTGTTTATATCTGTAAAGCAAGGAAGGTGACAATTGGTAGCACAGACAAATAAGCACCATAGCTTGCTCAGACAGCTATAAGATCAAATATGACCCTCATAAACTATTTTATGAAGTTAACCGTTTTAAATATTAAGTATTAAGCTTGAAAACTTTTACAAAATCTTAGTTGGTTTATCGCGCTATCAACGATCTGCTTGAATTGTAACAGTGCAAAGGTATGAAAATCTAAATTTTTTGCTAAAAATGTACTACTAGGTTTCTAGCCGATTTGAAATACGTCATAAAAATGTGTCATAAGCTCTCAGACTATATGATCATTGTTTAAAAGTTTTTTATAATAAAATTATAATAAATTAAATGCAATATTGTTTTAAAATAAGTAAACCTCAAAATTAATTGTGTTTCATAAGTGACAGCCCAAAATAATTTAGAATGCAGGCTAATTAAATAATAATTTTATGAAATTGACACAATACCAAAACGGTAAAAACGCTTTAAATAAATAAAATACACAATGGCAGCTTTTACCTACAATATTCAACCCTCTGGAAACACTTGTGGATTGGTCGAGTAAACAATGCGGACTATTAAATAATTCATCGAATTTCCTGGCAACGGCTCGTTCCAATTTTTTCGCTTTCTTCCAATGTTTGACAACTATGGATGTGGAACAATTGAAATATAAAGAACAAAGTATGAATAGAATGTAATGAATATACATTTTATTTAATTAAATGACACTACAATTGATCAAATCTTTCATCTAACTAATAGAAGCAATGTTATTGTGTCAATCATAAACTTCAAATTCTTGTTTTTACTAGTCTAATGTCAACAAATTTTCTTTGCAGTTTCCCTCAAAAAAATCAATAGATTATTATTATAAAATTCAGAAACTCGTTGAAAAAACTTTTTACTTTAATTTTCATAGATTTATATTAAACTGTTTCAAGTTTCACCGGCCGCATGATAAACTCCAAGTTAAAATAACAAAACGTTAGGGTTGCATTCCTCTGGCATAAGGCCTAAAATCTGTCCAATCAATTACCATATCACCTCATTCAAAACAAAAAATTTAAAAAAATCAATTTGAAGCCAGAATAAATCAAACTCAAATCTAGCACTTTCATATTAAAATCTATTTGTGTATTTCCAAAACCAATAATAATCATTGCATTGACATCATATTTTTCATAGCTGTTTGAAAGGACACTCAAAGAAAGCATTCAAATTAATCTAGCGAAATATATAGTTGTTCATTAAATTATTTGAAATTTTTAAAAATTGCACACAAGCATATGATCAAAAACAACTGGTAAACACAAAAAAATTGATTGTTGTTTCTGCCATAAGAATCAATAGTAACTCTCTGAGAATATTTTGAAAATTGGGTTTGAAAATTAGCTTCTATATTATACAGCGTGTTTCAAAAATAATGTATCGTCAATACAATTTTGCTTTGTCGTTTTTCTCACAAAATACAATTGTAATTCTTTTTGCCATTATCAAATTATGTATTTCAATAAACATTTTAATATCGGGAATTGATATTATTTTCATTTTTCAACTAACATCTAACTGATGACTGACTTTATTCAACCAATAGATCAAAAAGTAAAAAAAAAAAACTAAAGAAAAATAATTCTATGCAAGACTAAATTAAACAGGACAAGTACATAAAAATTTCTCAGCATTAAAAAAGTGATTTACTCAATATTAAGCATGACATCTCTGCATAAAAAATTATATAACATTTGATAACCAAATGCGTCGCCATTACAACCCAACATAAAAAATAGGAGCTCATATCGGATGGAAACATAACATTCCTAACGCCATCCCAATTACTAAAATTTATTACAGCTCTGGAATTACATGGGAAGCTATAGACTAAGACACACTTAAGACAGCTCAAGAAAAGATAGCACAAAAAACCAATAGATCGCAATACATATGACACCCTTTTACTAATATAATCTAAACACCAAATACATATAATTTTTATTAATTCTCACATCCGTCTTTATCGATTATCCGTCCTATACCTGCACCTATTATTAAAAATCAAATAATGCTTCTATACTACGTCAATTAAAAAATGGAGAACTGACACAGTCTCCCCTATTGCTCGTCTTCCAATTTCTACAAAAAACCTTGCAACGTCAACAAACCAACATTTGTCAATAGCTTACAAACTGGCATCTGTGTTAGTTCAGATATGATATTATATGTACATATAACAGAAGAGTTCCTAGAGACAATTCTAATCACTCTGCAACAGGAGTTTTATCATTGATACAATCCATATCCTTCAAATCTGTCTAACTTATTAAAGAACTTTATCACTTATTTTCTTTATCAGTAAACACTTTATCAGTATTTGGGCTACACAGCCCAAATACTTTTCTGTAAGCCTTAATTTCCGACAAAACTCATTGCTCAATTTAATATATGAACTATAGTAATTATTATTGTGTTTCTTTCTCCAAATTTGCTGAGTGTATATGTATTGTAAATGTTCTCTAAATAGCTAATTTCTGCAACAGAGAAATTGACATATCCTTTCATTATTAAATTGTGTCTACATTTTATTAGAAACAGAACTGTAACAATCTATAATTAACGTTTGAATTTCACTGACCAGTAATCACGTATTAGTATCCAATTAGTAAAGTTCGAAATTGTAGTTTATCAGTTACCTATCAATACCGAGTGTTGGTATTATGTGATTGTGACCACAGCACCGATAAGAGCTCTCTATTCAAAACGCATCCTTTCAATATCCATTTCCAACATAGACCAAATTTGTGCTTTAATAGAAAGCCACGCTTACAAAGTACAGTCAAAAAAAAAACCACCAAATAAAGAAATATTAATTAAATAAGTTATATTTATCAAAAGTTCCATCAGTAAGAAGAATCGAGTTAGCTGTTGCCGAAAGCTTTTTAGGAACAACAGCCCTTATCACTCTTAATTAAATGTATGCATAGAAAGCAGTGTTTTGCGTTAGTACGGTTGATCTGGACTTGCTTTGACGCTCCTCTTCATCTTCTTCCTCTCTGTCTTTTAGACACAAATCCACGGAGATGTTATTAATCTTCTTAAGTAAACGGACCCGCAGCCGAAGGTTCTCGTCTCGAACAAATTTATTCCATAATGAGCAGTGCTGATAGACTCCAAAACAATTGTTTTATAAGCGTGTTTTCATACGATAATTCAGTCAAATAAATGTATACAGTTTACAAATATTAATATAATTTTTTGTGTTGGCTACAAAATTTCTTATTTTATTTATCTCTCAAATTGTGTGCAACTTCAGCCTTTGCGGAACCATTTTAGAAACAAAAACTTCCACCTCATAATCCTCTTCAAATTGCCCTACAGACATGTTCCCAGAGAGCAGCCTGGTGCCATAGCGTTTAAACCAAAATTGTTTAAGCAATTGCAAGGAATTGTTAAAAATTTTGAATATGTTTAAGCAACATTTATATTATCAGTAGGGCAATTTAAAAAAAAACCTTTAAACCTTTTTTTAAGCCTTTTTTTTATTTTACTGTAGTTAACTTGCATACAAAATATGGGTGATAAGATGGATCGTATCCATTTAACTGATAAATTTAAACAGTTGCAAATCGGTAGTCTGCAAACAATGCCACCCTGTAGCCATTCACGTAGTGGCAGGGAATAGCGTGTTATCAGTAACACCGTTGCGATTATTCCTGATGGGACTAATTGGCTTCCAAGTACCTGCCCAGTACCTGGATCAGACCCAACCGAGAAGTATAAATATCGCCCTTACTCCAGGATTTGCCGAAAAAGCAAATTAAGCATAAGGAACAAATGTCTTCTCTACAAGATGTGCATCCGACCGATACTCACCTATGCCATCCCGGCATGGGCTACAGTATCGAAAACTCAAATGAAGAAACTTCAGGTCGTCCAAAGTCGAGCCATTAGAAGGGTCTTTGACGCCCCTTGGTTCATCCGAAACGATCAGCTTCACTCTGAGTCAGGAATTCCATCGATGAGAAAATTCATCAAGGATCTCCTCACCTCCTACCATCAGAAGGCTAAAGAGCATCCAAACTCACTGCTGAAAACTGCACTGGACTACGATGAGGGAATCACCACCCGCTTCAAGAGGCCCAAGACAGCACTTCTCATGGAAGTCGACTGGGGACCGACAACCTAGAGAGGAACACTGATGCAACAAGACCAGACAGGACAAAAATAAAAGATCTTTTCAATTTTCACTTAAGCTTCGCATACTATATGCATTCTTAAAAACTCTTTTTAGAGTCCCAGGATATAGGGATAGGCATCCCAGTTGTACCTACAACAAAGGTTTGCTATCACTAGCTCCGGGCAGTAAGACAGCAAAGCCCCTAAACTAAAACCAGAAGCATCGTATTAGCATTTACTGCTTTATTCGATGTCTTCAAGATAAGCCGATACATTCCTCGATGTATCGCAAGTCATTCTCGGTGATATGAGGCTAGGCCTCGATCCACTGTAGTGTCAGATAGGGCAGAGGTGGTTTTTAGTGGGTAAGAATCCCACACTACCGGCCAATAACATCGGCCGGTGTCTTTTTGAAGATTTTCCACCCCTCTAACAAAAAAAAGATTGAGGATAACACTGTGGTTCACAAGCGAAGAAGAAAAGTGGAATTTCATTGGGTTCCTCAATTTGTAAGTAAAAAAAACGATAGTCTATTAATTCTATAATTTGTTGTTTTGTTCTTGCAGGCCGAAAAATCAGTCGAATTCAGATGAAACAGGAAGTTCTGACTCCAGGTCCAACCCATCAACAGGCCCATCTGAGTCAGGGATTATAAACTAATAATATTAATTAATAATAATAAAAAATATTTCTTATCCTACACCAACTCAAAATGATATTTTCTCGTCTCTCAACAGCCGAGAAAGTACAATATTTCCAGGCTAGCCGAGAAATGACGTACTTTCTCGGCTAGCCGAGAAAAAAAATCCGATTTTCTCTGCCAGACGTCGCTGTTATAAGAAAAATAAAATCTATATAGACGGTTGAACAGTCGTCACACACCAAGGAAACTTTAAACGTCTCACTATTTATGAGGGGTGTTAAAATTTTAAATCACATTTGCTGTTTATGAACGTCAATCTTATTTAAAAAGAACTACTTTTGTGCAAGAAAAATTGCGTAAATCACGATAGCAAAGTAATCTATGAAGTTTTGACATCTGTCAAGGTTTGACATTTTGAATTGGCAATTGGCGGTAATAACCTCAAACCAATTTTAAGATAACGCTCGATTATAAGGTAATTTGTGTAGAAAAAATAATGTGTAAACCACGGCCGCGCCTTGAGAAGTGGCAAGGCTCGCCTTTGGCTCGCCTGTCCATATCTTCTTTCGGCCTGGAAAAATACCACTTTGCCGCCTAGCTTTACAATATACTATTGTGGAATGGTTTGTTAATGAGTTTTGATAAAGTCATGATTTTCCAATCTCCAATAAAAGCGCAAATAATGCTAAGTATGTAATAAAATATGATTTTCATGACTTTAAAGTGTTTTTCAAGGTTGAATTTATTTTGACAAAACCGTATTCATATGTGCTGAAGTGGGCAAAATCATGGTGTTTTCACAGGTTTTTTTTTGCTTTTCTGTTTACCCTTGAAAATCAGGGTGTTTTTCCATAAAAGTGCTGTGTGCTGAAGGGGCCCACTGCGAATATAGTTCAGTCAAAAGATCCACTTTTTTTTGCTCACCATCAAAAAAAAACTCTGTCAGTTTGTTTCTGATGCATGTTAGGTAAATGGCTAATATCATTGATAACATAAATAATTCTCCATTAATTAGCGTTTAACAATCATTTATGGTTTATGTACTGCAAAATTGTCGTAATTCATCAATGATGTTAGAATAACGTCAACGATTTATTATTAAAAAGATATTGATAACCCCCTAAACATTTATTAAATATTCATTTATAAACAATTATTAATTAGTTAAGTTTGATTTTAATCTACCCAATGTAACGCGTTGTCTTTTATAAAACTCTATTTCCCTAGTTAGTTTATATCAGAGAGAAAAACAAAACAACAAAAGCCGTTTAGACACACATTTTAATTCACCACCATAGTTGCAAGTGTGCACATTATTTGTATTTGTCATAAAATATCTACCTAGACTTTTTTAATAAGACCCCCGGGTCTTCAGCGAACTTGAGCAAACACAACCCGCAGGTCTAAAAATTTTTGTACGTTATTTTTAAGCCCTTGAGAAGTCTCCAGTAAATACCCACATGACGTTTTCAATTTCCCTCTGTTATCTTTTTAACATGGCTTTTATACGGCAGGAGCAAGAAGAAGAACCCCCCAGGATTCGTATCTCGTAAACGAGTATGAGAAACTCTTTTTAAACTGACTTTATATCAATCCTGAAAGCCGAAATTAATTCTTCCTCGATGATCAAACAGATATAGTTCATAAATCCCTTTTAAAATGTATTAGACCAGACATGACATGTTTCCAAAATATCAAGCCACTTTTAAATGCTATATTAATAACTAACAATTAGGAAGAGAAGACACATTTTTCCTCCTTTACAAAACATAACAGCTGCATTAACACATAACTATCAGTTAAATTTTTATAAACTGAAATCAAAATCTGTTCTTCCTAAAAAACTAAAAAAACTTAATCATGAGTTTACTTAAAGTAAATTAAACTTAAATTAAGTTAATTGCAACTAAATTCAAAATCACAGTGCTTGCTTGATTTGTTGCTCTCGCAAATTCAACCAACTACGTAACAAATTAACCTTAATTTTAATTAAATATTTAATTCGGCTTCTATAAACCCACTATCGGTCTCCCCAAACGCCAGTTAATAATTTAACAAACCGTTAATTATTCTAAGGTTAAATATGACAGGTGTGGTTTCACCAACCACAATTAACACTATTTGTCGAATAAATTGATCAATTTGATCAATTAAATCTCCCATTAAAAATTTGACAGTTGTGTTCTTTTATGTCACACTGACTTCAGTGTTGGTGTCATCAGCAAGCACTAGATAGACCTATGAAAATGTATGAAAACTACTAATTTTTCTTAGTCATCTGATTCTTTGCATGAGGAAGAAGATGCTCGAATGGTAATTCCAAAACCCCAACTAACAATTCGAATAGATTTGAAAAATATGACGACAAAACTTTTAGAATGATAAGAGTTAGGTTTTCAGAAGATGCATGCAATGTTAAATATTCTTGAAGGCATTCCAAGCAACATATTTTGTTATTCTCAAAAGATAACAAATCCGTATTATGTAAATTATTTAGATCAGGGGAGGCTATGAAAAACAAGAACAGACTCTTAGCTTCATTCAAAGACTCTTTTGTTTTTTGATTTCTGTCAAGTTTTGGACTTTTTGGAAGCAGAGTCTTTTAATAGTGTAATGTGTATGTTGCTTCTCACCCTCTGATTTGAATTTAACACCAGATTATTTATTTGCGCTACTGATAGCCTAATGCCGTATTTATAATTATTGTTATCCTAAGCTAATCGTTTCATGCCTTGTTCATGACGCGATTAGGTAAGTTTATTAGGATTGTTCATTAGACACGATCAAAGCACGGCACGACAGCTCAGCCCGCGGCATTTAAAATTGTAATTGCTCACAAATTGTCTCTGCAAGCAAGAAAAGCTGAAGATGAAAAACAGTATGCACTTCGTGTAAATATAAAAAACACTAAAATTTTCAATTATTTCGTCGTGTTAGTTTCTAAAATATTTATGCTTTTATAAGAAACATTTTTGAATCTTTCAAAGCCGTTAACCAACAAAGTTGACAGAAGTCAAAATATGGATGTCAAACTAACTACTGAATGAGTCCGATTTTGTTTTCTACGGCCACACGGCACAATAATTGTGGACCACACGGTACAATTTAGCTGTAATTATCTGTTCTATATTATCTATCTATGAGTTCCATAAGCAATATTACTCTGCACAACATTTGAATACACACATAGTATTGTGACATTTTACAAGACATATTGTACAAGTGCTTACACGCGGTTCACTTTTTCAAGCATTTTATTTGTTTATCAATTAGAAAAAGAAATCATATACTCAATAGATTCAAAACAAAATGGAAAAAAACACTTCAACTTGTAATGCAACTACATAGATAACAATTAAATGAAGCACACGCTGTTGCGCCTTCAATCTAGCGTTCAATTCACCAATTACTTCGTGTTAAATTTCGTTTACGGTGAATTACAACGAGAGGAATGGCGTTGTTAATTTTTGGTATCTATGGATGCTAACAAGCTTTTATAAAAATTCATGGAACTGTGAAATGATGAATAGGTGGATGTGAAAGAATTAGAATCATTTCCAACCAACAAAATGTTTTATTGTTATGATTGAATTCTAGCGTGTCTTGAAGAATTAATAAACAACTCCTGTATCAAACAAGAAGTCAATACAGTATCGTTTTCGTACAACAATATATTATTGTAACTTAACATTTAAGAAAAACGTCTTCATTTTCTTTTTGCTTTCGCATCAAAGATGGTTTGTTCTAATTTGCTAATGACACGCCGTACACTTCAAAGAAATGATACTCTCTTTTAAATCGTTTTAGCGTCAACGCAAAACTGATTTCTGGCTTTGATTTTTTGGCACTCCAGACCTTTTTAAATTAAAAATGGAGAGAGATAACAATTAGCACAAGAGGGTTGTATTCAAAGCAAGGTCTTCTTCAATCTAATTTAAAAAAAAAAACATTTTTTTATTTTAAGGTTTTACAAGTTTTAACTCTCAAAACAATAAATTGTTTAGAGAGATGTTTTTGTTCTTTGTGTAAAAGATAATGACTCTTTGGCTTTTACCAAAGACTTTTATACCGTGGAGCCGCAAGTATGAAATCAAATATGTAGATATTAGATTGATAATAGTATGTAGATAGTTTTCTTAAAAATATTGACTTTATGTAAAATAAAGTTTCAATTACTTTAGATACGCATTTTTCTGAATGAAATCTTGTTGTCCAAAGTAAACTTGGTAAATAAGGCCCTACCAGCGATTCTGTCCTGTGCTCGTTGGCAACACGAGATTATCGCATATGCTACAGGAGCATTAGAACGAGCTTGTTCGATGGGCTTTATAGTCAAAAATGTGAAGGGAAGTCGTCGGGGTGTTTATTCCACGCCATTAGCCAAAGGTGGCATTCTTGAGCATATGTAATGTATATTGCTTCCCACAGTAATTTGAATGATCTGTGATTCATTAGAAAAATATAATTTTTTCTAAGAAAACTACCACTTAAAAAAATATGAAGAATCAAATGCTAAATTCTGTGTTATTTTTAAATTATGTAAAACAAAAAAAAAACTGTTATGTCAACAGATATCATGAAACAATTTTTTAAAAACCAGCTATCTGATGCACGATTAAAATTACAAAATCCTACAACACAGAAATGTGGTGACTATTTCTTTCAATATCGTAAACTTTATCTTTGAAAATCTGTAGCCGTTAGAAGAATTGCGAATACAAGGATGGTGTAACTGTCATCATTCATCATTTTAAAAAACTGTAAAATTACAGCATCTTATTAGAAATCTCATGATTTAAAATATCAAACTCATCTTTTGCTGAAAGGTCATCCACTCAATTCTTCGACCTGTTCGAAGCCTTGGCCTAGTCTGGAGATAACATGCTTTGCATTTTTCCTTCAAGACATAATACCATTAATAATCCTTATGTGGAATAAATTCACCCACGTTTTCATCTCTATTAAGACAATAAAGCGCACACATCATCCGGTAAACAATAATTCGGGCGTGGGTTAATTGGATAAATTGTTCATTGGTTTAATAAAGATTAAAGATCACACAGTATGACATCATTTTATTCTTCACTGTGTACGCGCTATATTTCCAAATTTGATAAAAAAGATTCGAGTAGAAAAAATTACTTCTCCAATAATTGAAACAGTATAATAATGATAATAGTGTCTTGAAGAATTAATAAATATAATTATAACAAACAGTATAATATTATATAAAAATTAATGTTATTAATTAATAAAATACATTTTTTTCATATTTGAGATTAACAAAAAAGTCAACTGTTCTGCATAGCTTATCTGATAGACAGTTGTCGATTATTTTTGTGTCTGGTCAGATGGATTGCGGTTTTGATTAAGAAGATAGATATTTTGGAAGATAGATATTTTGGAAATAACATTTTGTCTAATATTTAACTAAGACATTAAATATTATACAAAATGTTATTTCCAAAATATCTATCTTCTTAATCAAAATCGGAATCCATCTGACCAGACACAAAAATAATCGACAACGATCTTCTTAATCGGTTTTGATTAAGAAGATAGATATTTTGGAAATAACATTTTGTATAATATTTAATGTCTTAGCTTATATTTTAGTTAAAAATTCCAAAGCAACACTATTTTGTTTTATAAAAAATCTGAAGCCGCAACTCGTCTAAAATAACTTTCATTTTCAAATAAACGTTTTTAAAGTAACACAATCTAATAAGCTATTCTACTCTTTAATTGAATTTTCTTGTGAATTAACCCGTTTTACACAAGATTCTTGCATAAACCCCAAAGACAAGAAAGGCAAAAGAAAGATGTTTGTAGAAAATTAAATAGACGTCCGCCCAATTTATAATTGTAAAAACCTGTGACAAAGGAAAAATTCTTGTTGTTTGTGGTCGCTGTGTGGAAACTGTGCTTAATGTAGACAATTAAATATAAAAGAACAAACAAAATCTTGTTTTTAAATTAACTTTTCTGATAGAAGTTAAATGACCGTATCACAGCCATTTTCAGCATTTATTTATTTAGCAGCAACTAGAAGAAAATACTAAATAGAGAGAGAATATGAGAAATAGTTAGGAATATGATTTTTTTCCACGGTCTACTTGACCAGAAATTATTTGAAACATCCAATAGTTATGTTAATAACTAGTCATTTATAATTTTATTACGTAACTAGTTATAAATAATGTGATGTAACATAACGTCAAAAAGTTATCAATAGAGCTTTTCATAAGTTTTATAATAGCAATTTTTCAAATTTGAACATTGTCGAAAACCGCAGCAACTGTAATATTTTTTGAAAACGACATACTGTTCATTTTACAAAGATCCACCTCCTATCGAACGCTAATAATTTAACAGTATGTAAAAAAATCTATTTTTAAAGGTTAATAATAAAATTAATTGTTAAAGTAGGCTGACACACATGACAACTTTCCGCCATAAAAAGTTTAAAACTCGGCGGAAATTTACTAATCAAAAAATAAAATAAATTTACATAAAATTTTTATTAAAAAAATAGTATAAACATTATTATAATTTTCCACATACGCCAACAAAATTCAAGATATTTGTTTAAAAAAAAATCTATGCATTGCGTATCAGTGATTAGATTTCTTCTTGTCGCAGACTGTTATACTACGACAGCTGCTACATTTTGATACAAAAGATGCAATAAACTTTTTAGCATTCGAATGCAACCTCCAAAAATCGCAATATAATAATAATTATTTTCTGAATAGATCTTACAGAATAGTTGATTCGTTACATTATCAAAAGTCTTCGAAATTAGTGAGTTATTGAAAAGTTTATTTATTTACTTTTAGATTTTGTCGGAAATCTGTCACTTGTCGTAAAAACGAGGTTGTCAAAAAAACAATATCTATCAGTTTATGAAGTATACAAATTGTACCGTATTTCAAAGCATTTTGAGAGAGCATTACCCCGAAGCAGTTCTTTCAATTTAAACAGAAATTCTGAAACAGAAGCATCCACGTTATAACCACGATGTTTGAAGCAGTAATATATACTATTAATTCTTCTAGACTACTATGATTCGCAATCAAAAACAGTAAATTCTAATATTTTAAAATGTATCAATTTTTTGATCAGTTCTGTCAAAAAATGCACAGAATCGTTCAAAGAAATATTATCGGTCACGCTTTATACTAAATTACATTAGTAAAGTTACAATTTCATTCATTAATAAAGTTCCCAGTTGACAAAAATGCTACTGAGTGTTCAAATATGCCGTTTATGTCTATCTATACCAGGTAACTTGTTATAAGCTTTCGTGTTTGGTTACACTAGTACAAATTTTATAGTTTAGAATAAATATTTTTCTTTTTGGGAACGATTCATCTTTGTCACGTTAAGGCCAACAACCAATTTGCAAGAAAATTAATGTGCTTCCTCCATAGGCATTGAGAAAATTATTTAAAAGTCTTCTTTCCCTATCACTTATCTTATGAAAAATGAACGAAATGACATAAACTAAGAGTCAGGAAACACCTGTGCAGACGATCATTTACTTTAGTTATATTCTACAACAATTACTTTATGACAGATCATCTCCCAAGACACACACACCACGGTTAATAAAGAAAAATTGAGATTATAACCAGCAGTGTCGATGATAAAATTGATCTTTATTGGTCTAAACAACACAACCGACATTACGAGGCATGTCGTTAATTAAAACCTATCAAACTGAGAAAAAAAAGAGAATAGGGTATGAGTAATCAACTAACCATTGTCAGTGTCACAGCCAATATCAATCTGCTGGAAATGTACACATTGACCTCAATGGTAATGTTGCCCATATGGCAGCCGTTTTCATAATTGCGTTATTCTAATTAATGAACTGTTTTAAGCCCTCATGTTTGCTTGCCAAATTTATTTCAATTTGGTTCTAATCATTGACAAGTAAACAACATCAATAAATTCTATTGTGTCCCATCGGATTCTACATTAAACATTAATACGATTCGACGGGAAAGAGGGATGATTATAGCCGATTGTTTCCACGCCTGCTTTTGTCAGTCCAAAAGGGGAACCTGTCAAAATATAATTGTATTATGCACAGGAAGGAGTGTCCGTCTAGACTTAAAGTCTGACCCGCTTCTCAATCTATTTTTAAAAAATGTGTTTCGAGTGTATCATTTCACCAAATCAATGCTTAAAAATCAAAGAAAGTGACAGGTATTTTGCCATAAGACAGACTAAAGAAGTTTGATGCTCAAAGCCGTAGGAAGTGTGATACAATTACAAATTTGACGTTAGCAACTTTTAGGTGAAAGTCATTTGTTGTTGTGGAGCTGGGTGCCTACCGATACATATTAAATAAATATTTATATGTTGGTGTACTTCTAGTTGCTCTCTTCGATGACTTATATGTTGGTTTATAGAAAAAAAGAAACTAACAGCGTATATAACTGTAAAATTTGGAGTAGGTTTATAGTAGCCAAACTAAATTTTTAATTGAATCAAAAGTTAATTCTTTACGTGATTGGTTGGATTTGTGAGAACAACCAATCAAACATCTTGGTTTTATTTAACTTTATTTTAGTTTAATATACATTCTGTAAACGCACCTTAATGACTATATAGTTAATTATAATTATATTTTCATATAATGACGAAAACCACTGGTTTTAGCTACAATATTTCATAACAGATTTACAAGTTATCAACAATTCTTTTAGCAACGATTCTTTTTTAGGTTAGTTTCCTACCAGTCTCATCACATTGCAACGTTAGACATTTTTTGCAATTCTGAGACTTTTTTAGTATACAAAATCATTTTGAGATTATTATTATTATTACAATCTATATATTGTTTTTAAAAGTTGCTTGTGAAAGAATCTATTGTACTTTACTATTAGAACTCAAACTGCCAAAATTGTTTTTTATAACATTACAAAAACTCAATCAATGTTCACAGAGATAATATATATTTTTCATATAAAATAGCAAACTCTACATTTGCTATATAATTACACAAAAAGTAGTTTGCATCACCCAATCCAGCTTTATTAACACACCTCGCTCAAAATGTATACTCAATCGATCAACCGCGATAATAAACAAATATATTTAAAACATCAATGCTTCCATTCATTTAATTAACTAACCAAACAAACAAACACACAGAAAAAAGCACATATAGCTCTAAAAGATTCCATCAAAATATATTTTATAATATTTGGCTGTGATAAATAGTGAGAACTAATAGTACATTGAACTAATAGATACTATTTGATTATCATTTAAAACTAATACTAATATTAGCAACATCTATTAGAAGCTGTTTACATCAAGGTCGAGAAACAAAGGTCTTATTTTACCGTTTGTTGATAGAAATCAAAAAAGTGCTATTAAACTTTCAAGCTAAGCTACTAGCATCATAATGTAGAGACATGGTTTCTGAACGTTAATGTATGGAGCCTCTAATAGATGTCAATATTTGTACTACATTACAAAACCTAACCGACGTTATAATTCTCTTCAATAAAAATCTGCTGCCACGTACACGTCTAAGTCTACGGATCTAGTTTGAATGAACTTGCTTTGACTGTAATGCTAATACTGCGCATTCTTATTATTTTCTGTTAAAAATCATTGACTTTTTTTTTCTTCTTTGTGAGTATCATGATAGTCTCAACAAGGTGAGTCACTAATTACCAGCTTGTGTTAGTTAATTAACTTGATATTAACTATCAGCGGCTAAGTAAATAATGCTCTAATAATTTTTAGAAGTTTAATTACTTAAAATTCTATAGGTTTAAGTATAGGTGTTGCTTAATAAAGAAAAAAACTTAAAAATTAATTTATTTGTTGAAAAAACTGAGTTTTGACAAAAAATTTAAGCGTAATTTTTTTTCAGCAAAACAAAACTTTGAAATTAACAAATAAAAACAACATATTTTCAATCTTCCCTTTGTTATATGCAAGAAATTAGAATTTAGTAGTTTAAAGTTGTTACATTTAAAGCAAAAAAATTGAAACCGACCCTGAAATATTAAGCCCCTTCATAATAAGCTCAATATTTTTAAAAATAGAGTTTTTGTAGTGTAAATTTATTCCGTCAACAAAATTCACATTAAACCAATAGCAAAGACATAAAAGACCAATCCCACACTCATGATTCACTCTGTATATGCCAATAGTTGCATTACCCTTTTTTGCTGCGCGCCAGACAGGTAAATAATCTAAATTAAAACTTAAATATCAAAAAACCACGTCAAAGTTTTGTTCAAAAAGCACTATATAAAGCCCAATTTGTTGAAAAATGTGAAAATTTAGACCTTTATCAGCTTTGTGATTGAGTCCTTTTGATGTTATGTCATTCACATAAATCGCAACTAGTAGCAAGTCTAAAGTGCTATTTGCCATTTCCCTTTGATTTTCCCTTTCTTGTGATGGTCATCAGATCGTTTTATTGTTAGATTAGAGGGTTAACTACTTTAATCTAATTCGCTAATTATATGCTTTAGAAGTGATTATAAAGTCACGTCCCTAAATTCAAACGCGTTGCCAATATATCTAAACTATTTCATCAATCAGAGTCATTAACATATTTGCAGGGGTTAATCCTGAATCTCATATGGCGACCTATCTTCTATTTGCACGATTCGCTAATCTGTTATCCTATAACATATATATTTCGTTTTATTGTTTATCGTTGCCCATGAATTGTATTGCTGACATTTCAAAAACAAATAAAACTGTTTTTTTTTTAAAAGCTTAGATATTCTAGATTTAATATTATTCATAAAACAACTATTTTTATTAGCTTTATTCCGTGTCTTTACCGCAGTGTTTCAAGTTATGATGATTAAATTCATTATAGTTATAGCAACAAATAACTCAAACCGTATCTTATACAGTACATTTTGATCAACTATTAACATATAGTTCTTAGAAAGCAAATTATTATAAGAATCAAAATCCACAGAAAGTTCTGCTCAAAACCGCAGTCGGCCAGACCAGATGAATGATTAAGATAATGATTAAAATTAGATATAGAATGTCACATGCACTGCGACCTATTGGTCTATTGTGCCCCTCTTTCTCAGTTCATAGCTCCCCATCCAACTCTAAAGCTGTAATAAATTATAGCAGCTGAGATGGCTTCAACTATGATGTGTCTCTATCCAATATTCCTGCCCTAGATGTTCATTGGGTACTGATAGCAACGCATTCTGTTACCAGGTGTTCCAGAGTTTTTTCCTCTTCCCTGCAAAATCTGCATTCGTCATTATTTTCTAAGGTGCTTTTCTAGACAGCAGTGACCGATGAGGAAATCTGTGAGAATGCAAAGTCTCATAAGAAATATTTTTGGTGCGAGCTTATTAGCTTTCTCGTGTCCTTCTATTCCCAAGTGTCCAGGTATCCAAGTAAGGAAAACATTGTTATTCTTGCCCAGTTCATTTAACTGGAAACTGATTGCATAAGAGCTTAGTGCTCTTATGACTGCTTGACTATCGGGTGAATTGCAATTTCACATTTTTGATAGTTTCTTTCTAAGTTAAAATCTTGTACAATAATATGAAGCCATTTATGTGCTGATCCAACCCGCACTTGACCAATTTTTTAAAAAATAGTACTTTATATATATATATATATAGATATATAAAATAAAAACTTGTGTTTATAACACAACAAGTTACTAGGTCTTTGAGTCTACCACTTGAAGAAGAATCAATAGAGCAGGAGAACGGAGCTTTTAGTGACCCTGAAGTTGAAAAGGCAACCTTAATAATTCAAAAATTGATTTAAAATGAGGCGGCTTTATTCACTTCGTGAAAAGTAATAAATGACGAGGCACTTTTGCAGCAGATAAAGAATTGAAAGTACACTAAATAATTAATCCATAGTTCTACTTCAATCTGAAAATAATTTCAGCACCGTGTAGAAAATGTTCATTTTTCCCTAAAAAATAGAGGCCAAAAGCATTTTCCGGTATTATATTACAATGAGATAAAGCAATGGGAATGGTTAGTAATGAGTTTTGCATGAACTGACTGAACGGTCACGGTTCTTTATCCCGTTTATACAGTCATCAGAAAGCTTTTAAATTATTCCTCGTTTCCATAATAGAAAATGATGCGTGTTAGAAAAGACAATGCTAAATAGGGTACAAAATATTGTTTGGAAAACAGACCACATGCACACACCACATTCAACATTCAAAACAAACTTTTCAATAAGCTACAGTTTCAATTCGTTCGACTGATTTACTCGGACGTGGAAGGTATTGTTTAGGAACTAATAGACAAAAGTGAAAAAACATGTAACTCAACCAACTTATCAACAATAGAACTCCAGTTTATAGAATTATTAAATTGACAAAATAAACACAAAATCTGGAAACTGAAATTGGAAAGCACACAGATTAATAAACAAAGTACCTATTAGTAAACAATTTGATAAGAACACTAAAAGTGAGTAAGCTTTGTTAAAAATGACAAAATATTTTAAATAACTGAAAATTTCAGTAATTACTTTTTATAATTAAAACAATCTTCAGTATAAGTAATGAGAAAAATTTAATTGATTGAATAAGTTTAGAAAAACATGTAACTTAGTTTATTCATTAAATTTAATTCATTTATAACTTATTTCTTCTCTCTCTTATTTATGTGTCCCTGTATGTAACAGCACTTATAATGTCCGCAGTGTAGTGGCAACGTTTAGGATTACAATCAGAACTGGTGAATTTAGTATCCATCCCACAGCACCATTATTTCTGAAGCACGCTGTATGTAGTAACATGTAGCCAATATGATAAAAAAATATTTTATTTAAAAATATTGTTGTGCAGATAAAACAGCTGAACAATTTTTAAAAACTCGTTATTCACATAAATAATTAAAAACGTGTACAATGGCAGTTTAATCAACTGAAAAACAAAATTATGTTCTTGTTTTATAGAAAAAAAATTTTTTTTTCAAATAATATAATAAAAAAAATTTCCAATTCGTTAAAAACAGTCACCTTTTCACACCTATCCCATTTATTTTTGCACAATTGTATGACGAGCCCGAATGGCAGCTGATTAGTTTCCGCTAGCCTCGTTGAACAATGGAACAATGATTTTATTATAATTCGATAATCGGAAGTACGGAGAATAGCAGACCGGAACTGAACCTCTAATGCACCTGAATAACCTATGCAGAGCCAATTAAAATTGCTTTCCAAAATACAAGGGTGCATCAAACACGTTGCATTTTGAGTTACTTCACGTAATTAAAATTTTAGCTTTAGATAGGAATACCTGAAGAATATCAAAATATGCAATAAACGTGTGCAGAAAATTTTATTTAACATTTTTGTTAAATAAAATAATCGCTCTCAACATGTGCCCTTCCGCATATAGATATAGTGAGTCGGAAAATTTTACTTAAAAATAAGTCGGTAGATATTCTTGCAGTTTATAATCTTATATTTTTCCATTTTGAATTCTCTTACATTTGAACAATTGAATTTTACATCAAAATAATGTCTTATTAACAAGCGATTTCAACGCCCGTTATTAATTAAACCAACTAGATGACAAATATTCAAGCTTAATCAAGAACTTCCCACACCTACTTAACTTCAAACAATTAAGTTCCATACACATACCAAAAATAGTTTTCTAGATTTAATACTATCTAGTTATTAAAGGTGACCCAGTTATACCTGAATACTCAAACCAACCGGCTTTATATAAATTGAGCTCACCCACATGTTTAATCTGACAGATTTTACTATTTTGACAGCGGATTTTTGACAAAAAACCTAACTTTAACGAATTATAGTATTTTGTGCTATGGCCAACTCTCTAATGATATGACAAATGACATATACAATCACTTGGTAAGATGCATTAATTAATTGTTAAATTATTAATAAAATAACTTTTAACGCAATTTTTGGAGCTTACGATTTCATACATGAAAATTTATTGAATATAATTTCCAGGTTTTTGCACTTCTTTTATAACAATACAGGTACACAACAGTCTATTAAGTAGCAATGGATATATATTTTTTTAATAAATCTCCCTATATAGAAAAATATTAATTTAATTTTTTAATTGAAAATTTGGTTTTTATGATCTAAATCAATTTATAAGCAAAAAAGCAATGCGTGAACGTGCATAAAAATATATAAAAGTGTCCCTTATTTTAAAATCCGTTAAAAAAAATAATTATTTCTTTAAAGAATATTTAAAGGTTTCAATAGTAAAATATCTAGAATAAAAATATTTTATTGCGGATGTTTGAATATAGAAAACAATAAAAACTGTAAACTTAGCCATAAAAGAATTAATGACATAAATATTTACTGATGTTGGCAAAACTAAATAATGCAGAAATAAATTTGGCACAATTAAGCAGTAGTTATCGGTCCGAACTCCACACTATAAAATCTTTATCTCCTTTATAATAAATTAAGACAAACAAAAAAGTTTCTGAAAGAAAACTTTTACATCAAGATACAAACACGATGAGCAAAAACATTTTTCAATGCTTTAGAAAACTTTTTGCTGGATGAAAGTTCTCAATTATTATCAAAACGATTAAGAACATGAAAAAGCACTTTTTCTTAAAAACAATTTGCAACCTGTAAATTAATAACTAAATACCTACTATTTGTGATATTTTAAAACATTGATTTTTTAATCACAAATAATATGGTGCATAAAACAACTGCATGTAAGAAAAATGTGGTTTAGAATGAAAAAACAAAGTGTAAGTATATGAATTTTTGAGCATGTCATGTCCATTTTTTGATTGGTTCATACGCAGATATAAGCGTGTCGTGTATTATTACATGTCGCCAACAACATTCAAAATGTATCAAGCTAAACTGCGCAGCAGAAGTTGATCTAAATAATTATGTATTTTTTCTTGCCATTATAGCCAAATACTAGAATGTCTTGCGCAACAGATTTGTCTGCCATGAAAACGTATTATTGGTGCAAACAATAATAAATATTGGAAACGAATCATAATAAGTTAAAAAAGTCTTTTTTTAACATCTTTATTAACAGAATATTTATGTAGAGTAAGAATTAGATTTAGTTTGTCAATACATAAAATTAATTATACAGGAATAGTAGATTTCGAGCTTATTACGTTTTGTTTAAATTTTTGCAGTCACATGAATAGAGTAAATCGTAGAATTTTCAAATAAGAATCTACAATTTATGTCAAATCCTTTGCATTTCAAGTTTGCTGAGTTTGTAAGAGGACGACTGAATTTGATTTGCGATTGAAATCACAAGCAAACACGTATTGTCACAGATAATGCACAACTATTTGTTCAAACACTAAAAACGAATTCCAATAAAGATACACGTAATATTTTGTGTAATTTGTTTTGATAGCTCTTTAAATGTTATTATTAATAAATAACAATGCTTCAACAACAATCACAAGCAGAACAAACTGAAAATTTTGTAAAGCGTTACTACTTCATAGCGGAATATGCTCTAGGCATAGATATATGCCATGGTAGTTTGAATAATCAAGTGTTTAATCATGTTTTATTAATAATCTTATTACAATAAATTTCTGTAAGAAATCGTATTAACGTAAATTTCATATTTTTGTATAAAACAACGGTTTTGAATAGTAATCAGAAAAATAAGAGGCATAGTTGAGAGTAGAAAAAAATTGAGAAAGGCAAGTGAAAACACAGTTCCCGCAGCATGCACATGCAGGGGTGTGAAGAAGAATGTTTAGAAGTGTGAGAGTTTTTGATTTTATAATAACTTATAGATATTTTTTAAAGTAAAAATAAGCCAATAAGGCGCTAAATCGCTTGTATAATTAAATCATCTCGATGAGGGTCATATGGCATCTTAAGTAAAGAGGGAGAACATCGGCTTAGCATCCCTGGAAAGGTGGTGGTAGAGGGAGTCAGTACTCAGTAAAAACTGAGCCGGGCGTCAGAGCAGTCGGACGGGCAGTATTATGGATATTTAAACTGTTAATTGTTTATTGAAAGAGAAAGATAGTTAACCTGTTGATCTTGTTGATCATGTGTTGTTTTGTGGTATAATTGTGAATTCAGTGCTGTCTCCCTGAATTCGGAGGAATAATGAGTAAAGTTATATTGATAAACATCAATATGTTAATATGAAATATCCACGGCAGAAACTATAGTTTAATACCTGGGGTACGGTCTATGTGTTAATTCATTTCAGACTGAGGTGGTACTCCCATGACGTCTGTAGACATTTACAGATTGCTATCCTGGTTCTCTACTTCCTCGAACAGAGGCGAAGAGGTAGAGGGGTGGGCTGGAGCCTGTTAACCGCTATGGTTATGTTCCTATCAGTGTATAAAAAGGTTGTGGATTTCCCTTTTGCTGGTATGACGGGGTAATGCGTAATGTCCTTAGGTTCTTCACTCATTAATCTTTATTTTATACCTTTTCCTATTACGTATTATTCTTGGCCAGTCTATTTCGCGTAATGTGATTGAGGCCTAGCGACACCGTCCACGTTGCTCCCGAACCAGGTACCGAAACAGTGAAGACATCATTGAGAACACGATGCTAAAGGAAAGGGGTGAAGATATAGTCAATCGAGTCCATAGAGTGGTTGTCCAAGTCCAATGAGCCTGGTGATGTCTTCCACTATCAGTTCGAGAGGAAGAGAATCCTGCGAGGAGGAGAAAAGCCCTCGGTGAGTTACTTTACAGGTATTATTGACAGGTACATTATGTGTAAATATGTTTCATGTGTCGCCCAATCGATCCGTCTGACTGCTCAAGCGTTTCTCTAACTATGAATATAGAAGGGTGAGTTGAAGTAGATTGTTGATGAGAATGAAGCTGGCTGTTGCTATTCTGTACACTGTTTTTGAGTGAATAATTAAGGCTAATAATCGTAGAACATAGACATCCTGACAAATTAATTATGGAGAAAGAGTTAACTGTTATTTAATTCAATTTAATTGTTAAAATTTGGCAAAACGTAAGATTAGAATAAAAGAGTCTTACAGAAGTGATGAATAAATGTTTAAAAAATAAGGAAATTTTTCTAAAATGTAGAAAAGCGAAAACAACTAATGACAACAAAAAAAGAAATAAAAAAGCACTAAAATAAAGCTTAGTTATAACATGAAATTGTATTTAAAAATCATTTCGGTTTAAAAAACGTGGGTCAGCCATTTGAAAACAAGCAAAAACGTTCATAAGCTATAAATTTTTCTCAATAAAAAACGTTTTTTTTCTCTTATAAAGTCAATTCGAAGACTTACCTAAACCTACTATAAATTTTGTACATTTATTTTTTTGTTAGCTTAGATATTGTTTATATTTCAACAAAAATACTGTATTAGGCGCTTCTATTTGTTACTGAAAACGATAAATAAGGTAAAAAAATAATGCTTATATGTGAAAGTTGTATTTAAAATTCGTAAAGTACATTTTTCCTTTCCACAATTAACGTTTACTTGTTTACAAAACTTTGTTATGACAGTTGAGTGTATTCACTTCAGGTTATTGAATCTAAAGCCTAAGATTTGAAACTTCTTTAAATGATAGTTATGAGAAACTGTCATCGTTTTCTCATTTTGAGTGAGTATGGAAATATTGCAGCATTTGAATTCAAAATGAAACAATTTTTCATTTTATTTGGAACCAAGCCAATTGTTAAGTAAACGATACTTTCTCAAATAAAAATAATTTTACGTTCAAAGTAAGGGTCAACGAACGCGAATTTAAAATGAATTCAATATTAATAATTCTAATTATCATAATAGAATGCCATATTTATGGTTATATAACCACTAAGAGTATTATGCCTATAATTCATGTAAGAGATAGCATTTTGTTACAAAAGAATAACTTGTTTCTGAGAGCATAAGTATTTTCACACATTTTTGTTTACTTTTACAAAGTAATGAAGTCAATTCAAATCTATCAAAAAGTTTATAGACTCAGAAATGTTTCGTGCTGATTAGCACTCAGCCGCGCGACTCAATAATTAGTATCTAAACGAGCTGTGGTAACATAGTCATCTCCGATACTACCTTTATTGTTTAAAAATATTTTTCATCACAGCTGATATCTCTTGTCAGCAGGTCGTGATCGACTTGTGTAATTTTTTGAATAGCAAAGGCATTTACTCAATTGTTTATTTTTTGTTGCTTTTACTTTTAGATGCCACTTAATCTAATATAAGCTCCTGGTCAACATTAACGCATCACTTAATCAAACTTTTTTGAAGAGTTTTTTTATTCAAATTACGAATCTACGGTTCAATGAAACCAATTATTATTGTTAACAGCAAAAGTTATTTTAAAAACACCTTCAATGAAAATGATTTTCATTTGTTAAGCACAGACCATTAATAATAATAAATCCATCCTTCAATTAGTCCCGTGTATAATCCTGAAAATTTTGTGTCTCGTAGGTGCTGTATTGGATTTAAGTGGAGACTGTTTGCTGGCCAGTGAGTTGATCGTATGTGGACGGCATTTAAATAATCGATGATTGTTGAAACGTGCATTATCTTGCATAAATAAAAATTGACTACAAAGACCCACAAAACTATAATTGCACAAAATAAGCAATCTTTATGTAAATGCTTAAAAACAAAAACTGTAACACAATTATACTTTTTTGTTATACAAAACAATTACATTCAAAATATGATATAAATAAACAAAATAAATTAGAAAAAAAGTTTTTGTTTTTCACATTTTTCAAAAAAAGTTACCAAAATCAAGCTGCTATGTAAAAAATTATATGTAGTCCTACATAAACAAAAATATGAGTTGATTTGCGAGCCTCTTCCGTTTATTTGTTGGTTATAAAGAGTTGCTGATAATCGACCGAAAATTAAATCCGCCACTATTAATTCGAAAAACCTTTTCTTTCAGAAATAAATTTAAAATTAAGGACGTGTAACAGCTTCAAGGATGAGCTCATATCAAATTAAAATTCAAAACAGCTGAAAAACCCTCGACTTCTTAATTAAGAAAAAATTCTTTATTTAAAAATTTCTGAAAAAGAAACACTCTTTCCGTTTTAATATTAAAGAACGTCTTGAGATGGTGACCGTTTTCATAAGTCGATTAAGCATTCATTTAACCGTGTGTTTAATAAGTTTTTTTCTCCAAAATGTGCTGCAGAGCTAAGGAAATTAAATTCTATGTCCGGTCGGGTGTTTACAAATTTTACGAGCCATCAAATTACGGCAGGGATGAGTGAGGTAATTATTATCACTATCGTTATCTCTAGTGTTTCACCGCGCTTCGAGTAGAATCTTCTTATAAACTCTTTTTTATTACAAGCCTTTTTAAAGTTAGATTTTGAAGTTTATTACTCATAAAATAATAAAAATAAATAACAAGCGACCAAAATTATCAGTAATCCAGTCATCCTTGTTTTTGAAAACGGATGTCAGCTGATTAAGCTGCACTAATAAATGTCAGCAATAAGAGTTAACAAAGAAAAATTGACTCAACTTTTATATTCAAAAATCACATATGTCTGTTTTTTATTTAAAATAAGCAGTACCAAACGTTTAACAATTTCTGTGCATTGTTAGTATTAAGCCAATAAAAATTAAATTATTTGTTGTCTTGTTAGTATTCAATTTTATTTGGTTTACATTGCACCAGGTTAACACACTCCTCTAAATCTGGTCGAAAAGAGCACATGTGTTAAGAAAACGTCACAAATTTTTTCTCATCTCCCACTTCAATGTATAAAAAAATATTTTTATTGCTATTAAAAAGGTTTTCTTTTCTTCATCCAAGTAATTGACGAGTATTTGGCTTTTGCCCCGTTGGAGTGGAAATATAACAATCTATAGTCTGTTCAGATTCAAGAAAGAGTATTTTGGTCATTTGAATGTTGAATAGTTTTTAAACCATTCAAAATTGGTTTAAAATGAAATATACGATTTTTTCTGCTGTCTGTCCTGTCCGAAAAATCGTCAAACATCTCCTACTTCATAGATGTGATCACGTAGAGCCTGCATGCATTTGTTTTCATACACTCTTTCTTGAAATTGAATAGAGTATAAGTAAGACCGTTTGCATAGTTTGTTAGAACATAGTAGAGAACCTAATCCCTAAAGAGTGCCATGATTAGTTAAAACTTTGCCAGATGTATAACAGAATTAGTTGTTCGGTAGCTTAAGTACTAGTAGTTCTACTAACAACTTTTTTTTGAATGCGACTAGAGGTTGATCATGAGCTTTCGTCTGGCCTGGCCAAATAAAAAAATTTTCTATTTTACAGAAACTACATACTTGGAAACAAATACACAGATAGAATTCTGCAGATGTTTTCTGTTCTTTCAATCTGGCTTTGTAAATGCCACAAATTCAATATAGAGCGTTCCCACATGTCAACAGTATCATTGATTTCTGATTAAAGATTCAATGTCGCTTCTATTAGTGCATGTTCTAACTGCACCTGAATACGATCAACAGTCGATTTTCGTGTATTGTCCTGAGGATGTATTGTTTCGCAGGTATCCGCATTAATAATTGACTACACCGGAGCTGGATATGGTACGCAGAATCAAATAGTCCTTCTAACAAAGACGCTCTTTGTTAAACAATGGCGACGAAGCTTTTGTATAATCCCCGCATATGATTGTTTCTGTTTTGGGGGCCAGCTAATTGGTATGCTTAATTCGCTTTGGTGCTGCTGGTTTTAAGGACTAAACGAGTTAATCACACGCCTGATTGGGATTTATTCTGTCTGAAGTAAAATTACACGACCGGAAGGATTATTACGTCAATCGCCTCCAATCTCCAACATCATCACAATTTTGATTTATTAAATAATTTTGTGCCTCAGGATTAGTATCACATACTGTCTGACTATTCCTCAAAGCACACTATATGAAATGAATCACAATTAAAAAAATGACGCATAAATAACAATAACAGGTGAAAAATAAAGAACAAGATTTTAAATTTCACTAGTTTTGAAGAAAAGTCTAAAAGATTAAAAAAAGAAGAATAATGTATCACGTTGGTTAAACTGATGTGCTAAATTTTTATTTTATAATTTGTTTCTATTTTATGGTGTATAATTTTTCTTCAGATTTAATTAGAGAACATTGACATTTGCTGACAGAAGGCATAAGAAGACGGTCATCGAGCTCATCTCTCACATAATAACTTTATAAATTAACACATAATAAATGTCAATGGTATGTATTTATGACACAATTGCCATTATTTTCGAAAATGCAAAGAATCGTGTGACAACACTGACATTTTTGATCTTTTTATGTAATTTGACTAAAATTAAAAACGTACATTTTGTTTTGCTCTACTAAGAAATTCGTACGAACTTAATAAATTTTATAAACTTAATAAATTTTATACTTTAAAATATAAATGTTACATATAAACCCTCAAGAATACAATACAATAAGAAATAATAACAACAACAATAATAACATATAATTGGTGTTGAAAAATATAATATTTGTTCATAATATCAAGCGAAATTAAAATAATATTCACAGCCCTGCAAGATCACAAGTTAAGAATTCTTTAACTGAATACACAAACGAGTATTTATATCAGTGCTTTCTATTAAATTCAGGAATTCCTTCTGTTACCCCAAATGTTGAGAAATACAAATTACAACCTTGAAAAAACTATAGAATATCTTAGAAAAGTAATTTAGCACGTTGATTGCTGTACCTAAAACACTTTTTTTTTTGTTAAAAAATGAAATGTCCATAGCTAAAAAACCTCCAAAACTGTTCCATAAAGCCCCACTTGACGGTACTTATTTCATTGTAAAGTGGAAATGTAATTTAAAATTTTTATAGGTCAACACTTCAAAAATAACTTAGAGAGAAAAACTCGTATTAATTTACCAGACGAAAGAACCGATTAATTTTCTTCTTCATTTTTGAGAGATTGCTTACTATAACTCACCGCACAGTTTGCAAAATTAATTTCGTTAAATAAGCAAACTATTGGTAAGCAATCAATTAAATCTGTTTACTCGCGGAATTAAATCAGTCGAAATAGCTTTCCAGCTACATACGTAAGAGAATATTATGCATAAACATGAGCATATAGATGCGATTTATATGTATATGCATCGCCTAATCATCATCGCAGACTGTCTCTTCCTGAATTTACATGAAAAGACGGCTCAGCGCAGATTTCAGACGAGAAGGATGTGATTTAAACTTTAACCCTCGAATATGTCATCAAAGGAAACTAGCTACTAGGAAAGGCCTTCTCTAGCAGCTACCATCAGTCATCATATATTTAACTGGCTTTGTGTACCTGCGCAAAGCAAAATATATGCAAATAAATTGTTTATGAACTTGTAGACGAGGAAAGGGTAAGCGTATCCTGGCTTTATAAGCCTCAACATATTCATAATTTAGATTTTGGCAAAAGTATGTATGTATATAAGTAGGTATGTCTGTGACATATCATACGGTTTGATCTTTCAAAGGTTTTAATAAATAAAGTACAAAAAAAATAAAACAACCCCCAGCGCATAGTACAATAGCATATTTAAAATGAAAAATTATTAAAATCACAAAAATACCAATCTCACAATTATTATGCGATGCTGTTTAACAAATGCAGTTTTCTTTATATCTCATTCTCACCTCTTACCTCTTCCAAATAAGAATACTCCCGAGAGGAAGCACGCTTACTTGAGACGTCATAAACAAGAAAGCTAATGATTTTTTTGTAAAAACTTTTATATGTATTATTTTAAGCAAAAACTATAGCTTTATTTCAAGACAAAAAAATTAAAATATCACAAATCTTACAGAACAATCATTTACAAAGTTGGCCGGAAAGCTTTTGAAGAAAAAAAATTGAAACAACAATCATAAAAATTGTTCTCTAGCTAGAGGTGTCATATTATTATGGAGAACAAAATATTGTTCCCGATTCTTTTGAGAACGATTCTACGTATATAACGCTTTTCTAAGTTTTAACGCACTCTTCAATTAACACTCATTACGCTTGACGCTGTTTACTCTGAAAAAGTCTAGAATAATCAAACACTACTGATCTTGCAAAATATTATCACCTAAAAAAAAATTATAAATATTTTTAAGAAATATCAAATGATCAACAAAAAAAGATTCTTAACAACTTTGGCAAAAAAGATTCTTAACAACTTTGGCTAAAAAGATCTTCAAAAGTGTTTTAACGTTATTATTATTATTACACACCTTTAACCCTTTACTTTGAGTTTCATAATATTATCCAAAGTATTCTGTAGGTCCTTTTGAGAAAGGTAAATAAAATTTGTTTTACTAGTATTGTTAAATATTTAAATTATTCCATTGATATTCCTCTGATGTTATAAGGTTCTAAAAGGTTTTTTCTAATGTTAATAATATGTTTGTGGTTGATAAAGCTTTTGATCTAATAATTCTTGTTCTGAATTAACGAATAATTTTATCCAAAATGACCACCGGTTGCTTGCAGCAACCTTCATGCATAATTTATAAGCCACAAAGCATCAAGATATTCAGGATTCAGTTGGATCCTGTGACGCAGACTGATCGTCGTAGAGGGAAAAATAAGAGAAAGAGAGTGCGAAACGTTGATGCCGTTGTTTACATGTTGAAAACGCTAGGAAATTGATAGGAAAATTCTTGATAAGGATATTTTTAGTCAGCTCGCTGTTCATGCTAACAAGGGGTTTGAACGAGTCTATAGACACAAATTTAATGGATGTTTCCCACGAGATTTTCAAAGATGGGCCAGAAAGAAAAAGAGCCAAATTCATAACAAACACTACCACCGAGAGAGATCATCGATTTTCCATATGAGATCCTGATTTAATTAGAGGAAAAGCAAGTTTCACACTTTTACTCCCTCTAGATTTTGGTTTTTAAAAGGGTGTTAGCTATTAAAATTAATGGAAAAATGCGGCTTATTTCATTGACCGACCACAAAGAACCATAATTCTCCTTTCTCTGATGTGAATCGCGTTACGGCTTTCAAGCTTTCACCTGCAAATTAGCTAATAAATTTTTTATGTTTTTATATTGTGTGAAAAAAAATTTAGTGGCTGGGTCTTTTAAGATATGACAACAAAAATAAATTAAGTGATACTATAATGCTTACTACGTAATAAATGTAAGATGATAAAGCATTATGGGTAAGGAACATCGTCGGAACTATGTTAATTTAGTTATAAACTTGGGTAACCCGACTTCCTTAGTTCCTCTATTCGCTCGTTGGTGGTTTCGGCTGCGGCAATATTTCTTCAAAATATGTTTACCTAATAGTTGGAAACTTTTTTTATACTGTTTTATCATTTTATACTTTCACAATTTGTAATTCTCAATACAACAAAAATACTTGAAGTTATATAGCTTCTTTCTCTTTCATTTCATGCATTATAATATTTAGAATGCAGAAGCGTCAAAAATAAACTAATAATTCTCAACTTGTGAAGGTGTTCCATCTTTTTAACACAATCTATGGGAAGATAGTGTTTTTTTTTTCTTTTTTTTTTTTTAATTTACAATTAATTAATAATTCTCAACCTAATATTTGTTTTAACAGAATATTAAAATGAACGGATCTTGTAGATAAAGAGATATACTTCTTCTAACTCAAACCTCCAGCGATAGAAGGTGAAGTTCGAGTTGTAAACTATAAGTTACAGCAGACTAAATTTACTATTTACTAAGATCATAGGCAGGACTGTACGTTTAACTACAAAAACACATACATACATAAACGCTCAGAATATGTACAGTAAATGCATACATAAAAAATTTGAGTTATACCCACATATAAAAAATGTAAAATACAATAGATAGAGACACACTTCTCCAATAAGTTGAGGTTGTTAAAAGCAACGTTTCTAGATTTTGATCATTTAGAGTCGCCGACAACAAACGTAAGCCCTTGTGGCAATATAAACCCACTAAATCTAAAAAAATCATCTCATACAAAAGAATGTGTTGAATCGTAATTGTCAAGTCTCACTCAGTCCTAATAAGCATCAGATTTGTCTACACATTTTTGTCTTAAACCCCCCTGCTTTTATTTTATTAGTTACAATAATTATTACTTTTTTACGAGGTTAGCAATGTTTTACCAGTATAATTTTGGCAGCAATGAATTTTGAATCATATCGATAGCGTGCATTTTGACATTTATTAAGAATTTGTGAGTAGGTACCACAATTTAAATATTTCTTGTACTGCAAATGCCTGCCGCAGGCATTTGCTCAAAAACAATAACGTAAACTAATTAAATTGATATACCTACTCAAACAGACAAAAATCTCTACGCCATTGTGTAATCTAACACCTGCTGCCAAAAAAGATAGCCTCCTTTGATTAATGTTAATACTATACACCCTGTAGCTTCCTAAGACAGCACAAAGTCAAAATCTTACAAAAGTATATTATTTATTGATTAGGTTTCAGCAACAATCTGTTTGTAGCTACGCACGATACAAATTTTTACCGTAAATTTAATTAATCATTAATTTGTAATTATTTCATAAATATTTCGAAAACCCATTAAGCAAACAAAAGATTGACCAATTGTAAACAATAAACATTACATTTTGTTGTCAATGCAGTACATGACGAGGGTTTTTATTCCAAGTTTTTTAAATTTGTTCGGTCAACGATCTTCCTCTAAATAATAAAGCTGGTACAGCACTTTACATTTGATATAAACTGTTTTTCTCGGAAAAGATGTGGCTAAGTCATATCATAAATCTTAAATAAATACCGATTTATTATTCAGGCAACCAGGAAACGACTTAATTTTCAATGATTGACAGCTGTCAAATGGTTGTATGCTAATCAGCATTCCTATCAGGCTTTCATGTTTTATTTCACCACCTAAAGCTCTAAGTATCACATGATAGAACCACTTTTCCTTACTTATTACGTTTAATACAATCCATTTGTATAATCTGATAAATTAAACTCAATCATAAAGTAATCAATCAATCAAGACAAATAGCTTTAAGCTCCTGCTTTATGTTCAAGCGAATCATTAAGAAAATAGTAACGTCATATAACGTACACCCCCACTGTGTGGTCCATCCGTCAAAGATAAGAGCTAAAAACTACTCGTCTAAATTATAATATAGAAAAACTTTCTCGAAAGAAAATTAAAAAAGTAAATAGCTCCAAGAAAAAGATAATTACGTTGCTATTGTCACATCACTGAAAAAAAAGTTTCAAAAGAAAATTAATTAGATCTTCAACCACCTGCCGCTTTATCAAAAAGTGCCACCCTTCAAGATATTGCATAATTGACGATCAATTAATCGTATTTATCACGATCCTTGACTTCCATTGATGATAGATTGTATTTTCAATTAGAACGACGACAACGGGGTTTCTTTCTTCTCGAAAGCCTTTATCAATAATATAGCAGATCGTCCATTTAATAATACAACCCGAAATTGAATTAATTAACCATTACTGTCGCTATATAACACGCATAATCCCAAATCAAATTAATAATCTGAGGAACTATGTCATTCCCCTTGTCGTAAATTAGACATACCCTGTTGGTATGATGTCAACATCTTAACATTTGATTGAAAATCGATCCTTGCTGAGCTGAGGTCATTCAATATTACAGAAACTTGTCCACAAAAGTTGTAAAATAATACAGTAAATCAATTTACAGCTTACAATATTTCATATTTATTAAGAGTTCAATATTTTTTTACAGTATAAACAATGCATTTTGTTTCTCATTATAAGGATATACTATCGACGCCAATTGGTGAAAAATGACGCCATTTTGATGAAAACGACAAGAAGGCTATTTATTATTAATGAGTTTCATCACCAAATAACTCTTCGATAGTAAACTTCACATTAAAATTTAGTAACATTTGCTCACTTTTAGTTACAATTTCCAAAAAGTAGCGAAAAAAATGATTTTTCGAAATGTACTACATCAAAAGGAGAAAATGAACACCAGAGCTGACATTCAGGGTATCAACAAAAAATTTTTATTTCGACAATGTATGACAATAATGAAGTCTTTATTATTTTTTATAGGATGGATTATTTATTTGCAACAGCATACATATACACGGTGTGAAAAAGAAACAGATCTGAATATGTTTCAGCATGATAAAATAAATCTGCTTAAAATTTTGCACCTGAACATCGAGCTTCCTCATTAAAGAATGAACCGGGCGTTAGGAAGTTTATATTTAACCATTATAATTAACCCGAACAACAGTCGCTGACAAGCCTTTTGTGTTTCAGACTGGACACACAATTAATTAATGTAGCATGCACCCATAAGGGATTAGTCAGATTCTGTGAATACATATGTTAAACGTTGTAAAGTCAACGAAAATTCAGCATTGTTCACAAAATTCTCAATGGAATTCTCAAGGTAGCCAGCCAGTTCCACCGCAACTTGAATAATACATATTCCCATCTGGGAATATCTAACAGGCCATTTGCTTCTGGAGGAAATTTTCATGAAACGAGTTGTGTGAGAGTGAGATGATTTTCACGATGTGGTGCTGAAAGTCTAAACATCTAAGCATACCATTTTTGAAAATTCATTAACATCTTCAATGGAAAAGACCCACTGGATCAAACTAATTCGAAGTTCTGAACTCAAATGCTGATTTGTGTTGCACGTATGAATAAAATCTCTCACATTATACCCATAGGAGTGAACCTCATGCAGGAATGAAAAGATAAGGTCGAGTGAATAACATATGAAATGCAAAATTTAAAAAGTTGACCAAACTCGCACATCGATCTTGTAAATAAGCATTTCAAACCATTTTAGAAAAGTAGATAAAAAGTCACCTCTTTTATTACAGGATTATATCTCAGTAGCTAATCTTGAATGAAACTGATCTTGTCAGAACTTTGATGTCTCTAACAAATTACAATTTTTCTGTTTAGAGAAAAAAAATAGGAGTGAATAAAAATTTATCAAAAGCTGGTTTATCTACTTTGCGTTAAAAAAAGACTTATTATCATATCGAAACTAATTTAATAAGAAATCGTATTATTGAACTCTGATTTTGGTAACATTTAGTTTTGTTTTATTGATGACAGTTAGCATTGAATGCTTTGTTTTTCTGCCACCATTGAAAACGCCATATTATTTTTTATATACTGGTTTTTAATTTGATAGGACACACATTCTCTATACACTACTTTCTTGAGCGGCATTACGTACCTATATCAGGCGGCTTGAAGGTAAATTATCGTTTTTAGCATTTATTTGAAAAATACATATAATTTTTTGACAATTACACTATAATAGTGAGAAATGTTTATTCAAGTTTTTCTTTAATATGTCAAATTCAATATATATCAAGTTCGTTGATATTCATGTTCAGAAGTAGCTCGAAAAGATATGTATAAAGTACTTAAGTAAGTGTCTTGGTCTTTTGAACGAATTTCACATTAGTTTGTAAGGCATCAAATATACTTTTTTGATTTTCTCTTTTTCCTTGCATGCGCCAATTGGCTTAATCCAGAAATAAAAAAAAACATTTTGGAGTGTCGAAAAACACGGTATGTTGTAAGTTTTTGAGAATGCTCGTAAGATAATTTATTTTGCGTAAAGTTGAACGATTTTTTCGTGAATATTTTTAGGGTGCATAAAAAAAGCTGACTTTTATTTGCTCTGTAGCTATACCCTTGCGATTTTGACTATTTACATTAAAAAAAAAAGAAGAAATTATTGCCAAATTTGGACAAATCAAGAGCTAAAAAATAGAACATTCAACTGCTTCCTCTGTCAAACTAAAATAGATATTTATGCATTAAGGGAGATATGAATGTTTTTTCTCCGAGGTTGACGTGTTACAGCCCAAGGGCCGGAGGCCCGCAGTCTGTAAGTCTACCGAGAGTGAAAAACAGAATATCTCCCGTATTTTTTTGGTATTTCATTACTGCTTTCTTAATAAAATTATATGAAAAATAACAACATCTGAGAATGCGTGAATGTGTAATTGCTGCAAATGCATGGTAACCATGTGTTTGAGGGTGAAAAACTTTACAAAGTCCCAAGGGAGATATGAGATACGTTTCACATATCGTATCCATGACGAAAATCAACAATATCATGTCACTAAAAAATAAATAAAATATTAAACCCTTGTGGTTATTAAATTTTTTGAATGTCATAGTCACCGCCAAACCTAATATAATTATGTTAAAACAATTTTCATTTGTATTATATAGAATCAAATGACCTAGATGACCCTTGTTTTGAGAGCAAAAATTATTTTAAACAGAAATTATTATAATTATTTGATAATTATTACAAAAACACTTGTGTCTTTATGGAGAATGATAATTCAACAATTTATTGAAGCCTCTGAAGTGTTTTTTTGCTTGTACCTTCCACGGATTTTAATTTAATTTTATATTTCTCCGCATATTATTTTATATTTGCCAGCCTCCGTCTCTTGAATATTATGAAGTGTGGCATAGATTCTTTTGGGTTCTCCCTATTCAATGGTCATTTAATCAATCTCAAAGGCCCCTTTTCCACCCTACTAAAACAAAAGAAACCAGGTCGCTAACAATAAAGACGTCTGCTTTTCAAGTACGAGAAAAAGCTCTTCTTGTAACGAAAGAGTAGAAGACCGAAAGAAAGAAAGCTCAAAAAAGCTTTAGCATGGAGGCTCGGAACGTATACAGAGAAAGCGAACCAAATTCGCCAGTTCTCTGCTAATAATTAAACAGCCACTACATTTATTATGTATTGCCAACCTCACGGCCATATACGCTTGGCTTATTATTCATACCAACATTATTACTGCTTTGAATAATTAAAGCTACGGAAAATTCGTAGCTTTTCTTAATAACATTGGAGTGGAAAGCTCAAATTCGCACGGCAAACGGTCAGGCGCCCCTCATTATTATTATATGTTCAAGAGCTGCTTCGAACGCCTAATTGTAATTAATCTCGAATAAAGCTGACTTTACAGGAACACGTAAAGTAAGGGTGTTTGACCACTAGCAGAGCAAACTCTAACAATGTAAATACGTGAAGCAGCCTGCTAATTCTTTTGAATTAGACATAAGTATGAAAACATATTATTACCCTCTGTTTCTAAAGTGATAAACATTAACTAGATGTAAAAAGTGCTGTATATTTCAAATGTCCGGAAAATTAATTTGAATTTAGAAAGACGACCATTCATATGTTAAAACTTTTTCTCAGTTTTTATATCTAAATAAAAACCAAATTTACCAAGCTTACAACTTAAGACGTGTAAACCACTGATCTATGCCGTAGCGGCTCCGAGTCCAAGTCGGTCTATCAAAAGCTTTTTCGTCAATCCCATCACAAATGTGTAATAGAAAAATAAAATAATAAAAAACAGTAAGATGATCTAGACAAACAAGCGGTGATAAGCACCTTCATAATTTGTGACTGCACTCTGTAGAGCATTGATCGTAACCTCACAATTTATTTCTGTCACCATTGCTCAATAAAAAACACTAAAAAACGTGTATCAACACTCTCTAACCGACACAAAAAAAAATCAACCGATGATAACTTAAGCTAAGCCACAGAAAAACACAGCGGAAGACAACAAGCTCAAGATATAACCTACAGCGAGATTTTTTACATCGAATATTTTGGACACAAGAAAGCAAGTGCGACTATATAAATAAGATCAATTGGCTTTCCAAAAAATCTTATGCACACTTACTCTCATATCCAAAAAGACTTAAAGAAGATTCTCAATTACTTCGTAGATGTGTTTTTTGACTTTGAAGGTAGCAAATTGCTACGCAGGTCTCTTCTACTTTTTCATTGTACCTACCTGCTAGTGATTGAAACAAAATTACAGAGACAGATACTGACAAAATTAAAAATTGGTTATTGCCATAAATCTGCATAATTTCAACATAATTATATAATAATAATCTTTAACGTTTTATTTGTGTCTACCTTGAACACATTGAAAGACAAAAAGCTGAAATCGCATTTTTTACTTTCGAAAACATTTCAATTTTAGATAAATCAATCTACTTTTAAATTACCTACAAAAGAGTAAATCCTAAATACAGCAACAAATAATTTTGTAATGTACGATTAAAAAATAGCATAAACCATCTACAGATTAAAGCAAAGACATAACATACTGTGTTTTAGTGTGAACGGCAAAGTAAAAGTAGCATGCATAGGAAACAAGTAAGAAAGACTCACCTTAAGCCGTCTTAGTACATTCAATCCCCTAGAAAGAAAAAGAAAGAAAATTAAAAAAAGAACATTCAAATCATTTTCACACAAGAGAAAGAGTGTTCGCAGTAGTTTTGTGATTTCAAGACAAGAAAATAGTGCATTCAATTTGTGTCGCTTATTTCCTAATGGTGTAGTGGTTAAGCTTCTCAAGTGCAGTGGTAGAAAATCGAAGGATAAAGTGCAAATACTGTGTTAATAAAAAAGAAATAAAGGAAATTATGTGTTAAGTCCGACTGAACGCTGAATCTTTTACAATCCTCATACAATCAATAAATCAAATAGAAAGAAGTATTAGATAAATTTGTATCGTTAAATTTCATTCTTTCCATATCTTTTTTTTATACCAAATAATTCGTGTAAAGTGCCACATCTGTTAAGTACAAAATTTCTAGATTCAAATGAAATTTTTTATGTATCTATGATGTGATTTATTTGTTACCTACCTTTTACAATATACGCTTTTTGACAGAAACATAGAAAATATTTTATTTAACATCAGATATGCACGGCCACCTTCACTTTTCTTTTTCAAATTTGAATACAGAGTAGCGAAAACGCATTTTTGAAAAACGAGTCCATTTTTATCTTTATTGAAGTAAAATTTGGTTTAAATTATATATGTATTTATATTATCCATATTTGATTTTTCAATTTCAGAAAAAATATAATCTATATCTTAACAATAAAGCTGTTGTTTTATGACTCATTTATGTAAACTATTTTTCTTTTCTTTTTCTTTTACACAATTTATATAATGGTTCTCGTTAAAAATTCAACTTTTGTGCCTTTGTATACATACAAATAACAATAAAATGCTTTCAATTTCTCATTTTACTACAATTACTACATAAAAAAATTTGTTATCGGGTTGATAACCAATAATTTACAACCGTCGATTTATCAAAAGCTTTGTTAAAATTATGATTTAGAGCAAAGATGCATTAATAATGCAGATAAATTTTATATTTTTTATAAAATTTACAATCGAACTGTTTACTATTTTTATTATTACACTTGTTATTAAATACTATAAGCATTCAATCAAAAATATTCTTTTGTAGTTTCCAACATTTATTGATAAGGTAGAGACATTTATGCCAGAGAATACATTTATTTATATAACTATTGTTGTCTAAATCACCTGCGGCAATATTAGTAAACGCGTACCCAATTCTGCCCTGAAACGCTTTGATAATAATGAATAATAATAATAATAATTATAATAAAACAAACGCTTTGATGACAACTTTTGATTTTGAATATAAATGTTTCCATTCAAATGCGCTACAATGTTAGTTTCTCGAACCAAAAACTTTACAAAAATATTACTACTAACCCCTAACAATATTATTAATCCCTTCAGTCTACTGCAGTGAGAAAAACTTAATGAAAAACAATTACCTTTATTTTACACTCCAGAGTTGGCCTTTAGAATATATATTGAAATCCAACTCAAAAACTTTCCGTTCTTAGATGCAGAAAAAAATAAAAAAGTAAGATGAAAAAATAAATTCAATAACAAAATATTTTTACTTTATAGAGCGTCTTTACGATAGAAAGTATTACAAGCGAGAAACACTTTACTTCACGCTATGATTAATACCGCGAAGTAAAACCAGCGCCTCCACCATTTTGTCGTCCTTTTTTAATTGCTTCGGTCCCGAGTGTTATCAAAAGTTTCCTTGATGGCTCAACCGTAAACTGTATCGTATTAATAAACCGACAAAAACAACAATAAACTCTACATTGCAGGTGGGTAGCTATATATAGTCACAAGCTACATAACCGCAATTTCTTGAGCAAAGCCAAATACAAACGTTCCCGGTAATACAAACTTTTGCTGTCTTAATATTTCATATTTAACAATCTACCTAGAGAAATGTACAAAGGATTAAAAGACGATTATTTTCCTCTGCTTCCAAGAGGATTATTTTAAGTAGTATAAACTTTAAGAAAAGTAAATATTTAAGTGGCCATGTAATGCAAACGAATCTCGGATTTCGGAAGTATGAACATAAATAGAGTTCACATGTGAAGATCAAAAGCTAAATAGTAAATGTATGAATGAGTAAGCCGTGTATTAAAATATTGTTAAATTATAAGCTTCCGCATTCTGAGCGTGACTTTTAGAAATTAAACCACTGAAGTAAAATCAGCTTAAAGCATGCAATTAAGAAGACATTGCATACTCCTTAAACAGAGCGGAAGAGTTTATAAACGACGTTCAAAAAATTGAAACAACGTTAACCAAAATTAATTATCGTTAAAATTTTGAATCAGACGTAACAGATAAGCGAATATCATGGATTATCATCAACTTTTCAGATAAAACTTCTAACATTTTTCGAAAATGGTAGTACGTGTACAGCTTTTGAATTTATTTTTCACACCAATTATTAATTATAGTAATTTGCGATAAGAAATAAAACATTTTTTTAGAAAAATTTACGATCTTTTTTTTTTGATTTCATTTATTTACTTATTTAACAATAGTTTTTGAAATTTTGGCACATTTTTTACTAACAAAATTTCAAATAATTGAGGTTCAGCTTTCATCTAATCAATGGTACATCCAAATAACTAAACGTAGTCGAAAAAGGAAAGTAGAGTTTGTCCACTTTTTTCTATAATTCAGTAATTGACAAAGTTGAAAAATATAGCAATTGTCTGCCTAAAAACACATAAAATATGCACGAAATAGCAAAATTATGCAAAAAGACAAACAAAAAACTTGAAAATATGCATCTTGGCCCATATGAATTGTTTTACTCATTGTTTCGTTCACATTTTCAATTAAAAAAAATTCCTAGAAATGGAAAATTTGCAATTTGCTTAAGGTCAAAACTTTAGATATAATGGTGTCTATAGTTGATAAAATCTCTAAAAAGATATGAAACTGAATAGGATTGAGCTCCAGCGTCAAACCCTTATAAGAATTTGACATAAATCCGTACGTGATGTATGCTTCAAAATCAGTTTCCTTAAAAAAAAGAGTAGCTAGATACAAACACTAAAAGTAGTCGGTTCTGCTTGTAACAAACGACGATTTTATAAATTCAACTACCTACTCTGAACCAAATATTTCGACTTATCACTGTAAACTTTTCCATTTTCCACAACTTTCAAACAATTCCTTCACGAATATATGATGCATTTACCGCTAACGATCCATTGTGTTTTTCATTGTGCTTGGTAACTTGAAATAAAAATTCTCCATATTCCAAGACAAAACAAACCATCCCCCAAAAAGACCGATTATACACGCAGTATCGGATATGCAAGAGCGAAGAATACAATGGTGCTTGATTAGGACTTTTCAAACAAAACGTTGTTGCTGCCCCCGTGGCGAACTACATCAGCGCTTGCTTGATTTTTTTTCAACTACCATCCGCAACTCAGTCTTTGATCAGAAATATCACAATTAAACTCTAGGTCGTGTTCCAGATAATGAGCTGATTTTATTTTTATAATCTTTCATTGGACGTTTTTCATTCACAAAATTCAATAATGTGCATAGAATGTTGTTCAATTCGTAAGGGCAAAAGAATTGAAAATTTGCTAATGACAATCGCGCCACTTAAAAAGTCATTCAATTAACCTTTACCAAAAAATCTATATTTTTTAAATTTAACTGTCTATAAGTCAAAATCATACCTGAGCTCAAATGTTTCACCAGATTCAAATAATAATTTGCTGATAACAGAAATCAGAATTTTTTTTCGATCTATGGCCCGCTAAAAATGGTGAATATCGTCGCTTTATATGCATGTTCACAGGCATTTGGCGACCACCATCATGTCATAGATCCTAGTATGAACTTAATTGATCACTTAAAGTATAAAAATCGACTATTGTTAAAAAAAATACATTAAGTCATCAAAATCTGTGACTTGGTACCAGCCACGTATCACTTGGCTCTGTGATGAAAAAAAAATCGCTTGCGTTCGTTTTACCACACAGAATATTCAATCGATCAATCAATCCACAGAACTACTTAATCCAATAATTGGAAAAAAATTAGAAAATAATAAATTAGATTGACAAATCAGTAAAAACTTTGTTTTCTCCTTTTTTATTTTCTCGAAGATATAATAAGAACAGAAAAATCGACCAATGTTCAATCTCACATAAAAAAGGAGTTGTATGGAAAAAAAAATTAGGAAAAATAAAAGATCAATATTTTGAATTAGGTAAATACTACCATAGACAAATTACATATTATTTGGTTTTCAACATTACATATTAGTATGTATGAAATAATTACAAAGTACATGTTTACTGTGTAGTGTGTAAATAAATATATGTATTTTTCAGTGCTTTGTTTATTCTTTAAAAAATATACATATAATCACCTCTTATTAACAGACTCCCCCTCATAGTGCATGGCTTCAAATTCCCCAAAAGACTGTAACTCGTTATTAAACGGTTTCCTTAGAAGAACCAGATTTTGTATGTGTGGTAGGCAATGCTATACGCATTTTTCAATTTTTGTATCTGACACAACTTTATTAATAAATTCACATAAAGAATTGAAGAAAATTCAGCGCTCATCAATCAAAGCAATATTGACCGCTTTCCATTATCGTAAACAAACAAGTAAAACCAACATAACCCAATAAATTAATAAAATCGAAATTGTCGCCTAGAAGACGCGCCGCGTCGCTCTTACCCTTACACATACATACGCCTAAATATTCAATTAACTTTAAATTCATAACAGTTAATCGAATATTCATGTTTGATATTAACACAGCAGCAAAAATGGCAAGTCGTTATCATGCTCGAGCTGATTGTTTCCGGCATGGGAAATTGCAACGTCCGGTTTTCCACCAGCCAAGCGCCCTCTATTTCGACGAATAGTTCATTGGCAGAACCAATACAATTTTTTGTCACTTAAAAAACTTCAATTTCTAGTACATTATGACAGGAAGCTTATTGCTTGATGATTTGCTGCTGTTGAGACTCTAACTACTACACTTCACAGTTATTAGGTCGAGTGTCACTCCATAAATATTGATTGCACACTTTCGATGTCGATAAAATCGGCTTTAATATAGTAAACTCCAGCCAGAAAGAGAAGACAGTTGGTATTTTGAACCATTATGAATACAAAAATTAAACATTCGACAAATTCGACGCACATTTGAGAAATAGAAAAAATTAGTGTGGAATAAAGAAGCCTAGCATCTTCGACTCGAAAATCAGGACGTATTGGACTATTTAGTAGCCGATGTAGCCAACTAAGTATTGCAATTTTAAATGTCGTATATTTTTCATCAGAATGCTCAACTAGTGTTTTGTACCACTTGACTTTTCAGTTTGCGTACAAAAATTTTGTTGATGTGCCAATAAGCGAAGACTGAAAATGATCATTCTGTTGAACAAGACTCTTTGATTGTGATGTCTTATTATTGCAATAGGACATGAAACAACGGAGAGAGGGTGTATTCTGTGGCGACTTGTGAGCAGAAACATTTTGCTAAATACCCTCATCTGCAAACCCCAAAAACTTCATTGAAGGGACACATAATAGACATCGTCAACCGATTCGTTTAAACTGGTAATGTCAACAAAGGTAAATCTCCTGAAAGAGATCCAGCAACATCTTTGACAAGATGGTCTCAACTGTCAAGTTGAGAAGAGTTTCTCTAAGCACTTGTCAAAAAGTCATGAAAAAAACTGTAATGCATCCGTACAAACTGAAATAACTTGGTCCATTTGCAAAGTTTTCAAGCCTTACTTTTTGATTCACACTTAAATTTCCAGCAATAGGTTCTGAATGTATAGTTTTTTTGCTTCTGCAATCTTTTTCCTTTGCGGCTTATCACAGTCGCTCTGACGTCATAAAAGTGGTTCAATCCGCTACCTACTTGTTTCAGTAGCAAACCCACAATTACACTGGTCTAAGCTTCTGCGATTTTCATAAGTCTTCTAGTTTCATAAAAAAATTAACAAAATCTTTACTCTCTAGAGTTAGATTCAGCACTTTCTAACAAAAATTGCTTTTAATTCTGAGTTCGAAATTTAAACACAAAATACCACTTGGATTATTTTCAGCCAATCTCAAAATAAAAAAAAAACTATTAAATAAAAATACTAAACTATATTCTTCGGCTATTGGCAAGACGAATCAGGCATATTTGGAATTGCATTTAAAATACTCCCTTTCTATTGGTTAAAGCAATCTCCCGTTTACACAGCATAATTTTATGAAAAAGCGGTGTCAGCACTGTCAGCCAGACGGGTCAATATATCCTAGCCTCACTTTTGCCTGTCAAACAAGATTTTTCTTTTACGGCGTGCAAATGCTGTGTGGTTTAGAGCGCAAAGCTTGGTTTCTATGGCAACTGATGTCACATTTTTCTCCACTATTGCGAGTCTTTAGAGATACCGGTGCTTGTGTGAAGTTATGTAAACCTAAACAATTTATTGACACTGACACTATTGACAGTTAAGTTGGCAGCAGTTTCCTGGAAATGCACCGAAAGTTGCTATATTGTATGTAGGGTTTTTCCCAATATGCGCGCTTCCGCCTTTGCCAAAAAAATAGAGTATAGTAACTTATTTACCTAATGCTAATAAAATGCTTGTTGGTCGAAATTGACCTTCAGTTATTAACAAAACAAGCCAAACGACTGTTCTAGATTATCTTCCAACTAAACTTCGAAAGCAAAGCAAAAAAGCGAATACCTATGTGAAAAACCACAAATTTTTCGCAATTCAGGTATGAAAAATGTAAATATACGCTTTCAAATGTCGAAACGCTTTCATAAACAATGAAAGCGTTTCGACAACATTGAAATTTATATATTAGAACAATATTATTCTGAGTTTAATAAGCTTTGCCACAATTACGAATAAGTCTGCTGTGAGACTAATATAGCAGAAACTCATACGTATGACAATTCGAAAAACGACCTAAACATTATGAAACAAACAAGCTTGTATAAACTTGTATTACAAAAAATTACAAAATATACACTTGAAAAAATTTAAAAAATAATAACTTGTACACTCGTACAGTCAATTCTTCTACCGGGTGCAGATGAACTTTGTTGCAGACGCTTCAATTATTCTTTCTCTAAAAAAAGTTTGCTCCTGATTGTTAAATTCTACTTCTATGAATATCACTTGGTGGCATAACAACGACGACAAGCAAAGCAAATAACATGCCAAATTAGTTTCTTTGAGAGTTGTATTTTCGAACGCTTAAAATAGCGCTATTAGGTTAAAGCTGCATTTGTCTGTTTAATAATACTATTCAAATATCTTGCAGTTACTAACTTAAACTTAGATGAATAATATTTTGAAATCTAATAAGAATAAAAACCACAAATTATTGCTTATAAGAATAGAAAAAGATATGGAAAATATATAGAAGCCAAGATAAAACCTGATATTAAATAACAACAAAAGTTTACGAATAATATTTTTCATTTTACAATACGTCTTTTCATACTTTTACAAACAAACCTGTTTTCAATAATGAGCCCTTGTCAAAAAATATAGCAAAGCTTTTAGCTACATATAAAAAAAACTTAATTAAAATACAAAACAGGGAACATAAAAATCTCCTCTTTCAATAGAGTTATCTTTTTACTTCTCTTAAGCTTCACCCTGTTTCAGTTTCAGATTCTAAACTTTATAAGCAAGTTTTAATAGACAAGTTTAATTAAAAATCCTGATTATAGCTGAGATCCAGAAAGCAAAACTAGATCAAAAAGATGCAGTCAAATTTAAATTTCTTGGATACTAAATATAGTTTTGCGTTTTTAAGTCAATATTAATAAACAAAAATCAAAAGTGTCAATCTAATATTTGAATTACATTGAGTTACAAATAGAGTATTCTTTGTTTATAAAGCCAAATATGAATACTGCTAACTGTGGCTTGTTTTCCACCTAATTTATCATTTAGTTTTCAGAATAATTTTTTAATGTCAAATGCGATAAAAATAATACTTAGAAAAAAACGCTATAATCAAAATAATTTATAAAATCAATTGTCTGAAGCGAGGAACAGACCAAGTCACTGTGATTATTTGACACCAATGCAGAAATATTAAATATTATTTTTTCACTACTTGTTTTATATATTACTATTATGATAATATTATGGTGTTCTTAATCAAAAAACTTGATTTTTTCACCTTAACCAATAATATTTTATTCTCTCCTTCAAGCAAATAATAAAAACAGGTGATTTCTGTCATTCTTAGACTTAACCTTTGACTATCAATATTTGACAACTCCACTTGAATATCAATTCGTCAAGTCTTATAAAGTTTTTATAAAAAAATATCAATTTTCTCCAACTTACAGATCAATAAAATAGTCAATAAGAGCAACCATTTCGTTTAGACGTAAGCGTGTTAGATCAAATTAAAATTGTACAATACCGTTGTAGATTTAAAGGTTATGTCTTTAATTCATAAACAATAACTAGAGAGTCAGACCATTGAAGAGTTGGGTAGGTAGTAACAATATAAAAGAAAATATTTAGATAAACAAAAGACATTATTTCTGCAAATTTATTCATGAATTTGCACATTTTTTTAAATACAGAATGTACTACCTAACGTTTAAATTTCATAGGTAGAAGCTTATCGTCTTCAACTTCTTCATTTTTCCCTGAACTTCAAGAAGACTGTCAAATCAGTATTTTTTTTTTGTAATGCAGATGTTTTTTCGACATCTTAAAATCAGTTCAAACAAAATCAAAAATACGTTACATTCATGTTAATACCTTACAATATTAGAACACTCTTTCTAGTAATTTTCTTTTCTGAACAATTTATTTTAAGCCGGTGTTTAAGACCAATGTTAGCTTGTGTGTTTCACCAAATTATGTTAAAAGAAGTATTTGAACTAAAAGTAATTTCACAAATTTATAATTTGTGATGAACTGATTTAGAAAAAGTTGTCAAGAAAAAACAGCCCTTGGCAGAAAAATTATAAAAGAAAAAGTACTTTATGTATTGTACTCAAGCACATAAGGTAAAAACTTTAGTAATAGGCATAAATATGTCGATAAACCCAAGAGCATGTAAAAATGTAGATTTGCCACTAGATTATGAAACATCAAAGAATGCTTAGATGACCTCAGAAATCTTTCCCGATTGTCTAGAGAATTTCTCTGTTAAACGAGTAAGAAGCTTTCTAGTAAAAATTTTGATGAAAGCATTACTGTTAATTGATATGTACAGTGGCCAGCAAATTATAATTCACTAGGACATTTTATAAGCAACTGTTTTTACTAAAAATACCACTTGCATGGCACAGTTGGGTTTGGTTAGTTTTCTGAGTTTCCGCGCGAATTTTAAATACAGTTTTTAATTTTTTAATAATAATTTTTAATAATTTTTTTATAGCTCAAAATTTGTAAGATTGTTCAAAACACTATCATAAACAAAATCGGGGTCAAAAGTCACAAATAATTAAACAAATTAAGAATTTGAACAAACCCGACTTCAAAATTAGTAATTTATTGTATAAGTGTTTCAGAGAGCATTTTATCCACGCAAGAATGTTTAAACGCGAGAGCTTGCTCGAGCGTTTAATTTTCTTAAGTGGATAAAATGCGAGTGAAACACGAATGCAATATAACGTTTTATCCACAATTACAGCGATTTAAAATCAAAAAATGATTTGACATTACACTCTGACAGCGGATGTCACCTCAAAAATCATTGAAATTAACTAAAAAACATGGGAAGTGTTGAATCGTCGCTATTTATTTTCGATTGTTTATCGACTCCATTTGTATAAAACGCTGTGCAAGTTGGTGAAAATGGAAGAAAGTGATACTGTTCCTGAGACAATTCTTGAGGAAGCTGAAGAAGCGACTCGCCAGTTATTGCTTGCGAAGTCCAGGGAACATTATGAAAAAGTATTTTCAGAATTTAATGAATGGAAAGAAGAACGGGAGGTAATGATAATAAATGAGGAAGTTCTGCTATCGTATTTCTTAAATTTGAAGAAGAGGTATGCAATTTCATCCATGTGGTCGAAGTACTCGATGCTGAAGGCCGCTATAAAGGTCTATAAAATGTATTGAATATATATTTAAGAATGTATTGTTTCATTATTCCACTAGTGGAATAAAGTGATTTCATTATTCCACTAGTGGATAAAGTGTTACTTTATACGGTTTGTAAGTGTGGATAAAAGTTCAATTATAAGGTAATTGTGGATAAAATTTATTATTGTTTTAATTATTTAATTAATTTAAATTGCTTTATGTTTAATTTGTTTAAATTAATTAAATAAATAAACTACTATTTAAATATATTAAAAACAACTTTTTTATATTTCATAAATTTTTATATTTAATTGTAAGTGTCAAAAATATAGTTCAAAAAAAGCATTAATAAAAATATCTTTTAAAACTACTAGTCAGATCCTGATGAGACCACATGGAAGGCATCAGCGTTTAATTGGACAAGAAGGCATTAAAGTCGATTTACTCATTCAAAACTTCTAGTTATTAATTTTCAAGTAAATAGAGCATTAAATATTGACATTTGTTAACGTTATCCTATTTTAACAAAGTTAACAAATTTTAAGCAAAAAAAAATTAAAAAATTATTAAAACTTATTAAACATACTATTAAAAAAATTATAATTATTTTTTATAATAATTCAGATAATATGAACGCAAATGAGTGGGGAGATAGTGACTTAGCTTGATTCTTTAAAAAGCAATCTTATATTTTCTATTTAGCTTTAAACACACACTTTGTGGTTTTTGTTTTTAATCTAATTGTTAAATTGCTTTGAATTAAGCAAAATTGCTTGAAAATAATAATTGTAGTGTTTGTATAATACAGTTTATTATACCCAAATTGGAACAGCATTTGTAAAGTGCAGTTTGGAAATGCAGAAATGTATTTTCAAATCTTTAGCTACTTCTCGTAGAAGCAGGTAAAATGACCAAATCTTTATGATAATGAGAGAAGGGTAGGATGAAAATTTTATTGCTTAATTCGATGATTGACAGCTGTCAAACGCTAAGAAAAAAAACATTTAAATTTGCAACCAACCAAACACAGTTGTGCCATGCAAGTGGTATTTTTAGTAAAAACAGTTGCTTTTAAAATGCCCTAGTGAATTATAATTTGCTGGCGAGTGTACAAGCAGGTATCTTTATACTATAATAAAAAAAAATATTTATTATTATACCTGCCCAATGTTACTAAACTTTAATATAATGTAAGTGACCTATTGAATTATTGATAAAATGTTTAATAGCTCTGACGCATCAAGCTTTTTTTAATAAAAGTTTGCTTTGTTGAATTTTGAATCGTTTAATCCTTCAGTTACGGGTGAGTACAACATTAATAATGTCAAAATCCGATATTACTTTATCCGATGCATCAGCAATCATTTGCGAAAATATCCAATATTCAGAAATATTATGGCATATTGGTGCATTGACTAGGATCAACTTCACAAAGCAAAATCTAAAGCTGCAACAAGTTTGATGTTTTTTTTATTAAAAATTGAAATGTGTCAGTCAGTTTACTCTGAAAGTTCAGCATATCCGTCACATTTTATCCAAAATTGCTGCTCATTGAAAAGCTGTTTTTTTATACAATTCGTTTTTCTTTATGGCAAATGGATTTGAATTTATTCAAAGAACTTACGAGGATTTCAAAATTAAAGTGATGTTTCTTTTGAAGACATCAAAGCTTCGGCAATTAAATAAATAAAAAATTCAAGCACGTATGCAAGAGATTGCAATGCATTCAGGTATGTTATTGGTATTTCTGAGCACGCTCGAACATATTGCATTATTAAATATAGAGATTTGGAATGTATATGTGTAAGTATGTGTGTGTGTGTGTGTTTTGGTTCGAATTTAAGTTTCCGGAAACCGATAGAGACACAAAGTGAGCTTGGTCGAGCTGTGCTAAATTTAAACAAGACCCTTGTCTTCAAGCATGCCACATTTAATTAACTGACTGAGTTTGGTTACGTCATCATTATTTAATTATTACCTAAATTTGCTTCCTACCCTACATTCATACAATATAACAAAACATAACAACACTAAAAGCTTTACAAGTTCCCTCCAAAAGATGCTCCAACACTGTTTTGAACCAATGCTACTAAATCAAACTTATAAACTTATGTAGTTTTAGTTAAGTTTGCTTAAGTACACATGAGAGAAACCAATCACTTATTAACCCAATCATTTATTATAAATTTTCTGATATTTTTGATCAAAAGTAGATAATGTACACTAAAAGCTTCGCTAAAAGTGTTTATCCCAGCTTTGTGATGTATCAAAAATTTAAACAAATATTTAAGTTTGTGTTGCTCAGTAACATTGCCAAAAATTAAATAATTTTGAATATTTTAACCCTAAAATATTTTGTTAAATCTATAAAATTGTCTGAAGGTTGTTGGCGGCTATGACTACGCTAATTGATATCGACCAGTAATGTTCCACATTATAACAAAAATTATTTATATATTAGGCTATGTTGACATAATCATGATTAACACAAAATCGCCATTTTCCTTTGCGCCAAATTAAAACATAATTAATAATAACCAAGTTGCAATATGGAAAAACATGAATTTGCTTGAAACTCGCAATTCATATTTACTTTTAGAATGTTAGCACTTACTAAATATTATTTAATAATAGTAAAACATCCAACTAGGTTGAGCAAAGATAAACTTTTTCAACAAAAGCAATGATCTTACTTTAATTAGAAAATTATTAAACTGTCCTCAAGCCTATACTAACTAATGTAGATTCAAACAAACCAAAACTCTTCTCATTTACAAATTGCACTATATGCAAGTATAAACGAACCGCTGAAAATAACAATTTCATTAACCTAAATATTCACGTTTGTAAAAAACGACAAACATTCATTGCATTGAAATCTCTCTTCTTCTAATTATATTATTCTTATCGGTGAATCATCTCAATTTTCTCGTAGAAATTACATAAAAACACAGGACTTTGCGGCTTCTGCTGCTCGAATGACAGGAAAGAAAATGTCTTCTTGTTTCGTTTAAAACTTCAATTTTACATCTCGTTATTTTTGGATTTAGTGTCGTTTATGCATGGCTTAAAGGATGCAGAGGACTAGCCTTGCATTGAAATCTAGTTTATGGGAGATTTTCTTGTTATCGGAGAAAATCAATCTAGTTATTTTTACTTAATACTCTTTCAGACGGGTAAAAAGAAGCGCAAGATTTTCGCTAGAGCCTGATATTCCGTCATGTGCAATTGTAGACAAGAAAAGATGAGGTAAAATGAGTAAATTAAAAAACAACATTATGAACAGTTTCTTATCTGTCGTATTCAAAAGAATTGAGATTAAAAGCAGAAAAACCTCTCTGCAAATATTAGAAATTAGAGTATAAAGAGAATGTGCCCAAAAATTGAATATTAACCGAAGAAAGGTAACCCTCAAAAATTTTACAATTGCAAACTGGTTAATAATAAACTGTATAATTAATACAGACAATAAATTCAAATCAAAATCAAATTACCAAATGATGTGAAAAAAACTAAAAAGTTTATTGTGTTTTATATTAAAATGAACTCATATTAAATGAAAATTTTTTGTAGAAATAAATTATTCGTTATAATACGTCTTTTCGCCTACTTTTTGCAGCCTATTTAATCCGCACCAAAACATTTAATCCCAACAGAAAAATATATTCGCTATTTTTACTCTTCCTTTGAATTCTTATCATTTGCTTGTAGTATTAGAAAGAAAAAAAAGTGGGAGTCTAATAAAGCTTGCTAAGCTGGTGTTAAAAAATTTAAATTTAATTTAGAGCCAGTTTTATGTATATGGTAAGCCTCAGGAAAATCGATACTGTCAGATGAAAGGAGTCAAGGTTGATGTCAAATAGCGATTTAGGTCCGTTCGTACAAAAGATGGAACATGGTAAAAGATCCAAAAAGGCCCCGCACGATACGTATTCTAATATCTTCTTTGAAGTCTTACTCAACCAATCCCTTACTAAAATATTGATATAAAGGTGAGAGCAAGATTTCTATCTAAAACATCTCGAAACAAAAGCCTGAAAATCATAAATAAATTACTATTTTTCAACATCACAAAGGGAATGAACGAACACATGTAAAACACGAACAACCTGATTAAATTCCCCTAGATTCCCTAAGTCCAAAACAATGGCATAACTAAATAACAATAAAAAAAATTACAAAAAATCCATCTCATGGTCCCCGTTTGATATGCAAATTGCCTAACAGTATTAGCACAGCCCGCTGGACTTAAACAAATTAAAAATTCTTTCAGAATCGGCCGTCCAAAGCATTAAATTTGTCGCTCGACCGACAATTACCACGAAAAATCGTATTTTCATTCGAGAACGGAACTGAAAACGAACTCAATTAATAGCCCCTGGCACTCGCAGCCCCGCTCACGCACCACCCTTCTGCAACAAGAAATTTGTCGGATTGCGTCATAGGCAAATAGCTAGTGTAAATATTTCTTTGGTGGGCCAATAAGAGCGGCAATAAAAATTCAAATTGCAAAATTTACATTTTAAATGCTTTTTCATACACAGTGGTCGCCTGACGATGCGTAACTGAAAATTGACTGACGCCACTTTACACATTACCGTGATATACATAAAAATTTCTGAGAAAATGTGAATTTAATAAGCAAAAATATTGCATTATAACAAATCCATTAAAAAGATCAAACTAAAATATTCAAAAAACAATAAACCAGAATAACTGTCAAATTTATTCAAAATTTAAAAAACCTTTAATTGACACCATTTCAATGAGCTTAAACAAAATACTTCTGCGGCAAATTGGTGAGAAATTTAAGTCTTATGCAAATTTTGAGTCAAGTTTCAGCATTATTTCCAAAATACAATATTTTTCTAACATTTTATAAAAACAATTACACCCAATTTCGACTAAATCCAACCTGTGCAAACATGCTAACATTTATTTATCAGTCAGAAAAAAAACTGATATTTTAAACGGCTGGACTATATATTTTTTTAATTATTTTAGCTCAAAGAAGAAAAAATGTCGTTGATAGGCGTCTCTGGATACCCTCTTCAGCCTTGGATAATAGCCCCCATACCTGACGCTGCTAGAAACAGACCAAATAGGATTTATACAGAACGGCATAAGTCTGCCAAAAATTTCATTCAATGAGCATTTTGTGTAGTCGAACAACATTTCAAAAGTCTCAAGAGTTGGCATTAACCAAAATATCTTTAACTAGCTGACCCGGCGAACTTCGTACCGCCTTAGCGTAAATTTGATGCACTACTTTATTTTGTATAGCTGACCTATCTTATGTATGCGTACCTATTCAATTTGAACTGGAATCTATAATATCCTCCATATAAAAATGAATACCTATTTCCCTGGTCTCGTCATACCCGAGAAGGACTTTACTAATTTTATTAAATATTGCCCCCCCCAGTGCCCCCTCCACCCGCCCGGCCCGCTTTTCAGACTGCATCGCAAACAACGGCCACGGCGCTATGACGGTTTTGCTTACTGCTTGAATTTTTTAATTCGTAATATCTTTTGAATGGAAAGTCCAATTTAAATAATTTAAAAACTATTTTATAGGTAGTTAAATGGTCTTGACTATAAAATAATTTATTTGGATAAGGATTAATATAAACACATAAATAGCATGGTTTGAATTTGGCTAGCATTTTCATTAATGTTTAAAATGAAAAAAGTTGTTGTAGTGACATAACTACAACAGTTGGACATATGCTACCGCGGAGTTTTTTGTAGACATTATGATGTTCTTCAATATTGTTGTACATTATTTTGTTCTATCGCTAATAGTTTCGGCAGCGCATTCGACGAAAGACATTTTAAGACTCATTTTTCTACACCTTCGGTTACATTGTTCAAATTTTACCAAGGATCCCTAATTTTTTTCAAAATGAAATGTAGCCTATGTCAAATAGGAAGAATGTAGCATTCTATTAGTGAAAGAATTTTTTAAATCGGCTCAGTACTTTTTGAGCCTATTCATGACAAACATACAAATCTTTCCTCTTTATAATATTAGTGTAGATAAAATTATCTATTTCTACCATTTTATGAAGATATCAATATACAAGCTCTTAAGTGAGGTATTTTTTGACTTTATTCACAAGATAAATCTTAAAGTTAAAATCGTCTCCAAATAAAATTTAAAATTTTAATGTTTTTTCAAGTTTTACAAATATTCAAACGTAATAAAAATAGTATTTAATAAGTTAGTTGTTACAATAAACCACATTAAAAATGTCAGTTCGTAAAAAAATATAGCTTTAATTTACATAGGCAAGCGCCGATCCTGGAGATCTTAGGGAAGGACCAGCTCCGTATAATCAAAAGCTCTGAATACATAAAATAAATACACTATGAATACATTGTTATTATTAATAATATTATTATTGCAAATGCTAAAAACAGAAGCTAATTTATGAAAAAGTTTTCAAACATCTTTATTATTTAAACTTTTGCAATATCTTTATTTCCTAAAACTCCAACATTCCGCACAAATATGTTTTGGCAAGAATAAAATAAGCCAAACTCAATAAAAATACAAGGCGGAAAATACATCCAACATCTAAAATAACAAAAAGAAGTAAATCCGCTAAGCAGCTTTCTTTAAAATAAATTACTATCCGTAAGGCCACATAAGAAATTTTTTCCGAAAAACACATGACAAGAGAAAAGTTTAGCGAAAATCATTTTTCAGAAAAAAGTCAAAAAATATCTAAATACGTTCAGTGAATTGACATCCATAATTAAAATCTCTCTTAGTATAAATTTTACTTTTAATTACTAATATACTCCATTTAAATACTACGTGTTTCAGACAGAATATACCGTCAAAAAAGGCTTGTGCTTCTTATTCAAAAGTGCAACAACTGTTATCGACTACCGTGAAAGTTTCTTGACGTCAACGTCAAATCTGTCATTTTAATTAAAGAAAATTTACGTTTTTTTCCATTCTACAGAGAGTAGCTTTAAACCAGATACATATTTGTGTTAAACCAAACAGATAAAGCCACTTTATCTGTTGGTTTGACCTGTTTGCTCTTAAAAAAGTATAGTTAGAAAATTAAATAATTATAAAAAATTAATAAATTAGTCGTTTTCTTGATGAGAATTCCGGATAGAAGAGTTTTTTTATTACTTGTTTTAATAATCAGTCGTAGGTGTCAAAAATCTATGACAAAAAACGCATTATTAGAGATAACTTCAAAACAATTATTTAGATATTCATCAAATTTGTATGAGATCACTTAGAAAGCACCAGCTTTCAAATAAAAAAAATCACCAAAATCTGTTGATCGAGAAAAAACTTCTGGAGCAACACACACAAAAAATACAGTCTAATTTAGAGCATATTTACAATACTTACATATTTACAATTAAATATTTTTATTTACAGTACTTAATATTTACACTACTTAAGTTATTTTTGAAGAAGGTGCCAGTCAAATGAGAGGATTTGAATCGTTACACTATATACATTACAGATACTAGATGAATCATAGTGTAGCATTTTTGCAAAAAACCATATTTCTAACTTTTTCAGAAACTTGAGCCTTGAACTCAAAAAGCAAGAAAAATGTATAAATATAAGAGTCACTATGTTCTTTATTATTATTTAGTTTAATAACAAACATAATTTACTATTGATGTACCGATTTTCTAAAATTGTATATTTCGCTGTATGTTTTTTTTGCAAAACACTAACAAAATATTATGGTGTTCTTTTAAAAAGACGGTTATGTTATTCATTGCTTTTATGTTGTATTTGTTTTAGATATTGAAAAAAAAAACAGTTCACATTGACTGAACTACGGAAAGAAGCACCAAAAAGTCAAAAAATATTCGTACTCTGCACGGCACTTACGCTCGCTACGCCATTGGTTACAAAGCTAAAAGTTCATTCTTATTGTCGCAGCAAGAGTGATGCATATTAATTATAAACTAGTAATATTTTGTTCAGAAAAAACCTAGGTATCCTAGAATAAGTAAACGAAAAGCTTAAATCATAATAGTAGGCAAGATAAGCGACATCTTTTAGAAGCTATCTTTCATAAAAAAAAAAGAGAAACAAGATTTCTACATGTTTGAATGCATATAGGTCGCTCTAAAAGACAGATATCAATTTTAATACATACAATTTGAGATAAAAACATATTATATAGCTTTTTGAACAACCAAGTTATTGCCTTTTGCCTCAAACGTATATCACTGATATTGGTACAGATTACATTGTACCTATGCCTTCTGTAGCTACTACCAACAAGTAGGATAATAAGATCAATGCAAATTCATTTAAACTAGATCTGTAAAGCCAGCATTTGAAGCTACCTTGCATCAAACATTTTATCAGAAAAAGATTTTTTCCACATGTTTATAAATGCAAATACTCTAAATGATGTCAGTGTTGATAGGTACAAATTCATTCAAATGTTATCTCTTGGACATGTTTCCCTCTTATTGGAACTCTTCAGAAAGTCGCAACAGATTCAGATTTGAATAAATTTGCAGTAACAAATTTAGGCTTAGACTTACCCAAATGCGTATTTGGTTTACCTATGGTAAACCGAGCGACAGCTATTAGAAGCTACCTAACTATAGTACTAGTTGGCGCCATCTATTAGAAGCAACCTTGCATTAAACATTTTGAGAAAAAAAATTCTACAAGTTTATAAATGCAAATGGTTTTTACTCTAAGAGACAACAGTGTTGATAGATACTAATTAAAACAAAAGTTTATATCGCTGATTGGACAACCAAGTTATCACGTTAGCGCCTCTTGTCTCAAACGTATATCAATGATATACAATGTAATCTATCTTCTCTGATTAGCCACCAATTAGAAGCAACCTTGCATTAAACATTTTGAGAAAAAAATGTCTACACGTTTATAAATGCAAATGGTTTTTACTCTAAGAGACAACAGTGTTGATAGATACTAATTAAAGCAAAAGTTTATATCGCTGATTGGACAACCAAGTTATCACGTTAGCGCCTCTTGTCTCAAACGTATATCAATGATATACAATGTGATCTATCTTCTCTGATTAGCCATCAATTAGAAGCAACCTTGCATTAAACATTTTGAGAAAAAATTTTCTACACGTTTATAAATGCAAATGGTTTTTACTCTAAGAGACAACAGTGTTGATAGGTACTAATTAAAATAAAAGTTTATATCGCTGATTGGACAACCAAGTTATCACGTTAGCGCCTTTTGTCTCAAACGTATATCAATGATATACAATTCTATCTTCTTTGATTAGCCACCAACTGGTAAACTAAAGAAAACACATCTCTAAACTTGGACAAGTTTCCCTCTTATTAGAACTCATCAGCAAGTTGAACTGATTCAGATTTAAATAAATTTGCACTGACACGTTTGGGCTTATATCTACCCAAGTTCCTATAAATTCTGTAATAAGGTAAAGCTAGCACCATCTATTGGAAGATACTTTGTATCAAACATTTTTTGAGAAAAAATTTTGTTCTACATGTTTATAAATGCAAATACTTTATACTTTAAATGATGTAATTGTTGATAGATACAAATTAAAATCAGTTGCAACTCGCCGATGAGCTCCAATAAAAGCCAAACATGCCCAAGGTCATACTTACACATGTGATTTGAACAAATATGCGTTGTTCTTTCTTTAGATCTGTAAACTTGAACATGTTTTGTTCTTATTAGAACTTTTCAGCAAGTTGCAACAGATTCAGATTTGAATACATTTACAGCGACAAAGTTGGGCTTAGATTTACCCCAAGTGCGTAATATGGTAAAACGAGCGACATCTTTTAGAAGCAACCTTGCATTAAACATTTTGAGAAAAAAATGTCTACATGTTTATAAATGCAAATAGTTTGTTTATAGGTACTAATTAAAACAAAAGTTTATATCGCTGATTGGACAACCAAGTTATCACGTTAGCGCCTTTTGTCTCAAACGTATATCAATGATATACAAAGTATATCATTTGGTTAGCCACCAACTGGTAGAATAAAGAAAGACCAATGAATCACATCTGTAAACTTGGACATGTTTCGTTCTTATTGGAGCTCATCGGCAAGTGGCAACTGATTCAGATTTGATAGTGATACGTTTGAGCTTATTTATACACCCAAGATCAGTTGCAATTTGCCGATGAGCTCCAATAAGAACGAAACATGTCCAAGTTTACAGACGTATTACAGAAATAACAGGCACTTTGGTAAATAAAAGCTCTAATTTCTCACTAGAAATTTATTCAAATCTGAATCTGTTCCGACATGCTGAAGTCTTCCAATAAACACAAAACATGTTCAAGTTTATAGATCTAATTTGAATGAATTTGTATTGATCTTATTATAAGAGACAAGGTGTTTCACAAATAATGTGCCATCACGCAAAGCTGTGAAAATAGAAAAAAACTGCCAAAACACTCAAAATCACTTTCATCACATTGAAAGCCACTTTTATCCAACGAATTATTTTGCCGCCCCAAAAGAACTATTGATCAATTCATAGAAAACCTTAAAATCCACCCAAAAGTCCAACCTCAATAATAGCATTTTTTGTTCGACACATCAAAGCGGTTTTTAAGCGTGGCCGAATGGCTTCTTGACCAAAATTCAAAGCTGACTCTGATGTGACATTATTCATAAAACAATCTGTATCTCTTGACCTGATTGGACAATAATTATTAAAAACAGTGGTTCAACACCAATCAAAGCTCGTTATTGTGGTAACTATGGCAACACAATAACAAATTGTTTTCGGCAGAGAGTTTAGTAATTTTAAAAAATAAAGCTGTCAAATAAAGTTGTTAAAGGACTGCCACAAGGCGGGTGTCTTAATTGATTGATTGACTGATTGATTGATGCTCTAGCAATTTGGGGTAAATCTTAACTCCCTCAATCGCGCTGAACAAAACAGGGAGAAGACAAATAAACGGAACGTAGTGTACAATAAACAGAGTTGTACGTATGTAACAATCAAACGTTCTCCATTGAAATCAAACCAGACAAAAGGGCTGCATTCGAGATAATTCTGAGTAGAGTACATGGATTTGTATTAAGATAAGTGCTTGAATAGATTCACTTTTTGCCGGTTTTGACAGAGGTTATATTCTCTTGGATTGCTCTGTCATTACATGATTTAGCGTCTAGATTAGAATTGAGATGCTCTTTTAAGGGCTGCGTGTCTTTGAATGGTTGAGAGAATCCGTAAAGCATGGCAAAATTGATAAGAAAAAAACATTGCAATGTTTACAAATAATGGTCGACTTACCCAAGCATCATCAGCTGTTCGGGGCAGGTTAGCGTGACTTGAAGGGGTAGACGAACACAATGGGGCCTTAGCAGAGCCGTCGAAGCACTAGACCAGGGTAATCAAACGAATAGACAAGTTCAAATTAATAATAAACACGGCGGAGTTAACAAGTGGTTTACTAAAATGGCGAAACGTCAAGCAAATGACAAAATATTAGCCACAATGAAGCAAGCAGAGAGGCCGACACAGCACAAAATGCACTTTTTAGTTGATATAAATATAGAAAAATACTTTTCAATACTGATAATGGTTTCTTGGTCCGAATACAGGTTTAAATTACATTTGGTCCGCTGGAAAAATCGTCTGTCAATTTCGCGTGTTGGAAGGGTGTGCGTGATCAGTGATCGTCGGCAAAGCAACTCTCTGACATATCGGCACGCTTCATCGCGCCCCCGAACCGCGCCGAATTTCAAGCCCTTAAGTGACTTTTTTTCCGGAAGTGTCATTTTCGACATTCTGCTTTGAGATGCTGATACTATTATCCGGAAATACTCTTCCTGTATATACATTTCTCGCTTTTACACTTAGCCGAGACGCACACCACAGCTGTACGCTTGTAAACAAACGAATTTGAATCACTTTCCCGCCAACTGAGCGATTCAAATAATTTTTGTATTTTCTAGGATTATTATGGGATTACTGCTTCTTACAAAATCTTGTTTTATTAAATTTATAGACAAATACTACCTAATAACGGTAAAATCTGTCAATTTTCAATAGCAAAATTAAAATTTCGGGAGTCAAAAATTTTAATAAAAATAATAATTATTCTAAGAACCATCAAAATAAAGTATTAACAAATAATTTTTATAATTAAAAAAAAGTTTCTATTTCAACGGTGACGAAGGATTTACTGCGCATCCTCCGGGTACTAATCCTTATTTGTAGCACGAACACTATCGGTTTTTTTGACATATCAGTGCCGTTTTTTTTTAATGACTAAACAGAAAATTCTAGCACTACAAGTTTTGTATAAAAGTTGCAAATATATTAGTAATTTTTTATCAATTTAGTAACTTTTTGTCACGTTAGGAACAGCCTTCCGCAGACGCGTTACTATCGCTTGCTCTTTTCGTTACTATGACTACAATGAGGTGTATTTTTACAAACAACTATTGTTTGTAATTGTTTAACATTTAATAGTACATTACATACCGTGACGGAAAAGTATTGCATTTCTGTCGAGAAATTAAGAACTTTATTTTGAGACAGAAATGCATCGTACCGTCAAGGTATGTATACTTTTTTATTCACAACCATGAATAATATTCCTTTTTAATTCAATATCATTATTTGGACATTTTTACATTTAAAACAATTGAAGGTTATTATATAATCATAGATTGTATCGTTGATTGCGATTAGCGATTATATGGGTTGCGCTTCATACCGGTACAGGGTATTCAAGTAGGCTAGGTTTTTTTGCCCAAGAGAGGGAAGTTGCACATTACCTACCTTTTACAGGTCTATTATTATTCAATTACAATACTGATTGGGGGTAGAATGATTTAAATGATAATTTATTGCCTAATTATATAAATTAGACGCTGATGAAAAAATGAATTGTAATGGGTTTTCAACAGCAATCAAGCTATTAAAATAATTCATCAAAGGGCGAAAATTCGTAAATAAGTTGTGTATTCGAAATGAAGGTAAGTTTCGACGAAGTTAGCTCAGACTTGAACTCTACTTGAAATTTTAGAAGCCGTAAGATAACCTTTTTCGCTAAAATCAAAACAGCGGTGTGAATTTGTGTATAATCAAATTATGAACTTTTTATGAATTATGAAAAACCCTTTTTAAAAGCTAATTTTAATTTGTGTGATCGTCTAAAAAATAGTATTCCTAACGCGTTCAAAAGTGCAAATATCATGTGCGAACACTTGCATGCTATTTGCTACTTTCGGCACTTGTTAGGAAAATTACTATTAATTGATTGAATTTAACTATCATAATGAATATTATGACACTACATAGGAATTCTACATAGAAAATTGTCAATAATGTCACTACTGCACTACTGTCAGAAGAATAATTGAGATTTCTACATTAATTGTTAAAAATGACATATAAATATTCAAATTATGCAATTTAATAAGTTAGACTCAGAATCAGATTTTTTTAGCAGTTTAACTATTATTGATGTACAATAATTATATACATCACAGATGTTGGACATATAATATATTTGTTGGTAATGTGTGATATATATCCTACCTAAAACTTTCAATTATCTGTTTATAGTGTGTAGAAAAAAAAATTATAAGAGATTCTTTCCACAGGCCACTAATAGTTTCTCCACTTTTATGTGATACTTTGCAAATAGGTCTGTTATAATAATAAAAAAACTCAAGTAAGTTTAATGGAATTGTATTGACAATTTTAGGCAGTAGTCGCAGCACGTTCAACTTATAAGATTTTATTAAATTATCTCAAGCGTGTTCTTTTTCTGAATAATTCTAATCTAGTTACTTTTAGTCAATTTTTGTTTTGTTAATTTAATTTACGCAAAAATTTTTTTTAATTACAGTAATTAGGTTTTTTCTTGACTTGCACAGAGTTGTAAAGTGGATTATTCATTTTATAACAGCAAATTTTCTGATAATTTTGCTAACTGCCGGAATCAATTGCTTTTCTACCTACTATAGAAGAGTGTTACTATTTAAAAAATTTAATCATAATATCAATGTCCGATGATGATTAACAATAAATAGCAAATATTTTCAAACTATTTAGCCCGGTCTTAGACGATTCAAATAACAAAAATTCCGACAGAGCCAAATTTTGGTAAACAATTTTTAAATAAAAAAAATGAAATGAAAAATAAAAATTTAAAAGTCCCTATTAATCTCGTGTGAGCTTAGAAAGTTAATCTGGGTTAAAAGTCAAAATTTCAAGTTTTTAGTTTTTTTCTCGAAAACACGGAAAAAAACACAAAAAAACTCGCCCGCGAGTGGTGTGGAAATGTGTAGAACGTGACTCTTACAATTGCGATATCTCAGGAATGATGATACTTACAGAAAAAATAATACAGACTATTTTTGTAGAGAATTCTCAGATCTACAACTTCAATCGAATGTATTTTTTTGATAAAACTTACCGTTTTCTATAAAAATTTAAAAATCCTGAAATTTGGATTTTTGACCCAGAATAACTTTCTAAGCTCACATTGATCACTATTTTTATGCCTAAATTGACTTTTAGATGTAATTCCTATCTTCATCATAAATCCACATTCTAACTAAAGATTTATTTAGATACATGTAAGATACTTACAAATAATAGATTTCAGCTTAAGAGCCTTTACGTTCACATAAAATTCTTATCCATTTTGTGGCGAAATTATATAGATTTTAAAATTTGTTCAGACTTAATTCAAATTGTTAAAATATTCGCTTTTTTTTGTGATACTTGTGTATTTTCCAAAACAAAATTCTTATCCATATTAAAATAATTGTTTTTTCTCGTGGTCGTCGGTTTTGCGCTCTCTTTATTAAATTTCACGTTCAAAGAATTTTAAAATTCTGCCAATCACCGATTTGAGGAACAACATTGTACAATAGTATTTTATATAACAAGTGCTCAAAATGAAAGATTTCACACGAGTTTACTGAATTTAGCCGACGGCGCTTAGGCAAACGAGTGTGAAATCGAATTTTTAACGCATGCTGTACACGATACCTTTTCGACAAGCTCGAAAAAATTGTTAGTATTATTTTTTTCATTAACTAATAGTATATTAAAAAACAAGTTTCATAAAACATGTCTTACAGCATGCATTCAAGTTTAAAAAACGAGTGGCAAAGCCACGAGTTTTTTTAAAGAATAAGTGCTTTAAGATATTATAAAACGAATTTTTTATACTATTTTTTGTAATTTGTTTTTTTATGCTGGTTTAAAGCATTTTTTTTTTAATTTGATCGATTTAGGGATTTTTGGAATGGGTTGGCAATACCTTGATTTTAAAAGTGAAAATTTTATATACTTGTCTTTTATTTTGTTTTATCACAAAATCCTAATCTTGTCAGTCCCAAAATACGAAAATGGAAAAAACTTTACATGTACGCTCCCCGAAATTCGTTAAATACAAAAATTATTTTGGTTTTAATTATTATTATTATTACAATAAGATACCTACTTTTTTAGGTTAAGTTACATATAAACTCAACAAGAACTTTTGCGTGCTCTTCCCAGATTAATGGTACATATTATTTACACCATTACATGCCATATTTCACATAAATATATTTTCCAATTATTGTTCACTTCACTTTGCTGTTAAAAAATTCAATATTTTTGACAGACAGGTAACAAGTTAGTGTGTAAAAAGTAAAGTTAAGTTTTGCCTTCCTAAAAATTTTTTAGAAAAAAAAGTCTGGTGCTCTAATGGCTTATAACCGCACCGAAACCTATGACGTAGCGTTCTCTAATGAGTCTATTAGAGTATCAAAATGAAGGCAAATTGCAAAAACTATTTTTTTTTAATTGTCATATATCATTCAAGACAAAAATGAGTTCACTTTAATTTACAGAACATTTAATAATATTTTTTAAATTTAATCTTCAGTTTGCTCTACACGTCAACTTAAACAGAGTACAGAAAATGATTACACCGCGGCGTAGAAAGAGAGAGATTGGTAATCATCGTTTTGTGTGCAAAAAAACGTTGTTAAACAATCAGAATTTTCAATTTTTAATTATAAAAAATATAATTTTTTTTTTTTGGTTAAGGACAAAATTATGAGGTGTGTATTTTTTGTATAAGAACGCTCAGATTCCTTGATGATTTACAACCTTCTCTAGGTCAGGTTTCAAACTCCTACGAGCTGAAATCGCTCACCTTGTACAAACTATTATTTACACCCTACTGCGAGAGTATTTCTTTTATAAAATATATTTTAATTCAAAAAAACATTTAAATTTCTATGTTTATTAGTTTTGGAATATTCTAGAAAAATATTTTAAGAACAGCTATGATAGTGTATTAAACTGCTTTTTCAAAAATTCAGTAAAAGTTGATTGATTTTAATGAAATTAGCATATTATGTGTTTTTATTCACATTAAGAAATAATTACATTTTCTTGAACTAAAACTACCTATATAATATACTTTAGTACTATAGGTTTTTAAGACCAACGACTAGTTTGGCCGTTTGTGCTCTCATTTTTTCTACATTAAGTTTTGCTGTTTTTCATCTTTTTACGTCAATACTTCTTAGGCTTGCTGTCACCGTATTCAAGCACCTTTATTGAACAATGCTATTATGTTCTTATAATTCTTTTCTTTATTGGCTGTCTCTTGTCTTTTGTTTTCATATGCTTTCTTCAGTTTTAGTTCCTCCTAGAACTAAAAATCTAATAAACTAATTCTCTTGAACATCTTTTTTACACTTTTTTTTTTGTTATTTACATTTTTTTTTATTTTGCTCTAACGTGTTTACTAAAACACCGAATTACTAAACTTTTCTATTATGCTCTTATAATTCTTTTGTTAATTGGCTTGTCTCTTGTCTTTTGTTTCCATATGCTTTCTTCAGTTTTAGTTCCTCCTAGAACTAAAATATCTAATAAACTAATTCTCTTGAACATCTTTTTTATACTTTTTTCTTGCTATTTACATTTTTTTTATTTTTTGGTCTAATGCGTTTACTAAAACACCGAATTACTAAACTTTTCTAGAATATTTAGCAAAACAATGTATAGAAATGTAAGCAATTATTGATTTGTTTTTTTTTGTGTGTTACGGCCAAACTTTTTTCTAAGTAAAGCCGATCTTGATGATTTTAAGTTAACAGGTTTTAAGTTATCCTTAAATGCATTTTGAAACATAGATTTTTGACTCTTACAGCTGATAATGAAAACAAGTGAGAAAAATTTAAAATTTGAAAAAATGTTTCTGATATACATAATTAATTATTTTAAATAATTTGATCAATTTAAACAAAAAAGCAATTTGTTTGAATCAATTGTTTTTTTTTCTAAATTATTTGATTTTTAATTGTATATATATAGTGTATATTAGTATAAAAATACTGTAGAACATTGATTTAACAAGCGAATTTTGTCTAGGTATAAAATTTGGCTTCGTTAAGAAACATTGCATATTTTATATAAAATATAAGCCGGGGTGCAACACAATGCATTTTTCGGCTGAAAATATGAGAGGAGGCCAATATTTGCACCAATTTCGCCAAGTCATTTCAATTGTATTCTATTGGGCCAAACTTAAATAAACAAATTAGTGATTTCACGAAAGTATTTATTTTATTTTTGCATAGCAAATTCAAATCTGCTTTGTTGGCAATACCGAAAATAAATAAATCGTTCAAATAGTGGATCCGCTAATGATCAAATCATCAAATCCTCTCGTTCCAACATTAGCAAAAATTAAGGGATCTTGAATTTGTTTAGCCCTACTAATAGTGTCAACATTTAATGTAAATTTAAGTAGTTTTAATGCATTTCATGCTGAAACAGATTAGAGTTATCAAGCGATTAAGATGTAAGCGGAAGATAATTTCATTAAAGAAATGTGTTTTGCTTGATGCCAAAACACGAAGTTGACATATTTATTCATTTGCGTGCGTGTTTAAGATTTTAACAAACGGTCCAATATAATAATTATTTTTAGTGATTATAAGCTCGATAAAAACATGTTGAATTGCATATCAAAGATTTGATCAATTTACGAAATAATTATAAATTCAACACGCACACTTTTATTTATGTTTGTATTTTTTCAATATTGTCTTCATTCCAATTATACAAAGAAAAAATTTTATTCGCGCCAAAAGTCAGAAATTTGAGTGAGTAAACGAATTTACAACAATGGATCCTTCAAGATCTACTTCAAGCAATAGTACACGTAATAATGCATAATTATTCTGGGTAAGTTTTTTTTCTCAGATAGTGACGTAATTACCTTAAAAATACAAAATACTTACAAATAAGACGAGTGGAAGTGCCGCCATTTTGCGAAAAACCGTTTAGACCTGTATCTCCACAAGCATGCATTTGTGGCCTAAAATTTTTATTATAGAGATAATTAAATTTCCTATCTTTTTTGTTTAATAATTTTTTTCGCCTCACTTACTGTTCACGATTTATAAGATGATTACTGTTTGTTTGATTACTAGGAAAATGTTAATTTTTGAAAAACAAATTTAAACTAAAAGTTGTAGAAATTTTATCGATCTAAAAGTTTGATTATCGGCAGTTTATCATTTAAACAAGTATTAGTAAAGATATCGGTAAAAAAGTCAATTAACAAACAGTAATAATCTTATAAATCATGAACGCTAAATGATAAAAAAAATTATTAAACAAAAGAAGTAGGAAATTCAACTATCTATAATAACGATCCTTATAATTATGAGCCACAAGTGCACGCTTACGAAAATACAGGCCTAAACGTTTTTTTGCAAAATGGCGGCACTTTCACCCGCTTTCACAAGTATTTTGTGTCTTTAAGTTCATTACGTCATACTGCACTTATCTGCAAAAAAAATAGCTTAGCTAGAATTATGTAAAACCAAATTCTCTATTTTCTGTACTAAAATCTCAATCAATATTTTATGGCAAATTGCTATGCTTTTTTCAAAATTTGTTATCAATCAGAAGCTGATGACAAAAGTAAACGTCACCCACGCTTCTGACAGTGTAGGGGGTATTTTTTAACGCAATTTACGTAAAAATATTGATTAATATTCCGGAAGAATTATGATAATATAACTCTATCTATAATTTTTTTTTGGAACGAATGTAATTTGAATACTGCATAAATACAATAAAATTATTAAAAAAAATTTCTTCTTAATAGTCACACATTAGTTTTGATAATTTAAATTGTTTTAGAACAAGAGTCTTTTTTGATTTCTTTTGTTTTCACTTTTGCTCTCTTTTGTTTTTAATTGATTTCATGATCTGTTGATTTTAGTTTGTATTTGCAATTGTTTGTGTTCGTTCCCGCTGTTTGTTTTCAATTGGAATTAGTTTACGAATATTTTTTGGAAATTTAGTGTTTTGGAGTTTGGTTCGTGTGGACTGGTAGAGCTTTGGGATATGCGTGTGTTACACAAATTACCATCAGATGTTTAGGAAGTATTATTGGCAACGTTTCTGTCGTTAGCGTCAATTTTTCACTCTTCTTTAGTAATATCGGTCGTCTATAGGGATATCTATTTATTTTATATGACGTCACAAAACGTTCAAGATGTTTTAGTTTTTGGCGCAAGCGAAAAGTCTAATAAGAGAACTTAAACAGTTAAAACTTAAGATATATTGTCACAGTTTTCTATTAAAACACACATTTTAACGCACTCGTGCGACAATGCAACGTCTTATTAATTTCGTATAATGGTATGTACTAGCATTAAATTTTTTTTTTGCAAATTTATTTGGTTATTTATTTGACATAACATTAACAAATCTGGTTGTAAACCACTTTCAAACAAAAACAACATATGCGTAAAAAGTATTGAATTTTGTTATGTTTAATGTGTTTTTTTCCGGGCCTTACTCTAGAATCTTTTATAGACTACTTAAAACTGACGTCACAACCCACGGAGTGGAAGTCTGATGTTTCCACATCAGACAACACGGCTAGATAATAGTAAAAACAGGTGAAAGTGGATGCTTGTTTTTTGGTAATCTGTGTACAGATAGTGTAGTCCAGACTGGACTACACTATCACAAAAGTTTTGTTGTCAACACATCACCTAACTTTTATGTTTGGGGACTTTTAAGTTGGAGATAATAATTAAACTTCTTCTCATACGTCAACACTTTACGTAGTTTATTCTTGCCAAAAAAAAATTAAAAATTAAAGTCTGCCAATTATTCTACTCTTAATATATTAAAAGAAAATTTTTTCTCTAAAAACTTAGTCGCTGTGACATAACCTACAATTTTTTTTATGACTGTTATGTCAAATATTTGTCAAACACGTGTATCCGGTTAAAGTGTTGCAACTAGGCAATAAAATTTTTTTTAAAAAGTGTTGCAAACTCAAACTGTCATTGTTGATCACGCTGTATAAAACAAAATTGAGTTTGTTTTCACACTTATAACTCGAAAACGGCTCAATCAATTTTCATGGTTTTTAATTTGTTGTTTTTATCTCTGTTGCGATTAGCAGAATAACTAATAACATTGGGAAATTGTAAAAAAAATTGTAAATTTTTTTTTTTCCAAAACTGTCAAACAATTATTAATGTTCATCTCGTTGAAATTCTATCCTCAAATTAAAGAACGAATTGGCCGAATATTTGAATAAAAACGTATTTTATGTTTTAAAAATGAAGTGTTCAACTCTATCCAAACCTAATTTTCTAAATTAAATTAACTTAAAAATTTAGTTAACTATAAGTTTAATTTTCGCGCTGTCATTATCAAATGATACATGATTTTTGACATTAAAAATGCTTGTCACTTTTGGCCAAACTTTAGGTTAAAATTAATAGTTTTACTTTAAATATATACATCATGGACCAAATTAGTTTATAATTATGATACAGCGTAGTCAACAATGACTGCTTGAGTTGGCAACACTTTTTAGAGACTTTTTGTATTTGGCTAGTAGCAACACTGTAACTGGATACGCTTGCTTAACAAATATTTGATTTAACACTTATAAAAAAATAAAGGTTTTATCACAGCAACTAATGTCTGTCAATAATGTTGTCAGTGTCAAAGGTATCTCCCGTCAACAGGAAGTGGTTGCAGTTGTATCATTTTAAAATGTATTGCAGGATTGCCAACACAAACAATCATTGTTGACCACGCAGTATTTAAAAAAAATTCTAAGATGTTTCAAAGCGTTTTCAACATTTATCTGCTTCACCAAAGTCGTCGAAGAAAGGTATTCTCAAAACTTAGTCCAAAACTACCTATCTCTGGCTGACTTTTTACCCTGAAGGGACAATAAAATTTAAAACCCATTTATGTGGGTTACAATACGTGCGTTCATAAAAGATTTAGATCTACTCTTGCTGTGCACCTAATTTTTAGTCTTTGATACTACGATTACCGACAAATGTCAACGATTGACGTTTGGTTGACATTGATTATGCGTTCTGTTCCATGGCAAGAGTAGATCTAAGTAATTAATGATCACACTTTACAATGCAAATGTTGGAACAGAAGGAAGTAATATTGAAAAAAGTCTACTTTCAGGTTTTATAGTAGTTTATTTATTTTTTAATATTTTGATATTAATTAATTTAATAATCTTTTGATCGTTTATTTTACGGCGAACAAATTAATGTGTGCATTAATTTGGCAATTGCGATTCACTAGGACAGCTTAGGGCTTAGATAAATAAGTAAAGATGCCTTCAAATCATGTATTTATATCCAATACATATTTTCCTTGCTGGTACTACAGAAAATATAAATAAATTTTTATATAGTGGGTATGCTGCTAATTCCCATCACCAAATCTCCATCTCATCCAAGTTACCGTCATCCTATCCCAAATGCTTTCAAAGCTGAAACAAAAACCCCAATACAGTGATTAAAAGTGGAAGAATTTTATCATTACCTATCCATAGCTGGTCTCACGTCCAATATAGCAAATCGATATTTGTCATCTGGGGACCCGCCGTCATAATAATCTATAATATACCTAACCTCTTTTCCACATCGGTCAATAATCCAGTCATGTCTGTCAAAAGGATATGGATAGCCCAATACATACTTCCTAAATCGAGCTTTCGGGCTGTACGTCGTCGCTTTTCCCCCAAAACTTTTTAATCTATTAGACAGAGCCGTTAGCATTAAAAAAATAATAATTTAAGAAAAATACTTAGGACAGCCACATTCTTTGACATGTAGCGCTTCCCATTTTAAAACTTCTAGCCATGCGTCTTCATTATTTATGTTATGTATTTTAATAATATCTTCCATATCTTTTTGCGTAACATCTCCCTCTTTCCATCGCCAACCTTTTCTAAGCATCGCATTCCAAAATATCTAGAAACAAAGTTATCTATCTTTATATTGACACCAAAATAACAATTTTTACATAGATTTTATATAATAACAAGAAAAGGAGATCTAGAGTATTATGTACAAAGTATGATAAAATCATATGGTCTATTTAAATGCCCAAAAATTATGTGAGCACATATCTTCACAATTCAAACTGTGCATATTATGATTAGACTGAATTATTTAAAATATATTACTTGTGGACTTGGATAAACCCAGAACGAACTCTCCCCTTCCTTATAATTGGCTTTGGGAATGTTAGAAATCTGTCTATCAGTCGATAGTGGGAACGGCTGTCCGGGGGATGGTTCTTGATTTCCTGGTTGCATCTAGAATGAAATTTGAAAATATTTGAAAAGCTTTGAAAGCGACTTACCATATTCAGAGGGTTTATATCATCGTTCCCATGCTTTACAGGACAACCCGATTCTCCTCTACTCTTATGCATTGGACATTCAGGTGGTATTTCCACAGGACTTAATTTTTCAACATTTTCACTAATTGTCGAAAAACTATTTAAACTGTTTTCTGTGGCACTAATGTGAGAGTTGACAATTTGGGAAGCCGCGGAAACCGCATTTCCCATATTTTACGAATAAATCGGCAAAATAAAAGTAGGGTTAAGTTTGTGTTGTGTAACGCAAGAACGGCTGACTGCTAGACTAATTTTGATTTTTGACGTTAGATAATTGACAGATTACAGAAAGTTTTTCTAATAGTCTAGGAGCTGGCTACGGAAAATTTACGCTCATCTGTTGAATCAATGAAATTTCTTTGAATAATGTTTTAAATTATTTTTTAGCCTCGTAAACGGTATATTTACGTCTTGTCAATTTCTATGCTAACTAGACTTTTTTACATGCAAAGCTTCTACCTGTCACTTTGACTCAGTCACTCAGTGGCGTGTTGTAAAATACCATAAAAATTATCTGCTTTTAGAAACCTCCAAAAAAGTGTTGTTTAATCATAAATATAGTTTGTTTATACCAGGACAATATACCGCACTTAATAAGACTTATAAATTTCAAAAAATTTAGTCTTCGGCGAAAAAGTTGAATACGTTATTCGTGCGTTAATTATTTTAAAAATCATTTAAAATTAAAACCTTGCGCTGTAAAATGAAGCTTACCGCACTAATGACGTAAATAGCTAGTTATTTAAATATCGTCTCTTAAAACATCCAAACAAATAAAATAAACTAAATTGTTAAAGTTACCTAACTTATGGCATAACAAAATCCTTAGTAACGTCTATCAACAAACTTTTGCAAAAAATTATTTGGTTCGAAATTATCAGTTTCCAAAATTTTAAGTGAACGCGAAACATTTGTAACATAAAATAAGAAAAATGTGCACACCAGTATGTCCTCCATGCGCTAAAGCTACTTGTTGTGTTCCAGTGAATGTATGTCCTTGTGCCCCACCTGAGCCGTGTCCTTGTGCTCCCTTATGCGTTCCGTGCCAGCCGCAACCTATTGTATACGTAGCATGCCCCCAAGTTTGCCCTCCTCCATTATGTGTGCCTTGCTGTGACCCCTGCTATCCAACGTGCTGCATGCCTCCAAATCAATGTTAATTTTGTAAAATAAAAAATTTAGAATACAGTGTACTACATCAATATAGCACATTTTGTTCTTATGATAATTAATACATTTATTATTAATGTACAATTTTATTATTAAAGAAAATCTTTGGTTCCCCTTCTTCATATTATTTTTTTGTACTTGTTTCTTTTTTTCAGAGAAAATAATTAAGTTTTGAAACTTCAAGAAATATAGATTAAAAACACTGTACGACTGGAAGAGCATCAAAATAAATCATATTAAATAAAAAACAGTAAATCACATGTGGCAAAAAATATAATGTACAAAATTTATTATACACATTTGAATCAGACTATTATTATAAAATTCATAATCATTTTCTGCTCCGCTTCAACTGAAATTTGAATTTAAAACTTCAGTAAACACTATTATTTGACAGTTTGGAGATAATATTGTAAATATCTGTTATGAAAGGCGAAAGCCATTTTCATCTAAAGGATCTGTCCATCTTCCATGCCATGAGTTTTTCTCTATAAAAACATTGGAAGCCATTTTTTCAATACCCAAATATTTATTGTAGTAATTTAAAGTTGTAGAAGTTTCAATGTTGCTAGATGTCGTTAAACGTTCAGTTAACCATTGCATAGCTGGAATGTTCCACCAATCCCAAGAGGGGTTTACTTTATTGCTATTCAAAATCTTGTCATCATCAGTAATGTTACAAAACGAATTTAAAATACTTTCAATCGATGTTAATGCCATTTCGGTTTGTGTTTTCAATAACATTCTAGCATCAGGTTGAATTGGTTCTTGCAAATCGTTTACAACTATTGGCAAATTAGCCTTTCCTTGGATTTCTATTTGTTTATTCAAGTCTGTTCCTGGAGTATGACTCATAAGAAAAACTGATCCAAACAAAGTAAAAACAGCCGCAGCGTAAGATGCTGCTAAAATAGCAGAAACGGCAGTTACAATGTAAATTAAGTTCTGTAGATTTAAAGTTGTCAACAGACTCTCCAATTCAGTATAAGTAAAAAATCCACGCAAAGTACCCTGTTTTCGAGCCAAAGTAGTCTCAATCTCGGTTAGCTTCTTCCAAAACGTCAGTTCATTTACAAATAATTGCCAATCCTATAAACTCAAAAATATAATTTTGAATTTTCACATATCACCTTACTATTGCTTTCAGAAAGTCTCGTTCTAATTGAACCAAATGCTTCACTGACGTTCTTGCAGATTCTGCCCATTCGTCAACAAAAACTTCGTCAGTTTCCCCATCGTCATATAAAAATTTGCAAGATACCATCTGAAAAAAAAAAACAACTGATTTCCTTACTATTAATGCTATTCCGGTAAAACGTTATTAACGTAAATAATTTTCGCTACGATGCAGTAGCGGTGAACGTTTGGGCTTGGAACATTACTAATGTTTCCATGACATAAACTGACTTTAGTGTTTGAGACCATTTAAGCTCCTCTCATATACGTCATCACTTTGGTAGTACATTAATGAATAAAAACACTACAAATGTAGAACTTCTGGTAGTGTTTCAATAAAAATGGGATACACTCATAATATTATAGTATAATAGACCATACACGACCAATTATCATTATCGTAATTCAGTAGTTCACTCAAGCTACGACAGATGTCGCTTTTCCCTTCAGAACATTTTGGTCGCCTATATATTATTTTTGGAAAATCAAAATACGTACCAACGAAACTAAAAACAAATCTGAAGAAGTTGTCTTCTCCACATAGTCTAGATTACATTTCTTCAAACGTTCTAAATATAGAAGCGCAATTACTAAAGAACAAGGTGACACACAGGTATTTCTAGAAATGTACGCAGCATCATCGCAATGTAATCTATCCAAAGACCGGCCACGGTGAACATCAGAAAATAATTCAGCCGCCAGTTCTAGAAAGCAAAATATAGAACAAAAAGTCAATATGAAACTCTTTTATACGCAACACCCACCTGTTACAGGTAAACTCAAGCCATCGGCTGCTGGTAATTTAGCATAATACAATGTTTTGGTAATTCGAGAAATGTACTGTCGGCGATTTTCAAAACTTTTCTAAAAATAAGAACTTAAAAATCTAAAACATGAAGCATGCTACTCACTTTAAAGTATTTGTCATTACTTTTCTTTGGTAGTTTTGACATGTTTGAACCAAAATTTTTTATTAAAATCTACGAATTGGCAACTGCCATAAGACGGAACGCGACCGAATTGAGAAAATTATATAATGTGGCACAATTTGGACATAAAATTGGAATAGAAATTGTAAATTAGAATAATAGAGTAGTAATTAGAATAGATGTCAAAACAACCTGTCACTTGTCAGTCTACGACCATAGACTACATTTCATCTGTAATTACAATTGCCTAATTTTATAGTGCATCATAGAGCTATTAAAATTTAGTAAAAGTTTAATACCATATATAGAACGGTTAAGATTTTTCTGTAGTTTAAGAGGGTCATATTCAACATTAGCTGTGTGAGCAAACAATGGTGCTCATTCGTTAATAGAGCTGTTTGAGTTGGCCATTCTACATTTCAATTTTTAAAATAATGCAACTGTTGTTGACATCTTTCTTTAAAAAGTTAGTCGCTGTGACATAACCTACATTTTTTTATGAGTGTTATGTCAAACAAGTGTTTCCGGTTAGTTATAAAAGTCTCTAAAAAGTGTTGCCAACGAAGCCATTTTTGATCACGTTGTACTTGGGATAGGAGTGAAAAGCATTGTAAAAGTGATATAATCACTTCAATAATTCACAAAGAAGTTTATGTATGCAAACAATAAAAATATTTGCTTTCAAACCATATTCAAACAACAAATGATTCTTGGTATAAAACTACAAATTAAACAAACACCTTCCAGGTTGTTAAGAATCAACAAAAGTAACAATAAGTAACAAATTATAATATTTTTTACAGAGTTTTTGCGTTACAACATGGAACAGTATTAAACATCCTTTTATATAAAGTGGGTACAAATATAGAACATTTTAGTGTTGACATCGAGCTCACTATTGGACAGTTGCGGCACTTATGTGTAGGCACACCAAAATAATTGCAAATAAGCAGAACTTAATTGCTGAGAATTCTTAAAATAGACATCGTGCAGTGTAAGTTTTATCAAAAGAATTTGGTACATAGAACTGCTAAAATGGCAAGTAGTAATCCCTGAGAGCCAATAATTATCACTCCTGAATTAGGTTTTGCTGAGCATGGTTTCTGAATAGCCTTAAAGAAGTTATTGTTCAAGGTTTCAAAACCTTTGAACCCATAACAATGTTTTTGCAGCTGCTCTCCGAAACAACTTTGGGCACTCTTCAAATCACTAAAAAGAGTACAGAATTAGATCAAAGAAGCTTCTCATTTTACGAATATTACTAGCATAAATCCTCTTTTTTGACAGTACTCGTAAATGTATTGAATAGCTTTTTGAAACACTGCGGTACTTCTTCACTCGCGTTGCCTCTCTTGAGGGCATCACGGCAGTCTCGTCCTTGGGTGCTGAAGAAGCCTATAATCAATGGTGTTATTAATTTACATTAATCCTAAAAAAATAAATAAATAATATGTGGAATTTGTGCTTTGCGAAATATATTATGTAGCAGGGCTTGACAGTCTTAATAACAATTTCTACAGGGTTTCTATTAATTGTAAGAACGCAGTTGGCTGTGAATTTTGAAAATACCGCTTTGTTGAAATTATACCTATACTATAATTTGACAGTTCCCGCTTATTCTATGGTTCCCGCTGGTCATTAATGTGCTTTGTCAGCTGTCACTTAGAGTTTTATCGTTTTAACGTTTTTCAATTGTAAAATACGATAAATTGCGTTAATCCAAACTCAAGCTGTGCTGAGAAGCGAAGACTGTGAAAATGGTTAATTATGTTGAACAAAAGACTTTCATTGTAATGCCTACAAAGTGAAAGAGGCGGCACACTTCCTACGTCATCTGCGTCCTTAGAAACATTTATAAAAACCCTTGACTTTAAAGCATCTGTAGCATTTTGTCTGATGTCTTTACCTTTGTGACAAAATTTTCAAAAATGTCCAATATGTGACTGTTCTGCATGCGTCCGTCTACTACCCATCGCTAGCAACGATGTTAGAGCTCATTTGTTTTCTGTTGGCGGCTCGCTTTTCCATGCGCAGAAGCTCAAATTCGTAATTCTAAACTGAAAACGTCAGCTAAATTTTTCACTTTGCGCTTTGCTTGCCGTAATGAATATAACATCCCCAATACTTACAGCATAATAGAACAGTGATTTAATTTACTTTACATAAACTACATTTAATTTTGAACGTTTTAAAAGATAGTCAAATGTTTTCAGCGCCCACTTATTTCATCAGCGGCCACGTGTTCGCGCAGGTCAGTGCCGCGACAGCTGACAAGAGAAAACAAATGAGCTCTACCAATATGAAGTTCTCTCATATTAATTTATACTCATCATTTTGTAATTTACCCCAATAAGTGACCATTAATTTAAATTTGACTTACTGTCAATGTGTCTTCCATTGTAACTGCATAAGAAGTTCAAGAACTCCACGAAAGAATCATTTATGAAGGTGGTTAAATAGCGTTCATCTTTTGGAAAACAATACTTCACATCAGAAGTCAAAGCGCTCATTAAATCCCTGAGTCTCGGTCTCTCATCATTGCAAAATTGCTCTCTTCCATTTGGAAGAAGCCCAATGGCATATTTGAATAACTCAGTAAATTTTGCTAGATTATCCTGAGTTTTATCATATCGAGAGGCATCTGAACTATGTTGACGACACCTGTCGTAGAGGAATTGTTCAAACTTATTCGGGGCTTGTTGAGAAACCTCCCCGGGCGCCCCTCCAACGTTGCAAACTCCAATCCCTAAAAGAAAATTGAGATGGGGATGAGTTGTAACAAATATAGACCGCGATAGACGACGATTAATTAATTGGTCAATAAACAACAATCAACTAAACTTCACAGATCATTAAAAACACTTGGCGCGCTTACGTCCAAAATTGTAATTTTATTGCGTAATGGCTCCCAAAAAGTGCCAAAAATAATAACCTTGGTAATAATAAGCGATAACATTTCATTCAATATTTATTTTAAAGATAACATACCTAAAATCACCAATAATAGAAGACACGTTACATTCATGTTATTAAAATTGAAGCAAAATACAGCAGTATTTGATGTTTTGGTGACGCACTGGTAATACACACAAACCGAAAACCAATAACGGGGAACTATAAAATTCTGGGAACACTAGTAGAGCCACAACCAGCCGAGCTACGCTGCGCCACTGACGTCATCTGGAATTGAATTCGACCTTAATCCACGTTGCTATTATTGTTGAATTTGCAGAAGATTTGGAATAAAACCTTCGATAAACAGACTAAAGTTAAACTTTCTAATTTAAATCGTATTCAAAGTTGCATATCCTTGATATAACAGATCTATTGAAAATTTGACGCGTTTATGATAAAACGACATAGCAAATTTAATTGTTTATAAATACTTTGATTGTTTTGGCCTTTAACGTACCGCAAAATGTCTTGTTTGCATATAAAACGACTTAATATTTGGCTATTTTACGTTTCTTAACCAACGACCGCTTACGGTGATGGCCGCCATGAGGGTATCCACATAAATTAATCGACAACGCTTAGTTCTGGAATATTGACATCTTTCGGAAAAGACAGCGTCGAAAGGTTTAATAAAATTGTCGACGTTTTGTACTCCATCGGTGCTGGCGTCATGTGAGAACAAGCACGGTAACTCAACGTGTGAAACACGCTAGAGGCAAAACTTATTTTGGCTAGACCTTGTTGCTGCTTGGGCTTATATTGGTAAGCGAGGAAGAGAACGTAGTGGGAGGGGCAGAAAAGAAACTGACGGGGGGCTCGGAAGGGAGAGCTGCGGAGAAAGCGGAAGCGCTTTGTGTTGATGACGAAGGAGTGTTTGTGAACAAGGACTTCCAAACGTTTGAGAGATAATAACCTGAATCTCTATTAAAGTTGTATGGGTGTTTTACAATTTCGATTGCTTCTCTGATTATTTTGTCATAGAAAAATTCCGATTTACAAATCAAGGAAGATTCATCTAGACAAATTTTGTGACCGGTGTCTAGATGATGTCAGCTAGTGATGACTGTGATCATAAACCCGAATTTATGCACCTTTTATCGTCGGCTTAATATGCAATGGTCGTAAGTCCCAAAATGTAAACTTGTCAGGAGAGACTATTTTTCTATAGTAGCTGGACTTACGACTAAATCATTTTGATTATTACAAGACTGCTGATTTTTGCTAGAGTTTTAACTATTTCTTAACTGATAGCCTGATTTATTTACTGCTAGATGGCATCAAAATGTGATTTTTGAACAAAATGGACTTTTGCATATTAAGCCGACGTTATGTTCGAGAATTCGAAGTTCAATTGAACGTCCAGTTTCCCCAATGTATACTTTGCCACAGGAGCACAAAATGTTAGTTCTTTTTAGTTCTTAGTTCTATTGAGTCAAGATTCTTATAGTGGAGCCGCTCAGAAAATATAGATAAGAATAAATTAAAACCCAGTGCAATGTGAAAACCTAGTCTGCGCTAAAATTTGGTTTTTAAAGCAACAAAGCGATAAAACAGGAGATACAAACTTGTTCAAACTATATATTTCTCAATATATAGGCGTTTTTATTACTATATTTGTTAAATAGTACCTATAACAAGCCTGTTCCCAGGCAGCTTATACCTGGCTACGGAAAACACCTAGACTAAATTCCCAACAGCAGCTGAGGGTTGAGACCCAGATGCCGTTAAAAAAACTCAAAAGTAATAAAAAAATTAATGTATTAAAATATTACTAAAGTTGAAGTACATAATAAACAGATGATACGACAGAAATAAAAAAATATATATCGAATTTCTAATAAAGAATCAAAAATCACAAAAAAAAAATCTCTGCTGGAGTTTATAAATCGTAAAATACACGGTTAAATTAGTAATTAATGCAGCAATACCGCACAAACAGCTACCACCCCCAAAACAACGGTCTCGAACACTAATCCGAAATTCAGCCTCTAAAAGTAACTAATTGATCTAACATACTCTCATTCATCAACTCAAATATCAATTAGGTTACCTGTGTGGCAAATGACAAAAAGGCTGTATGATGTACAGTCATGGAAGTACGATGGTAATCAGAATGCTGTCTTGAATGTTAGATGTTATGTCAAACAGCCTGCAGTTCAGAAAGAAGGCCGAACTGATCTTTCGGGTTTAGGTGCTGATTCTTCTATGAGGAAATGGTGCAAAATTGACACTTGAAGACTTAACAAAATAAAGAAAAATGAATTTGGATAGGCTTTTTATTACTCTACAACTTTTGTATGTAACATTTTTCTATAAAATAAATAGGGAAGCCATATTAACAAATGTTTGATTTCTCATGTTAAATTCTAATGTCTCAAAATCAATTCTACACCCTGTATATAACCAGATATGTTATATCTGTAACTAATATAGAAATAGCGATAAGCTAGTTGTCAAACTGTATTAAGCTTAAAATTGGTCAGATGGATTTTCATAATCTGCAAATATACAGTGCGATTATAAAACTTTGCTTTATCAAACTTGGCCGGATTTGGCATAGAAGCCAACTCTTCCTTCGGCGTCATTGATGATGAAAAAAAAAGTGTTATTTTCTGCATTTTAAGAGTAAACCGTTAGTTACAGCAAAATGACTGCAAAAGGAGGGTTAAAGTTTTTCTTGTCAGTCTGAGTAGATTTAAATACCTGCGTTGTGGCAATAAAGCGTCATCTGATTTTGCTTGTTTTTGATAAAATCACCGAAAAATTATTAGGTTCGGATAAAAAGTTTGAATTTTGTTTTTTTTTTGAAAACCGCTTCAACTTGATCCGATCTCATCCGAAGTGAGAAACATAATCTGAGCGAAGTTTGATAAAGTTACAAGTTTGCAGAGGACATTTTTAACCAACAAAATAATAATATTGCGTGCGTTTAGAAACAATGTGAATTAAAGTCTTCACGTTATCGCATTATTTCAATTTCACTAATGAAAAAAGTGTTTTAAAAACTGTCGGTGTTTTTGTGGGCGTTTTAATTGCTATATCTGATGAGTAGCTCAACTATGTAGTATATAGTCTGACGAAACATTTTGTACGAATAAAGTTTTATTGCTACTTAACTTTCCCTAACCTTTATGAGGGTTCACCGCAGGGTTTCTTGCCTGAGCAGAATCTTGAAGATAGTGCGCCAGGACCGCATTCAAGGTACTTCTACTTTCTTCGCCTGCAAGTTATTAAAGATTACAATTAATATCTGAACACATGTTTATTAATTATTGGATAGTATGAAAATTATGTTGGTGGGTATGGAAACATTAGTAATTTTCATCTCATCATCTGCATAGAAATCAAACTAAAATTTTCATTACGGTAGATTCCCAAACGCATCTGTTTTATGGAACCCAGCTAGTTGTATGGAAATTAGAGGTTGATCAGTTGAAAAGTATTTAAGAAAGCACAGTTGTAATCGCACTAAATGTTTAGCTCAAGTATACCTAGATAACATGTTAAAAAATAAAAAAAAATCGTTTTATTTTATTTTTACATTAAAACAAATTTTTATTTTTGAACTGCCTTTGCAAGTAATATGTCAGATAATAACTTTAACAATTAAAAAAGAATTATGCTTTACAATTTTTGTATTCATATATTCTTTTGATGAACTTTTTTTGGCTTGCTGATTGGACTATAAGTAAATAATATGTAGTATGTATTTAAACATTTTACAAGAATAATACCCCAGATAATTAAAAAAAAATATTTTATGACATTTATATTTATATAATCTATAATATAAAAATGAATCGCCAATTTTGTTGGTAAGCGCATAACTCAACAACGCCTGGACCAATTTGGCCAAATCTTTTTTTAAAATGTTCGTTGAAGTTTAAGGATGGTTTTTACGGCGAGAAAAATTAGAATTATTGCTGGAAAAACCCTAAAAATAGCCCTTTTCTTGGAACGAAAAGCCTCACCGAACGTTGCGATGTCGGAAACGTTCGATAAGGCTCGGCAAATTACCGTTCCAAATAAATCGATCCACTCCCCCACTGACTCAACGGTGCAGTACAATTTCATTTGAAGCGACGAAATTGGACTGAATTTGATGGAATTGAATCGTGTGTGTGCATGACCGATTAAGTTGGTATGGAAAATTATGATGACTGGATTTGAATGAAAAGAATAGAATACATTTTATTAACAAAGAGATTAAGGATTTTTTATAACAAAGACATTTTTTAAGGGCCGATAACTCGATCTTAAACCCGGCCCCCTACGGGGGCCTTAAGATCGGCCCTACGGGGCCTTAAGATCTTAATAAAAATAAAATAACAAAACTAAGGCGGAACGGAAAAAGAAGAAAAATGGAGAAAAAGAAGAAAAAAACAGTAAAAAAGAATAAAATAGGGAAAAAAGAAGAAAAAAGCAAAAAATAGAAAAAAAAGAAGAAAATAGAAAACAAGAAGAAAAAAGAAGGAAAATAAAGAAAAATAAAGAAAAACGTAGGAAAAAAGAAGAAAAAAAGTATAAAAATAGAGAGAAAAAAGCGGTAAAAAAAGAGAATTTAGAAAAAAAGAAGAAAAAAACAAGATAATTGAAAAAAATCGAAAATAAAGAAGAAAAAAGCAGTAAAAAAAAAAAACAAAAAAACAAAAAAAAAGAAAAAGAAAAAGAAGAAAAAAATAATAAAAAATAAAGAAAATAAAAAAAAACGACCGAAACAAAAAAAAATGAAAAAAAGAAGAGGAAGGGGGGAAAGAAAAAAGGGAGGGAAAAGAAGAGAAAAGAGGGGGGAAAGGGGATAAAGAAAAAAGTTTTAAAAACGGCCCCCGCAGGGGGCCGATAACTCGATCTTAAACCCGGCCCTCTAAGGGGGCCTTAAGATCGGCCCTACGGGGCCTTAAGACCTTAATAAAAATCAAAAATAAAATAACAAAACTAAGGCGGAACGAAGTTCGTCGGGCCAGCTAGTATTTAATAAAAGTGAACATGTTATATGATAATAGTAAACAAAAACAATTGAACATTTATTATTTTGGTGTCAACTGCTCTAGAATCATATTAATATTTAGAGTTGCAAAGACAACGGTTACCTGCCGATTATAAATTTTTCACAAATGGCGTTCTGTACTGAGTTGATTCATTTTTATTAATTTGGGTGTAAATTGTTTGTTTTTATTAATAAACATATTTGCTGCTTATTAACATTATTTATTACTATAACTTTGTATACTATGCCATTGTTATCTATTTTTGATAACCACTTTTTGATAAGTTACCTAAAACCGGACACAGAAATAATTCCGATTTATACAAAATTCTTTACTTTTTAAGCGACTTCAAAAAAAAAAGAGGAGGCTATTATTTTGACTGTATTTTTTTTTGTGTGTGTTACCTCAGAACTTGCTTCTGGGAGAACAAATTTTGGTAATTCTTTTTTCATTTAGAAGCTGGTGCTTTCCAATTGGTCCCATTTAAATTTGATCAAGATCGGATCAGTAGTTTTTAAGTCATTCTAATTAGTGCTTTTTTTGACATATATTTTTGACATTTACAATAATTTATTATAAAAATTTGTGAAAAATTAAAAATATATATTTCAATTAATTTAAACAATTTGAATATTATTAATTATGGTTTCATGTGTTTGATAATGTATTACAATATCAAGAAAAATGTCCTCTTGATAAATTTTACTTATAAAAGCTCAAATCATTAAATAATTTATATAATAATTAGGATCAATTAATTAAATACTATAGTGTACAATTATTGTTATTTTTGGAGTCGGTGTCAGTCAAGATAGGATGAGCGCCCGCGTCTGCTCGCCTGTGTGCCGCGTGTAGTTAGTTTAAATATTGTGTATGCTAATATTAAAATTAGTATATCATAATATACACAATCTTATACAAGCCTACCTTGACTAACACCGACTCCAAAAATAACAATATTTGTACATTACACTATCCAAATATTTTGATTATTTTTTAAGCATACAAGTCTACGCAATTATTTGATACTTTTAAGTGTTTTTTTTTATTTTTTGAAATTAATTTTTCTTTTTGTTAAAAATATTTTTATACTCTAAATGTCGCACTTTTTTGTCACTGTAAGAACACTGACTGTATTACATCTAGCAGAAGCTAAACAAAATTCACTGTGCATATTTTTCTGCAAATGTCAGTGTAGTTCAAGGAGGTGTTAGCACCTTGAATTCAGTTTTAAAAGTTTAAAAAATCCAGTTGAGAAAGTTCAACAAGGCTCTGAGGTTATTAATAAAATATACCACACCAATTATTTTCGTTATGATTTATTGCTATTTTGTAATGTTGTTTAATTTATTTCTTAAAAATGTTTACAACCGGAACTCGATTACATATGCTTTTTCTTAGATAATAATATGTAGCCACAAGCAAGGCTACCCCTGGTTTAGTGAGCTTTTTGCCGCAAAGATTACCAATATTTTAAGCAAAGTTGTATTTATTAAAAAAAAATCTTATTGAAGCCAATTTATCAAATTTATTAAACCATTAACTATTTAGATACGTTTTTTAAAAGTATAACCACAATGGTTTTATATTAAATTTAATGTTAAATTTATCTGAAGTTGGTGATAATGATATACCGTCCTCGGGTTATCATATAACTGATCTAAAGATAAAATAACAGCAAGCTGCAATGCCAAGATATACACACCGGTCATTAAGATTTTATTTTGCATTTCCCAATAATGCATATTAAAATAATAAAAATTAGGCCAATATTGATGATAAAATTTATCAAATTTGAGCCTGGCAGAATCATTATAAATTGATGCAGATCGGTCAGTGTATTTTCAGTTTTTGGATATGTTGCTGCGACTAATACCACTGTACAGACCTTATTTTGCAGAATCTGAGGCCCTGTTTGAAGAATCATAGCTAGAAAACAATTCTTTATTTTGTCTTTAAATTTTTTAGCTATATTTTTTTTCTGTGCATTTGGGAAAAAGGGTTCTGTATGAAATTACCAATTTTATACAGAAAATAGTTGTCCAAATTTAGAGCATCAAAACACAAAATTTGTAAAAAAGTACAAGGAACTCACATTAATTACGCTAAACCGGTCAAATAAAGACAATTTTGGAGGCAGCTGGTTCAAATTCTTATAACTATACTGTGATTTATTGAGAAAACTAAAATTTTTTGTGCTAATATAGACTGACCTTTAAAAATTAAAACTTATTTTTTGTCTTTTTTGATCCAAAGATATACTCTTGACTACAGAGTACTCTTTCAAAGCGCATACAAAAAAGAATGTTAAAGTTGATGGTTATTTAGTACTTTGTACAAAATAGTTGAAGCAGTTACTAGAACTATGTTCTAAAGAGTTAGTCTACAAATCCTCTGACAAAATGGTTTTATACTCAACGACTAATCCGTTTCAGAAGGACTCTTAATTGACAAAAAACCGTTTTTGTCAATGAAATTATTTTTTTCACGCAGATTTAAAAAAAAATGTTTTAAGATGTTTTTATAAAAAAACTTATTTTAGGTGTGTAGATCATAGGATTGCGACATTTATTCAAGTTTATCCAGCTAGTCTAATTTTACCTACAATTTTGAAAGCATTTCTAAGCTTAGTAATTCAAAGAAACAGCTTTTTAGAAAGCTTAATGATGCAATGTTGACTCCTAGCCGCACAACTTTTGTGAATTTGCTAGTCGGCAAGTTTTACAAGATATGACTTGACAAATTAGCAAGAAAATATCAGATATTGAAAAATACAACCAGAAAAACCTTTTATTTTTATTAAGCAAAAATGAGAAAAAATATCTTTAGATTATTACATTTATTACGTTTTTTTGTTACACACAAACAGCAGAACAAGCAACTAAATATATAACTTCTCCAAACAAAAAATTTATTGAAAATAAAAAAAAATTAAAAAAAACAATATTTTTAATAATTTGCGCTTATATAAGTGAAATTTATCAAGAGGACAGTTTTCTTGATATGGTAATGCATTATCAAACACATAAAACAACACTCAAATTGCTTAAATTACTTAAAATATATATTTTTTATCTTTTACAAATTTTTATAATAAATTATTGTGTCAAAAATATATGTCAAAAAAAGCATTAATTAGAATAACTTAAAAAGTACTGATCAGATCTTGATCAAATTTAAATGGGACCAATTGGAAAGCACCAGCTTCCAAATGAAAAAAAAAATGTCAAAATCTGTTCTCCCAGAAGCAAGTTCTGAGGTAACACACAAAAAAAAACAGTCGAAATGATAACCTCCTCTTTTTTTTTGAAGTCAATTAATAAGACAGAAGCTATGCCAAAACTCAAAACCGCAGAAAAGAATTTGTCACAAATTGAGTTCTGTACTGAAATGATTCATTTTCATTACTTTTGGTATAAAATGCTGGTTTTTTTTTTTAAATACTTACTGTTTATTAACGTATTTTGTTAATATAACTTTGTATACTATGCCATTGTTTATTTTTGATGAACACCTTTTGATAAGTTACCCAAAACCAAAGGCAGAAAAATAATTCCGATTTATGCAAAACCCTCTACTTTTATACTCTAAATTTTGCACTTTTTTGTTACTGTGCCAGTGAGAACATTAACTATTTTATATTTCCCCAAGCATAAAGAGCCTACCCCTAGTGTAGGGTACAGCTTGTTTGTTAAAAGCAATGTGGAGTGGTTCCTGCCATGACTTATGTAATCTAGACCTCATTGCAACTACTGGGTCTACACTACAATATATAATTATATATACTTTACTTAAAGCTCTCTGAGTTAATTGCTTTAAAACAGTATTTATAAAAAAATTTAAAAATATATATAAGACTTATACAACAGGCCGGTTTCACCTACGTTTCTTATGTTTATTGGACGATTAACTATTTTGATACGTTTTAAAAACTATAGCAGCAATTGTTTGTTAACCTAAACATGGAAAACCGGTCTTAAGTGTTTCATTGGAGAAATTTTTTAAAATAAAATTTGTACTCTTAGAACTTTGTAAGGAAAGAAGCTTGAATTTTCAAGTTTTTTTATAAAAAGACTATGGTGGTAAGGGTGCTTTACCCTGTAGAACAAGTTTTATTTATGGTTTGTACAATTTACAAAGTTAAGATATAAAATATTTATCATTTCCATTAACCGAAATTCTAGTTTAGCAAAAAAATTCCATTCGTACCAGCATGTACAAAAACACCTCTCACAAGTAAAAGTTGTTTCCTACCAACGGCAACGTTCACTCTTATTGAACCAGAATTGCAGGTCACTAAATGTTTTGTTTTTATGTTTTACTTTACTTTAATCAGTTACATAACCAAAATCAGTCTAATTGGACGACAAAGTCTAATTGTTGACAACTTACTGTTGAGAAAGGACTAACTCAAAATCCTGCTAAGCCCTGCTAAACTTGAGCTTGAGTCGAAAGCCCCCGATTGGCATCGATTTCCACTCGGGCCGCACTTTCATATGTCTTTGGACTGTTAACACACTGCAAGTATCCTCAATAGCAGCAGGAACTTAGGTTTTTGCAGTTTTGTGCGCGATGTGTCTTTTTGGCTCAGTGTGCTGTGGTAAAGTGCAGTGATTTTGATGATGGGTGTGGATATGAACCCTATTTATCAAAGTAAGTTTTAAATAACTGAAAAAAAAAATAAAATTTATTTTAATTTGTGACTGACCTTATTGCACCTACAATGATTTACAAATTTATTAAAATTAATTAAAGACGCCTTGTTGATTTACATTGTTTATTACAAGTACCTTTCATGTTCTTCATTTAAATATGTATTTCTATATTTGACATTTGAATGAAGATGTCAATGATTCACGTGGACAGGGTCACATCTCAATAAAGGCATTGTTTTTTCATCACATCAAAATAATATTTGTCTATTTTTTGTTGTTTAGTTGACAGCTCAAATAGTTGCAATCTATAAATAATCTATTGCATGATTTTTGATTTCAATAGAGTTACACAAACTTACTACGATATTATAATATAGTAACAAGCACGTAGAAAACTTGTTTACTCAACAGTTATTACAAGTTGAAATTGATTAATTTTTTTCACTTACTGTAATTAACAACTCATTAACTTTGTTTTTTTTTACTATATGTAAGGATAAATGCACAGAAAGCAAAATAAAATTTTACACTTTTTGGACATAATCTGCTCAATCTATGTGATAGTAAACAATTTACGACATTTATATATTAATTTAAGTTTAAAAAATAGAGGTTTTTGACAAGTAAAAGCTATTAAAGTTTGAGATCTGACACACTTATAATAAAGTAATATTAAACATTTTGTAGTACATATTTAAAAGAATTTTCGCACATTTAATAGAACTTGATTCAAAAATCAAGTTCTATTAAACATTTTCATATTACTTTGGTAATATGAAAATGTTACTAATTGTTATTAAAACAAATAACATGTATATTGATGTTGCTTTATTTTTATTTGTAGTAAATGTTCCATTTGAAAACACTTTGTGCGTTTATTTATGCAGCTTATTAGGCATATAACTTATTATGCAGAAAATATGCTCTAGAAATTTTTTGGTATTTTGATTGGAGTTTTATGGTTCGGCATTTTTACAACTAGACACTTTCTTTTATTACAGCACGCTCAACTTAATGTTGCATTAATAGATTTCTATACAGTAAAAATTTGTATAATATGTTCAACTAATTAATTCGTTTAGTACTGATTGCGATCTATCAAAATCGTATCACAACATCTTAAACAATATTATCACAGATACCTCTTTTTTAAGAGTCTAATTAACTAAATTTATAATTGAGCAATTTTTTTTAATTAGTTTATTATATAAAAAATCTAGTTATTTTTACATTTTTTATCAACTGTAGATCAAATGATTATTTCTGTTACAAAGCTAGAAGTGTTATTTTTGTAATTAATTAAAATAATACTAAGTATTATGCGCTAAGAGTAGCTTTAGTTTTTTAAAAAAAATATAAGTAAAACAATATTTTTTTGTTGACAGTTTAATTGTTGATACAAAAGTTAAAATTGTTAAAATTCATTGTTTGTTGTTAACAATGAACCGTGTTTCCGATAAATATCTTTTTGGGAAGGTTTCACATCGTTGTTACAAATTAATTAGTACCAAATATTTTGATTTATTTCTACTTATTCTTTTAGTTTAACAAAATTAGTTGAAAAATTACTTGAAATTCGCTTGAAAACTTCTTGTTTCAATTGGTCATAAATGTTAGAATTTAACATAAACTTATTTTTATTTATTCTCTGTTGTTAACATTACAAAACTTAAAATTAAAACTAAGCTACATGTGTTGCTATTCCTAAAGCTTACTTACCGTTTTGCAAATATTTAATATTTAAAAAAAAATCTAAGCTATTTTGTTACAAAGAACTAATGTGAATAAAGAAAATTTTTATTATAACAATTATAGTTTGAAGTCTGCAAAAAATTATAATTATTATTTTTTGGAATAGAGTAGTTAAAGATTCATGCTGTTTTTCACGTGTTTTTTTTTATTCGATATTTTTATTTTATGTCAGCAAATCTTCTGTTTAATGACAAAAGCAAAAAGTACCAAAACTTTACGTCAGTAAAGTTGGTACTTTTTAAATATTAGTGTACTTCTCTAAAGAGTTTAAATTGTTTTAAATAAAAATTGCATTTACTTCAATCCCTTGATCACCAGCTTGGATGACCAATTAATGTATAAAAAAACACTTTTTTTTTTAAGTATTAAGCGTTTTTTGTATAAAATTTTGACTTTTTTGATTTATACAAGACGATGTATCAAAACTCTAAAAATAACAATAATTGTACATTATAGTACCCAAATAATTTGATTGTTTTTCAAGTATACAAGTCTACGCAATTATTTTATACTTTCTAGTGCAATTTTTTAATTTTTGGAGTTGGTTTTTTCATTTTTAAAATTTTTTTTTATAAAAAGTAAAAAATTTAGTTGATGGTCGGTAAAACCGATGGGTAAAACAAAAAATATTCAATAAGATGCAAAAATATCTCTGAATCCAATTTATTTAAACTTTTTTCTGTAGGACTATGTCGCTATGTGCATAATTATTAATTTGTGTAATAAATTAATTACACATTTAAATAAAATGAAAATAAAATACTTTTTTAGACAAAATGCTTCAAAAAAATCAATATTTAATAAAAAAACTTTACAGGTTATGTAATTTCAGAAAATCTGTTTTAACACTTGTCCAAATAGACTTAAAGTCATATTAAGGTGTCAATCATTTGTGAAGCAATAAGGCAATCAATGTAAATTATAAAACAATAATTTTGATACATTCTATAACGATAAAATTCATGGTAAAATATAATTACATCAATTTAATACTACCCAATATCAAATATTGGGTAGTCATTTTAGGTGTGTATTTTTAGAAGTTATATGTCTTAAGTCTTAAAGTCACACGTTTTAGGTATAAGAACTTATAAAAGTATTTATTTTATTTCTAGATTTTATGAAAACATGTTTTATATTAAAAATATTTTTAATTTAAAAAAATATTTAGAGTTTTCAAATTCAGATTTTTTTTTACTAGAATAGTATGAGACATAACAAAAAGCTTTTTGTTTGGTAGTCATTTTAGGTGTGTATTTTTAGAAGTTACATGTCTTAAGTCTTAAAGTCACACGTTTTAGGTATAAGAACTTATAAAAGTATTTATTTTATTTCTAGATTTTATGAAAACATGTTTTATATTAAAAATATTTTTTAATTTAAAAAAATATTTAGAGTTTTCAAATTCAGATTTTTTTTTACTAGAATAGTATGAGACATAACAAAAAGCTTTTTGTTTATTTAGTTTTAATCTATTTATTTATATCTTTACAATTTTTTCAGTCTCATTATGAATTCACAGTTGTAAGACATCATTTTTTATTTCTACAGTGTTTTATTGACTCATTTACAAATTCGAAAGTGCTTGCGTTTCTAAATTAAAACCAGCAACGCATAATCTATATTTATTTTGTCTAATCGTAAACCAATAGTATTAGTGTAAAGATATGATTTTCAAATATATTTAAAATATCGTGAAGCTTGCTAAAATCATGTCATTTAACCGATGACATTTTATGACTTTTACTTTGCCAAATCATTAATTGTCTATAAAAATATTACAAATTGTGTGCTATTACAACATCATCAAATTAACATTTTGCATAAGAATAATAGGTACAACCTTTCAAAACTTCATTGACATATCATTTAATTAACGAACATTTTTCCTCACTAATTTTTCTATTTATTAATAAAATGCCAGCTTTGATTTGTGGACAGAAAGTCTTGTAAGCTTGCTGATACCACGCAGCAAATATCTCTATTTAAACTTTGTAATTTATGCAATTACTGAAACGAAACTTAATATCACGACATTTTCAAATTTACCAGGCAAATGTGTATTCGATAGGTAAATATAAATAACCTATTATCATCTCACTGTGTTGTGTGTTTAAAATAAAACAAAAGTTTTTACTGTTTTGTGTTTTTGTGCTTAAAATGACCGTGAAGTTCATGTTTCTGGAACGATTTTTTTTAAATTGACAGTTGGATGGGTTTTACAGTGCTTCTGACTTAAAAAATTGCGTGCATAATGTATAGCTGCATTGCAGAAATAGGTAATTGCTTTCATGTGTACTACTTATTCTGATTTGACTCTAATATTAAATAGCATAATAGACAAACAAAACAGTTAAGTAACACTATTTTAATAAATTTTCTTCTGAAATCTTCACAGTTTATTGATTTTTTCAATAGTTTTTTTCGTTTTCTTCTCTTGTTTTATCTTGATGACACTTTTTTTTGTATCCAAACAATTTTGTATTTTTATTCTTCATTTATTTTGATTTTTTAAAAAATAGTAATAATAATTTAAAAAGCTATATTTCAAATGAGGCTTTTAATAGACAACAAAATAATAAAAAAAATAGTAAATGAAGAGAACAGTTTCTACTGTGTACTAAAGAAGTAGTGAAAAAAGAGCTTGAAACGGTCAGGCTATAGCGACATCTCAATTTTCCAAAAAGAAAAAAAAGCGATTTAGAAAGCTGTAGCCCACTATTAAGTGTAAACTAATAATTTTGATCAAATTTATATGAAACCAAAGCACCATTTTTCAGAATAAAAAAAGAATTTTTAAAATTGGTTCTACTAAACCAGTCGGTTAAAACAAAATTAAATCATCATCAAAAACTAAGAAAATCAACTAATTAGCAGTTGTGCCGGATTTGTCAATAGATAATATATTAACAAATAAATACACATGATTGAAAACATAAATGATAATTAAATAAAAAACAAATAGATAACAGCACTGAATGCTAAATAATTCAACTGATAACCTTCGGCTAATAAATGGGAGGTCTCACCACGCCAAACAGATAGAAAAGATAAAAGAAATAAAATACAGCTTGGAAGGCGTGACCAAAGAGATATGATTTGATTTGATTATATGTCAAGAGTCTTTGATTATTTCTCTTTTACAT